>OY747704.1:11426250-12035000 GCA_963556495.2 Valencia hispanica
GGTCAACTCCATAAACCCTACTATGTTTTCATTTTTTCCCCCCTCAGCATGAATATTTCCCCAAAGTGCAAACAAGCCAAAAAGATAAAACACTGTAAAAGGGCTTTGTGAAATAATTGGAGAATGCTGGTGTCTAATTTAAAAATGTTCCGTTTTCTGAGAAACAATATCCTTTGTTGCAGTTTCCTGCTTTCACAATGATTAAAACAGTTCACGGTCTATTTCAACTCCTAAATATTTGTGAGTTAAGACCCACAGCAGCTTTTCACTATGTATCTTCAATAGGGAGACAATTATTCCTTTCCATGAGCATTGCTTTTGTTTTCTTAACACTGACCTGTAAAAAACGGTCTGTACACCACTGAATGAAACATTGTACGTCCGTTTCAGCAGAGTAGGAAAAAATGGTCGGTGTGTCCTGCATAAGCAGCATAAATGTGGAGATCGCTCAGGAGCCACTGTAAACATAAGATCTTTATATGTAAGAAGATAAGTTTTACTTTATATTCTGGGCCAAACAGGGAGCCATTAAAGAGACACTAAAACCGAAGAAACAGGATCTCTTGCTGTAACTCTTATCTAAAGTTTGTCATGAACAGTTTTTGTAGACTAAAATAACTACTTTGACAAGAGAGAACATATTAAAAATTGATTTTTGTTTATCAATAAGGTCTTAGTGGATATGTTAAAGGTGAACCATGACCCCCACAGATATTGTAGTATGTTTGTGGATCTGGGTTTGATGGTACTTGGGTGGACTTGTGATGAGGTTAGCATACGGGGGGTGGGGGGGTTGGGCTCTGGTGATGACTGAAAACCAACAAAAGCCTCTTGAACTGATTAACTGGAGCCACAAAAGAAGTGGGTCATAGCATGCCGGTGCACTTGGGGCCTGGGGGTGGGGGGTGGGGGTCAAATAGTGGCTCATAGATGATTTCCTTACTGAACATCAAAAACTCAGGACTTTGATAGGCCTAGGCCCAAACAGTATAGCTGCCTCCATTATCCTTAGTAGTGCAATGCTCCTGGTTGGAGGAAAAATCACAGCTGCAACAACCTGTATTCAGACCTGTGTGAAATTATTTTGAGCTAAATGCAAGCTGTATTTAATAAAATCTGTGAGATTACAAGATAGAGGCAGAGCTGAATCAGGTCCACTTCTTATTGCAGACAAATGCGCCCTCTAGAGGTAGGAAACCGTTTTTACATCCTCATTATTTAAAATGGGTAAACAATTATGAGCATGGCTGCACCTTTACACACATCAGATCTAAAATGGTCATTTAGTGATGGTGTGATACAGTTTTGTAGTGATAGATGTTGCAAATCTGTGGCACAGTTTGGGTGGATGGCTCCTTTTCTGCATGAGGAGGCCTGCATGGTTTACCAAATGTGTGCTCAGTTTTAGACCTATTGATAAATGAGCTCCTTTATTAGTTACAGTTTATAATAAAAACCGCGAGGAGTGTTCAGTTGCTGAATGTCGCTTATGTAACATCAGCTGTTAGTCATAATGCCCTGGTTCTGCCTTTTTTTTCCCGGTGAATCCAAGGTTTGGCGTCATGTTATATAACAACACTGGGCTTTTTAACCCTCTAGATTGCAGTGTATTTTCTGATAGGCCTACTTTACTGTACATCAGCATTAAACGCCACACAGGATACAATGGAGAGCTTAGTTCAACATATTGCCAGTGGATGGCAGTGTTCATATACTGATTCTTATACAGTCACTTAAAAACCTTTTGGGTCTTGCTAAGTGTGATCGCTATAGTGATAGTGATCGATGTTGCAGTTCAATACTGATCATAATAAGGGTTTATTCTTTTTCATGAACAAAATAATATAACCATAAAATACAAACATGTTTGACATAAAATAATAAAAAAATGTGAGACAAATCCGACATAAGAAGCTTACAAACACCAATAAATTGACCAGTGGAAAAGAGTTTTTATATATCAGCTTTAGGTCAGAGTTTAGCTGAGATTGCTCTTTGAGAGGGATATAATACCTTGTTGCTAGGTAACATCAGGACTTTCTCCGTGCTTAAGCCCAGTACTAGAAATCACTTTCAAAATGCCATCCTTTTTCCTACTGATGTCAGTAAAACGTGTGCACAGACATGGTGAAAGTAACATTAACAGTATTGTTGGCAACATTATTGCTCTCACTTGTGACTCGTCAGTATTAAGAGTAGGCTACTCAGTTTGAGAGGGTGCAACCTGCTTTTAGCAACTGAAAAGCCAGGCTAGTTGTTGTAAAAGGTTATACATTTGCACAGAGTTAATGTATAGCTGAACTCTGGCAAACATGCATATACAAACTGCATTATGTAATGACATCATTTAAAAGCAATCTATTGATAGACCACTGCACAGTATTTTTTTTTTCTTGAAGATGTGTATGGATCAATAAGATAGCTTCTTGTTAAAGTCTTTATTTCCCCCCTTCACATTAGTTGTTTCTTGTTTTTTCCTTTAATCCTAACATTTCTTGTCTTTCTGATGACCTCTTCCTGGGCCTGTCAGGGGTTCTGTCTAATTAAGACTATCCATCTGTATCTTACTGTTCCAGCAGCCAGTAAGTGAAAGGCAGAGTGCATGCTGGACAAATAGCTAGTTCATTGCAAGGCAAATATGGCAACATGACAGTGCATCCTCCTAATATTCTAGTGCTTTATGACATTTGAGCATGATAAAAATGAAATGGTCTATATCTAATAGATTCCAATCTATCATTATTCATTAAACAGAAACAAACCTAACTCGGAAAAGCAACGTGTAATTAAAGCTTGCTGTTTCTGCAGAATTTAACAGAGAAAGTAGCAGCTAGATTCTGGGAATTAAAAACACTTGAACACAATAATTATCAGCAACAATGACCCCTTCTGTAGAATTGTAACAGTTTGCAACTCTGAAGCAAGGTGTGGGTTAATACAATGCCAAGAGGGAAAGATATTTGCGAAGAAATGTAAAACAGCAACTGTTGCTCAGAAGGGTTATGAGTCTATTTTCTTTATTCCACAGAGAGATTATTCACAAGACAGTTGCCAATAGGAATTTCACATCAGACTCCACGGGTCTTAGTTAAATATGAAAATTCATGAGAGCACAATTTAAAAAAAACTAAGCAAGCTTTGCTTGTTTGGAAGGGATGCTAGGAGAAAAACCTCTACTCTAAAAGAATATGGTAACATGACTTGGGTGAAGAAAAATGCTGGACATGCTGTGGACAGGTTTTTGATGGAGCTCCCACATACACGCTAAACTATGAACTATGGGACAGGGTTTTTGAAGAATATAGTAGAGAGGAAATTTAAATGCTACACAAGGCCAGGGCTAGCCAAGGCAAAACAAATGGTTATTTATTCATTTCAATTCAATTCAAAATTACTTTATTAATCCCAAAGGGAAATTAAATGTTGTTGTAACTCATTATTAAAGTTCCTTCAAAGATTTGTTGTAGATGCTGATGGCTGTGGGTAGGGATGATCTCTTGTAGCGCTCTGCAGATCTGAAGAAGCCTCTGACTGAAGACGCTCTGTAGTTGGATGACAGTCTGATGTAGAGGATGCTCTGGATCTATGGCGTCTTCTTTTCAACTCATCAGGGTTATGTGGCTGTAGTTGAGGTTTTGTGATGTTAATCAGCTGCTGCCAGTTGTAAACCACCTTGTTGCCATGGTTATGCATCATAACAAATGTCCAAAAATAAAAAGTATCAGCAAAAATCCTTCCAGCGGCACAGCATTCAAAATCAGAGAGAACTGTTATTTTAAGCAACAAGGCAATTCAAGGTTGTACAGTGGTACAGTTGGTAGCAATGTTGCCTTGCAGCAAGAAGGCCTGGGTTTGAATCCTGACAAGGGGTCTTAATGCATGGAGTTTGTATGTTCTCCCTCTGCATGCATGGATTCCCTCTTGGTACTCCGGCTTCCTCCCACAGTCCAAAAATATGACTGTTAGGTGGTATAATGACAATAGACTTTCAACATACTTTGGTGCTGTGCCCTTCAATGATTTGTAAACTAGTAAAAATGTTTTAATGTCTATTCTCTGAGCTACAGGGAGCCAGTGTAAGGACTGTAGAACTGGGGTGATGTGCTCTACTTTCTTGGTTCTAGTGAGGAACACGAGCAGTAGCATTCTGGATCAGCTGCAGCTGTCTGACTGACTTTTTAGGCAGACCTGTGAGGGTCAATCCGACTAATGATAAATGCATGGATGAATTTTTTTGAGGTCTCATTGCAACATCAGTCCTTTAATCCTAGAAATGTTCTTCAGGTGATAGAACGCTGAGCTCGTGCTTGCCTTTATGTGACCCTGGAGACTCAGGCCTGAGACCAAACCCAGATTTTGAGCCTGATAAGTCGTTTCTGACTGTATTAACTGAAGCTGACTCTTGATCGTTCCTCTTTAGGTCCAAAAATAATTCCTTCAGTTTTGATTCTATTCAGCTGGAGAAAGTTATAGCATGTCCATGCATTGATTTGTTCAATGCAATTGCTTAGAGTTTGGTCTAACCCCTGTAAAACTGTATAGTGTGGATCATCTCTTTAAATCTGAATCCCATCTGTCTAAAGCAGTCAGTCTAAAAATGACTATTAATGACCATATATATATAATAGACGAAAATACAAATGACATGGAGAGATTGGAGGTGTTATGGGAATCTAGTACACAAGAACTATACGCATTCTGGTCAGCCTTGAAGGTACAAAATATACTGTTTATAAATTCAACTATAAAAATTTGTAAGTATTTTTAAATTTAAGTAATCTCATTCCTTGCTAGTAGTTACTATAACACTCATTGGATGTACAAACCTTTTGTCCCAATTGCTGTCCTTACTGTGGCCATCTATTACTGTGTGTGTAACCTTTCACTGTGTGTCTATTGATCACAGTGACGTGTCATTTGGCTTCCATTTACATACAGACTCAGTCTCACTAAGTGTGTTAGACGGTGAGGATCTTGTTAGGTGGTGACATAGCATGTTGTCCTTTACAGTTCGAATTATTTCATTTAATAAATTCTCTATGACTTTGGGGCTTGTCTGCTTTAAGTGAGATTGTGAAGGTTTTTAATTCAGAGGGATATAGAATAGAACTGTGAAACCACTACAATGGTTAATGAGGTTTATTACTCATTAGGAAAAAGTTTACAACATCAGCTCAAAAAAAAAACAACCCTCAGGACACTCAGTACACCAATATTAAGTAGTAAAAATGATCAAATGAAAGATTTAATTAAATAAAGTACTTTAAAGGTATTCTCCTTTTATTTCTCCCTCTGAAAACTCTAACATGGCTTTAGCTGTGTTTTTAAAGCTGTCGTAGAAAGTACGAAGTGTTAACTAACATACAAAGAATTGTGACATTGTGTGTTGTTGTTTTTTAAATAAAACATAAAAAGTTTAAGGTTCAATTTATGTTGGTCTGATTGCCAGCATCATGATCTGGGGTTTCATTTATAAAACATTGCGTTAATCACTTACTAAAACCGTACTTAAAGAGCAACTCACCACCAAATCAACTTAAATAAATTGTATAAATGATAAATTGGTCTGCATGGTTCTGGAGGGTCGGTAGATCTAACACCAGGCCCACTTCAGCACTTAATAGGACTGCTTTAGGGGATCTAAACTGGCTGATCAGCCAGTCATCATCCTGGGTCAGGAGGTCTCTAAAAACTCCCCCCATCCAGATGCTGCCAGTGGCGTTATCTTCAATGAGCGCCAGCATTGTGAAGCATTATGCAGGAATGTCACTGCAGTTTTTATATTTCTACTCATCACAATTAATGCATTAATGCGTGTAATTGCTATGTAATCTCAAGACGTATATATGAACATGGTGTGATATAATTCTTAAATGCAACATATTTTCATTCAGATTGTACTTACAATTTTCAGACCCTGTTTTGAGCGTAAGCAAGCTTTATAAATGAGACCCCTGGTCGGGTTTCTTGGAACGTCAGCGCACTTGTGGGGAATAAGTGTGTCAGATTGATACCAACTAGGTACAGCTGTACTCATCTCGTCAAACAGCTTGTGGTCTGGAACCAACTTTGATGGAGGGATGAACTGTCTCTTACTCCAAAGATACCTAGGGAGAGAGGTGTTGGCTGGATGTGGAAATACTCAGAAACCCATGTCTGAGTACTTTAACGTTGGAGTACTTGTCTGTGAATCAAAGCGTGGCCATTTAGCAGCTTTCAGTTCCAACAGGGGAGGTTCTGATTGTTGTTCGTGCTTATGTACTAAACAGTAGCTCAGATTATATGGCCAGACTCTGGATCGTGTATCTGGAAATGCCCTTGAGTTTCTTGGTGACTTAAATGCCCATATGGGCAACAATAGTGACCTGGAGGTTGAGTCAGATTGGGTTGTTTTCTGGCATCTTGATGTGCTGGACCTTAAAATCATTCTTTGTTGAATCACTGAATCATTTCTAAACTTTCTCTACACTTAAGACAGGTATTAGAACCCAAATTATGAATTAAACTTTCAGAGATACAGACATTAATGGTAATCCTGATTAAGTTTATTTCAGCTAATTAACTAACCATTTCTTCCCACTTCCCCTTAGTAGTTCTATTCCATGTTTGTTTGTTTATGTCTTGTTTTCTTATTTAATTAGTCATTGAAATACTATAGCATGATTACTAACCAGTCACTGTTATTATTAATGCTTTAAGTTACTGAATCCAGTGTTATCATTAAATTCTAGCACAAGTGTTAATGCTGTGATTCTGAGAATACGTATATTTTAGTAATATATCCATGCAATTGTTGCCTTTCTAATGCATTTTGGTCCCAACAACTGCAGCTTACTGAATAGTTTTTAGACCATTCTCCTCTGTGAAATGCTCTTCAATGAGGTTCGTTTATCAGATTAAAAGTATCCTTTGAAAATAACAACCTTTAAGCAAGTATTAAACATACTTTTCATTAACTTTACATTTTTGTAAAAAAAGCTGTTTTTATTGCTTCATCTGATGTAATATTACAGTATTAATATTTTATTCTTAAATGTTTTATTTTCAATTGCTTTATCATAACTAATCTATATAATATGTTTCACTTAGTGAATTGAGCTACTGAAATAAATTATATTGAAATATTAAATTTTTTGTATACGATTAGTTAACTTTGTTAACTAGAGTGCATAACTTGATTAGTTCAATAAGCAAATGGTTGTTGTCATAGCATGCTCTCTCCTAAGGCTGTTTATTAGGTGTCACCGTGCCTAAGCTATTTAAATAAACTGAAATAGGGATGTACTTTGTTCGTCAAGCTGCATATGTTAGTATGATTAGTGGAAGCTGTGCCATTTAGTGACAGCAGGAGAGATTTTGAGAGGTGGGGGGTGGGGGTAAGGGTACATGGCGACAAAGATGAGAGCCCGAGAGCTTACAGTATGCAATCACTGTTCTGCTGCATTACTCTACAATGCAACTTCTTTCTGTTCCTCCTCACCCTCCCTCATTCCTCTCTGTGAGCAGTAATCTCCGCTCACTCTCACTGCCTCACACTGATCTAAACTGCCACAGTGAATCTCTCTCTTCCATCAGCTTTACTTTTACATCAGCTTTTTACCCAGTGAGGATGACATCCCCAAATTTGATGAACCTGCGAAGCTCTCATTCCAGCAGGAGGCTTCCGAGGGAGACCCCACATGAACGGGCTTATGGGACGAGGAGTAGCTGTGTCTAAGGAGCTTCATAGAAAACCTGTCAGCCCTAGAAGGCACTGGGGTAAGTGCAATACTGTTTTACTTACCGTCCAGATCAGACGCAAGCAAGGTTGGGGTGAATGAACCTAGGATATACATGACTTACAGCCTCTCCAGGGTTTCCTGCCACAACATGTTGGGACTATTATTTTATGGAGAAGAGTTGTGAATTTGTATAGTGACAAGGTACAGTAAGTCAGGTAGCATCGAGCCTATGCAGCAGCTGAATCTCATTGATGCCGGGCTTAGCACTAGTCTTGGTCACGACACTGAAATGCTGTGTCTCTGTGTACCCATCTCTCCTCACTGCTGTGCTCTCTGGATCACACACGCATACAGACGGATATCACTCCCTCAAGTTATGCTCTATTTTTTTGTAGGTAGGTACTCATAATGTCTGTTATGAGCTTTTATTTCTCTGCAGCATTATGATTAATGCATGCCAGACGGAAGAAGTTCTATGACAAAGTTTACATTACCTGAATGTGTGCCAAGCAAGGACGTTTCAGATTATCTCACCCCTGTTGGTTTGGGGCTTAAGAAGTTGAGGTTCACCGAGTCTGACAACAGGAAGAAGAGTAAAATAACAAAGTCAATAAAGAGAAAAGCATAACAAGATAAAGACTGTGGCTGGAGAAAAGTATCGCTATGGAAACAGCAGGCAAGGGAAGAGGAGAGGTGAAGGAAGCTTGCTGGGTTTTTTTTCCTGGCATCTGTTCAGCTGGAACAGGAATTACATTTCTGACAGGACTTTTTCACGCAGAGCCAACCGAATGTTTATTCAAAAGAGATGGAAAAATTATGTGGAATTGACATTGTAAAAAGAAATATGCCAATGATTTGTTTATGTTATTCTGGCTAAGAGGATGCTATCTAGAAATAATTAACATAACAGATTTGTAGCATTTTGATAAACCAGTTGTATTTACATCAAGATCTACTCATTCACATTTGTTCATCTTTAATCTGGTTGACTTGTGGCAGCAAACAACATTAAAAATAAGCAATAATTGGAGAAGGAAATCCACCTGTGTACAGTCTGAAAGCAAACCTGACTCTTTACAGAACTGATCTGTTACTGTGTGAGCAGTAGAGAGAGAGAGAGAGAGAGAGAGAGAGAGAGAGAGAGAGAGAGAGAGAGAGAGAGAGATCTCCACTGCTGCATATCCGCAAGTGTCATTCTCCCAATACGCTTCTTCAGAAGCCCACACTGATCCTCTTTGTCATCAGGGTTTGTGATATAATGATAGGCTGGATTTCTGAAGTGCTTTTCTAGGCTCTCTGCATACTTTTGCAGATTGTGATGTTCACTCAACTCAGTCACGTTAAAAATAAATAATACTTCAGTGTCAAAATATTCAAGTGGCAGTCTGCAGCACTGCTAGGCTCAGTGGAACGGCAAAGTGTTTGCACTCTACCTTGTTATGCAGGACGCTGACTGTAAAAGAGCACAGTGATGGAAGGATCAGGGAGGTTAAAAGTCAATTAGCAATCAGAAGGTTACACAAAGTTGAAAAGTAGAAAACAAATATGTGTTACATAAGGCAAACCATATTCTTTTTGATACATACATCTTAGCAAAAGTGTAAAGTCAAAACTTAGAAAATTCAGCAGTGGTTTTTAAGTCTGTATTGCTCAGGATTTGAAATCTTCTTTCCTGTTATTCTCTTTATGGAGCAACTCAAGTGTAACAGGCTGATATTAGTGTCTTAATTAGTCAGGCTATCTGCTCCCGTTGTCAACTTGAAGTCGGCTGTTTAGGAGGCAATGTGCTCATATTTTGCAAAATGTGGCTTTAAAGCAGCATTACCTAAATACAAGGGTTGGTGGCCTGCAGTCAGCCCACAGTTTACAGGGACTTTGCTGCTGTTTAGCTCCCCTTGCTGGCCCACGGAGCCCCAAGATTAACTTAGATTCAAACAGGACAAGTCGCACCATGATAGACCTTGAAAATTAGTGCAACAGACTAATCAGTTAAAAATAATTTGACATTTTCCACTGTTTCCACTGTACATTGTAAGAGATTGTTAATAGATCAGCAAGTAATAGCCATTTCCATTGTGGCTTGTGAATGCATCGTTAAACCTGGCCCTTGACCATCTACTTGCATACTGACTGCTGAAGAGAAAATAAGTATGTGTTCGGTGTAATAACTCTCTGTTTATAGACCATGATCTCTTTCTAAAACATTCAGGGGCACAATCTAGATTTTTCTATCTGAACGCCCTTACCGCCTCGTAAAATTTTTCTGACAAGAATGGGTAAATGGAGTGTAACTGATCAAATAATTAGCAGTGTCTAGCACCGCTCAGCCTATTTATAGTCTTTAACTATAAAACAAGCTGTGTTAATATAGAATTTAGCGACATTGAAGCAGGATAGAGTCCATGGTCTAAAAGGAAGTTCAGGGCTGTAGGAGGATTTAACTGGAAGCTGGTCCCCAAATAAAATCCAGCTTTGAGCCATATACAGCTCTGGACCAGCTGTGGGTGCTGCTTTTCTTTCATTTTCATTGACGCAATAGCTTGTGTGCTGTTGTTTTTTTCTTTGGTGAGCTGAAGTTTTTCTAAACAACAGAATTTGTATTTTGTAAGACAGCGTGATCAGATTTAATCAGTGGTTAGCAAAAGGTGGGGAAGGGGCAGACCTTGGATTGCTCTATACTCCTTATAATTCTGGTGCTTTTTCTGGCACCTCAATAAAAGGATCTTAAACCACGGGAAAGTATGGCAGAAATGTATTGCTGTTTTAAAACCTTCCCATTTTAAAACCCTGGTATACCCTGATACCAGTAACCAGCCCGTGCCTAGTCACAGTCATGTATTAAACTGCATTATGCTAATGGTAAATGTAACTGTATGCGTTAATTAGTAGCTGCTTTGAAGACACAACTGCCAATACCATTCTCTAATTGTCTGTGGATGGATTTCTCCGAGCTAGTCTCTGGTGTTCAGACTTCATATGAATTAGACTGAACAAACCTTTCTGAAGCTTGAATCTAAAGATGGCTGTTGTTCTGTGTTAGACCTGGTTTTGTTGGTAGCTGAGGCCTGAGGACACCGGGTTTAGTAATTTGTTTTCTTGACTGTAAGCAAGAAATGCAACAGCTTATGCAGAGAGGAGGGTCAGAACTACATGAAAGCTTGACTTTAGAGAGGAATCTGTGCCACTACAGCGTTTCAACAAGTCTGTGATTCACTCCAGCCCACAGCCCATACAGTAGGCCCATATTGGCCCTGGTCATCCAGACTGAATGTAGACCAGCACAATGACTAGGATGCAACCTCTCTCCACTCCTCCTCCTCTTCAAGAATTCTGACTCACAGCCCAGCAAATTTTAATCAACCCACGGAAAAAAAAAAAAAAAACTCCTCGACTGAGATGGAACCCATAGTTCCTCTAGAAATGTGACTGTTCTGTTGTCAGTGCACTCTAATGAAAAACCGAATAGAATCTTTTAAATAGATTGCCGTATTGAGCTAACTCGATCATTTTCTGGATGCCCTTTACATTAAAAGAGTCGAAGGATTTTCAGTTATTATTGATGATAAACCTTCAACTTGTATGTTGGACCCAATTCCAACCAAATTATTTAAAGAAGTGTTCCATTTGGTTCCTGGCCCCATTTTGGATATGATGAATCTATCCTTTGTAAACAGATACGTACCACAGGAATTTAAAATAGCCGTGATTAAACCTTTACTCAAGAAACCTTCCCTTGATCAAGATGACTTAGTGAATTACAGACCTATATCTAACCTTCCTTTCTTATCCAAAGTCCTTGAGAAAATTGTTGCTAATCAAGTCTGTGAGCATCTAAACAGGAACGAGCTGTTTGAAGAGTTTCAGTCAGGTTTTAGAGCTCATCATAGCACTGAAACAGCACTGGTGAAGGTTCCTAATGATATTCTCATGGCCTCAGATAATGGACTGGTGTCTGTTCTGGTTTTGTTAGATCTCAGTGCTGCTTTTGACACAGTCGATCATAATATTCTCTTAGAAAGGCTTGAACATGTTGCAGGGATCAAAGGAACAGCACTAGGCTGGTTTATTTTTTTTATTTTATTTTATTTTATTTTTTTATTTTTTTATTTATTTTTTAAACGTGTCCTGTTTGGCAGTGTGGAGCTCAGAATTGGTGTCTGAGTATCAAGTAGAACCCCAACAGATTTACTTTCACAAGCGGAGCAGTACAGCTTTAGCTATAGTACTCCACTTGATTTATGTGTGAAAAATCTTTATTATGAATTGTTGGATTTTTTTTTTCCTGATGTTATGGACACGGAGACGGAAAATTAAGGAGAAGAAAGAAGGAAGATGAAGAAGAGAGGTAGGAAACAAAATGTCATGAGAGAGGGTGAGTTTAAAATACAAGAGAGGAAGGGGAACAAAGAAAACACAGGAAGACATTGAAGTCTGCCTCCATACCCACAGGACGGCAGAGAGAGGGGGAAAAACAAAACACGAAAAAGGAACATCGACAAAACCAACCAAACATCGTGAACTAAGAACTAAACAACCACATCACACAAAAATAGATATAAAAATACAACAACAATGTCACAGAAAAACTCATGGTACCGATTAATCAAGCTCTAGTAATGATAACCTCAGCCCAAGAATATATCCTTAAACACCAGAGACCCCACATCTATGTGTGTGTGTTAGCATGCTGGTGCATATAAGGTTTCTCCATAAGAGTGTTCGATAGTTGGTGTGAGCAGACATCAATCCGTCTCCCAGGAATCGATGCAGACATGAAGGAGATTGGAGCAAAGACGTCCAAAGGACCGCCAGAGCGGGGGGGCAGCAGTGACGAGGCCCCGCCGGCAACTGGCCGCGCCGCGCCGGGCCGGTCAACGGACCGGGGAAGCCGGGGCCCAGGGGCACCCCACCCCCCAGCAGGGACCCGACAAGGGACCGGCCGACGAGGGGCCCCCGGCACTGCAGGGGCCGCGGCCGGCTGCCGGCCGCCACGCGACGCCTCCTCCCTAGGCCAATCCCCACCGCCAACATCCCAGCGCCCCACCAATAGCCTCAGGGGACGGACAGCATCCCCAGGCCGGGCTCAGCCAGTAGCTGGACGCCAAGTTGTACCAGCACTAGGCTGCTTTAAATCATATTTGTCTGATAGATTCCAGTTTGTTTATCTAAATGATAAATCTTCTTCACTCTCAAGGGTTACTTGTGGAGTTCCACAGGGTTCTGTGCTTGGACCAATTCTGTTCATCATATATATGCTCCCAATTGGTAGAATCATTAGACAGCATGGGATAAATTTCCACAGCTATGCAGATGATACACAACTATATTTATCCATAAATCCTGATGAACCCAGTCAGTTAGGTAGATTACAGGCATGTCTGGAAGACATAAAAACATGGATGACTCTAAACTTTTTGCTTTTAAAGTCTGACTAAACAGAAGTTGCTGTCTTTGGACCAGAAGTTCTTAAACAGAAACTGATTAGTCAATCACTTCATCTGGATGGCATTAAATTGGCCCCCAGTAATAACGTAAAGAACCTCTGCGTTATTTTTGACCGAGACTTGACATTTAAATCCCATATTAAACAGGTTTCTAGGATTTCTTTCTGTCACCTCCGGAATATTGCTAAAATTAGAAACATCCTGTCCAGGAGTGATGCTGAGAAACTAGTCCATGCATTTGTTACCTCAAGGCTGGACTACTGTAATTCTTTACTATCAGGTAGTCCACAAAATGCCATTAAAAGCCTCCAGTTGATCCAAAATGCGGCAGCAAGAGTTTTGATGAATATTAAAAAGAGAGATCACATTTCTCCTGTTTTAGCTTCACTTCATTGGCTCCCTGTTAAATCCAGAATAGAATTTAAGATCCTTCTTCTTACATACAAAGCCCTTAATAATCAAGCTCCATCATACATCAGAGATCTAATTGTTCCATATGTTCCCAACAGAGCCCTTCGCTCTCAGACTGCAGGTTTACTTGTAGTTCCTAAGATTTCTAAAAGTAGAATGGGAAGCAGATCTTTTAGTTATCAGGCTCCTCTCCTGTGGAACCAGCTCCCAGCTTTAGTCCGTGAGGCAGACACTCTGTTTACTTTTAAGGCCAGGCTTAAAACTTCCCTTTTTGATAAAGCTTATAGTTAGAGTGGCTAAGGTCATCCTGAGCTATCTCTGTAGTTATGCTGCTATAGGCTTAGACTGCTGGAGGACAGACGTACCAATTTTCTTCACTCTGCTACTTCCTTTTCTCCTACTACTCTCCAGTTGTATTACAGTACATTCTGTTATTTGGACTGTTAACTGTTTTCTCTCAGTGTTTTTCTCTCCATAGAAGATATACCTGGTCTGGTATCCTGCTTGGCTGCAATGCCCTGTTGGACGGGGGGCATCGACTGGGAGGATGCTCCCAGTAACATAGAAAGTTCTCTTATATCAGATCTTCTGTTCCTTCTGTGTTTCTGCTCTGTCTTCTCAAACCCCCAGACGGTCGTGGCAGATGGCCGCTCCTACTGAGCCTGGTTCTGTTGGAGGTTTCTTCCTGTTAAAGGGGAGTTTTTCCTCTCCACCGTCGCTACATGCTTGCTCAGTATGAGGGATTGCTGAAGGATTGCTGTGGTTGGAAAGTCTGCATCAACGGGGCCCAACCTCACGCCAATGACTGACGCAATCTGCTGGGATTCCTTAAATAGGAAACTTTTTTAACTGATTGGAATGTTTGTATAAATGTATTGAAATGACTTCTTGTTAAGTGCCTTGAGATGACATCTGTTGTGAATTGGCGCTATCTAAATAAACTGAATTGAATTGAACTGAATGAGACAGATTCGCTGAGATACTGTCTTCCCTGTTGTTTGAAAAGTATAGTTATTAGTGGCTGCTTTCAGAGAGTTAATTATTGCAGTGGAGGAACCCAGCTGCAGAGTATGTTAGCACAGCTCATTATGGAGCGTCAGCTAGCGCTCAAATCTGGGAGGAAGAAAGCCAAATCTGTTTGCCATCTGGTGCCTCATGCTCGGATGGCCCCCCTGTAACCACTAACTCTACCGCTGGCAAACCGATGAGGAAGTTCTCAATATTTTCAATAAGTAAACAAAATGAAATCATGCATTGTCATCAGCATCTCAGTGTAAAGAGGCTCGCAAATTGCCTTTGTCAATTTTTACGTTTTGTTATATTTAGTCACAAATGTCTACGCATTCTGTTTTTGTTTTTTTTAAGGAATTTAAGTGCAAAAGAAACACAAAGTTTTGCAAAATTATAATAAAAAAATGAAATTAAGACTTTTTTAAAATAAAAATCCTAAAAATGTCACATGCATCTGTATTCAAACCCCTTTTCTCCAACACTGCTAAACAAAGTGTTTGTCCAGTGCAAATTATTTCCTTTGGGAGTCTCCTAATTAGTCTACCTTTGTGTAATTTAATCTCAGTACATGCATTGTTTCTCAGAGGATTGTTAGATTATTAGTGAACAAACAGCATCGCGGAGATCAAGAAAACCCATGTGACAGATCAGGGAGAACGTTGTGGAGAAGATTAAACCAGGATTAGGTTATTAAAGAAATATCTTAATATTTGTACATCTTTAGGAGAACTATTCAAGCCATAATTTGGAAACGAACTAAAACCTGGCTGTCCGCAAGGACAACATTGTTCAGAGAAATAGCAAAGGAGCCCATGGTAGCTCTGGAGGAGCTGCACAAATGCCTAGCTCATGTGGGGGAATCATTTAACTCCTATTGCTTGTGCTCCTCTCAAGATTGGCCTTGATGGAGGAGTTGCAAGGAGAAAGCTGTTTGTGAAAGAGTGCAACCACAAGTTCTGTTTAGAATTTGTGGTTGTGGCAGCATCATGCTGTGGGGCATATCTTTCAGCGGGGGAGGGAAATGGTTGATGGAGTTGATTGGAGCTAAATAAATACATCCTGGGAGAAAACATTTATCTGATAGAGCTTCAGCTATTTTGTAAAGTAAAATATTTTAACAAAAATTAATTAATCTCTAGATGTGGAAACGTGTTAGACAGAAACTCTAAAATTCCTGCAAGCTGTAATTGGAGCAAAAGGTGGTATACCAAGTGTGGACTTAGGGTTGTTAATGCAAATGCTTACAACACTTTTCTGATTTTTATTTGTAATAATAATTTAAACATGCTGGATAATTCCCCATCACAATTATGCAGCATGTTTGTGTTTGACAATCACATAAAATCACAATAAAATCCATTCAAGTTTGTGGTTGCAATGTGACAGCTAAAATATTGTGAGTCGCACATGCTTTACTTACTACCTGGTTACTGTTGGCACATTGTTATTCCATTCAGTCAACTGATCTCATGTTTTTTAAGAGTCTGAAAAACGTAGGCATAAGAATGCTGATCTTGGCTTATATTTTGTTGATGCTTTATCAGTCGTTAATGAGCCAGCTGCTCCTCCATCATGTCAGGCCAATGAAAGTGGAACTCCAAGCAGCACAGTGATACAGCTTGGGGACATGCTGTTGTGTTACTGAACATCCCAACTTCTCTCTCCCTACAGCATAATGATTTCATCATTCATATCTCTGAGCAAATATTAGTAAACATCATTGCTATCTCTCTCTCTGCGTGTGATATTGTAAGCAGCATTTATCACTAGTCTTAGACGTAATGCTTTATAACGGAACAGAGTCAAAAATGGTGAAATAACAACGCTGAGAATAAATGGTATGATTTTGTTGCAAATATAGTCTTGCAGCAGCAGAAACGTGTAGCTGAGTCTGAGTAGAGCATGTTACTGTAAGGAGGAGTAGGAGGTGAGCCTGTGCTTTTAATAGAAACTCTCTGTCATTCATTTTTCTGCCTGCTACTTGATCACAAAAGCTGCCAAATATATCCAGTGGTGGTAAGAGAGGCTGTTGTGTGAACACGAGGAGGCTATTCATAGTCTCTGCTGAGACACCAAATGATCACACTTTTAGTCAGAAAAATATGCATCTCGACTGCTAAACATTTCAACTGTGAACAGTGTACCTCATAAGTCTTAAAATCTGACGTGTCAGTACTCTAAAATGACAACAGTCTGTTTTTTTCTAAATTTCTCAGTTTTGGCAAGTGCAATTTTTGTTGTTTTTAGAGATAACATTACTATTCATATCCTTTCTTTTCTCCATGAAACATAATAATGTCAGTAAAAGCTAAGTGTTTCATAGAGAGCATTAATCAAGCCTGTTTTTTGCCTGTCATGTTTTCCTCCTTTTCTATAGCAAACATATTTATTCTCTCTTCTTCTTCTTCCAGATTACTGACTACAGCCATCGGCTCTCAAGCTAAGACCATCCCTCTTGAAAAAAACGATCTACTCTCACAATCAAAGTAGTCGTGATAACCAAGCAAATGTCACAGGTATGTGATTGAGTGCTATTTCTGATAGGAAGAACTTCTTTTGAGAGGGAACAAAATCGCACATCAGTTTGTCGGTTTCATTTCACAGTTTTCAGCTGAGGTCGTGTGTTCATTTTCCCCACGTTGGGCTGTATAGGGATACTCTATGTAAATGTCTTACTGTAATGTGAATTCTTGAGATCAACTTCTCTTGCCAAACAGAAACAAAGTTTAATGTATGATAGAGTGTGAATGTGTGTATGAATGGGTGAATGACTGTAGTAAAGTGCTTTGGAGTCCTCGGACCATTTTCCATTTAACCATTTACCAAAACTGCTTTCATGCGTATAAGAGCGTGCAAAAAGGGGTGCAAGTTAAAAAGAGCAGTGGGTTGTCATTAAAACAGAAAATCAATATTTTTTTAAGCTGTCATGACATTTTATTCTGATTTATAAGGCACAGGTTTCTTCATTTTATATACAGGTACATATAAAAGAAAGTTAAATATCTTTTGTCACTCTTTTTATACATTATATAGATTTGTTGTACAGTCCCAATCAAAAGTTTAAGACCAGTTGAAAAATGGCAAATAAGACTTATATTGCATAGTTAGATCTTAAGAAGGTAATTTAAGAAATGTCAAATGACTCTCTTACTGCGTTCCACCTCAGCAATGATGACGCGCTGCGAGAGACCCTGCTTATGCGGTTCAACAACCCGGCCACGTTAAAAAAGGGAACTTTTTTTTGCCTTTGCCATCAGAACGTCATGACAGTGTGACTACCTGACAGAATATGACAATGCATCCACATTTTTGCACAGCTTTGGCCTTTTGAAGTCATGTGGTCTTAAACTTTTGATCAGCTGTAAAACAGCCTGTTTCTGTTTAAACGTTGTTTTCAATAAATTGCATGCTCAAAATATGTTTTGTCTCACTCCCATTTCTTGTTGCATATTGAAGCTCTACTTGGAACTTTGTGGAGACCCAACCAAAATTTGCCATTTTTCAAGTGGTCTGATACTTTTGATCGGGACTATAATTGTGATGATTATGGCTAACGGGTCATGAAAACCCAGAATTCAGTGTCCAAGAAAATCAGAACATTACATCATTACATACATAAGAATGTATGTAATGATGTAATGAAAAATGATATTGTAAACAGAAATGTCAGGTTTCTGGAAATGTCAGGTTTCTGTAATGAAAAATGATATTGTAAACAGAAATGTCAGGTTTCTGGAAACTATGTTCATTTCTATGCACTCAATACTTGGTTGAGGATCCTCCCATCAGTGTAATGTGGCATTGTGGGGATTAGCCTGTGCTTCTGTTGAGGTATAATGGAAGCCTTCAGGTCATCTGCATTGTTGGGTCTGTTGTCTCTCCTCTTCCTCTTGAGAATACTCCATAGATTCTCTATGGGGGTTCTGGTCCGGCCAGTTTTCTGGCCAATAAAGTGCAGTAACCCCATGGTCATTGAACCAGTTTTTGGTACATTTGGCAGTGTCGGCAGATGCCAAGTCCAGCTGGAAAATGAATTCAACATCTCCATAGAATTTGTCAGCTGGAGGAAGCTGAAGTGCTAAAAAAATTCCTGGTACCTTGATGTCCAAATGAAATGCAAACTTTCTTTCATCTGACTTTGGACCACTGATCAGCAGTCCAGTTTTTTTTCTCTCCTTAGCTCAGGTAAGAGGCTTCTGATGTCTCTGCTTCAATAGTGGCTTGACACAAGGAATGCCAGATTTGTTGCCCATGTGTAGTATTCATCGGTGGGTAGTGGCTCTTGATGCGCTCACTCCGGCCTCAGTCCAATCCTTGTGAAGCTTCCTCACATTCTTGAATGGATTTTGCTAGACAGATCTGGCAAGGCTGTGGTTATCTCTGTTGCTGGTGCACCTTTTCCTAAAGCACTTTTGCTTCCACTCAACTTACTATGAATATATTTGGACACAGCACTCTGTGGACCACCAACTTCTTTAGGAATGGTCTTTTGTGTCTTACCTCCTTGTGGAGAGTGTCAGTGACTGTCTTCTGGACATCTGTACTCAGTGCTACAGTAACTACTGACTCAGAATGAGAGACCATTTAGACGCTTAAGAAACATTTGCAGATCTTTTGAGTTGATCAGCTGATTAGGGTGTGACACCTTGAGTTTCCAATATTAAACCTTTTTCACAATATTCAGTGGGTTTTTTTAGGCACTGAATTTTGGGTTTTCATTATCAATAAGCCATCACCAAAATTACAAGAAACAAAGACTTGAAATATTTCAATCTATGTATGATGATTTTTTATAATATGAGTTTCCTTTTCTTAAAGTAAAGACAGAAAACCGAACAGACCTTTTTCACAAAATGTCATGTTTTTAGACGCACCTGTATGTTTTTCAAGAATTTCTCTGGCTGTCAGCTCTTGATTGTTATTAGGGATTTAACAAAACATTAAGCTGACGTGATAAGGCACAACATTGGGTTCATGAGAACAGAACAAGATTTTAGAATTAAAATTTTAGAAAACTAATCCGTCATTTTTTGTTTTCACTAACAGAATAAAGTTTTCACAACTCACCAACTTTGTTTTGCAGAATCTCCATTCACTGTAAAATAATCCAATCTAGGTTTCATGAGTTTAAGTATTTTAAGTTTTGAACCAAAACCATCTTGGGGGATGCAGTCCCCTTGGGCTGGTCCGCCTGGGGTTCTGGGGGTCCTTTGGACGTCTTGGCTCTGATCTCCTTCATGTCTGCATCGATTCCTGGGAGACGGATTGATGCCTGCTCACACCAGCTATTGAACACTCTTATGGAGAAACCTTATATGCACCAGCATGCTCACACACACTCATAGATGTGGGGTCTCCAGGGTTCACAGATATATTCTTGGGCTGAGGTTATCATTACTAGATCTTGATTTAATCTGTAATATGAGCTTTTCAGTGACATTATTGTTGTATTTTTATATCCATTTTTGTTTGATGTGGTTGATGTCTTAGTTCACAGTGTTTGGTTTGTTTTGTTGATGTTCCTTTTTCCGTTTTTTTGTTTTTTCCTCTTTCTGCCGTCCTGTGGGTATGGAGGCAGACTTCGATGTTTTCTTGTGTTTTCTTTGTTTCCCTTCCTCTCTTTTATTTTCAACTCACCCTCTCTCTTAACTTTTTGTTTCCTCCCTCTCTTCTTCATCCTCCTTCTTTCTTCCCCTTTATTTTCTGTCTCCGTGTCAAAAACCAGAAAAAAAAATTGAACCAGATATGTAGCCATTTCTGAAATAACCATTTGGTTTAGTGCTGGTAGGTAGCCACAGTATGAAGTCGATGGCAACTTTTGCATTATAAATGCATAACAGGTGCTTACAAATCTCAACTAGACTAAGTTAGGTAAGTCTGTCAACACAACAGGGCACCCTAACAATTACTTCCTGTCTTACTTTAAAATAGAAATGTCAAACATAGACACAATGTGTCAAGCGTAAAGCATTCACCTTAATATCTAGAGCCTGTAACAATGGCTTAAAGTATACTTGCCTTAGCAGATAAAGTCACATGCTCTTTATCTTGATTTTAAAAATATAATGGTGTATAACGAGATTTGTGGGCAATCTTGTTATAATCCAACTATAGTTTCTTTAGGAGTAGGTAAATCTATAACATATGATAATATACAGTACCTGTTCCTTCTGTCATGCTCTAAAACATCCCAACCATTACCCAAAACTGTAGGTCATTTTAAAATCTTGAAAGTGTTATGAATTAAAAAAAAAAATGCTGTGATTGGTTACTTGCTTCCATTGCTGTGATGACTCCTTGGTTTTTGTGTCTGAAAAGGCCACATTGTGGCTGCATGTGTTTGTGAGGACATGTTCTGTTCTCATTCTTACTGTGTGTTAGATCAGCCATACTGCATGGTGACTACTGTGATTATCTGTGACTGTGCTGTGATCACTGCTGTTTCTCAAGTCTACAGTTCTAATCAGGCTATGCTGTGCTATAACAGCAAATCTCCCACTTATCCCAGTGACATATGGGACACAACAATTAGATACACCGACATGCACATGTATTCAAATGTATTCAGGTGTTTAGGCTGTAAAGCTCTAGGAGTCGCTTATCTTCTGTTCTGGTTTTGCTTTGAAAAACTTTGAGCTTTTTAAAATGTTTTTCTGAAAGATCAGTTACATGTTATTGTCATTTTACATATCTGAAATACAGAATGAAAAAAAATAGTGTTTCTTTTGTCAGGAAGAATATTGATGAAGAAGAGTCTTCCTTTAGATGAAATAAATCAAACAGCTTTTGAGAGGAGAGCAGTACCTCCCGCATCACAACCCAAGAAGCCAATAAAAGTTTATGTATGGACAACTTTCCACCAGTCCACATTGAATTACCATGGTAACCAACTATTATATGCCAATGGGATGGTAATCTCCACTGCTTTCATTACATCATCATCATCAGGTTTTAAATCCGATATTCACCCCATCATCAGGATACCGCTCAGCAGACCCACCACTTCTTTGCCTTCATGGAGCGCATTAGTCTGGTTGTCAGTGTGTAAAGAAGTCTAAAGCCTAGTTTATATTTCTCTGTCAGCAGAGGTGGAAAAACATGCAGCGCTATCATTCATCAATGCAAGTGCTTTGAGGCAGGCCCACAGAGGGTTACGGAGACATGCCCAGTTTTTTAAACGTCCGTCTAAAGCTACAGACAGCTCAAGCCTCTGATTGGTCAGCACGTCACTTCTTTTAAATTTGTCAACAGCACCACCATTTCCACACAAAAGAAGCGCTACGTCCCCTGCTGTTCTGGAGGGAAATTGCGTTGCAAGACTCTTCAGGCAATGAAGAAGTCTGAAAGAAAAACTTTTCTGTCAATACGTGCGCTTGCCTGTGCAAACTTGCTGACGGAGAAGTATAAACTAGGCTAAACTAGGTTGAGAGATGTATTTAACTGGTCCAAACACACACAAAACAAAACAAAAACACTTGAGGATTTACTGCTGTGTGTGTAGTGGACATACATCGTTGTAGTTGTTTAATGTCGGTCATTTTTTAACTTATGCTTGACTTACAACTCTGCCGCACCTTTTCAAGCACACCACATTCCCTGCCTTCTCTCTAGATCAGCTCTTTCTGCCTCTCAGCAGACTGCCATGCAATCTCTCCAACACAAGTCATCCATCGTCACCCTTATGTGTGGTGTGTTGTATTATCCAGGTTGAACAAGAGATCTCACTGGTGCAGAGAAAGATGTCTGACCTGGAGTCAGTGCTCCAGCAGAAAGACATTGAACTGAAGGCCTCAGAGACTCAGAGGACAATCCTGGAACAAGACTTGGCAACGTATATCACGGAATGCAGTGTGAGTGGCTGTGTACTTGAAAAACAGCTATCATGTAAAATATTTTGAATATTCATCATGTGCATATTTTTATCGAATTGGAAGACAAATGAGTATCATGTATTTAATGTACACAATATCTTTCAAAATGACTATAAAGTGAAACGGAGTCTAAATTTCAAAGGAAAACCACATAGTAACCACATGTTTTGAGATTTGTATATTCATTTATAATATGTTTAGGCAGGTACAACAAACAAACCCATCTGACTGATTT
Source organism: Valencia hispanica (assembly GCA_963556495.2). NCBI lineage: Eukaryota > Metazoa > Chordata > Actinopteri > Cyprinodontiformes > Valenciidae > Valencia > Valencia hispanica. Next base: position 11,448,944 of record OY747704.1, read on the forward strand.
GTGCATTCATTTTAGAGTTTGAAGCGCAGTTTAGAACAAGCACGCATGGAAGTGACCCAAGAAGATGATAAAGCCCTCCAGCTGCTCCATGACATCCGAGAGCAAAGCAACAAGCTTCAGGAGATCAAAGAGCAGGTAGGACCAAAACATTAGTGAGCAAATAGCATCATGAAGACAAATGAACCCATCAGAAAGGTCATGAGTAAGGTATCGGGAAAATTTGAAGATGGATTTGGTTGGTTTGGTTGTACAACAATATCTTAACTTTGAGCATTTCCCCAAAGCTCTGTTCAATATCATGTGAAAGTAGAATGACAATGGACAATGCAACTGCAAAACTACCAAGACGTTGCCATCCACATGAACTGACTGGCTTATAAAGGACAGCAAGAAACATGGTGTTGCCACCATGCTTTTCTTCTGCAAGGACAGGGAATCTATTTGTCTCCTCACCTAGCAGCACAATGACCTGAAGCCTACAGCCAGGGCTACAATGGAAGGGTTCAGATTAAAGCATGTTTAAACATTAGAAAGTTAAGACATTTTTATTGAACTGGGAATCTGTGGCAATACTTAAATATGGATGTTCAAATGTGCACCCTATTCAGTATGATTAAGCTTAAGCTTTTTTGAAAAGAATATAGACAACAAATTCCAGTCTCTAGATGTGAAAAGCTGGTAGAGATATTCCTAAATAGAATTCCCGCAGAAATGCAGGTTGGAGAAAGGTGGAGCTTCAAAAATAAACTGGGGGTTGATTATAAATCCATGCCCCTCTTTTTAGATTAAGTGTAAGAAAATGTGAAAACCAGGTATTATCTTCCTTCTGTTTCACAATTGTGCACTACTTTTTGTTGGTCTTTCACAGGAAATTGAACTTCATTACATTTAAGTTTTTTGTTGTGACAAATACAAAAGTTCAGTGACTTTTGCCAGCCTTATGAAGCAAAGCAGTTGTAAGCAAAGCAGAAATGCCCATGTCTATATCTTTTCAAAAAAACTGATTAGGATTATCTTCTAATGGGAGTCAGATGTTCATGGCAGGTCAAATCATCAAGGCTGTGTGTGGGCTGTCACTTCTAATTCGACATGCACAAGATGTTAAAAGCCCACCCCCCTTTCTGTAGGGATATTGTGAGTGTAACATTAAAACACTTTAGATATGTGCAGAAATGTCTTCTGCTGCAAAAAAAAGTTAATTATTGTTATTGTCATTTTCAATTTTTATACCTTCTCTGCATTCATTGCGATTTGGGAAAGAAAAGCTTTATCTCATGTTTTTACAGTAAGTTGTTCATGTTTGATGTTAAGTTTTCTGTAAAGTTCAACTACAGTCAGTGTGACTCAATGAATATCTTAAAGTGAACACACACCTGCACGACATGACAGTGCAGGTGTAAGAATTAAGAAGACACCTGATTTGTCGTTTCAGAAACGGCTTCAAAATATCCTCTTGCTTTCATTGCAAAGTTCTTTTTGTATTTGTCTATTGAAAAAAGGTAATATTAAAGCAACCTGTTTTTCTCTGCCTACACTCGTGCTCGTTACAAAGCACTGAATACATTGTGCTCCGGTTGCCATGGTGACGGGAGCCATATACCTAGAATGGGGAGCAAAATGATGCAGTGGGCAGGCTGTTGAGATGGGGTGCTGAGGCCTTTTGCTCACGCTGTTTGAAAAACTAATTTTGCTCAGTTTATTTTCCAGGGATTTCTGAAAGAGTATTACAGTATGTTCCCTGCATATGGCAGCTTTGTTAGTGTCTCATTGTTTACATATACTTATTTTTGAAGGGAAAGTACAACTTTGCCACCAGAAGGCAAGCACGGGTAAGGTATCTTGCACAATGACTGGGATGGGCAGAGCAGGGGTTCAAACCAGCAACCCTCTAGTTACAGGACAAGCTCCTAACTCCTGAACCCCGGTCGCCCCTACAAATGTGCAACCTAAGTCACACTGGCCTTCAGGGAATATAAAGTACCTATTTAATCTAATCTGCAGTCCTAGAAAGACAAGGTCAAAGACAATCACAAGGGCCTTTAAAGAAGATAGCAGGAAGAAATCCTGATTGCTTGGGGCAGGTTGTTACGTTTACTTTCTATGCACTGTGAGGAACCAATACCAAGAGGTTTGCAAGCTACAAAGTTTATTACAGGGTACTTTTTCCTACCAGGATGGCTACCTAATTTGTTGTTTTTTATATAAAAAAAACTATCAATCAGTCAGTCCATATTCATGAAGGATTTTTTTTAATGAACAACAGGGGGGACGAAAATGTTGTGCAAGGAAAAGTAGTAGGCAATGAAAAAAAGAACAAAAAATATCAAGAGAAATGCGTTGTTAACAGAGATTATGTTGGCTTGCTGGAATGGAGCTTGTATTTGAGTTAAGAGTGAAAAACAGAGAGATACACATAAAATACTAATGAGATTCAATTATGTAATTGTGATTGTTTAAACCAAGATCAGACAAGTAAAAAGATGGATAAACAGTTCAATTACACTTAAATTACCATTAAACATTTATTTCTGGTATACAAGTTTAAAACCTATAGCTAAAACAAATTAAACAAAAATAGTAAATGAAATTAGCTTAATATAAGGTTAAAATAATAATATTTAATATTTTAAATATGTATTGTAACATTATGGTAAAAAATATTAATTAACTAAAAGTCCTTTCAGTAGGATATGTCTTTTATTTAGTTTTTAAAAACATCATCGAACTCTGTCGCCCTCAGGTCTGTTCCACAGACGAGGGCGGTAACGAGAAAATTATGTTTTACCAGGACTTTGCATTCTTTCTTTGTTTATCACCAGAAATATTTTTGTTTTCAGAAGACCTGGGGTATTTCGATGGCTCATAAAATAAAAAGTAAATCAGATTAATGTGTTAGATAAGACCTAAAATGATTCTCCCCCTCCAACACGCCCCGATTATCGTGATTAAGATAATCCTAACAGATATCCCTGCCGTGTGTGGTGTGTTCAGAGTGCTCTGGTCTGCTCGGAAGGAAGTCAGGGCCGCTCCTATCACAAATCGGGGATATATTCAACATGTTGGATTGTCTTGACCCAATATCGCACTGTGTGGTCTGTTGCATAGACAATTGAGCATGGAGTCATTACCAATTAGCAACACCTTAGTTTCACCAAAAACAGACAACTACTTTGAGCCTGATAAATCACAGAAAAGACCTCACAACATTGGAATAAACCCTGAACACTAAATCAAACTGTTCTCAATCACTGCATGAAGCCAACATTTTGGAGCATGTTTAAAACAGTAAGAGGATTGTCTGTTTCTCCAAGTTTTTGATGACACATTTGTTGTTCATGCTTATTATAGTCTCCTGTGTTCCCTTTGGTGCCTCTCTGCAGGGCACTTAACAGCAACTAAATCCAGCTTTTTGTCTTAAAAAGCATTTGTCTCCCACGCTCTGTCATATGACTGCAGTTTATCATTTTTATTCTGAAGTCATACACTGTTGGTTCAACAAAGTGTGAAGATTAGGGGCAGATTCATTTTCAGAGACAATTAAAGAATTTTCGGTAAAGAAATTAAGACTTGTAAACATTTACAGTGGGAAAATTTCATATATAACAGCGAGGTCATTCACGTAAAACAAGAAAAGGTTAGAAGCTGTGGCACTTTATTTAGCCTTAAGCAATGCATGTGTAGCACACCTGTGAATATACGTGTTCATGTGGATAATAAGAGCTGAGGTACAGAAAGAGCTTCAGTAAACACATTATGGATTACTGAAAGGTAGAAGAAGAATGTGTTTCCAAACTTTCTGTTTACAGGTGAATTTCAAGAGGCAACTTTCAGATAGTTGTTTCTGTTCTAAAGAACATAAATAAAACAATAGATACAATGAATTTATATCTAAATCTGAAAACCACAGATGTTGGATACTGGGTACTGTCTTACTTAAATGTTGAGAGGAACTCCTGCCTACCTATTAGTGTTTACAGAGTCTTGCTTAGGTATTCATTGAACTGTTTTCACATTTTGTCAAGTTACAACTACTGTATTTTTTCATGTTGGGGATTTTATGTTATAGACCGACATGAAGTAATGAATTATTATCAAGTGAAAAAAAGTGATACATGTTTTTAAAAATGTGTTACGAAACACAATCTGAAGAATGTTGCATGCCTTTGTGTTCTGCCTCCTTTAGTTGATACTTTGCAGAACCACATACAAGTCTTTTAGGCGAAGCAATTCAAGGCAAGGCAATTTTATTTGTATAGCACACTTTCAACAAGGTAATTCAAGGTGCTTTACATGATTAAGGGGTAAAATAAAAACACCAGTAAAAAACAGACAAAGCATATAAACTAAAAACAGCAATAAAGGAAGAAGCATACACAGATACATTAAAGCATTACAAAGCATTACAAAGCATATAAAGTAAAAACAGCAATAAAGCAAGAAGCATGCACAAAACACATGATGCATCAAAGTATTACTTAAAGGCAGCTCTGAACAGATACGTTTTTAGTTGTGATTCAAAAGAACTCAGTGTTTCGGCAGCTGTAGTTGTCTGGAAGTTTGTTCCAGATTAGAGGAGCATAGAAACTGAAAGCTGCTTCTCCATGTTTGGTTCTAATTCTAGGGATGTTGAGTAGACTGGAATTAGAGGACCTGAGTGGTCTGGGGTATTGGTATAGTAACAGTAGATCTTCAACATACTTTGGTGCTAAGCCATTCAGTGATTAATAAACTAGTAAGATTATTTTGAAGTTTATTCTCTGAGCTACAGGGAGCCAGTGTAAGGACTTTAGAACTGGGGTGATGTGCTCTACTTTCCTGGTTCTAGTGAGGAACACGAGCAGCAGCGTTCTGGATCAGCTGCCGCTGTCTAACTTTTTAGGCAGACCTGTGAGGACGCTGTTGCAGTAATCAATCCGGCTAAAGATAAACGCATGGATGAGTTTTTTGAGGTCCTGTCAGCATCAGTCCTTTAATCCTAGAAATGTTCTTTCGGTGATAGAATACTGACCTTGTTATTGCCTTTATGTGACCCTGGAGGTTCAGGTCTGAGTCCATAACTACACCTAGATTTTGGGCGTGATCAGTAAGGCAAGGCAAGGCAAGGCAATTTTATTTGTATAGCACACTTTCAACAGCAGGGCAATTCAAGGTGCTTTACATGATTTGGTGATTTAAAAGAAACACATAAAAGAAACACACATTACACATGATACACAATAAAGCAAGAGAAAAATAAAAAAAAGCAAGAGAGCATGAACACATTTCATACATATAACATCAAGCATTTACTAAAAGGCAATTCTAAACAGATGGGTTTTTAGTCTCGATTTAAAGCAGTTCAGAGTTTCAGCAGCTCTACACTCGTCAGGAAGTCTGTTCCAGATAAGGGGAGCATAGAAACTCAAAGCTGCTTCTCCATGTTTAGTTCTGAGTCTAGGGATGTTTAGTAGGCTAGAGTTGGAGGACCTGAGTGGTCTTGGTGGTTGGTACCATGACAACAGGTCTTCAACATATTTTGGTGCTAAGCCATGTAATGATTTATAAACTAGTAAAAGTATTTTAAAGTCTATTCTCTGAGCTACAGGGAGCCAGTGTAAGGACTTTAGAACTGGGGTGATGTGCTCTACTTTCCTGGTTCTAGTGAGGACGCGAGCGGCAGCGTTCTGGATCAGCTGCAGCTGTCTGATTGACTTTTTAGGCAGACCTGTCAAGATGCTGTTGCAGTAATTAATCCAATTAAAGATAAACGCATGGATGAGTTTTTTCTAGGTCCTGTTGTAACATCAGTCCTTTAATTCTAGAAATGTCCTTCATGTGATAGAACGCTGACCTTGTTATTGCCTTTATGTGACCCTGGAGGTTCAGGTCTGAGTCCATTTCTACACCTAGGTTACGAACCTGATCAGTAGTTTCTAGCTGTATTAATTGAAGCTGTGTGCTGACTCTTGATCGTTCCTCCTTGGGTCCAAAAATAATCACTTCAGTTTTGTTTCTATTCAGCTGGAGAAAGTTATGGCACATCCATCCATTTATTTGGTCAATGCATTGATTTAGGGTTTGAATGGGTTCAGAGTCACCTGGTGACATTGTAATGTAGAGCTGAGTGTCATCCGCATAGTTATGGTAGCTAATGTTATTGGTCGCTATAATCTTGCCTAGTGGGAGCATGTAGATATTAAATAAGAGGGGCCCCAGGATGGAGCCCTGGGGCACCCCACATGTGATTTCTGTTCGTTCTGATGAAAAGTTTCCTATTGAAACATAGAAGTCCCTGTTCTTTAGGTAAGACTCGAACCAGCCAAGTACTGTACCAGAGAGTCCGACCCAGCTCTCCAGTCGTTCCAATAAAATATCATGATCAACAGTGTCAAATGCTGCACTGAGGTCCAACAGAATCAGCACTGTGGTTCTTCCACAGTCTGTATTTATGCGGATGTCATTAAATACTTTGACGAGGACAGTCTCGGTGCTGTGGTGAGCGCGGAAACCAGACTGAAAAGCATCAAAACGGTTTGTCGTTGTTATGAAGCCATTTAACTGCTGAAACACAGCTTTTTCAATAATCTTACTGATGAATGGGAGATTAGAGATTGGCCTGTAGTTCTGCATTAACGTGTTGTCCAGATTTTCCTTCTTTAGCAGTGGTTTAATAACTGCTGTTTTTAAAGCCTGAGGGAAGACACCTGATAGCAGTGATGAGTTCACTATTTGAACAAGATCAGAACCAGTAACAGGAAGAACTTTCTTTAGAAAAGCTGTGGGTAGGATATCAAGACAGCAGGAGGAGGAGCTTAATTGGATAATGATTTTTTCAAGGCTGTTCTGGTTTAATTCGTGGAATTCAGACATTTTCTCTACATTGTTGTTGATTGGGGATGGCACTGGTTGTGGGTTCGATATTGAGGTACAGATTGACCGTCTAATTGTTAGAATCTTTTCAGTGAAAAAGCTGGCAAATTCATTGCAGGCCCTGGTAGAGTTTATTTCAGGGGCTACTGTCACCAAAGGATTAGTTAGTCTTTCCACTGTTGCAAATAGAGTCCGTGCGTTATTAATGTTTCTGTTGATGATTTCAGAAAAGAACGATTCCCTAGCATCTTTTATAGTTAGCTGATATCTATTCAGTCTCTCTTTGTAGATCTCATAGTGAACCTGGAGTCGAGTTTTCCGCCATTTTCTCTCGGCTCGTCGACACTCTCTTTTTTCACTACGTACCAGTGGATTACTTACCAGTAGTTTCTAGCTGTAATAACTGAAGCTGTGTGCTGACTATTGATTGTTCTTCTTTAGATCCAAAAGTAATTACTTCTGTTTTGTATCTGTTCAGCTGGAGAAAGTTATGGCACATCCATCCATGGATTTGCTCGATGCATTTACTTAGGGTTTGGATGGGTGCAAAGTCACCTGGTGACATCGTAATGTAGAACTGAGTATCATCTGCATAGTTATAGTAGCTAATCTTATTGGTTTTTGTAATCTGGGCTAGTGGGAGCGTGTCGATATTAAATAACAGGGGCCCCAGGATGGAGCCCTGGGGCACCCCACATGTGATTTCTGTTCGTTCTGATAAAAACGTACCTATTGAAACAAAGAAGTCCCTGTTCTTTAGGTAAGACTCAAACCAGCCAAGCACTGTACCAGAGAGTCCGACCCAGCTCTCCAGTCCAATAGTATATCTTGATCAACAGGGTCAAATGCTACACTGAAGTCCAACAGAACCAGCACTGTGGTTATACCACAGTCTGTATTTATGCAAATGTTATTGAAAACTTTGACAACGGCAGTTTCAGTGCTGTGGTGAACACGGAAACCAGACTGAAAAACATCAAAGCGGTTGGTCATTGTTATGAGGCTGTTTAACTGCTGAAACACAGGTTTTTCAAAAATTTTACTGATAAATGGAAGATTAGAAATTGGCCTGTAGTTCTGCATTAACGTGTTGTCCAGATTATTCTTTTTTAGCATTGGTTTAATAACTGCTGTTCTTAAAGCCTGGGTGAAGAGAACTGCCATGAGGGATGAGTTACTATTGTAATCAGATCAGACCCAATGACAGGGAAAACTTTCTTAAGGAAAGCTGTGAGTACGATATCAAGAAGCAGCAGGAGGAGCTTAATTGGTTAATGAATTCTTATAGGTTTTTTGGTTTAAAGTGGACCTGGCATGAAATTCCCCGCGATGTTTGGGCCCTTTTTAGTCACACTCTAAGTACCTTAACACTGTATCAAAGGATCGTTTGCCGTAACTCAGCCTTGTTGTAGAATTGCAGCCCCTACTAGGTGGCCTTTCTTTTAGCATTAGCACAGAACGACCAAGTTTTGGTGGGCGGGGCCCAAGCCATGCGCCTCTATTGTCAAATGAGTCTCTAACATCCGCATCTGATAAAACATTGACAGACATGCATTTGCGCACCACAAATTGCCAAAATTCCAATATTATGTATGAAATGTAATTATGTTTAGGCCTCATTATATTGTGTGTTGAACAATAATCTGTTTACAAATTACAGGCCTAATAAAATATTTGATCATCCATCCACACATCCATCCGTCCTCATTATGTCTCTACGACAGTAATGGCTCAGTTATCGGCTACTATAACTATGCAATGGCATTTCAATTTGATCCGGAATCTATCCGGACGCATTGCATTGTACACACTTTGAAAGTATCTTTCTCAAAGCTGAATCAGCTTTGGGAATCCAATACTTTTCCCTTAGTTTGGATAACATAATGTTTCTACCACTATGCCCTGTCTGTTTGTGAATGTGCCTAAAAATCAGAGATGACACATGGTGGTCCTTTTGAAGGATAGCTGGATGCTTTGCATCAGAAGGTAATGCAGCATGGTGTAACCTTCCACCGACTCTTAGAATCCCATTGTCCATTACAGGATCTAGTTTAGCAATGTGACTGGTTCTTTTGAGCCTTTCTCCCTTCTGCAGAGTAATTATTTCATCTTTGAAACATTGATTTTGACAAAGCTTAATAATTTCCATCTCTGTCTTTTCCAGATCGTTAACTCTCAAATGATTTACATTTTTTGTTGATTTGAAGCTTTGTGTTTCACCTGAAATGTTTTCCCTTTTCTTCTGACATTCACTATTACTGCCTTGTGATGTTCTGCGCTCATAACACAATTTGTGCAAAAAGTGCTTCAATCTGAGAAACCAGGCAATGGCCTTTTTGAGTCTATGCCAGTCTGAGTAGTGACACATGAATAGACTGAGTGGATCAGTGCATGAAAAGTCAATATTTACTCTCATGACCTTTACTTCAATGTCCTCACCAATCTCCATCGATGCAATAGGTGGCACTGGCCAATTTTTGACATCTTCAGTCAAAAAACTCGGTCCCTGAATCCAGGACCTATTTGACAGGAACTCATTTGCCTTCATTCCCCTGGAAGCATGATCTGCGGGATTTAACTCTGAGTTCACGTACTTCCACTGATTGGGATTGGAAAGGTCTCTGATAAGAGACACCCGATTTGCTACAAAGGTCTTAAACCTAACACTTTCATTCGCAATGTATCGCAAAACGGTGGTGCTATCAGACCAAAATATAGACTCATTCAGATCTATTTTCAGCTCTTTCCTCATTAGTTTGTCCATTTTTACAGCTACAGCAGCCGCTGTTAGCTCCAACCTAGGAATGGTAGTTTGTTTTAGAGGGGATACTCTCGATTTTCCTAGTACAAATGAGCAATGTTTTTTACCTTTTTCATTGGTAACACACAGATATGTAACTACTCCGTATCCTTGTCCACTTACGTCTGCGAAATGATGCAGTTGCGCAGATGTGACCACACCAAACCCAACCGGTTTAAAACATCTGTCTACAGAGAATCCTTGTAGCTTCATAAAGTCAGAAAACCATCTCTGTGTCTTCAGAATCAAGTCTGCTGGGATGTCCTGATCCCAAGAGAATTTTCTCCCACACAACTCCCGCAATATGATTTTTGCTGGCAGTATGACAGGGGACAAAAAACCTAAAGGGTCATATATGGAACTCACAAACGAGAGAATACCATGCCTATTTTGTTTCATTGGTTTTACATTGATTTTGATTTTAAATGAGTCTGTTTCAACACACCAATTGACTCCTAAGACTCGGTTTTCAGGCAGAGCATCATGACAGAGATCAAGTTCTTTAAGCTCTGATGCTCTTTCTGTTTCAGGTATGGAGGCTAAAACCACTCTGCTGTTACTATTCCACTTCGCAAGATGGAAACCTCCCCTTGCACATAGTTTTGTTAGCTCCTTTACCGTGGTGCAGGCCTCACTTTCATTTGACACTGACAAAAGACAATCGTCAACGTAGAAATTGTCCTGAACTGCACTCACAACTACAGGTGCTACGTTGTCTGTAGCATCCTCTGCAGTTTTCTTTAATGCAAAGTTGGCGCAACTGGGCGAAGATGTTGCTCCAAACAAATGTACAATCATTCTGAACTCCTGCAAGGGTTCATTTAAGTTGCCTTCAGGCCACCAGAGAAAGCGCAACAAGTCAGTGTCCTCGGATGGTACCTTAACTTGATGATACATAGCTTCTATGCCTGACATCAACGCAATATGGTTGTGGCGAAAGGGAGTTAACACTCCGACTAATGTGTTTGTTAAATCAGGACCTTGTAAAAGTTCTCCGTTCAGTGATTTGCCCTGATATGAAGCTCCACAATCGAAAACGACACAGAGTTTTCCCTTTTGTGGGTGGTATACCCCGTGGTGAGGTATGTACCAAACCCTTCCGTCCTCACGATGAGTTTGTTCTTGGGGTACAGGTTCTGCGTAACCTTTAACGAGTAGGTTTGACATAAATGCTTTGTATTCCTGATGAAAGTCCTTATTTTTGATCATTTTCTTTTTAATGCTTTCTGCTCTTTGCACAACTAAGTTGCGATTGTTGGGTAGTTTGACATCTTTGTTCTTAAGAGGTAGGGCTATGCTGTAATGCCCATCAACTCTTTTAACACAGTTTTTAACAGAGTCCATGAACTGTACATCTTCTCGGGACATTTCCTGCTGCTCTTCGCAAGCCTTTTCTGGAAAGTCATGGTTGTACTGTTGCAAGCATAATGTTTCTATTTCTGTCATCGATATACGATTTACGACAGCAGTTTGATCATTTTCAAAGTCATTTCCTTTTAAAGGTCCATTAATTACCCAACCTAGGACTGTTCGAACTGCAAAAGGACCATTATTTATGCTATGAATTATTTCCCAGGGTTCCATAGCCTTATGAGCGTTCGATCCTATTAGAAGTCCAACCTCTGAATCAATTTTAGGAAGTTTTACTCCATGAAGATGTGGCCAGATTTCTAAATCCTTTTGCACAGGAATGCTATCCTTTGTGACTGGAATGTCTCTGTGAGTGTAAGTATCGGGTAAGTCGATGTACACGTTCTCTTCTAGACCGCATACTTCTAAACCTGCAACTATGTAACTTGACTCTAGCCTTTTTTGACCCATAGTGCGGAGAAGGATTTGTGTTTTCTTTCCCTCTATCCCAAGTTGTCTCATCAGTGACTCAGAGCAAAATGTTGCTTCACTGCCATTGTCTAGAAACGCATAAGTTTCAATTATTTTGTTTCCTTTCTTAAGTTTAACGTGAACTGGGACGATTGCCAAAACTTTACTGTTATTACCGGCCCCAGTAGCACCACAAGTTCCACCTGTTATTGGAACAACACTTTGGACTTCAGTACCAGAGTTTTCAGTACCAGAGTTTTCAGTACCAGAGTTTTCAGGGACGCTACGGAGCTCGTTCTCAACCTTTTCATCCTCAGTCCGAGTATAATGAAGCATACTAGGATGTCTTTTAGAACAGTAGTCACACTTCATTCGTTTCTTGCAGTTTTTACTTAAATGTCCTTGAGTCAGACATGAAAAACAAAATCCCCTTTCTTTAAGGAATTCTATTCTGTTCATTTGAGGCTGCCTTCTAATTTTCTGACACTCTGCAAGCATGTGATTTTTGTCACAATACAAACACGGTCTTTGAAAGGCATCACATGTCTGCCGTGAGACGCCTTTATTAGTATCCTGCAACCTTTCCTTTGTAGCGGGTGATATGCTGGTAGCAAATGCACTGCCCTTTGGTCTAAATGTTTTGCTGGTTTTTGAATATTGCTTACTTTTATCGTCAACATCTTTAATCTCGCCGAATAGTGGATCTGAAGCTATCTTAGCCTGTCGATTTATGAAACTGACCAGATCTGAGAACCTGACTCATCTGCCAGACTTTTCTTGAATGTCATAACCAGAAACTCTCCACATTTCTCTCATTTTACAGGATAACTTGGAGACTACAACTCTGAGGTTGGTGGGGTTGTCCAGCTCCTCAAGGTGATTTATGTCCTGCATGGCATTGTTACACCCAGTAAGAAACAATGAATAACTATGGAGAGTTTTAGCATCCTCTGCCCTTATTTGAGGCCAATTTACAGCTCTATTCAAGTAAGCTGCTGCAATTTTTAATCTCATTGCCATAATGATACTGTAGAAGTTGCATTGCCTCCTTGTAACCCAGCTGAGGGCTCATGTGTTGGCAGCTTCTGACTAGGTCTCTTGGTTCACCTCTTGTGAACTGTTCTAAATAATATATCCTGTCGCAGTCATTATCAGTTTTATCACTGATTGTATGCTCAAATGCTCTAAGAAATGGTTTGAACTCTAAAGGATCACCACTGAAAATGGGAACATCCCTCTGAGGTAAATTTGAGAGTCTTTGCTGCTTAACCAACATCTCTGTAATGTCGTTTTGTTTTAGCATTACTTCACACAAATTAAGCTTAGTGTCCTTTTCTATTCGTTGTGTACAGCTCTCTTGTGTAACATCCACCTGAAGCCTGTTGAAGTGCTGCGCATTTAGCTGTTCATCAAATCTAACTTCTGGCAAACTGGTTTGCTGGGGACTACTAAATGCTCTTGCTTGTTGAAGAGCTATACTTTGCCTTTCACAATGTTCATACTCACAGTCTTCCAGCACCTTTATCTTTGCTGTAGACGCAGCAATGGCTGTTTTAATTTCTAGCTGCTCCTTCTTGGCCTTTATCTTTAATTCTTCCATCTCCAATGCTTGTTTCTCTTCCAACATGGCTGCTTTTTCCAACAGAGCTGCTCTGTCTGCTTGCTCCTTCTGACGCACTGATGATGTGGTTGAAGATCTAGATGAACAGCCACTAGCCCTACTCCCGGACATGCAGGAACCTGGTCGACTTGCCTTATGTCTAGTTGCCGTGGATACGCTGTCATCTGGACCCTCGCTGTTGCCTTGTCATAATGGTCCATTTCTCAACATCAATTAAGAAATTGCTGAAATGTTCCTTTTTTGGTAGGAACCAGAATGCTTGATCGGCATCTCTTTCTTCTTCTGCCAGAAGTTGTACCACATCTTGATTTGAATTGATTTGTCTGTGTAAGTGTTCTACAAGTCCTTTTTCTGTGTACTTTGGAGCCCTCTTCCGGACATCACTGGTACTACAGATATCTTGTTTCTCCATGGCCTCTTGCATCTTCTCATCCGCCATGTTGTTTCTGACTTGCTTCGTGATTCAACAGGAGTTTAAATACAGTAGTCCATAACACAAAGCATGATTTGCTTTCTGAATTAAGTGCCATCTTATAAAGACTACGACATCCATGTTGTTTTACGTTTCTTCCTTTGTCTTATTTGTAGTTACCAGGCGGTGGTTGATGCTCCTTTCATTTGTTCTGTTGCCGTGACGATGGGCTTTTTCCAGGCTCGAACTCTCGCTGAGCTGGTCTTTTTACTTAATATAGAGGCTAATATCATTTGATTTGGTATCTTAAAGTTCTTAAAGTTTAACCTCTTCTATAAAGAATCCTGAATCCTATAAAAATGGCGCTTACATTAAGTTTTGGGGGTTTATATTAATGTAGAAATTGAGCTTTTTTAGGCTCATTTATCTGGGTGGCTAGGTATTCAATAGAGTCAAATATGCCCAGGGATACCTTTTTAAATTTCACTGAGTTATAAAAAATTGTGGCTCCGCCTCCACCTCGTCTCTGTTTCTTGCTCTTGCTTAAGAACTTGTAGTTTGGAGGAGTAGATTCTATCAATACAGATGTTTCATTATTTATGTCTAGCCAGGTTTCTGATAAAATAAGGGCATGTATTTTATGTTCAGTGATTAATTAATTGATTAGGAGTGACTTTCCTGATAAAGACCTAATATTTAATAAAGCTAACTTAAGTGATTTGACCTTCTGACAGATGATTAATTTGGAATTTGTTTCATGAAACGAGTGTTTGGCTTTACTTTTTTGTTTTCTCTTACTTGTAATGACTTGAATTATTTTTTCGGGGTGGCCGGACGACTTCTGGAAGATGGTGGGAGTAGAATTACTGTCCTGTTCCCTTGTATATCAGATGTCTGTTATTACCAGTTGGGGCATGTGCAGAATACATCCAGTGTTAGTTCCAGAGGCCTGTTGTAGTCCATGTTTTGGTGTTAGCTGTGACCCAATTCTAATTTTTGCTTTCAGTTTGTCTGAGAAATCTCTAAACAGAGAGTCATTAACTGTCGATGAGTCTGATGACATTGGAATACTTGTTGGAAATGATTGTTCTCTGTCAGTCTGTGCAGCTGTCTGGGCTGGTGATGTTACTTTGTGTGTGTCGGGAAATGTTTGTTCTCTGACAGTATCCACATGCCGTGCTTCGAGGTCAGCTCTTGGGTGCTTTATCAAGTGTTTATTCAGATAACAGAAAATAATTGAGGTCAAGAGTCTCAGTCCAGCTCTATTAAGATAACGTCCATTTGTCTTGAACAAGTGCTTTGCACATCCAAATATTTAAAAGTTAATAATAAATGGGATCGATTTTTCAACAGATTTTCTCTTCAACCATTTATGGAGCATGCGAAGTCAGTAGACTTCGCATGCTCCATAAATGGTTGAGTAGGTACAGTAGTACCTTTCATCATTTCCTTCAGGGACTGGTCCGCTGGTAAAGATGTTTATGTTAAGTCCACCAAGTCTCTGTAGCAGATCAGAGAAGTCTGTTTTGAGAATTCCTGATTGTTTCTTGGCTACATCAGTTGCACCCGCATGGATAACAAGCTTCTCCTGTTTAGGGTGTTGTTCTAAAATTGTCTGGATTTTTCTGATATTTCTCTCACTGTATTCTTGGGGCAGCTGATAACACTAGTTTTCTGGCTACAAAAATCTTCAATACAATTAACTGATCCTTCATGTATGATGAGACCTTTTGCTGGGGGGGTTCTTACTTTCTTACGTGTCTGCTTCATGTGGATGGATTTATCCTGGTGACCTTGACTGGTCCCAGGGGCTGCGTTGTCTTTCAGGAAAGTGAGGGCTGCGAATCTGTTTCTCAGTGGTATTTCAGGGGGAGTGTTATCTTTTGCTTTTGGGTTGTGGGTTCTTTTGTTTCTTCTTCCTCGGAGCAGAGAAAGCAGATGTAGATTCAGTGCACTTTAAAGCTTTGTCTTCGTCTCGATTGTTTCAATTCACCTGGAGCAGTTTCTGAAAGTCCTCAGCTGAGCAAAACGCCATTTTGGTCATCCACAGTCCTTCAGAAAGTAATCTGGTCTTATACAGTGACTCCAGAGGATGGGTGTATGAAGTAACTAAGAAAAAAGCTAAGAAAAGTTAAGAAAGGAAAATAAGAAATGAAAAATAAGCAAACAAACAAACAATCGCTTGCAGCTGCAAGCTGCTCTGGACTAATAAGGCTAGATATCAGGAGAGGTTGGGAGAGGCTGCTCCTCCTTCGGCAGCCATCTGAAGGAGGAGCATGTTTCTACCCACATTTTACATCTCGAGCCAAGATGTAAAATTGAAATAGCCCCATTCTTCATTTCAAAATAGCTCAGGCTCTGTCTGATTAGACATTAGCTGCAGCTGATCCAGAACGCTGCCGCTCGCGTCCTCACTAGAACCAGGAAAAAAGAGCACATCACCCCAGTTCTAAAGTCCTTACACTGGCTCCCTGTAGCTCAGAGAATAGACTTCAAAATACTCCTACTAGTTTATAAATCATTACATGGCTTAGCACCAAAATATGTTGAAGACCTGTTGTAACAGTACCAACCGCCAAGACCACTCAGGTCCTCCAACTCTAGCCTAGTAAACATCCTTAGAACTAAACATGGAGAAGCAGCTTGCAGTTTCTATGCTCCCCTTATCTGGAACAGACTTCCTGACGAGTGTAGAGCTGCTGAAACTCTGAACTGCTTTAAATCGAGACTAAAAACCCATCTGTTTAGAATTGCCTTCGTGTAAATGCTTGATGTCATATGTATGAAATGTGTTTTTTTTTTTGTTTTTTTTTTTAAATCACCAAATCATGTAAAGCACCTTGAATTGCCCTGCTGTTGAAAGTGTGCTATACAAATAAAATTGCCTTGCCTTGCCTTGCCTTGATTGGATGGAGAGTGACTGGGGACATTTTCAGGATTATCATAGACTACCAGTTAGAGTTTGGTCTGGACTTTGATTGAGTCATTCTTACACACTTTTTTAGTTTTTGACCCATATCTAGAATCAACGGGGGGGACATAGAGTGTAAGTGCAAAGGAGGGTTTATTTACAAAGGTAAAATAGCATGTGCAATGGAGGGAGAGGGGAATCTAATGACTGCCACGTTTTGGAAGAGAAATTGGAAGCTAGGGATGAGAACAAATCTTGGATTATTCTTTGATAAAGAGAAACTGTTAGTTTTACTGTTCCTAAAGAAGTAGTCGGGATTGAGAGGAGTGAGTGTTATTCCAGGCTGAGAGTGGCAAGGACTGAGTATGATGCAGGTTTTGATTCCAATGAGGTTCTGATTGACCTAGATCGGTAGATCGTAGATCTTGTTGATCAAACAGAGGGAGTCTTAAAGAGCAGGCAGGCAGGTAGACATGGAGCACAGTGGAGCTACAGACGAGGATCAAGTTGGTGTAAAGCCTCCAGGAGTGAGCTGACTAGGAGAGATTTGATGCTGGATTCAGAGTGCTGGTGTAGAGACCAACAGTACGTCATAGACCTGGGAGACGTGATAACATATGAGGCTAGCTGGAGCCAGGAAACACATGTGTTTTTTTCTCAGTTTTAATTCTTTGTTCCAATAATTACCTGTGTATCTGTTAGTTGATTTGATCATTTTGTTGGATGTCTTTCCAGTGATTAAATGTCTGTCTTTCTGTTTTTAACCTCTGTGTTACACTTGACAGTATGAAAAGTGCTTCACAATCAAGTTACATTTTTTGTCATACTTCAATTTCACATGATTAAACAGAACTCTACAACATGTCAAAACTTGAGGATATTGCTTTATAACTTAACCCTGGTTGAAACATCTCCACAACTGTGTTGTTGATGCTGTTTGGTTTCTAATGTTCTCTTACAAACTTGAGGCCTTCAATTATACTCATGCAGACTCTGTTTAGTAACAAAAATTAGTGTTGCTTTGGTGTGTAAGTTTGCCAAAACAATGTCAGACTCTGTAATCTTTCCTGGTCCCCTGCCTGATCAGACCAGTGACCACATGTTTAGTCATTTCATCAATGGTTGTCTAGGCGGTGTCCTGCAAACGATGTGGGCTACATTGATAACTAGCGAACATTTTGGGGAAAACCTGGTCTGATCCGGAGAGACGGCATCCATCCCACTTTGGATGGAGCAGCTCTTCTTTCTAGCAATATGGCCGAATTTATTAGTCCACTGACAACCCAGGGTCCAGACCAGGAAGCAGAGTCGTAGTTTAACCCACCTCTCTGCTGCTTCTGTACTGTTACCCACCCATTACCCTATAGAAACAGTGTCTTGCCCACGGCCAAAATTAAATGGATTAAAAGTTCAGCCAACAAAAGCAAATTATGGAAATCTCATAAAGATAAATACGACTTTGACTGAACAGAAAAATAAATCTATTTAATGTGGTTTATTAAACAAGATCTCTCTCCTCAAAGACTTTGTTAGTAAATTACTTGATTTGTGATAATCACATTGATTTGCTTTGTCTCACAGAAACCTGGTTGCAGCAGGAGGATTATGTCAGTATAAATGAGTCAACTCCTTCCAGTCATTTAAATTTTCACATTCCTAGAAATACTGGGCGAGGAAGAGTTGCAACCATTTTTCGTTCTGATTTACTAATTAGTCGCAGACCAACTGATAGCTACAGCTCTTTTGAACATCTAACCCTTAATTTTCCTCATCCAAGTTGCAAAACATTAAGACCATTTTTGTTTGTGGTATTGTATCGTCCACCAGGCCCTTACTCTCAATTCTTTGATCAAATCTCACATTTTTTATCCGATTTAGTATTAAATACTGATAGGGTCATTATAGTGGGGGACTTCAATATTCATGTGGATACTGAAAGTGATAGCCTAAATGCAGCCTTTAATGCTATTTTAGACTCAATTGGCTTTACTCAAAAAGTACAGGGATCGACCCACTCGGGTAAACACACTTTGGACCTTATACTGACATACGATATTGAGTGTGAGGAAATGACAGTCCACCCACATAACCCGGTCCTGTCTGACCACTTCTTGATAACTTTTGAATTTACTTTAAATGACCATCTTAAATCTGAAAGAAAATTTCATTGTAGTAGAGCTTTATCAGACAATGCTGTAACATTTTTTAAAGAATCTGTTCCATTCTTACTTTCCTCAGTGTATCAGAGTAACACAGTGGATGGCAGCAATTCCATCTCTAACCCTTCAGAAATTGATGGTCTGGTTCACAGCGTTACGTCCTCATTGCGTTTGGCATTAGATAGTGTACCCCCCTTAAAAAAGAAAGTGGCTAGCCATAGGAGGCTGACTCCTTGGTTCAACGCAGAGTTGCGTACTTTAAAGCAGAATACTAGGAAGTTGGAGAGAAAATGGCGCTCTACACATCTAGAGGATTCATATTTAACCTGGAATAACAGTCTACTGCTGTATAAAAAGACCCTTCGACAAGCTAGAACAGCATATTTTTCACCATTAATCGATGCAAATAAAAACAATCCTAGGTTTCTTTTTCTGCACAATCCCAACCAAATTATTTAAAGAAGTGTTCCATTTGGTTCCTTGCCCCATTTTGGATATGATGAATCTATCCTTAGTAAACGGATACGTACCACAGGAATTTAAGGTTGCTGTAATTAAACCTTTACTCTAGAAACCTTCCCTTGATCAAGATGACTTGGTGAATTACAGACCTATATCTAACCTTCCTTTCTTATCCAAAATCCTTGAGAAAATTGTTCCTAATCAAGTCTGTGAGCATCTAAACAGTAACAAGCTTTTTGAAGAGTTTCAGTCAGGTTTTAGAGCTCATCATAGCACTGAAACAGCATTGGTGAAGGTTACTAATGATATTCTCATGGCCTCAGATAATGGACTGGTGTCTGTTCTGGTTTTGTTAGATCTCAGTGCTGCTTTTGACACAGATCACAATATTCTCTTAGAAAGGCTTGAACATGTTGCAGGGATCAAAGGAACAGCACTAGGCTGGTTTAAATCATATTTGTCTGACAGATTCCAGTTTGTTCATCTATATGATCAATCTTCTTCACTCTCAGGGGTTACTTGTGGAGTTCCACAGGGTTCTTTGCTTGGACCAATTCTTTACACCATATATATGCTTCCAATTGGTGGAATCATTAGACAGCATGGGAAAAATTTCCACAGCTATGCCGATGATACACAACTATATTTATCCATAAATCCGGATGAACCCAGTCAGTTAGGTAGATTACAGGCATGTCTGGAAGACATAAAAACATGGATGAATCTAAACGTTTTGCTTTTAAATTAAGACAAGACAGAAGTTGCTGTCTTTGGACCAGAAGTTCTAAAAAAGAAACTGCTTAGTCAATCACTTCATCTGGATGGCATGAAATTGGCCCCCAGTAATAACGTAAAGAACCTTGGCGTTATTTTTGACCAAGACTTGACATTTAAATCCCATATTAAACAGGTTTCTAGGATTTTCTTCTTTCACCTCCGGAATATTGCTAAAATTAGAAACATCCTGTCCAGGAGTGATGCTGAGAAACTAGTCCATGCATTTGTTACCTCAAGGCTGGACTACTGTAATTCTTTACTATCAGGTAGTCCACAAAATGCCATTAAAAGCCTTCAGTTGATCCAAAATGCGGCAGCAAGAGTTCTGATGAATATTAAAAAGTGAGATCACATTTCTCCTGCTTTAGCTTCCCTTCATTGGCTCCCTGTTAAATCCAGAATAGAATTTAAGATCCTCCTTCTTACATACAAAGCCCTTAATAATCAAGCTCCATCATACATCAGAGATCTAATTGATCCATATGTTCCTAACAGAGCACTTCGCTCTCAGACTGCAGGTTTACTTGTAGTTCCTAGGATTTCTAAAAGTAGAATGGGAGGCAGATCTTTTAGTTATCAGGCTCCTCTACTGTGGAACCAGCTCCCAGCTTTAGTCCGTGAGGCAGACACTCTGTTTACTTTTAAGGCCAGGCTTAACACTTTCCTTTTTGATAAAGCTTATAGTTAGAGTGGCTTAGGTCATCCTGAGCTAGCTCTGTAGTTATGCTGCTATAGGCTTAGACTGCTGGAGGACAGACTTACCAATTTTCTTCACTCTGCTACTTCCTTTTCTACTACTACTCTCCAGTTGTATTACAGTACATTCTGCTATTTCGACTGTTAACTTTGTGTTCTCTCAGTGTTTTTCTCTCCATAGAAGATACCTGGTCTGGTATCCTGCTTGGCTGCAATGCCCTGTTGGACGGGGGGCATCGACTGGGATGGTGCTCCCAGTGGCTGAACATCCACTGTGTCCTGTTATCAACTTTTTACTTTCTGTAACATAGAGAGTACTCTTATATCGGATCTTCTGTTCCTTCTGTGTCTCTGCTCGGTCTTCTCAAACCCCCAGACGGTCATGGCAGATGGCCGCTCCTACTGAGCCTGGTTCTGTTGGAGGTTTCTTCCTGTTAAAGGGGAGTTTTTCCTCTCCACCGTCGCTAGATGCTTGCTCAGTATGAGGGATTGCTGAAGGATTGCTGTGGTTGGAAAGTCTGTCCAACCTCACGCCAATGACTGACGCAATCTGCTGGGATTCCTTAAATAGGAAACTTTTTAACTGATTGGAATGTTTGTAGAAATGTATTGAAATGAGTTCTTGTTAAGTGCCTTGCTATGTCTGTTGTGAATTGGCGCTATATAAATAAACTGAATTGAATTGAATTAACTCTGAGGGTTCTGAAGACAATTGGATGTACTAGATTATAATTAGGTGTATCAGAATAAAGGCCACATTTTTTAAGTTTTGTAAAAAGTTGTAAGGACGTCATATCATTTTGCTTAAGGTTCACAATTATGCTCTAGGGTGTTGATCATAATTGAATTCAATAACCCTAAGACTGTTCCCACCACCCGCTCAATTACATGACCCATATTGTGGTTTTTTGCACCTGTCTGATTTGCACCGTTCGTTACCTGCACTCATGTATATAACAATCTGTTTAGCATATTATATTTCTATTTAAGTGTTTGTCTGTTTGTTCTTGTATGTTTGCACAAAGTACCGCAGCAATTTCCTAATGTTGTAAACCTACCCAACATTTGGCAATAAAACCCTTTCTGATTCTGATTCTGATTTCTGATTCTGAATTCCAATAAAATACATTGAAGTTTGTGTTTTAAATGTCACCAAATTTGAAAAAGTTCAGTTGGTAAGAATACTTTTGTAAGTTACTGTAGGTCCTTAATTAAAGTTGCATGACAGATTATACAGGCAAAAAGGTTGTTTTAGCAGTGAATCACAAAACATTTTAGACATAATTACTTTTCTTTGCCTGTACATGTAGTGCTTGATCCAAGGACAAGAAATAGATTCTTTCCAGGGCTTTTGTAACAAAAGAAAGCACACAAGCCTTAAATTGTGTAGCAAATTGAAAATCCAGTTTATTTTCCCTATTTCTGTTTCAGTGACAGTCATTGTTTGGCTTTGAACATTTCTCACTTTTACTAAGTGCCAGTTTCAGCATGCAAAGTGTCAAGTACATTTTCCTAAAGCAATAAAGATGAAAGGAAAAAGTGCACAGGTACTTTATTGTGCAACTGTCCTTGTCACAAATGTTTACATTTTTAGGTTTTAATTTTGCATAATTTTGGCTGTTTTTCGTCAAAAGAAAAGTTGTCTTTAAAGCCGTACTCCGCAACTTTCAAAATATTTGCTCTCTGTCGCCCTCTTCAGGCTTGCCGCACAACATCACTGTCGTAAAATCAAATCTCTCTGTCGCTCATAAGAGGGATGTTTCAGTGGCTGCTTTCCAAATCGCTTGCCCAAACAACAAACAAGCGCCGTTTCAGTTCGCAATTAAACTGTAACAATCGGGATAATTTAGAGGAAAGACCTCACAGCTAGGTATTCAGTTTGTGGGGGAGGTCGGGGTAATTGGAAAAACAGTGGGATTAGATACAGAGAACGTCTAAGCGCCACGTAGAAAAAACCTCCCGACACTAGAATCAGCCTACATCTTTAGGTGTTTTTAGGGAAAAATCAAACAACAAAAATATGAATCACTACCTTGACAAAACCAAATGAAAACAGTTTGACTTATATACTGAAATACAGCGACTACGCCGGAGTTTGCAGCTTTATCTACAGAACCGAGTCTTACACGTTAGCATCACATTAGCCTCTAGACGGCTAACGGAGATCGACTCGGTTGTGTAATTCAGAGAGCGAGAGAGCGAGAAAGAGAGAGAGAGAGAGAGAGAGAGAGAGAGAGAGAGAGAGAGAGAGAGAGACGGGACTGCGACAGAAAAGCCGATCAGCTGATCATTGACCAATTTCATGATTGAAGGAGCAACAGGAGAGGGAGGATGAGAAATTGAGAGAAGAAAAGGCAGCTGCGCAGCATAAAGACACAGAATAACTCCACCTTTGTGTCTGTTTCATTGTAGCTGAAGTACGGGACAAACCGCGTTCCTTTTTACCTCAATACAGAAGGTATTTTCTCTGAATACGGGACAATTCCGTTTTTTACAGGATGGTTGGCAACCCTAATACATACATACACTCACATTTGTCAGTTCTCACAAAAATGAGAGAATAAAACACTGTCATTAATGTTCCAGTCTGCTTTGATGCACAGAATTTATAGTGTGGTTTTCCTATTTGGTAAATAGAGGATTATGATGGTTAGAGAAGCAGCATTGGCTGTCAGGCAGGTAGCTAACATAAACAAATTTTTGCTAGCCTAACTGCTGCGAAATTACACCATTTGTACAAGACAAGTAGAGCTATTTTATTCAGTGTAATTTATGACTTACCACTATCTTGTTTTTTCTTATCCTCCTCTTCCTCTTCCTCTTTCTTCTTTCTCTTCCTGATGGATAATTCCGCTTCATTATGACTCCCGAGGTTTTGTATTTTGCCGCCAGCAGAGGTGAACCTGGCTGGCTGCTGTCAGCACACTGAGAGGGGCCCCCTTGAGGGGGATCCCGATAACAGTGTCATTGCACTTTACTGCATTAACTATCAAAGGGGCGCTCACACAGTTTGTCGTTGCTTTTTATTCTTAACCAGTCGTTGTCTTGGGGCCCCGGGCCCCAAGCAATTGCTTGGTTTGCCTGCCTTCTCCCGACGGCCCTGTATGCAAACTATGTTCATCCACCTCCACACAATGAATAAATAGCTTTCTCAGGACTGTATAACAACATCATCCCAGACCAAACACTATAACCCCGGTGAAATCATTGATTACTTACCGATCTATTAGCAGCACGGCTAACTCTGCGTCGTAGTACGTAATGTTAGTTCCAAAATAACTCTCCAACGAGGAAAAGCCGGCCCAATATTTACTCTGGTCTTTGCTCTCTCTCTATCACGTTCATCTTTTCTTTTTCTAGCTTCTTCTGATATGGGATTTCTCGGTCTCTTTGGTGGATCAGCTATCTATACAGTCTCTAAACAGCGAGGCTGTATGACTCTGCCGTAAAGCAGAACACTTCCAGCGGCGGGTCGCCGCTCAAAAGTTCTATAGTGCAGAAAAAAGCCATAACTTTTGAAAAAAAACATTATATTAAGGTGTAAAAGTTGCGGAGTATTCCTTTAAACTGAAATTTGTTTACTAGCCTATTTTTGTGCTCAAATCTCTGTCAACTCTCTTCGAATTACTTATTTGTTGTTTTTGTTGCACAGGAGTACCATGCTCAGTTGGAGGAGATGCAGGTTTCCATTAGACAACTGGAAGAGGACCTCTCTGCTGCCCGTCGCCGTAGCGACCTGTATGAAGCAGAGCTGAAGGAGTCTCGACAAGCCAACGAGGAACTGAAGAGGAAGGCTGCAGACTATCAGCACAGGATTCAGAAGGTTTTAACCATTGCTATATGCTGTTAATGATTCAAAAGTGGAAACAGAAAGTTGTGGACCTTTTGACATGTAAAATGGGAAAACCTAATTGATCAAAACTGATATAAATAGTAACTGTGGTCATTTCAGTTGGTGCACCTATAATAATCATTCCTCTATCTTCACAGGCTAGAGAGCAGGGCAAAGCAGAGGTCGATGAAATGATCACCAAACTGGAAAAGGTAGATTAAGAAGTTGGTACAGTTATAATAAAACTATCTGCTGTATTTGGTAAATACTAACGCTGTTTTCTATAGAAGCTTAATAAAGGATACGCGATTCTTTTCATATCTAAATGTCTGCTTTCGTCTTAGGCCAGTGCTGAGGAGCATGTGAAGATCCAAGATCTACAAGAGAAGCTGGCGAAGGTAGAACATTTTGCTAAGAATAGTCATGAATAATTTACATGAGCTTGTTCTTCCAAATGCAGGAGACAGGCATTTTACAATTTCAGATGGGTCTAAATTTTCTAAAGCTCTTCACCTTTCTTGACCTCGTTCATTCTCTTTCTGTCTCTCATGGAATCTGTTACTTATTAGGTGTCTGCTTAGAGAAGAATTAAGTGATCTTTCTAAATTTACCGAATAGCAAGGTTTCTCCTTAAATGTGCTGAATTAGATCATTTCAACTGCCTTTTGTTAAAAATGGATAATTAAAAATTAGGGGTGTCAAATTATATTTAATTACAGCCATACTTAAGGCACTATGTTTTTTAATTGCGCTTATCAAATTTTTAATCTTTAATTTTACTGCTTCTGCATTTGAGTTGCCTTTAAATAAAATCAGTTTTTAAGCTTTGGGCTTCTTCTGCTAGATTTGGGGGTTTACCACCCCCTGAAGTGGATATTGATTGGCTGTCATTAGGCCGGCTTATCAATCAATCAATCAATCAATCAATCAATCAATCAATCAGTCAAACTTTATTTATAAAGCACTTTTCATACAAAAAAATGCAGCTCAAAGTGCTTTACAGATTAAAATGACCCCACATAACCCACATTCCCATCCCTTCCCCGCAATTATAAAAATGAAATGACAGTTATTCCCCCTTCCCAAACCCATTTCCCAAACACACACAGACACACACATGGCACACATCCACACACAAACACACATGCACACACAGACACCTTCCCAAAACACGTAAGATCATTGGCAGACACTGGGCTGAGCTCAGATGAGTCAGGTACGTAAGGAAAACGACATCAGGAGAACCGTCTGCCCCGACAGCAGCAGGTCCACAGGGCGCCCAGAGGAGGGAAGGTAGAGACCCCCGCCTCCACCTGAGCACTACCTGGAGAGCACCCAGGCCACCGCAGCCAAACACCGCCCCCAAGGCAGAGGGCTCCCACAGAAGAAACACTGGAAGAAGGATTAATAAGTAAAAATGTTAAATAACCAGAGCTAATATAAGTAAAATAAGTAGTAATAAATATAATACTAAAAACAGTTAACCATATAATAGCAGAAATATCTAATAAAACTCTGTTAAAATATAAGCGAATAAAACATACAAAGCAATGAAACACACTATAATAAATAATAATCAATTAAAAGCTGAGCTAAAAAGGTGAGAATGCTCTTAAAAACATAAATGTTCTCTCCAGCCCTGAGGTCCTCTGGCAGCCTGTTCCAGAGGTGAGGGCCATAATAATGAAAGGATGCCTCACCATGGGCGTGTGTCCTGACTTTTGGAATCACAAGGAGACGGCTGCCAGAGGAGTGCAGAGGCCGCAAGGGTTCATACGGTAAAAGCAGCTCTGAGAGATAAGAAGGTCCAAGACCATTAAGACACTTGAAAACCATTAAAAGAACCTTAAAATCAAGAGGCTGACGCTTCCATTTTAGTGGCAAAGGGAGTGAGGTTGAGCAACAGTGTTGCCAACTTGGCGACTTTGTAGCTATACAGGGAGGAACATAAGTATTTGAACACCCTGCAATTTTGGAAGTTCTCCCACTTAGAGATTATAGAGGGGTCTGAAATTCAAATTGTAGTTACATTTCCCCTGTGGGAGACAGTATTTTTATTTTATTTAGGAAATCACATTATCTGATTTCTAAAGAATTAATTTGTACTGCACATAAGTTTTAAATTTGAACACCTGGCAATCAGCAAGAATTTTGGCACTGTTACTCTGCCTTTAAAAAGTCCACCTCTACTCCACTTATCAATCTAAATTAGTAGCACCTGTCTGAGCTCGTTAAAGACACCTGTCCACCCCACAGTCAGTCAGACTCCAACTACTATCATGGACAAGACCAATGAGCTGTCAGAAGACACCAGAGACAAAACTGTAGACCTCCACAAGGCTGGAAAGGCTACGGGGTAATTGACAGGCAGCTTGGTGAAAATAGATCAACTGTTGGAGCAATTGTTAGAAAAGGGAAGAGGCTAAAGATGACTGTCAGTCTCCCTCGGACTGGGGCTCCATGAAGATCTCACCTGGTGGGGTATCACTGATGATAAGAAAGGTGAGGAATCAGCCCAGAACTACACAGGAGGAGCTGGTCAATGACATGAAGAGAGCTGGGACCTCAGTTTCAAAGGTTACTGTCGGTAGAACACTACGCCGTCATGGTTTAAAATCATGCATTCCACAGAAAGTTCCCCTGCTTTAGTCATCACATGTCCAGGCCTGTCTGAAGTTTGCCACTGACCATCTGGATGATACAGAGGAGGCATGGGAGAAAGTAATGTGGTCAGATGAGACCAAAATTGAACTTTTTGGTCTAAACTTCACTCGCCGTGTTTGGAGGAAAAAGAAGAATGAGTTGCATCCCAAGAACCCCATCCCTACTGTGAAGCATGGGGGTGGAGACATCATGCTTTGGGGCTGTTTTTCTGCGAAGACGACAGGACGACTGCACTGGAGGATGAATGGAGGCCATGTATTGTGAGATTTTGAGCAACAACCTCCTTCCCTCAGTCGGAGCATTGAAGATGGATTGTGGCTGGGTCTTCCAACATGATAATGACCCGAACCACACAGCCAGGATAACCAAGGAGTGGCTCTGTAAGAAGCATATTAAGGTTCTCAGCAACAGCCCCAAAACCTGACAGATCTAGAGAAGATCTGTGTGGAGGAGTGGGCCAAAATCCCTGTTGCAGTGTGAGCAAACCTGGTCAAGAGCTACAGGAAACATTTGACTTCTGTATCAAATATTAACACTGATTTTTTTAGATCTTCAAATACTTATGTGCAGCAATAAAATACAAATACACTCTTTAAAAATCAGACAATGTGATATCCTGAATTTTAAAAAATGCTGTCTCTTAATGCACCTACAATGTGAATTTTAGACCTCTTCATAATTTCTATGTGGGAGAACTTGCAAAATCGCAGGGTGTTCAAATACTTATGTTCCTCACTGTATATAGTGAGATTTTAGACCCCTCTAGCAATTATTCTTTTAAAAAGCGACTAGCGGCAAAATCTAGCGAGTCTTTCTGGGGTTATTGGAGACATTTGGGTAAAGCACGTATACTTGTAAGTCTCACTGAGTAGCGGTGCTGCGGTGGACTGTTCTCCATCTCAGAGCGAATTGTTAATGTCATTGATCAACATAAAGTAGACAAAAATTATGAAATGGAAGGGAATTTGTACGTGGTTTTAGAATTTGTTACAAATAAATTGAGGAAGGAGTGATATTCAATTTTATTTAGCCCCCCTCCTTTATATATGCCTAAATATAATCTAGTGCAACTAATTGGCTTTTTTATTCCAATAAACATGGCACAACTGCAAACCTTCCAAAACATGGCTGTCACCAATCAGTGAAGGGGTTCATGATTACTCTGGAGGAGCTGCAGAGATGTCAGCTAAGGTGGGAGAATCTGTTCAGAGGACAACTATTAGTTGTGCACTCCACAAATCTGGCCTTTGTGGAAGAGAAGGCAGATAAAAGCCACTTGTTCAAAGGAAGTCTTGCTTGTAGTTTGTGACAAGCCATGAAGAAGACACAGCAAACATCATGTAGAAGAAGGAGCTCTAGCCACAAGAAACCAAAATGGAACATTTTGCCCTATTTTAATTCACATTTCACATCACCCTAAGCAAATCACTCCGACGTCGAACCATGGTAGTGGCAGCATCATGCTTTGTGAGTGCTTGTCTTTAGCAGCAACAGGAAAGTTGGTCCGAGATCACTGCAGCTAAGTGCAAGAGCCCTAGTCATCCATTCAGAGCTACTTTGGAACAGCTTGAGATCCTATTCAGAGGATAAAACCCCAATAAAGCACATTGACCAAATGTAAAGAGGTTTGAGGGGTATGAATATGCTAGTAAGAAACTGTAGAGCTGACTCAGGACAAAGAAGTTTATTAAGAAAAATCATCATGTGACAGTTCATTTGTCTAATGGATTTATATCTGCAGTGTGCAATGAAGGGCTCATTACTTTCCAAAAGAGGTTGATGAAGGTGATGGACTTAGTCAAATCATATTCTAAACTTCAGACTCCTTCTCTTGCTACTGAGTTCACTGTCCACCTTACTGTCTGATTTGATAAGATGTGAATATACAACATAAATATAAACTATATTTATCGGAACTTTATTATTTGTATTTTGGTTTTGCATTCGCAGTTAAGAATGTAAACTAGAATTGAATGTTTTTGTATCTGAATGGAAATCTAGTAAATAAAAAAAGAAACACATTAAAATGCCACCTGAACTGTACTTCTTGAGGAAGCTTAGGTCCTTCAAGGTTTGCAGCAAGATGCTGCAGATCTTCTACAAGTCTGTTGTGGAGAGTGTAATCTCTTCAGCCGTCATCTGTTGGGGTAGCAGCATCAGAGCCAGGGATTTAAAAAGGCTCAACAACCTGATAAAGAAGGCTGGTTCTGGTCTTGGGACAACTGTGGAAAATCTGGAGATGATAATGCAAAGAAGGATTCTTCATAAAATCAAAAAAATTATGGACAACCCTGAGCATCCTCTTCATGAGACAGTCACACAACAACAGAGCATCTTCAGTCGGAGGCTTCTTCAGTTTCGCTGCAATACAGACCGCTACAGGAAATCCTTCCTGCCCACAGCCATCATTATCTACAACAACTCCTTAAAGAATTGATTATATGAGCTATACCAACACTTAATTTCCCTCTGGGATCAATAAAGTATTTTTGAATTTGAATTGAATTTGAAAAGTTTTTCATAGATCCACAACAATAAGAGTAAATCAAGACTGAAACATAAAAGAAACAAAGAAGCTAAACAAGTTAAAATGTAATCAAAGTAGGTGAACAATTAAGGTAAAGTTAGTGTTCAAAAAGACCCATGTAGAGACATTAGTGGGTGGTTATTTTCTTTTTTTCAGACATCAAAGGCCAGTGCCGAGGCCACAGACCATCTTCAGAATATGAAAATGGCCAAAGAGCGTCTGGAGCGGGATCTTGAGAGGCTGCAGAATAAGGAAGACTCCAGTGACAGCCTGCGCAGACGTCTCCGTGAGACTGAGGTACATGTCTGTTGCACTTTTTTGTCAGGATTTATGATGGAATCAGTTGTTACTTTGGAGCATAAAAAAAAAACTCTGAAAGTGTTGCATAAATAAATCTGCTCTAGGATGCTGCAAAGCACAAAGAGCCCATATGTTGTCAAGAAGACAAGTTGTTGCACCCCCTGACGAACATTTGTGCTGCGACTTTATGGTAGCATGTCAATAAGTGTTTGTGTTTGAACAAGTGTTTGAATTTTCTCAACAAAGGACCTAATTGGCTGAAGCATTTTTAAGTCAAATGGTAAAAAAAAAATCTGGTTTTCCCAATTATTTAATTCTCCTGAAGTTTAATGGGATCAGTGGGACATGCGGTGGCTCCCAGCTGTGCTCTCAGGTTTTGGGGATGTAAAAAACGGTAAATGGACGGAACTTTTATAGTGCTTTTCTAGTCATACTGACCACTCAAAGATCTTTACACTGGAGCCACATTCGCACTCACAACACACACACATTCATACACCGATACAGCAGAGCTCAGTAGGCAACTTGGGCCATGCATCAACATGTGACAGAAGGAAGCTGGGACTTAACCATAACCCTTTAACTGCATAACAACTACTTCCCCTACTGAGCCACAGTCGCCATAACTTATTTTTAAAAGCGTTTTCTCATACAATGTCAAATTTATCCCATGTAATTTGGCTGAAAGACAAAGACATTTGTTAAAGGAGAAAAAAACTCACTGG
This sequence comes from Valencia hispanica, assembly GCA_963556495.2. Classification (NCBI taxonomy): domain Eukaryota; kingdom Metazoa; phylum Chordata; class Actinopteri; order Cyprinodontiformes; family Valenciidae; genus Valencia; species Valencia hispanica. The sequence continues at coordinate 11,479,500 of OY747704.1, forward strand.
TTCACTGTTTGAACTCACTGGGTTTGCAGTTTTAGCTCTCAGTTTTTGTTGTACTGGTAACCCAAAATGGTTGTTCCTCAACTGATGGATTGGGTTTTGTGGGTACTCTTGTCTTTTCTTACAAGCTTTGAAACATTCAGATAAAGCAGAAACGCTCCACATATATTTTTTCAAAAAATGTACAGTAAATATTTTAACTTGGATGTTCAGAAATGTCCAAAGAATAAACTGAGAAATTGCTCAAATTGAAGCCTCGAAGCACATTATTCTGGAGTGGGTGAGATGGCATGTCATCGGCCGGTTGCCAATCCATCGCAGGGCAACACAGAGTCAAAGGACAAACAACCATGCGCACCTCTAAAGGAAATTATAGTAACCAATTTATCCAGTAGTCATGTTATAGGAATGTTGGAGAAACCTGGAAAATTCAGAGATCCCATACAAGAGGAGAAGATTAAAACCCCTTGTTTGACACGGGACAAAGAGAGCTTGTAAAATAGCTCCTCTTTAAAAAATGTTTTTAACATACCTGACACAAAACTGTGAAAATTATATTTCAGCAAAACATCTTGGTTAATGTTGATGGGGCCTAGGTCTAAAAAATCTAAATCTGACAAAAATGGAATTTAGAAATACAGAAAAGTGTAGGAACCTAGAATATATTTGTTTTTCAAATGATTTATAAACATAAAGTAAGCATCATAACATCAACACACTGTTAAATAATTTAAATAATTTGAAATTGGGCACAGGGCTCTGTGATAATAAGTAATCTTACTCTTCAGTGTGTGTGTGTGTGTGTGTGTGCGCGTGCGTGAGTGTGTGCGTGTGTGTGAGTGTGTGCGTGTGGGTGCGTGTGTGCGCGTGGGTGTGTGTGTGCGTGGGTGTGTTTGTGTGTGTGTGTGTGTGTGTGTGTGTGTGTGTGTGTGTGTGTGTGTGTGTGTGTGTGTGTGTGTGTGTGTGTGTGTGTGTGTCCACAGCTCAATGTAAACTGATCACTCTGGTTCTGCAGCCTGAATTAGCCTTTTCTAGTTATTAGTCATCTCATTGCGATACTTCTCAAGTAGCTCAGGAGGCTGAAATAATGCTCTGTTTATAGTCAGAACTTGCTGAATGCACCTAAGCTCTCCAAACCTGGAGAACATTGTGGATCCACTTACTCCTGCGCTGCTTGCTTTTTCTCCTCCTCCCTCTCCTCATCAGTAAATGTCACGCTTGAGGTTTCCTTACATGCTGCATTCAAGCTGCAGCTGGGAAACACAGCCTCTTCCTGGAATAACTCTGGGTCTCCCAGCAACCAAACCTGAACTTGTTCACAGTTTGTATGTGTCCCTCCCTTCTTTCCCACTCTGCTTTCTGTCTCCGGCTGCAAGTACTCCCTGAGCCCTTTCCTATCCTAAGCCGCCCTTTAGTAAATAACGTAGATCGATGGAAAAGATGTACTCACAAGTTCGTGTTCCCAGAGCTTTAAAGTTCTCTTTTGATTATGTCACAACGGTACAAATGAGGTCTATGAACACACTCTGAGAAACTTGGTATAGTGTAAATATTACTGCTGCTTTGGTGTTTCACTTACAAGGCAAGAGGATGCTATCCCTCCTGTCACCCCATCCTTAAAGAGAAGATCTTGCTACTAATTACCGTCTCTGCAACTGAATTCCAGTAACCAACAAGCAAAAAGCTCAGTTTTGTCTTATCCTTTTCTGTAGCATAAGGTTTTCTTGAAATGAAACATTCCCTTATATTTTTGTGCATTTCCTTTTTTCTTTTGTTTTCTTGTCTTCAGGATGGAAGAAAGACTCTTGAGAACCAAGTGAAAAGGCTGGAGATTGTTGAGCGCCGGGAGACTAAACTGAAAGACGAGCTTCAGAGCAAAGCCCAGCAGATTCAGCAGATGGCAGAAAAGATTTTGGTAACCCACCTTTCGCATCTGTTTATCCTATTTTTACAGCCCCACTGAAGCTTGAAAAAACCTAAATGAGTCTTCTTTCCTTTGTCACAACGTCCACACAGAAGCATTGTTGTTAGCAACCTGTTAGGGTTTTTTTTGTTTGTTTTTTAAATCAACCTGCTGATCACTAACAATATTTCCCAGTTCCAGTCACCACCTGATTTCCCAGTTTGTGCTCTTCCTTAAGCCAATAAAGAATGAATCAAAAAGAAAAGAGAAACGGTCCATGTTTTGATCAAACCAGGTTTTATTAACTCTTGTTTCTTTCTCCTTGGACAAACCAAGGGCCCTGCTTTTTCCAGCAAATAATAATAAATAATACTGTCTCCTGTCAACAATACTTTATGAAAGCTGGTGCCAAAAGCGTTGCAAAAACTTTCCATGTCGTTTTGTGAAAGATGATGTCCTACAGATCTCCAAATTCATTTTACATCCACAGCATCTTTAGCCCTAACTGCAGGTAGATGTTTTCATGTTTATAGAATAGTTTCGACCGTAATAAAAAACAGTCTGTAAAAGCCCAACTCACAATTAGTTTAGAGGTGTCATTTGCTCCTTTTAGCCTCTTTTCGTCACTTGTTTGTATTTTTGTGTAGGAGTTGGAGGAGAATCTGCGAGAGACACAATCAACTGCCCAACGGCTAGAAACCCATCTAAAACAGAAGGAAAAGCTGTACGAAGACAAAATCAAGGTTTGGTTACCAAATACATAATGTCCCATAGTTGTATTAATATAAATTCCTGGATATTCTCAATGTCCAAAGGGCAGTCAAGAAGTTTACAAACACAACTGAGAAAATTGAAAAAAAGAAAAGAATTTTCACCAATTTTGGGTTTCCATAGCTCAAAGTGATGTCCAACCCCCCAGGGCCTTCCATCTTGTTTTACAAGTATGTTTTACAGCGTGTATTTATTTGGATTTTGAATTCCGGTCAACTTCGAGAAGGAAGTAAAAAAATTGTATTGTATAATCCGTCATTTATTATTTCTTTTTAAGAATAGAAAGGGAGAAAAACATCGATTAATATCAAAAATCAATTGTCATGAAAAAATCTACGATTTTATTTTAATCCACATCGGCCACCCCTACCCTCCTTTAGGTTTTCTGAAACAATTGTATAGTGACAAGTTCAACTTTTGAAAATACACATAGGTGTTATTATGACACATTAGGTATTTAAACAGGATAATGAGCTCAAACAAACATCAAAACTGGTTTTGGAATAGCTAAATCAACCAACATTAGGCTTTTAGAGTGGCCTCGCCCTCAGGCTTATAATTAATGTTTAGAATGTGTTTAAAAGTCTCTGTGCCAGAAAAGCAAACAATTTAATAGTCTATACCATTTCTGTGGTCCAAGATCAGCCAGAAGTTCGTTGAGGGGATTGATATCAGGCGGGGTGTATGTGCGTATTTGAGTATATATATATATATATATATATATATATGTGGTTTTGAATGCATGAGTTAGAGAAACTCCACAACAAATCCAAACGTATTGACCCTATTCTAGTTTCCTAAAAATGACTGAAGAGTTTTACTGTATTTTCATCCACCCTGAAAAAAACAACAGTTCAAATGACGCTCATAATGAATGTATGTAAACCTCTCACTTGTACTTTATGTCAGTTGGCCATATTTTGGCTCCGTCAGCTGTGGGTGTGCATCATGCTTGGAAAATCTACACTATGCCATCTTCACACCATTCTCTGTCCTGTTAAGTGACATCCTGGTTGTGGTTCTGTGGGCTGGCTGGCATTGAACAGGTGCTGGAGGCTCAGATGAAGGCGGACATGGCTGATAAGGAGATGCTGGAGTCCAGTCAGAGCAAATATGAGGAGGAGGTGCGGGAGAAGTGCAGCATCATCAGTGAACAGAAGGCGGTAAGAACTGACCAGCTTGGCAACGATGGTGTCCTCAGGCCTATTTCAATATTGATCATACTGACACATATTTTACATTTGGAAAAATCTTGCGTGGCACAAAAAGGAGCCTCAAGCAAATCGAACTTAAGTGCAACATGTGGAGAACTTACTAAATGTGGAATCGAAACATGTTGCTGTTTCCTGTTTTTCTGTTCAGACCATTAATGCAATGGACTCAAAGATGAACAGCCTGGAGCAGAGAATTGCAGAACTATCAGAGGCCAATAAACTGGCAGCTAACAGCAGTATCTACACCCAGAAAAACATGTAAGTACCTGCATTAAAAGAAAAAACACGGCTTTCAAACTATTAAATATCTTCTAGACCTGTAGCTTTTCATGCAATTTTTTCTGTAAGGTGAGAAGGAAGCTTGCACGCAATAATTTATAAATCATATGTACTGTAGAAGCTACTGTAGCTAATTCAGATTGTGCCGCTGATATACAGTATAACCTTCACTTAAGGCTTTAGCACAGATCAGTGTGTGATCTTTTTAGGAAAGCCCAGGAAGAAATGATCTCAGAGCTTCGCCAGCAGAAGTTTTACCTGGAATCTCAGGCTGGAAAGTTGGAAGCCCAGAACGCCAAACTGGAGGAGCATCTTGAGAAGATGAGTCAGCAGGAGCAGAGCAATAAGAGCCGCGTGCTGGAGCTGGAAACCCGGCTCCGAGAGGTGAGAAGATACTTAGGGGGAGGAAAATGTGAAGCTGTTTTAATTAGCAGCCTTTTTTGTTGTAAAGTAGATGTAGGGTTCAACTTTCTCTCTATATCTTTCAGACTTGTTAAAGTATTATTTCTGTGATTTGAGCTAAAGTAACAGGAGATTTTAAGACAAATGCATGGAGCATTTGTTGGACTGTACTTTTAAATTGCAAAGCTGAGCTCCCATTTGTGCTGATCCTCTTCTAAATAGTGGAAACAGGCCTGTGTGTTGTTGCATCACTGATGATATTAGCGGTCCATGACTTCAACTTAAAAAAGTATACGTTTTATACCAGATGTTAATAAGCATCTCGTGTGCAGCAGTTGCTGTAAATGTAGCTCATGTAAGTGAGAGCTGCTATGTTCTTTAGTAATTAGGGAAATAGCTCAATTAACTCAATTAGCAAGAAATAATTTACACAATGTTAGAATTTCCTGTTTTCCTCCTTTTATTAATCAGACTGTGTTTTTTGTGTCGAAGCAAAGATGAGATGCACCTGTCTGACTTTTGTAGCTGATATCTGATGACTGGTTGCCAATTGCCATTTAAGCCAAATCTGATCTTTTTGTGCGTAATTACTGATCATTATATATTTTAGAAGCAGAGGCATGTTATTTAGAGTGTAAATCAGGGTTTAACTATTTTTCTCAAACGAAGACCAAATTATTAAAATAATTGAGACAAAAATAATCACAGATTTAAAATGTGTAACTGCATTTTATGTCAGCAATTAGCATAGCTAGGATTACTATGACAACAGACTCTTTCTTTATTTTTCTTTATTCGTTTTTATTAGTGGCCATTACTGATTATGGCCAGTCTATGTGGTGTCATTTGTAAAGTTACACAGTCATAAATTACCTGCAATATTTGGGGTTATTTAGCCTGTCTTAAGAGCAAAAAAAAATTCAAAGTCATAAATTCACCTTGTCACATAAATGTCACATTTGCTAACTAAACATTTAGTTAGCAAGCTAAATATTTAATTTAGAGCAAAATATTTATTTCACAAATGTAAATATTTTGTTTGGAAAATAAATATTCAAGTAATTTTAGCTTGCTAAATATATATTTAGTTAGCAAGCTAAATATCTAATTTAGAACTAAATATCTAGCTTGCTACATTTGTGAAATGTGACATTTATAAATATATTAATGACAAGGTAAAAATATGACCCAATGTTTTATCTTATGAAGGGCTAAATAATCCAAAATAATACTGTTAATTTTTGACTGGGTTCTGCTAAAGAAATCAATGGAATTTGTTTTTAGATAGCTGGTTGTGCTGCTGTCACATCCCCGTTGAAAGCCTAGTCAGGTTATCATGCTTCTGGCTGCAACTTGAAAAGAAGGGATTGTGCATGTTCCTCCGTGTCACATGTGGCCCTTCCCTGTTTTCCTGTGTATGCTAGATCGGACTGGAGCATGAGGAGGAAAAGCTGGAAATTAAGCGTCAGGTGACAGAGTTGACGCTGTCATTGCAAGAGCGCGAATCTCAGATTAGCAACCATCAGGCAGCTCGCCATGCTCTGGAGAGCCAACTACAGCAGGCCAAGACTGAGCTGGAGGAGACCACTGCAGAGGCTGAGGAGGAAATTACTGTTCTCAGAGTAAGAAAGGAGGAAAAGTAAAGAAGCATTCTTTGCACTGAAGTTTTAGTCATCGGTCCTGAGCCTCAGAGAGAGAAACTTTTACCAAAACTACAATCACTGTCTTTTAATCCTTCTTTACAAGTGAAGAACCTGGGCGTGATTTTTGACTCTGAGCTGACTTTTATTCCTCACATAAAAAATATCACTAAAATAGGTTTTTATCAACTAAAGAACATCGCCAGAGTCCGCCCCATTCTCTCTCGGGCCAACACAAAGACACTGATGCTTTTATCTCCGGTAGAATTGATTACTGTAATGCCCTGCTTTCTGGTCTTCCCAAAAAGAGTATATCAGGTTTACAACTATTACAAAATTCAGCAGCACGTGTCCTGACGAAGACCAGGAGGCGGGAGCATATTACACCGGTCTTAAAATCATTGCATTGGCTCCCCGTACATTTCAGGATCGACTTTAAGGTTCTTTTAATGGTTTTTAAGTGTCTTAATGGTCTTGGGCCTTCTTATCTCTCTGAACTGCTTTTACCATATAAACCTTTGCGGTCTCTGCGCTCCTCTGGCAGCCGTCTCCTTCTCACCCCAAAAGTCAGGACACACAAGCATGGCGAGGCGTCTTTCCAGTTTTATGGCCCTCACCTCTGGAACAGGCTGCCAGAGGACCTCAGGGCTGCAGAGAACGTTCATGTTTTCAAGAGCAGGCTCAAGACTCACCTTTTTAGCTTAGCTTTTAACTGATTATTATTTATCACTGTTTGTTTAATTGCTCTGCATGTTTTATATGATTACATTTTCATCAGTTTTACTATTTAATCTTAGCACATTAACTGGTATAACTGTGACCATGCTTTAAAATGTGTGGGGGAGGGAAGGGAAGGTGGTTTTATGTGGGGTCATTTTAATCTGTAAAGTCCTTTGTGAAGCAACTTCTTGTATGAAAAGCGCTTTATAAATAAAGTTTGATTTGATTTGGTGTAATGTCATTTTGGCAGTGATGTCTCCCTGTCTCTCTTGCCATGTCTCATAGGCACACAGGGATGAAATACAACGCAAGTATGATGCCTTAAGAGACAGCTGTGCAGTGAGTTGCTCCTTTTTGATTTTTCTCCTTTCATTGTTTCTGATTGTTGACAACTTTCCTTCCCCGAGCACCAGCTGAATCATCAAACATCATTTAAATAGCCATGTTTCTGCCTGTCTGTGTCCCTGCAGCTCATGTGTCCCTTTTCCTCTTTTCTTCATAATATAATATTTCTCCTCAATGATGAACCCTTTTGAAAGTAATCAAATTAATTGCGAACATTTAAATCATAATGAATACACAGGGATACACAGCGAGGCTTTGGTAATTTGTTAATTGTAATGCCAAATACTTTTTAAAAGGGGAGGTATATCGATTGTCATGTTTATTAGTTGTTTTAATGAAAATATTGAATAAATGGTAAATGTATATTAACAAGATCAGAGAAAACAATAGAGATGTGCTGATCAGTGATTCCCCATTTCCAGTTTTTGTAAAACTTTTAACTGCAAATACCTATTTTAGCCAATTCAGATTTCTCTTAAACAACAAGAAAATTGTAATTATTTTTTTTCCAGCTTTTCTGACATGAGCAGATATTAATCTTTAATATTAGGAGCAGAAGGGAGGTCCCACTATGTTTGTGGGTGTGTAGTCTAGTTTACATCTGAAGCTGTCTTTAACAACTTATGTTAGCTAACTGTTGAGTTTCTCTGTTTTTCATAGGAGTATACATTTTACCTTAACTCTGAGATTTCCAGAAGCTTGCCAACATTTTTAAATCCAGACCTATTTCATACAGACACAGGCTGAAAGCTCAAAAAGATGAAACGGAGCCGCTTTGTTGTCAAATCTACAACCTTCCTGTTAAACCCTTGAAGGTGCCACTGCCAGATCTACTGTACGTCTGACAAGCCTCTATAGGAGGATCTTTTGTGACATCAGTGTTTATGTTTTCTCGCAATGCATCATGGTACTGTGTGGCAGGAAGCAGCGTGTTTTACCTGTAATTCTAGTGTTTTGCATCTTTCGAGGACGATTTAGCAAAGCTGATGGTTCATTCTTGCTGTGGGGTTAATTGTATGGCCCGTTGGGGGCCTGATAAATTTTTTTTTCAAATTCCCTCCGAAAAGGATCAGGAAAAACGAAAGAGATGGCTCCCGGCAATAAGGAGATTAAACCCGGACGATCCAAAGAAAGCCTGGATTCCAGCAGGGTTCTTTTCTAGATTCCTATAATTTCGGATGAAAACATCTATTTTTTCACCCAAATCATATTGATAGAGGGCATATGTCTTTTTAACCTTATCAGAATTAAACAATATATTGTGCAGCAGTGCTTTGATACCTGGAAGCTGTTTCATAGAAGAGATTGGCCCAACGTTTCTTGAAATAAAGTAATCGTAGACCTCCAGACTTTTGAAAGCCTTTAATTTGTCATGAGTAAATGGTCCAGGGCTTTCTGTTAGGTAGGTATAAATGTCTCCCCTGCAGATTTGTTGCCTAGATTTTAAGCTTTACCAGCCAATATCTCAGGGCATCTCTGCTTAGCTGCCATTAGGCTAGGTCAGGAAAAGAGTGGTTTAATTCTGTCAATATTGTTTGCCAATTTTTATTTTATTTTTTTGGGATTGTGTTTATAATGTGGTGTTTATAATGTTGGGTACATTATCTACAGCGACTGCGGTTAGGTTAGCTGCAGTCGCTGCAGAGTTTACTCATGACTGAATTAGCCAAAGAGTATTTTTAGCTTTAATATGTTTTCCGTTCAGTGAAATGTTACTTTTATCGTTTGTCATGATTAAAAGGGTGAAGCCAACTGGTTACTCAATAGATGTTGTTTAACTTCCTATAGATTCTTATTCTAATACCAACAGCATCTCAGTCTGTTTTTATCTCATTGCCCTACTTTTGAGATCCTCCCACTAACAAACTGTTCAGAATGCAGTGTTCATAGATTCAGCTGGCCAGCAATCAGGCAACATCGCTAAGTTTAGCATCTAGAAGAGCTTGAGTGCCTCTCACTTTTCTGACCCGCAAAACTGTATACTGTTAGTCGGAAAGTCTCTTTGTCTATGACGCATTTTAAAACAGCAGAATTAAAAGAAAGACATTTTCTTTTAACTTAACAGGCTCCATTAAATTATGAACTGCACCACAGTTTTTGTATTCAGCTGATTATCTATTTCCGACCTTCATTAGGTTTGATTCCCTTTCACTCTGTGGTGTTTGATATAAACATATAAAAGACATCATGTTAATTTGATCTTTTTTTTTTAAATGCCAAATCACAAACAAAATGCTTAAATTAGTATATTACAGTCTTTTCACTCGGTAAAAAAGCCACATTTTGTTACTATGTTACTAACTTTTAAACCCATATTATAAACACAATATTGTCTGGAAAGAGTTCAAAGAGTTTTAATGCAAAGTAAACTTTATAATTCAATATAAGTTAAAAATCATTCATAGTTTTGAGGGAAACACTCAGGCGACTCACTAAATTTAAATTCTGTAAAAATCAGACGATGTGATTTCCTGAATAAAAAAATACTGTCTCTCACAGTGGAAATGCACCTACAGTGTGAATTTCAGACCCCTCCATAATTTCTAAGTGGGAGAACTTGCAAAATCGCAGGGTGTTCAAATACTTCTGTTTCTTACTGTGTGTGCTAGCTATCAAATAAGTTAATTTTTTGGTATGTAGTATTTAAAAGCATTGGGTAACAGATAGTTTGGTTGATTTAAGACAACTGTTCCTCTTCGGGTAAATTAAGCATGATTTCTTTGCACAAAAACATTTAACAGTAAACCCACAAATTATTCTGGGTATCTCTCTGCTAGCCGCAACAGAAAATGAAAAGCTATTTTTGAGAAGATGGTGTAATCACCAATCAAGCAACTGGGAGATAGTAGTAAGTAAGTAAGTAGGTCTAAGTAAACTTTATGTAACTAGGGTCAAAAACCACAAATTACATGTTGTTCTTTCTATATGTGACAAATGCAGCACTGTACCGCAGAGAGGACACACACTGATGTGCTTCTGGTCACACAGACCCAGAATTAAAGATTTGAAAGATTTCAAGTTTTGATATCACATATCATAACAGTAAATCATGCATTCCCTTCTCCCCTTGGTTCACTTTCCATCGATGGTTTGCTGAATACTCTGTCTGCTTTCCCACTTTCGACAAACAGCAGTGAACTGGGATCTAGGTTTTTTTATGGTCTATCCCAGAGTTCAGAAGAAAGGAGGAGACCAACTGTGGTCCATTTAAAGTGGACCACACAGCTCTGGTGAAACACTCTATGATACTATATGAGTCAGAAGGAAATTTGTCGTCTGAGAGCAAAGTCCTCTATAGCAAACACATGGACCTGTGAATTATTTGTAAGAAGAAAGAATTTTAAATTCTTATAAATATTTAACAAGGACTCAGAACTTTGTCTGCATTTAACAGAAGTTAAACTTGAAACAACATGATGTTTCCATTAACCTATTATTAAGGGTTGCCATGTTTCAAGCGGAAAAATATCAATCACTACTCTTACCGAGTTGACAACAACCTTCCGGTAAAATTTTGCCCAAGAGTGGTTTTAAATAACCAAAATCAAATTCATATTTAATATTTTAAGTGCTTTATTCTCAGTGAGCTTTACGGTAAACTCAAACACAAATGTTTTGATAGAATAGAATACAGTCTGCATAAAGGTAAAAATAATAATACAGGTAATTACTTATTGATAATAAATTAAATAATTGTAAAAAAAAAAAAAGGTGTTGGTCTCTTTGCCTGTTTTGTGAAATGCAGATATCTGCCACAGGAGGTTTCATGCCAACCTTGGATGCTTGATATTCACTTTGACAACCAAGGATGTAAATATTTTCTACATTCTATTTATAAACTACCTTAAAGAAAATGTGGCTATGACACTCCAATAATTAATTAATAAAGCAGCAGGAAGTAACTGTGTTATTCTAGTGTAATAGGAGTCATATTTTGATAAGACTGTTTAAACGTCCATACAAAGATCAGAAAAAAATCCAGAATGAATAGAAAATAGGTTGTTTCACAACGTTTTCTTACATAATTACATTAATTACATTATATGCAAGTTGCACATTTTATGACTTTATACTTCCTGTAAATACAATATTTCAAAGGGAAAATAAACTCACAGCCAATGGTTTAAGCAATGGACAAGATGTAGGTACAACGGGGGTACAATTCGGGTTAGTAGATAATTGACCTGGGGCCTGGTGTGAGCACAGGTGTTAATACAAGTATCTTCAGTTTTCATAAATTATTAAATGCAAGTAGAGTTTCCATCATTGTGTTATTAATCTATTAAAAATGTCTTCATCTAATTTTCCCATATTAAAAGTATTGCCATATTTAGTATTAAAAGTGTTTAAAATATAACACACAAATAATACAGATTTCTCACATATCAGATGAGTTGAAAGTGTTATACTGGACTTTTTCGAGATCTTCCTGATAAGTGACAATAATCTTGCAGGTAAGAAGTGCAGGAGCTAGATTATCTCCCTCCAGTTGTAAACAGGGCTTTGTCTATATTGCACAGGTGGAAGAAGAAGGTGGAGGTTTGGGAATATGTCTTGTATAGGTTTTAAAGGACATGTTCTGGTCATATACAACAAATCTGTCAAAAACTAGTCAGTTCAAAATAAAGACTTCATTTCGACCTTTGAAAAGGATTAATTAGCAATTTCCTACTTTGTCTTATTCTGTAGAAGGCAAAGTTCTATCAGAATTATGCAGCTTCGGTTCACAGTAAATGTTAATTACAATCAAGGAAGCTGACACCCACAGCTTCCACGAATAGCATTGAACTATTTGTATTCAACAGGATTGAGGAAGTAAATCTCTCAATGTGATTTACAGCAGTTCCTAAATTTGTTCAATTGATTTGATTGGCAATTGAGTAGAGTAAATATAGATGTATGATAGATCACCACTGCATTCTTTACACAGTTTACTTCTTGCCCCGCCTTTTGGATTCAGTTGATGTTGTCAGCCCCCTCTTCCTGAGAGGAGCTGACGCACTGAGTCAGTGCTGAGCAGGCAGCTAATTTATGTACTTAAAAGCTCTGCCTCTTTCCCCTGTGTCCTTGAAGTTCTGAGTGGTATACATGTTCCTGTTAGAGCTGAGAAAATGGGGCTTTTCACATCAAGCCTCATCAGACTCTAACCCTCTTTTCTCCTACCCTGTACCTAGTAGTCATGGCTCAAGAAAACGGACTGATGCTAATGAAATGATTGGCCCCGCTTCTCCCTCTGAATACTGCCTGGATCAAGCAAGACATCTTGCCAAAATTATGAATACATTACATCACTAACCCAGATATGTTCTGCATGTAATAATGGGCAGAGGGGGGGGGGGGCTGGGGGGGTTATAAACATGTCCTTACACAATGTTAAAATGTCTCTGGGGTGGAAATAGTGAAGTAAATCTTTATCACTTTACAGAGATTAGATTGGTTAGAGGAATTAAATTCATTCTTTTTTTGTTCATACAGCTCAGCTTTTCTTAGCATTCGAAACTAAGTGGATATACTCAACAGATAGCTGCGCTGTAATCTGGTTTCATGAGCACCACTCTTTACTATTGCACTTAGAAAAAGGGGGAGCTGATTCATTCTGTTCTTTCATAGACTGTCTTCTAGGATGCTTTAGATAGACTGCAGCTCTGATTATTGGATTACATTGTGATGAAGCTAAAGGTTGCTTTGGCTGTGAGTCTCTTAAATGCAGTTTTGTGTGCGCAGTGAGCACGCCAATGTTATGCTATTGCTATGGTCTAAATAGAACAAAGACAAACTACCCAGGACATGTAGGCCTACTGTACCTAATTAGAAGACAGAGGTTTAAGCTCTTTTAGCTAAACTGATGGGGTTTTGGTGCATTGTGTTTGCTTCAGAAATTGAAGCTTCTTAAATCGGAAATTGGAATGATATCACACCCAAGCTATCTGTGTTGAAATTGCAAATCACAAAACCAGTGGGATTTGATAACTGTCAGTTTTTGACTTGGCCAACTACTACAAGCAATACAAGCAAATCAGGTTGGACGGTACAATTGTGTGGCCGACTTACTGAAACAAGAACTGACAGAAATACAGATAAACAGGGTATTACTGCAGTTATCATGTCATTTCATACACACGGCAGCCATGCTGAGTTTTAAAGTTGAAGCTGGTTGGGAACCTCCAAAAAATAGAGAATAATACTTATCTGTGCGGTAGATATTCCTCATATCATGTACTTCCAAAAAACTTAGAGCATACCAACTTAAAAAGAGTGTCGAAATCAGCTGAACAGATAATCAACCTCTCTCATCCTCCAGAAGACTTTAGTAAACAGAGACAGATGTTGAAAAGCCTTAAATAAACCTAATTATTATTCTGAGTATTATTCAGTCAAGGGCTTGCTGTGATGCATGGTGCCTAGTAATTCTTTCTGAACCTGTTCTATTTAGACGTATCAGCACCTTTAATAAAGCTATCCAAGGCTGAAGTCTATTAATGTCTCCATGCACCTCATCAGAATAGTTCCAATGTGTTTTAAAGACAACAGAAGTGTGTTAATTAACGAGACACTGTATGGTGCACCCATTGTGCATTCCCTTTAGTTGCAATAATGTATCACAACAGCTTTACCTACTTGTTCTGCTGTAGGTGGAAATTGGAATTGCACCACTTCTATATGGGAAAATCTGCTCAGCAGGGAATCTCTACCAATGCTTCAGTCAGAAACAGCTACTTCTAAAAGCGGTTCTAAGTTGTTTTTAACTAGAGATGATTGAATGGTTTCACCCAATTTTAGCCACCCTCAAAGATTACAAGTGCCTCACCTAAGATGTATCCCTTATGCTGTTGTTGCAGATATTATCTTTACCAATTAACCGTAAACCCCAGTGAATTAGATTAAAACTGCACTTTCACTGTAATTTGTAAAGATTTTGAGAGAACCAGAGCTTCAGGAGGCAATACAACTTAAGAAATTCTTTAGTCAGAGTAAAATAAAACAAAAAAAAATAAAAATGAATTGTAGCTGGTGTCCATGGGCAACTGCTAGTTAAATCTGATGTTCAAAAAGACTCCCATTGAGCAAGAACAGGAGAGTTGATTGGGACAGTGGAATAGTATGCCTACATCTTGGCAAGCCGGTAAACCATGATATATACTATTCAAAGCTTTGACTCCGATAAATCATACTCTAAAGCATTTCATGGCTGTCCAAAGATTTTAACTTGTGACATAACAAATTTATGTGAAATGTATTTTGGGGAAAGTGTAGAGTCATCCAAATTAAGAGGATAGTCAATAGAGTCCCACATCAGAGTTACTGTTGTCCCTGTGGTCTGAGTAAAACTGGGCAGAGTAGTCTGTGTTTGGCTAAGAAGTCAGTAAAACCAAGAGAAAGCAGTCAACAGCACACCTACAGGGAGACCTATCACTCAAAAGGCCTGTACTGACTCTTGACTACCAGTCAAGTAGCTAGTGTATTTGAAAAAAGGCCTCCCACACAACTCCCAGGGGAAGGGCTCAGACAAGGGGTCTGTAGAGCAACAGCTGTTTTTGCAATAAGTACATGCAAGTGCATCATCACTGATCTTTCTTTAGACACTTGAGAGAAATCCAATGGTTTTCTTTGAAAATACTTTTCCTTTCTGACCGATTTACACATGTTGGTTTCTCCACAATCCTTGGACCCAATTTTAGATCAAGAATTCTTATCAGTTTCCATCCTTACATAAACTCTTATAAAAGTTGAGTTGCCAGTTTTTGTAAATGAATTAGGAATAAAATATCTATTAATTTAAATCACCTCCAGATGGCTTGATCTAATTGAAGAATCACTACAATATTTGAATGATTGGTGTGGGTGCCAGCAGTTGGGTCAATTTATTCTGCTTCTGTTCTCTAACATACTGGTACAGAGGTGCGATTCCTGATAGGACGTCAGTGTTACTTCTCACCTGGCAGATCTCATGCTGCCCTGTATGTATCAAACTCATGCTTACTTTAGACAAGTAACCTGCAAAAGTATGAGGGGCATGTTCAGTACATGACAGACAAGATGAGTTCATTACACTAAAAGGTTAACTAAACCCAGTATGAAACCGTGAATGACCAACCACAGCAAACACCTCCATCTTTCAGCGATATTGTCAGAAACACTTCCATTACAGTTAATTTTCTTTTATATTGAAAGCAGTTCGAGAATGTGCTCCTGGCACTAAAAAGGTAAAAAAAGATTAAAGGTATCCTTAGAGGACATTATTCACACATCTGGAGACAACCTACAACCAACTACGTAATAGAGTAGTATGGGCTCAAATAAAAAGGACACTATACATAGGTTTCAAAAGAAACAAAAACTCATAATTCCTGTTCAAGACATACAGTAGTTTTTTTGCTATAGCAATGCATTCAGATGTGTATTGCATTCTGGAACCTAAACCACATGCAGCAAATTGGTTGGGACACAAGGCCTAAATACATCTTTATCTATACATGATATCTGAGGTGAAACATGGAAAGAAGAACAACCTGAACGTAGTTCTATACTGCAGAAAGTCTTGCTTCTTGTAGTTGTGGTGAAGATATTGTTTACATAAGATTTTAAAAGTATGAATATAAATATTTTGTCGAAATGGGAGTGGTTGTCTTGGTAATATCAAAAGAGAACAATTCTTTAAGTCTAGGAATCTGACTACTTTTGAAGAAAACATATCTCTCTGACCTGCCACAGTTATCTCTTCTATTGACACGTCCCACAGCTCTGTTTAAAACTTGTAAAGATCAAGTAGGGGCATAGGTACGTCATCCCCTGCTGATTTTCTAACTTGCTCACTTACAAACAACAGCACAGTCTCTTCATTTTTAAGTTGGTTTTGTGGAGAGTCAGAATATTAACAAAAAGTCAGCAAAAATGCATAAAGTTAAGAACTGCTTTGCATGCCATTGAATTAAACAAATGATACCCTACAACCCAACCAGAATTCTGTCTCTAACAGGTTAGTCATTCGTCGATGTTTCACAACAGTCAATCAGTTTATCATGTACTCCTGACTTTGATCTGTTATGTGTATAAAGCGCACTAGTCCACAGTATCAGTTTCTTCAATCACAACCTCTGCATCACCATGGAGGGCTCAAAAAGTTGCCAAGAACAGGATAGTGGAACTGCACAAGGTTGAAATGGACTACAAAACTTCACCTTGAAGTTCGGTGAGAAGGTAACAGCTGTTGGGGAAATTATTGGTTAATGAAAGAAATATAAAATGACCATCAATGGCAATTGAAAATTGAAAACAAAACAAAATTGGAAACAAAGACTAAAGAAATAAGGCATAGCTCACACCTGTTTGATAGTATTGTATGTTCAGCTACCTTCTGGGCTCAGCAAAATGGTAAACTCACCAACGTTTGGGTTTGTCCTGAACCGTTGCTCTGTGTCTCACTCAGAAATGATCATCTATAAAGACAATTCTCAGTGCCTGGAAACGTGTGTTTAACTGTATTGCAAGGCCTGCATTGCAGAAGTGGCCCCTGAACCTAATTTAGCCAGAACAAATCACCCTTGACATCCAATCTCATATTATTTACCATAATTTTCCTGCAAACCTGCTCTTAAATCAGTGGAAAAAGCTGCACTTGACATTCTGCTGCACTGTTCATTGGGACCAGTGGAACACAAAAACAGTGTTCAAGTCAACGCCAGATTAGACGAGAAACTTTCTTTTTAGGGAATCTGTAAAAACTGCTGATTTTATTTTCTCCAGAAATATGCTGTTTATTTTGTATTTTCTTTGAACATAAAATCTTACCTCATCCATCCCTCTGTAGGTGATCACTGATCTTGAGGAGCAGCTAACCACACTGACTCAGGAGAATGCTGAACTGAACCGCCAGAACTTCTACCTGTCCAAGCAGCTGGATGAGGCCTCTGATGAGAGGGAGGATCGGCTGCAGCTCAGCCAGGATGTAGACAGGCTGCGTCATGAGGTAGCTGACCGTGAAATGCACCTCAACAACCAGAAGCAGGTATGTTGCTTACCAGCAACCTTATTTCTCTAGACAAAAATGTCCAAAAGTGTCTATTCTAATGTACTTTGCAAATAGTATCCATTGCTTTGAATGTATTTCATGGAGAAGGTTGTTCATAACTGTTAAGCAGAATGAAAATGTCAATACTCTCCAGAAGCACCTTTCAATACAATTAGAGCTGCGATTATTTTGGAGTATATCTCTACCATTTTGGACAACTAGAAACTGAAATTCTTGCCATACACATTTTTAATACAATTTAGGTCTGGACTTGGATTTTGATTTGACTTAAACTATTCATTTGTAGCTATGACTGTATGTTAAGATTGTTGTCCTGCTGGAGGATGGATCAGTCTCTAATCTTTTACACCCTTCCATTATTGCCCTGTATTTGCTTGTGTCTGACCAGCTTCCCTATCCCTGTTGGAGAAAAGCATGCTGCCACCACCAGATTTCATCATGTGCAGTGTTAGGGCAGTGTTAGTTTTCTGCCACACACAGCATGTTGAGTGTTACATTTTGGTGTCTATAGACCAGAACACCTTCAGCCTCGCGACGACCCCAGCACCCCTCTTGTGCTCCAAAGTTAGAGACCCTCGCCTTACTTCCTGACATGCTGAAGACATGTCAGGAAGTTGCATAGGAATGTGTTCATATGTCTTGTTGAGCAGCAATGCCATGGAGTGATGGGATTGGAGCACTAGACACCAGACTCAAACTTATACTATTCTGCTCAGCCGTGACACCTTCTTGGAGGGGGGATGGTCAGGTAGGATGACGCTCCCAGTAACTGAACATTCTCCCTCTCCTATTAACTTTTTATTTTCTTCAACATAGAAAGTACCCTTACACCAGTTATTCTGTGTATCTGCTCTGTCTTCTCAAACCCCCAGTCAGTCGTGGCAGATTGCCGCTTGCACAGAGTCAGGTTCTGCTGGAGGTTTGTTCCTTTTGAAGGGGAGTTTTTCCTCTCCACTGTCACCACATGCTTGCTCAGTATGAGGGATTGCTGTTAAGTCAATGACACAATGCAGACGACTGTCTACTTTTGCTACACGTTTATTCAGGAGAGAATGCTGCGAGTCATTTACTCTATGCAATCTGCTGGGTTTTCTTAGATAGAAAACTTTTAAACTGATTGGAATGTATGTATGATTGGATTGAATTGAAATGACTTGTAAAGTGCCTTGTAATGACATGTGTTGTGAATTGTCAATAAATACACTGAATTAAATTGAATTAAACTTCTCCACAGCTGGTGTACTTACTAGATCTTCCTTTGGATTTGATCAGGTTTTAACAGAGGAGAGGAAGCTTTTCCCTACATCTCAGAGTGATACACTGCTTCGTGTTGATCTCTTGTAAAAATCCAATAAAATGAAGTGTATTGTGGCATGACAAAGATTGGAAAAGTTAAGGAGATATGAATGATTGTACATTGCAGTGTAAAGCAGGGTTTTGGTATGCCTGTTTTATGAGCTAGGGTAAAAGTAGAACCTGTTACTGGGAGAAAATTGGGAAAGGCAAACATCATTTAAGAAGCATGTCATACGAGTACAAGTAAGCCGATTGGAACAGTGTGACAAAACATTAAAATATTGAAATAAATAAAAACTGTTTCAAATGGCAGGAGAAGTAGCATAAGGATGTGAAAGAACTACAATCAGACCCTGTAAGATGTTGACATGGATCCCAACCAGACAAGAAAACTGTTTTCCTTTCCCTTCATTTCCTGTAACACCTTGGATGTGTATCTTTTAGCAAGTAAACACACAAACAGCAACTATCTCTGCCCAGTTTTTGAATTTACTGTTTGGCCAACATTTCACAACAATACTTGGATATACCCTAGGTGTGGATTCATTTCTGTAATAATTGTCACAAAAATATTATCTGTGTTTAGTGAAAACATTGTACTGTTGTCTTGGGACTGTTTCACTTTGTGTTTTGGTTCATGTTTCCTCCAGACTTCACTCTCACACCTAGACAATAGGCCTTCACGTTACCTGAGATACCCACACTCACAGTATCCACAAGTGACCTCAACATCTTGTGTCTCTTAAAGGGTTAAGTGTAAATCTGATAGCCCTATGTTATTTTGGTAGTGGTAAATGTTTTGAGAGAGAGAGAGAGAGAGAGAGAGAGAGAGAGAGAGAGAGAGAGAGAGAGAGAGAGAGAGAGAGAGAGAGAGAGAGAGAGAGAGAGAGAGAGAGAGAGAGAGAGAGAGCGAGCGCTGGCCCTGTGGGAGGTTGTGTGTGGGTGTCCAGCAGCGCTCTCAGCCCTGCTAGTTGTGTAACCAGCGATGGAAGTCATAGACGAGGGACGGGGTGGTGTGTGGGAGGGAGGGATGTGTCATCCCCATCACTCCCAGGTCGTGTCAGCTGTGGAAGCGTTGGACTTCAGAGGGCCGTGGTGTTGGTGCTGCACCGGCAGAGGCTATATTTGTCTTCAAACTCTTTGTCTAAAGCAACGCGCCGTAAGACGTGAAGCACAGGTCTTTGCCGGTTCTATCAAACATCCATAAGACTACTGATGCAAACAAGCTGTGCACCTGTACTGTTTTGGGTTGTTATTTAAAATGACAACAGACTGTTATCTACTCATGTATGCTCTTGAAGATGGTTAATGGACTGAACTTATATAGCACTTTTCTAGTCATACTGACCACTCAAAGCACTTTACACTGGAACCACATTCACCCATTCACACTCTCAAACATTTATACACCGAGCTCGGTGCAAGTGCCTTGCCCAGGGGCACATTGACATGTGACAGAAGAAAGCTGGAATTTAACCTACGACTACAAGACAACTACTCTGCCTACTGAGCCAGTCGCCTTTTGCATTATTTAGTGCTTCAGGATGTTGTCAGTTTGCTTGTTTAAGCATTTCAAATAAGCAAATTATTGAAACTAAAAGTATTGATAAATTCGGCCCTCCTTTGTCATTGCAGACAATGTCAATGCAGACGGTATGAGCTCAAAGTTCTTGATTTCTTCTTGAATGCAGTTTCTTTCACCTTTTAGTACACATCTATTCTTGTGATTCCATCCTGTAGTCTGTTCCAAATAACTAGGTTGAGAAAGCTCTTACCACTTTGTAATTCTGCCATTACTTGTTAAATATTTTACATGTTGTGGCTTTGGGAATGCCAGGAGATGAAGGATTTGAGCTGTAATGGTCTCCAATTCTTCCTTCATACACATCATATACTATGATTTTACCAGTAACTTCTCTAAAACCTCTACCAGGGACAAATGTGAAGAGGAAACAGTTCTGTACCACTACTATCAATACCTCTAAGTTGTTTCAAAAACGTGGATTATTATTATTTTCTGAAACAATTTTTTCTTAAAGGAATAAAAAGCAAACTGCTTTAAACCTCTTTATGCAAATTTTGGCAGCTGTGCTGCCACCATGAATTGATTGCAGTTGTCTACATTTTTCAGGAAAGTATTGATATTATGAAATGCAGGAATAGATATGTTTGATCAAATTTCTTTCAGGTTAAGATGAACATTTTTTTTATATTTTCATTGAAACAGCTAAAACTGACAAGTAAAGACTAATTTTAGAAAAGAAAAGTTATTTGTTTGAGGGTATTTTTTCATTGTTTTCATTTGTATAATATGATATAATATATGATAAGATCATATAATATAATATATGTGATGTTATTAGAACCTGGAGACTCTGAAGACCACGTGCACCATGCTGGAGGAACAGGTTGTTGAGCTGGAGAGCCTGAACGATGAGCTGCTGGAGAAGGAGAGACAATGGGAAGCCTGGAGGACAACACTGGAGGATGAGAAGAACCAGGCTGAGAGGAGGACCAGGGAGATCCAGAGGCTGCTGGATACTGAGAAACAGAACAGGTGACCACCTTACACAGATGTAGACTAAACCCCCTGTGTGAGGGTTATTAAAAGATGGTGTACATACTGTTGTACAGGAATATATTTTCTTTACCCACACGACACACTATATTTTAAGAGAGGTGCTTGAATTTCTTGAAAAAATATTTTTTTTGCTTTTATCTCTCAGTTGATATTGTATTTAGTTCTAGTTCCACCTACACACAATGAAAACAAGCTTTTGGCGTATTCTCTCGGGTCTGTTTAAATTTATTTTTGGAAATAGTACCATATTATTTCTCTGTTTTTGTAAAGGGAGGGAATAGCGGTGCAAAAAAAAAAACCTGGTGCAGTAAAGGTGTTTTAAAACATGCTCTACCGATCTGTTTCCATCTAGCATTAGGCCCAACCCCGGGCTCAAACAGATTAACGCACGCCCTCTACGATTAGGTCCTCAAAGGCTCAAAACTTCATGTAAACAAAGCTCTTCTTCTGTGTTTCAGACTCCGTACGGAGCAGCGTTGCTCTGAGTCTCGTCAAGCAGTGGAGCAAGCCGTGAATGAGCACAAAGCTGAGATCTTGGCCCTGCAACAAGCCCTTAAAGACCAGAAACTCAAAGCTGAGAGCCTTGCAGACACTGTATGCATTCCTACATCGTGAATCAAACATTTTACCTTGTTATTGTTTCCCAATTTCAAACCTAAACCTTGTGCTCCTCAGTTAAATGATTTGGAGAAGAAGCATTCTATGCTGGAGATGAATGCCCGCAGTTTGCAACAGAAGCTGGAGAGTGAGAGGGATGTGAAACAGAGACTGCTGGAGGAAGTACAGTGCTTTCCCTGAATTCTACTGCTTGTGTTTCTACATTACATGCAGATATGTTTTATGCTTTGTGGTGTGTTTGTTTTCTTCATGTGCCACCTTTACAATGAATACAGAATCCCTGCTAAAGGCAAACGATCACTAAACACTCAGTTTTCCAGGTCTAACGCTCAGCATCTAGATAATGACGTGAACAGCTGTTTGTCCTTCGCAGCAAGAGAAACTACAGCAGCAGCTGGATGCCCAGAAGACTCATATATTCCGCCTGACCCAGGGGCTGCAGGATGCTTTGGACCAGACCGATTTACTCAAAACAGAGAGGACTGACTTGGAATACCAGCTGGAGAACATCCAGGTGCTTCTACTTGGCATGCGCATGCACCACATGTACGGGGGAATAAACATGTATATGTATAATAGATATGAGAGCTCCAAGTCAGCACCGACACATGTAGAAGTTCCAGTTAGTGTAAAACCTTTGTGTTGTTATCAGCCCCCTCTGCCCCACTGTTCTTAGCCACAATATTACATAAGCCCCCTGCAAACACGGCACAGATTCCCCCTTTCTCTCCACCCATCTCCATGTCTCTCTGTCACCCTCTATGTGAAGTGAAATACTTGAGGAGAAATTCATGGCAGTAGTGATGTTCACTTAGCTCCACCTGCAGGCTGTATACTCTCATGAGAAGGTGAAAATGGAGGGAACCATCACCCAGCAGACCAAGCTCATAGACTTCCTCCAATCCCAGGCCCACGGAGGCTCCAAAAAGAAAAAAGTAAGATGATTTCACATATCAAACATTGCTGTGTTTAAATATATATATATATATATATATATATATATATATATATATATATATATATATATATACCCTCAGAGCCATTCTCCACTATGTGCTTTTCTCTGTATCATTTGTATGTCTTTCAGGGTATTTTTGGGCGAAGACGAGAGGACCTGTTAGCTGCCATGGCTGCTCAGGCTCAGGCGCAGGGTCAGAGTCAGGGTCAAAGCCAGGTGACCCCTGTTCCCCCCATCCAGCCAGTGCCTCTGCAGTACAGCGACATGAAGTCAGCTCTGGATAAAGAACGTGCTCGTTGCTCTGAGCTGGAGGATGCTCTGCAGAACATGAGAGCAGAGCTGCGATCACTGAGAGAAGAAGGTGGGATTGACCTACGCTAGCTTACAAATTCAAATATACATTCAGTAATCTAAAACAAAAGACACTCCTGGTGAAGATGTTTAATAGCATTAACAGGAATTAATCGTATTGCAGAAGCATAATCTCACACCGAACAGTTTAGAAAAATCTAACCTTTAATTTGCACACATACATTCATGGGACAAGCTACCATGTTAAAGAATAATTATTAATAACTAAATAACTGCTGGCTCAACATTTGGTACAGCTAAGAATATACATAACAATAAAGCATTTTGTTTAGGCTTATTTTTTTCTAGGAACGTCTAATCTATGAATTTCTGTTTCCCTGGGGTATAGATTAGAGGTGACAGAGGTACATATCTTGGCCGGTGGCCACTAGGCTCGACATCTATCTTGACACCATACACAGTGAGCAGGACAGCGAAAAAAATGTAGGACCTCCAAAGCTCAGTGCTAGCGATTTGTAGCAAAGACTGACATCTTGGGGTCTCCAGAAAAATCATCAGATCCTACCGATATTCCTGTCAAAAAACATGTTGAGCTGCTAAACAAAAACGTGGATTCTACCTGGAACCATGTGCTGGGACTACCGAATAAATATGTATGCAGAGGTCATGCTAGACTTTTTTGTTGTCTGTCATTTTGACTGACAGGGTCAAAGAAATTCCTTCATCTATTTTAATCCGGCAATTTTTATAATGATAACAATGAAATATTCCATAATATTTCTTTTCCATTCATTTGAATTAATATTCAGTCCAAGCAAGCTGAACAGAGAATCCACATCGTCCCATCACACATCAAGCAGATGAATACATGTATTAAATATGAACAGTTTACCTGCTGTGGCCTAGACGCACAGTCTCACGACTTCCTACTGCTTCACATGGACCTGAGTCAAATTTCTCAAGTGGGATTGCTGCAGAGGCTATCTTCATGAGGTTTTGGATTTTTGGCAAAAGTCAACTTTGACAGACTACTGTTTCAGGGGGTGGGGGTGGATGTTGTTCTGGAGAGTGAATCTGCCACACTGGAAATACAAGCGTTTTGAGATCAGGGATCATTACTCAAATTTAGGTGATCTGAAGTTAACAACACTCTCCGAATGGCAGCTTTCCTGATCCCGCAAGCCCTTGCTTCAGTGGCACGAAATCCTTCAGAATGCAGTCCTTCCGAATCAGTGGTTCAGCTGCATCAGTCTGTGACCAGTGGTGCAGCAGGTTTACACAGTGGGCAATGAGCAATCTCATTTAAGAGTCCATTTACATATAAACTTTTTTTTTATTTAGTTACCTGTTCTCTGTGTGTAAAGTTTCAAATGTCGGCACCAAGTGATCAGGGTTGTGAATTACAATCTGTCAAAATGACTGATGGCCTTCAGATTTTTCTGTCACCATTTTCAAAAAACTGTCCAAGATGGACAACATTCGGTTAACGTATGGTGGAGGATCTATGATGTTGAGGGCCTTATTCTTTTTCTTCTGGAAATGCACAGCATCATGAATTCTTTGAAATACCAGGACAAGTCCTTTGGACCAGTAAGAGAAAAGAGGTCGCCATGGCTGATCAAACGCTGTGAAATGTTGGAGAAGATTATATGCTGTCCCTCAGGCCAATACCTGCTCATACTTGTAGGGTTGCAGGAGGGATGGTGCCTATCTATAGGTCGCCAGTCCATCCCAGGTCAACACAGAGACACACAGAGTAAACAACCGTGCATGCACACACTCATACCTAAGGGCAATTTGGAGAAGAAAAGTCACGGTTTTGGACTGTGGTAGAAAGACGGCTTACCGAGAAAGAACCTATGCATAAACAAGGAGAATATGTTGCAACACAGTTAAAAACTACTGTTTCTTAGCATATCCCTCCCCACCACCTCCAATTTCAATAAATGTGCTCAAATTAAAGGTTGGATGTATCTAACTTTGCCAGTGTGAGATTGCTGAAATAAAAGTTGCAAATATTCTTAGGCCTTTCCGTGTCTTTAAGAGGGGTGCCAAAAGGAAAAGATTTAAACTTCTGAAATATTCACCTTTGTTATAGAGATGATTACATAGCAATGCACGTTCATCTGATGACTTTGCACTCAGCTCTCCAGTATAAGGATCATGGCAGCGCTCCAAACCCAGCTGCAGCAAGGCAGCAGATAATCATGTCTGCTATGGTGAAGTCTCCTGAGCATCAGCAGGGCCCGACCAGCCTGGCACCCTCCAACTCAGGACGCAGGAAGGATACGCCAACACCTGAGGGTGAGTGAGGGACAATCTTCACCATAGTTTGTCACACAGGACCCTTAAATGCAGCCTAACAACAAAAAATCTGCCGCACGTTGATCCAGCACAAATGCAGTATGATTACAAGCTAATATCAATAACATGTGAAAGAATCATTCACAAAGCTTTTACTATCCTCTTTTACACACCTGTCAGAGAGAAGGAGGGTCACATTTGAAAGTAAGTTGTACAAAGTCGTGGTTTCTGCAGTTTGATCTCTTTTCTCTTTTTTGGCCAGATTTTAAAAGCTCTGCACTATTTGAAATGTCAGGTCGCATCGTGTTTGTTAGAGGTGGCTGAAAAGCTTCAGTGCAAAGCTTTAAAAATCTGTAGCACTTTTTTATCCCAGTTGCTGCTTTTCAGTCTCATTCTCAGAACCTTTATCTGTTATTTAACTGACTACAGTCCCACCTAAACTTCACACCATACAGTGAGATGCACCATGTGATAAACTCTGCAATGCACAAATCATTTGAAACTACCTTCTACGCTAAAGGTATTATCCAGTCATAATATATTTTCATTCTGTTATAACCCAAAGGAATACAAAAATGAACATGGTGTCTAGAATTTAGACATGCATGATAAACTGGGTTTGAACTAAATACTCAATAAACATCTATGCTACAGAAAGATTACTCCACAGCATCACACAACTACCACAATGGTTCAAGGTGAGGATATTGAGAAACAGTCCATGAAGTATGAATGTATTTAGAAAGCCATCAGCCTAGGAAGGATTTGAAGATGGTTATTGGATAGATTAGGAGAGTGTATGCAGTTCATACATCTAATGTAAAATAATGTCTTCCCAGACACATTACAAGCATTTGCACTGATCGTTATATTTTCCATAAGATAAGGGCCAAGGCACAAGATAACCAAATCAAGAGGGGCTTTGGGCTGCTACATAAATCTTATGGTTCATTTTTGAAGCTGCTTTTTGTCATTTAGATGTAACTTTTTCAAAATGATATTCATTTACCTTTTGAGACTAAAAGGCCAAAAAGAATGGCCTTGCTTATTTTATCATCTTTGCAGAAATGCACCAATTTAACCCCAATGTTTAGGAGCTGTTCCCTGCTAATGAAGATGGAGCCCTGTGATTAGAGCAAAGCTTCTAGGAAAGAAGCTAAGGTTAATTCAATTTGGCTTCATTTATTCAGAAAAGCTTTAGTAGTTGTTCAAAGAGAGGGTCATGGAGTCTTTTTGATGGTTAAATCATTGGTTCATGTAACGGCAGACTTAATGGTGCGGGGTTTGACTGTGAAGCATGGATTTTGACTATCTTTTTCTCTTTGTGCTCAGCTGTCTGTGTTGGTGTTTATTTACATGGGGGAGGGACTGATGAGAAGGCTAACCTCTCATCTCACACCCACACAGGAGCTGTCAGCTGAGAAATGTACCTGGCTGTTAGATTTATTCCTGAATTCATAATGCCGAACATTACCAAAAATGCAAGAAAGGTTTGAACAGATTTCACATACTGTGATATCTAATGAATATGTTATCTTTTGCTTCTCTGTATATCAACTGTTTTATGAGCAGCATCACATTGCATTAAGGCAAATCGGTCCACAATTTTTACTGTGATGTCCAAAAGTTCAACATTTGGTTGTCAACTCTTTCAAACTGCATTGAAAGTATTACCGTTTATGGTGCAATGATGTCATGAGAAATTATGTATAACTTAAACCTAAATTAAATAACAAAACCCCCAGTGTATATTTTGGTGGTATTTTTTATTCTATTATCTCATCCTATTGTTTGATTAGGATCCTGCTACTTTTGAATCAAGTCAATGCTTGTGCCATTAAGTGGTCTGAACAAATTTAGCTCTTTGCTTTTTGTTGCTTGTGCCTGTCATAGCTACATCCGTTTGAATACCAGAGGCCAACATTTTCAAGTAAAACAGTGGAGAAGATTTAGCCTTTACTCTCCATGATAAACCTTTGTTATGATTATTTTGTTATCTTTGTCGCAGCTTCTTTTGATAGAAAGCAAAGCTGCAAGCCACTACAAAACATGTTATTGAACATTATGGTTGAATATATGGCAATATCGGGTTTAAAAAAGCCACATTTTACTCGCTTCTCTTTTCTGTCATCATACTTGCAACACACAATGAGATTCATCATCTAAGCCAATATCATCCAAATCGCTGTGGACAGCCCATCCGTCTGACTAAATATTGTGCCGGCC
The DNA here is from genome assembly GCA_963556495.2 of Valencia hispanica. Taxonomy (NCBI): domain Eukaryota; kingdom Metazoa; phylum Chordata; class Actinopteri; order Cyprinodontiformes; family Valenciidae; genus Valencia; species Valencia hispanica. Next base: position 11,507,096 of record OY747704.1, read on the forward strand.
ACAATTATTGGGCACCCCTGTTGAAAATACAAATATACATAAGATACAAATATTTTGTAAATCCATACTTTTTTTTACCTTTACATACCAACAGGTAAGATAAGTACCATAAGTATGTAAAAAAGAATGTGTCAACGTCAAAGCATTTCTGTGCTTTTGCATCATCTTGAGGAACATTGTCTATTTAGATCATTTTCAGTCTGGTTTCAGGACCGGGCATAGTTCAGAGTCTGTCCACATTTGTGTACTTAATGATATCCCGGTGGCTACTGATGCATGTTCTCACGTCTTACCTTTACTTCTTAACCTTTCTGTGGCTTTTGATACGGTCAATCATGGCGTTCTGATTGAAAAGCTTGAATCATAGGTTGGGTTTAAAGGGGGCCCTCTCGACTGGTTCCGCTCCTACCCAACAGAAGCTTTAGAGTCTGCATTGATGACTGTTCCTCTCCTTCTGTGCCACTTCCCTCAGGGGTGCCACAAGGCTCAGTTTTGGGACCCCTACTTTTTTCAACCTATATCCTCTCCCTGGCTAAGATCTTTGCAAAAGATTGTGTGAACTACCACATCTACACTGGTGACTGTCAAATTTATCTAGGACTAAAACCCCTAAATTCACTGAAACAGCACTGGTGAAGGTTACTAATGATATTCTCATGGCCTCAGATAATGGACTGGTGTCTGTTCTGGTTTTGTTAGATCTCAGTGCGGCTTTTGACACAGTCGATCATAATATTCTCTTAGAAAAGCTTGAACATGTTGCAGGGATCAAAGGAACAGCACTAGGCTGGTTTAAATCATATTTGTCTGATAGATTCCAGTTTGTTCATCTAAATGATAAATTTTCTTCACTCTCAAGAGTTACTTGTGGAGTTCCACAGGGTTCTGTGCTTGGACCAATTCTGTTCACCATATATATGCTCCCAATTGGTAGAATCATTAGACAGCATGGGATAAATTTCCACAGCTATGCAGATGATACACAACTATATTTATCCATAAATCCTGATGAACCCAGTCAGTTAGGTAGATTACAGGCATGTATGGAAGACATAAAAACATGGATGACCCTAAACTTTTTGCTTTTAAATTCTGACAAAACAGAAGTTGCTGTCTTTGGACCAGAAGTTCTTAAACAGAAACTGATTAGTCAATCACTTCATCTGGATGGCATTAAATTGGCCCCCAGTAATAACGTAAAGAACCTCGGCGTTATTTTTGACCGAGACTTGACATTTAAATCCCATATTAAACAGGTTTCTAGGATTTCTTTCTTTCACCTCCGGAATATTGCTAAAATTAGAAACATCCTGTCCAGGAGTGAGGCTGAGAAACTAGTCCATGCATTTGTTACCTCAAGGCTGGACTACTGTAATTCTTTACTATCAGGTAGTCCACAAAATGCCATTAAAAGCCTTCAGTTGATCCAAAATGCGGCAGCAAGAGTTTTGATGAATATCAAAAAGAGAGATCACATTTCTCCTGTTTTAGCTTCCCTTCATTGGCTCCCTGTTAAATCCAGAATAGAATTTAAGATCCTTCTTCTTACATACAAAGCCCTTAATAATCAAGCTCCATCATACATCAGAGATCTAATTGTTCCATATGTTCCTAACAGAGCCCTTCGCTCTCAGACTGCAGGTTTACTTGTAGTTCCTAAGATTTCTAAAAGTAGAATGGGAGGCAGATCTTTTAGTTATCAGGCTCCTCTCCTATGGAACCAGCTCCCAGCTTTAGTCCGTGAGGCAGACACTCTGTTTACTTTTAAGGCCAGGGTTAAAACTTTCCTTTTTGATAAAGCTTATAGTTAGAGTGGCTAAGGTCATCCTGAGCTATCTCTGTAGTTATGCTGCTATAGGCTTAGACTGCTGGAGGACAGACTTACCAATTTTCTTCACTCTGCTACTTCCTTTTCTCCTACTACTCTCCAGTTGTATTAAAGTACATTCTGTTATTTCGACTGTTAACTTTGTTTTCTCTCAGTGTTTTTCTCTCCATAGAAGATATACCTGGTCTGGTATCCTGCTTGGCTGCAATGCCCTGTTGGACGGGGGGCATCGACTGGGATGATCCCCCCAGTAACTGAACATCCACTGTGTCCTGTTATTAACTTTTTACTTCCTGTAACAAAGAAAGTTCTCTTATATCAGATCTTCTGTTCCTTCTGTGTTTCTGCTCTGTCTTCTCAAACCCCCAGACGGTCGTGGCAGATGGCCGCTCCTGCTGAGCCTGGTTCTGTTGGAGGTTTCTTCCTGTTAAAGGGGAGTTTTTCCTCTCCACCGTCGCTACATGCTTGCTCAGTATGAGGGATTGCTGAAGGATTGCTGTGGTTGGAAAGTCTGCATCAACGGGGCCCAACCTCACGCCAATGACTGACGCAATCTGCTGGGATTCCTTAAATAGGAAACTTTTTAACTGATTGGAATGTTTGTATAAATGTATTGAAATGACTTCTTGTTAAGTGCCTTGAGATGACATCTGTTGTGAATTGGCGCTATATAAATAAACTGAATTGAATTGAATTAAATCCTATTCATCTATGCATGGAATGTTTCTCGGAGGTTAAAAACTGGTTTGCTACCAATTTCCTCATTTTAAATGATAAAACATATGTCATCCTATTCACACCAAAAAGCCATTCTTCCTTCAACAGTCAATCTCTCTTCTTCCCCCCTCCATCTTAAATCCTGCTTTACCAGCCTCGAGGTCAAACTTGACTCTGAGCTGACTATGGTACAACAAACAAACACAACCGTTAAGTCCTGGTTTGTTTTTCAACTCCACCGGTTAACACTGCTAAAACACTTACTCAAAAGACCTCACTTGGAATAGGTCTTTCATGCTTTCATCACCTGTAGTTTAGATTATGCAAATTCTATCCTTATTGGTGTAAACAAATCCCCTATTGATCGCCTTCAGAAGGTTTAGAATGGCGCAGCATGAATTCTGACCGACACGGACAGACGTAGACATATTACATCCATTCTGGCTTTCTTACATTGTTTACCTGTTTTCTACCGGCTTCTATTCAAAGTTTTAATTTTTGGCTACAAACCCCTTCATGATCTAGCCCCTTCATACTTTTCTGAGCTGCTCACCCCCTATGTGCCCTCAAGATCATGGAGGTCTGCTGACCACCTGCTTCTGTGCAACCTTAAAATGTGCTATAAATCCCGAGGGGAGCAGGTTTTCTCATCTGTCATCCCAAAACTCTGGAATGAGCTCCCACTCGACATGAGGCAGGCTCCATCTTTAGTCCAGTTTAAATCTATTCCTAAATCCTATCTTTTTCATTTAGCATTTGACCGTTGATTTTGAATTTCGCTGTGTCTTATATCTTTCCGTTTTGTATTCTATTTCTTTTAACACATTGTTGTTTTTATTGTGTTTATCTGTTCAGCACTTTGGTCAGCTGTCATGCTGTTTTTAAATGGGCTATAGAACTAAATGAGGTATGGTTTCACATCAAACCTACCTACTGTGTTTGTTGCTAAATAGCTGTTAGTCTTCATTAGAGTTCAGAAAACTCCACAGGTTTAGATTAGTGATGTAAGGTAGATAATACTTTTTCTCCCCAGGCATGACTCCCAAACAGGTTGACAGCTAGATTGTGGTCTTTCTAGTGGTTGTTATAGAAACTTAGCGACCCTATGATGCCACTGTTTGCTTTAGTTCTCTAACACTGAACTTTTTCTTTTACCTCACTGTGGGTGGTGGCAAGATAAATGAGTTCTTGTCTAGCCTACTGTAACGTTAAAAGGTAATCTAAAATTACTAATTGCCAGAACCTAACATGCAGCCTCGAGGACATAGAGGTTACAAAAGATTTTGAAGGGGTTTTGGTGTTGGTATAAGTAGCCCCGCTTAGGTCTGGTTCTGCTGGATGGATTGGAATGCAGAAACAGATGAGTGACATGATGGGTCACGAACCAGCAAGCAAAAAGAAAGAATAAAGATTAATCAGGAGACAGATATCCACAATTTCCAAGAATCCATCTTAGCAAGGAACACAGAAGTGAGCCATTGGCCTTGAGGGGGTCAGAGGTGTTTGCTTAAGACACAAAGGCGCTGTCTATCCAATGACTTGTAGACCACAAATATTTTAGGGTTATACACAGGTGGTTCTCAGGCACAGGTTTAAAAAAAATCCAGAATCCAAAACAATTGAAGCAGGGTCAGGAATGGGCGTGGTTCAGCAATGAGAGGGGAGAGAGCAGTAATCAGTAATCATGGCAGAAAACAGAAATCATGACACCTACTGTGTAAAACAAATGTACCTATGTGTCAGTTCATAATAATTTATTCTCCAAGCAAACAAAAAGTGGTGGATAACTAATTCCACATTCCATGAAACTATGATTAATTTAGATAAGAGTTAAGTAAAAATGAGACTTCATGCTTTATTTAAAGGTCATTATTAGGGGTGTCATTACCTGTCCGATCAGTGAGTTTAATAAAAAAACAATTATTTCTTAAAATGCATTTTTTCCCTATCCCTGAATAATTGCTCTCAAATAAATGATGGATTTTCATAATTTTTCTGAATTAGATTATTTGTTGCAACAATATACAGTTGTGTGCGAAAGTCAGGGCACCCCTTTAAAAACAGCATATTTTATATATTTAAAAATGTATATTCATATTTACTGTCTCTCTGGTATATGGGAAAAAAAGACAATATTGTCAGGAAACATTAATGCATAGTTACATTTTATTTTATAAATTGAACAAAATTACAAAAATTAAAATCATAATTTTGGCATGTGCAAAAGTTGGGGCACCCTGAGAGTTTCAAAGTTTCAGATTCTTTTTACAAGCTCAGACCTCTACCAGCTCATTGGTCCTGAAGCATGTGTCAACAATTGTCATTAGGGAGTGCCAGCTGGTGCCAATTTGAGGGTTTCTTAAATACGCCGACTCCACAAACCTTGTACAAACACTCAGCAACCATGGGTTCCTCTAAGAAGCTGTGTAAGACAGAAAAAAATGAAAGTAATTGATGCCCACAATGCCGGGGAGGGCTACAAGAAGATAGCAAAGCGTTTTCAGCTTGCAGTTTCCACAGTGCGAGGCATAATTAAGAGATGGCAGGTGAGGGGAACTGTGGAGGTCAAGAAGAGATCTGGAAGACCAAGGACACTCTCGGAGAGAACAGCTCGTAGTCTGATCAGAAAGGTAAACCAAAACCCACATTTGACTTCAAAAGACCTCCAGGAAGATTTAGCAGACTCAGGAGTGGTGGTGCACCCTTCCACTGTGCGCCGATACTTGCACAAACAAGACCTTCATGGAAGAGTCTGCAGAAAAAAACCTTATCTACGACCTCATCATAAAATACAACGTCAAAAATATGCAACAGAACATCTACAGAAGCCTGATGACTTTTGGAAACAAGTGCTGTGGACTGATGAAGTTAAAATAGAACTCTTTGGCCACAATAAGCAAAGGTATGTTTGGAGAAAAAAAGGAGCAGCATTTCATGAAAAGAACACCTTGCCAACTGTTAAATATGGGGGTGGATCCATCATGCTTTGGGGTTGTGTTGCAGCCAGTGGGACAGGAAACATTGCTCGGGTGGAGGGAAGAATGGATTCAATTAAATACCAGCAAATTCTGGAGGCAAATATCACAGCATCTGTAAAAAAGCTAAAGCTGAAAAGAGGATGGCTTCTACAACAGGATAATGATCCTAAACATACCTCCAAATCCACCATGGACTACCTCAAGAAACGCAAGCTGAAGGTTTTGGAATGGCCTTCACAGTCTCCCGACTTAAACATCATCGAAAATCTGTGGGTAGATCTTAAAAGAGCTGTGCATGCAAGACGTCCTAAGAATATTGCAGAACTGGAAGCCTTTTGCAAGGAAGAATGGGGAAAAATCCCAAATAATAGAATCCAGAAACTTGTTGTTGGCTATAAAAAGCGTTTACAAGCTGTGATATCTGCCAGAGGGGGTGTTACTAAGTACTGAAGGTACTGATGCTGTAGGGTGCCCCGACTTTTGCACATGCCAAAATTATGTTTTTAATTTTTGTAATTTTGTTCAATTTATAAAATAAAATGTAACTATGCATTAATGTTTCCTGACAATATTGTCTTTTTTTCCCATATACCAGAGAGACAGTAAATATGAATATACATTTTTAAATATATAAAATATGCTGTTTTTAAAGGGGTGCCCTGACTTTCGCACACAACTGTATAAGTTGGTGGCAGTGCATATTTTTGGCATGCAGAGCGTGAATGTGTAGGCTAGCATCTATTGACAACAGATCTTTGTTATATTGACATTCATATTGTTAAATTCACAATATGGTCTGCTGTCCAAGAAAAGACCACTTCACATTTCCTAAAGTACCATTCCAATTCAGTCCACAGATGACACATTGAACCTTTTTTATTTGATCATTAATGGATAGGTAATCATCTAAAATAATCATCAGCTCCAAAATTGCATATTGTTGCACATGAAATACTCAATGATGATACTTCACAGTGACTGGATAATCCCTTTCATATTCAGCAAACTGAGCACAAGCCAGACTGAATGATTAAATGAGTAGATTTTCAAGCGTTTTGTCTTCAGAGTTTACTTGTATACGCATTTTGCTCAATATCTCCCAGTTCCTTTTGCAGCATGATGCTCTAAGTCTTTAAGGTGTTGGGTGTACCTGGGGGAGATAAACTGGAGCTGTGTGCCCTCACTGTGTTTACTGTTTGTATTCAGAGTACAGTCGTCGTTTGAAGGACAGTCAGAGAGACCGAGAGAGGGAGAGAGAGAGGGTGCTTCACCACAACACCCCTCATCGATTCACAGTGGGCCTCAACATGAGGGCTGCCAAGTGTACCGTGTGCCTGGATACTGTTCACTTTGGACGCCAAGCAGCAACCTGTCTAGGTGAGCCAAACCTCTGAGCTGCCTTACCAGTTACCATCATATATAAACTCAGCAAAAAAAGAAACGTCCTCTGACTTTCAACTGTTTTTACCTTCTGTAAACTTAATGTTTGTAAATATTTGTATGAACACTAAAAGAGTCAACACCATAAGACATAAACTAAAAATGTTTCACAGACATGTGACTAACAGAAATAGAACAATGTGTCCTTGAATGAAGGGAGGCTCAAAATCAAAAGTACCAGTCAGTATCTGGTGTTGCCACCAGCTGCTTGAAATACTGCAGTGCATCTCCTCCTCATGGACTGGACCAGATTTGTCAGTTCTTGCTGTGAGATGTTACCCCACTCTTCCACCAAGGCACTTGCAAGTTCCTGGACATTTCTGGGGGGAATGGCCCTAGCCCTCACCCTGCGATCCAACAGGTCCCAGACGCGCTCAATGGGATTGAGATCCGGGCTCTTCGCTGGCCATGGCAGAAGACTGACATTGCTGTCATGCAGAAACTCACACACAGAACGAGCAGTATGGCTGGTGGCATTGTCCTGCTGGAGGATCATGTCCGGATGAGCATGCATAAAGGGTACCACATGAGGGAGGAGGATGTCTTCCCTGTACCGCAAGGCATTGAGATTGCCTGCAATGACAACAAGCTCAGTCCGATGGTGATGTGATATACCGCCCCAGACCATGAGGGAACCCCCGCCTCCGAATCGATCCCGCTTCAGTGTACAGGCCTCGGTATAACGCTCATTCCTTCGACGATAAACGAATCCGTCCATCACCCCTGGTGAGACAGAACCATGACTCATCAGTGAAGAGCACTTTTTGCCACTCCTGTCTGGTCCAGCGAAGGTGGGTTTGTGCCCATAGGCGGCGTTGTTGCTGGTGATGTCTGGTAAGGAGCTGCCTTACAACAGGCCTACAAGCCCTCAGTCCAGCCTCTCTCAGCCTATGGCATACAGTCTGAGCACTCCCTGTAGCGCTGTCTTAGGAGTCTCACAGTGCGGACATGGCAATTTATCGCCCTAGCCACATCAGCAGTCCTCATGCCTCCCTGCAGCATGCCTAATGCATGTTCACGCAGATGAGCAGGGACCCTGGGCATCTTTCTTTGGGTGCTTTTCACAGTCAGTAGACAAGTCTCTTTAGTGTCCTGCGTTTTTAGAACTGTGACCTTAAATGCCTACTTTCTGTAAGCTGTTAAGGTCTTAACGACCATTCCACAGGTGCATGTTAATTAATTGATTATGGTTAATTGAACATGCATGGAAAACATTTACTATGAAGATCTGTAAAGTTATTTGGATTTTTACAACATTATTGTTGAAATACACAGTCCTGAAAAAGGGACGTTTCTTTTTTTGCTGAGTTTATATACTGCTCAAAAAAATAAAGGGAATAAAATAACACATCCTATATCTGAATCGATGGAATATTCTTATTAAATACTTTGACAACAAAATCACACAAAAACTATCAATGAAAATCACATTTATCAACCCATGGAGTTCTGGATTTGGAGTCACACTCAAAATTAAAGTGGAAAAACACACTACAGGCTGATCCAACTTTAATGTAATGTCCTTAAAAAAATGAGGCTCAGTAGTGTGTGTGGCCTCCACGTCCCTGTATGACCTCCCTACAACGCCTGGGAATGCTTCTGATGAGGTAGCGGATGTTCTCCTGAGGGATCTCCTCCCAGACCTGGACTAAAACATCTGCCAACTCCTGGACAGTCTGTTGGTGGATGGAGCGAGATTGCTCAGATTTGCTCAATTGGATTCAGGCCAGGAGAACGGGCAGCCAGTCCATAGCATCTATGCCTTCTACTTACAGGAACTGCTGACACACTCCAGCCACATGAGGTCTAGCATTGTCTTGCATTAGGAGGAACCCAGGCCCAAACCGTTCATGCTCGAGGATGTTGCAGGCAGCAGAACGTTCTCCATGACGTCTCCAGACTGAACCAGTGGAGAATTTGCCAATCTTGGTGTTCTCTGGCAAATCCCAAACGTCTTACACAGTGTTGGGCTGTAAGCACAACCCCCATCTGTGGACATCAGGCCCTCAAACCACCCTCATGGAGTCTATTTCTGACCATTTGAGCAGACACATGCACATTTGTAGCCTGCTGGAGGTCATTTTGCAGGGCTCTGGCAGTGCTCCTCCTGTTCCTCCTTGCACAAAGGCAAAGGTAGCGGTCTTGCTACTGGGTTGTTGCCCTCCTACAGCCTCCTCCACGTCTCCTGATGTAATGGCCTGTCTCCTGGTAGATGCCTCACCATGAGTGCGTGTCCTGACTTTAGGGACGACAAGGAGACGGCTGCCAGAGGAGCACAGAGACCGCAAAGGTTCATACGATAAAGCAGTTCTAAAGGTAAGAAGGCCCAAGACCATTAAGACACTTAAAATCAATTTAAAGAACCTAAAATCGATCCTAAAACATACTGGGAGCTAATGCAATGAGTTTGAGACAGGTGTAATGTGTTGCTGCCTTCTGGACTTCGCACCGCCAGGATTCAAAAGTGACCAAAACATCAGCCAGAAAGCATAGGAACTGAGAAGTGGTCTGTGGTCACCACCTGCAGAACACCTCCTTTATTGGGGGTGTCTTGCTAATTGCCTATAATTTCCACCTGTTTTGTATTCCATTTGGACAACAGCATGTGAAATTGATTGTCAATCAGTGTTGTTTCCTAACTGGAAGGTTTGATTGACTTGGACTTATAAGTGTTCCCTTTATTTTTTTAGCAGCATATATATACAGTGGCTTGCAAAAGTATTCGGCTCCCTTGAACTTTTCCACATTTTGTCACATTAAAGCCACAAAAATGAATCAATTTTATTGGAATTCCACATGAAAGACCAATACAAAGTGGTGTACACGTGAGAAGTGGAACGAAAATCATACATGATTCCAAACATTTTTTACAAATAAATAACTGAAAAGTGGGATGTGCGTAATTATTCAGCCCCCTGAGTCAATACTTTGTAGAACCACCTTTTGCTGCACTTCCAGCTGCCAGTCTTTTAGGGTACGTCTCTACCAGCTTTGCACATCTAGAGACTGAAATTCTTGCCCATTCTTCTTTGCAAAACAGCTCCAGCTCAGTCAGATTAGATGGACAGCGTTTGTGAACAGCAGTTTTCAGATCTTGCCACAGATTCTCGATTGGATTTAGATCTGGACTTTGACTGGGCCATTCTAACACATGGATATGTTTTGTTTTAAACCAGTCCATTGTTGCCCTGGCTTTATGTTTAGGGTCGTTGTCCTGCTGGAAGGTGAACCTCCGCCCCAGTCTCAAGTCTTTTGCAGACTCCAAGAGGTTTTCTTCCAAGATTGCCCTGTATTTGGCTCCATCCATCTTCCCATCAACTCTGACCAGCTTCCCTGTCCCTGCTGAAGAGAAACACCCCCAGAGCATGATGCTGCCACCACCATATTTGACATTGGGGATGGTGTGTTCAGAGTGATGTGCAGTGTTAGTTTTACGCCACACATTGCGTTTTGCATTTTGGCCAAAAAGTTCCATTTTGGTCTCATCTGACCAGAGCACCTTCTTCCACATGTTTGCTGTGTCCCCCACATGGCTTGTGGCAAACTGCAAACAGGACTTCTTATGGTTTTCCTGTAACAATGGCTTTCTTCTTGCCACTCTTCCATAAAGGCCAACTTTGTGCAGTGCGGCACTAATAGTTGTCCTACGGACAGATTCCCCCACCTGAGCTGTAGATCTCTGCAGCTCGTCCAGAGTCACCATGGGCCTCTTGGCTGCATTTCTGATCAGCGCTCTCCTTGTTCGGCCTGTGAGTTTAGGTGGACGGTCTTGTCTTGCTAGGTTTACAGTTGTGCCATACTCCTTCCATTTCTGAATGATCACTTGAACAGTGCTCCGTGGGTTGTTCAAGGCTTGGGAAATCTTTTTGTAGCCTAAGCCTGCTCTAAATTTCTCAATAACTTTATCCCTGACCTGTCTGGTGTGTTCTTTGGACTTCATGGTGTTGTTGCTCCCAACATTCTCTTAGACAACCTCTGAGGCCGTCACAGGGCAGCTGTATTTGTACTGACATTAGATTACACACAGGTGCACTCTATTTAGTCATTAGCACTCATCAGACAATGTCTATGGGCAACTGACTGCACTCAGACCAAAGGGGGCTGAATAATTACGCACACCCCACTTTTCAGTTATTTATTTGTAAAAAAATGTTTGGAATCATGTATGATTTTCGTTCCACTTCTCACGTGTACACCACTTTGTTTCGGTCTTTCACATGGAATTCCAATGAAATTGATTCATGTTTCTGGCTGTAATGTGACAAAATGTGGAAAAGTTCAAGGGGGCCGAATACTTTTGCAAGCCACTGTGTATATATATATATATATATATATATATATATATATATATATATATATATATATATATATATATATATATATATATATACATATATATAGTCCACTTGTCTGGGTGTCTAGGTGAGTCACAGAAGACACACCCAAACCTCTGAGCTCTCTTACCATCATATAAACTATATATATATTAACTGTAATTATTTGGTAATCTTTGCATATATAGCTATTTTAACACCAAAAAGATGCCTGTTCAGAGCCTCCTTTGGTCACTTCTATTTGATAAAATGCATTTTTTAATAACTTGGCAGAAATTTCGTAAAATTGAACATTTAAAAGTGCTTTTACTTAATGATATTACTTTGATTTGTTTGAGTGTTGGTGTGCTTCTTTGCAGAATGCCACGCTCTGTGCCATCCAAAGTGCTCAGCCTGCCTTCCAGCCACCTGTGGCATGTCTAGCGACTGCTCGCTTCATCTCTCTGAGGGCCTGTGTCGAGACAAAGGCTGTTCTTCAGGCCAGCAGATCAAAGAAGCCGGCGGGCACATGCACCTGGAGGGTTGGATGAAGCAGCCCAGGTCAGCTGTGGGCAGCCTCACAAAGGGATGTCAAAGCCTTTTGGAAAAATGTGATTTTTCCATTGATCTCTGCCAGTAATATTCTATTGAGAGCTAATCATACAGAGCATGAGTCCAACTTCCCCTTTGAAAAACAAATTTCCTGATTGTCAGAGCTTGATGGGAGAGTTGAGGGTTTACCGTATGTAATAAAAAAGAATTGGACATTGCGGATACAGTTTCTTCCATATATACTGTATTTACACAGCTGTAAATTCTTTTTTTTATAACCACAAACTTTTATGTACTTTTTAGGATTGGACTTAACTGAATTACTCACCTAAAACAACGTCAAGTTGAATGTAAACATCACAGGTACTGGAGAAAAACGTCCAAATCCAGCTACCTGTACCATCCAATAAGCCTGAACTCCATACATAATATAGATGTAAGTTGGAGTAAACTTGACTGAGAGAAAGCAACTGGGGGCGACTGTGGCTCAGTAGGTAGAGAAGTTATCTTGCAATCGGAGAGTCGTGGATTCAGTTCCAGCTTCCTCCTGTCACATGTCGATGTGCCCCTGGGCAAGGCACTTAACCCCAAGTTGCCTACCGAGCTCTGTATCAGTGTATAAATGTGTGCATGTTTGTGAGTGCAAATGGGTGAACGTGGCTACACTGTAAAGCTCCTTGAGTGGTCAGTATGACTAGAAAATCGTCGCTATATAAGTCCAGTCTATTTATCATTTTCCCAATAGCTGCTCATGCTGCATTTAAGGTGCAGCCAGGAAACTAGATTGTCTGAATATAGAAACGACTCCAAAGTGAATTAAACATGTTTTATTTTAATCTTTTAATTATTTTGATCAAAACTATTCCATTGTTACTGTATGTTTAGGGTCACTGCTCTACTGGAAGGTGAACCTCTACCCCAGTTACAACCCTGTGGGAGAAGAAAAAAACCTGTTTTGATCTCTTCATTGTTTTGTTCAACAATGATTTTCTTCTTGGGACTCTTTGACAATGGCCAGTGGAGTGCATGACTAATGCCTGAGCTGCTTACCACGGCCGTTTCTCCAGAGTTCTCACAGGCCTCTTGGCTGCTTCTCTGGTTAATGCGGTCCTTGCTCGACCACTCCGTTTCAATGGACAGCCATGTCTTGGTAAGTTTGTAGCTGGACCAGACCATATTCTTTTCAGAGCTTTGTGAGATGTTTAAAGCTTGGGATATTGTTTCATAACCTAACCCTGCTTAAGACTTCTCCACAACTTTCTTTCTGACCTGGCCACTGTGTTCCAAGGTCTTCGTGATACTGTTTGTTCACTAATAATTTCTAACAAACATCTGAGGCCTCCACAGAGCAGCTGACTTTATCTGAAAATAAATTACACTCAAGTGGATTCACACGTTTCTCCATTTTTTATTAGTGAAAACTGTGAAAGCCATGTATCACTTTATGTGACAGATAGACACTACTTTGTGTTGGTCTAACACATTAAATCCCAATGAAATACATTGCAGTTTGTGGCTGTAATGTGACAAAAGGTCAAAAAGTGTGGGGTTTTGAATACCTTTTGAAAGCACTGTATTGATATTGCAGTAATATCGTTTTTACATGTGTGGCAGGAACGGAAAACGGGGTCAGGGCTGGGAGAGAAAATATGTCGTCCTGGATGGCACTAAAGTTTCCATCTATGAGATTGAGCCAAGAGAAGGTTACACTTTACCATGAGTGGATAATTATTTGATACTTGGAAATACAACAGCTGCCATATACCTACCACTAGTTCCTGATCACTTTGCTTTCAGACGCTGTAAAGCCACTGGTGGAGTTTGATTTGTGTCTGTCAGAGGGAGAGGTGATGATTCATGGAGCAGTCGGAGCATCTGAGCTACCAAACACAGCCAAATCTGGTAGACACACATCTTTATTTCTACATATTAGAGGCACTGCCACTAACAATAGCCTGGTTAATGCTTTTAGTTTATTTTTGGTTTTTTTATCTTGTTTATCTAGATCAGGGGTCTGCAACCTTTGCAATCCAAAGAATCATTTTTGCCCTTGGTCCAGCTAAATAAAACTTGTTTAGAGCCCAAAAAAATTACCTTTTGAAAAAAAAGACAATATATAATTTTCTATTTTGGGGGGGGGGGGGGATATTCATAACATATTCATTTTTAAAGAACCGCTATTGTATTTATATTATTAGGTTTTAAACCAAAGAAAACCATCAAACTTTTTGCAACAAGGGGATGGATACATTTTCTTTGGTGGGATGTTAATATTTGTGGACAATGTTGTAAAAATCATCCAGTTACCAACTTAATGACAAGAAAAGTACTACTGGTTCTTTTTGTGTGATACTTTTCTGAAAGTTCAAAGCAACTATCCCATGAAAACTGCTAAAGTTGGCTTTTCTTATTAAGTCTATATTCAAAAACATGAGTTGGTTCTTATCACTTCTAGCCCAGGTTATTAAGAGCCGTTGGAGAAGGTCCAAAGAGCCACTTGTGAGTCTGGAGCCGCAGATTGCAGTCCCCTGATCTAGATGTTATTGTCACACTTTGTCATTGTTTAAAAATGAGAAGAAATGCATTCTGGACTCTTTCATATTCACATAATTTCCCCTGTGTCAGATGTTCCCTACGTCCTGAAGCTGGAGTCCCGTTGCCATACTCCCTGCTGGCCCGGTCAGGCCATCTACTTCATGGCCCCCAGCTTCCCAGACAAGCAGCGCTGGGTGGCTGTGATTGAGTCTGTGGTGGCCGGGGGGCGAGCTGCTCGGGAGAAGGCAGAGGCTGACGCAGTGAGTATTTCTGCAGCACACGGCTTGGGCTACTTGACCTTCCTGGCTCTTTCATTTTCATACACGAGGGACTCTTCATTAACACATTGATCCCCTGCAGTCCTTTTAAGGTTTCATTAAAGATTTAAAAGATACTTTTTAAGATACTTCCCTCTAACTTCATCCACATATGTCGTTAATGTTCCCTTCTTCTCTCTTCTTTTTCTTTTCTCTTTGTCTCTTTCACTCCTGTTTGATGCTTCTTCATCATGCCACACTTTATGCCCGAAATATGGGCATGTTTTGTTGATTTGCTTCGTGGTTCCGATACCTTGGGCTTTCTTTACACATATAGGTCCTTATGTGCAAAAGACAAATGGTTCTGTCTCCACTGGTTCAGGTAAAGAGTTACAGAGATATAGCGGCATAGATTTGCACAAATAATCTGCACACTCCTCCTGAGGCACACAGTACTGCATGTGCCTGTCATTGTGTTGCTTGGTCCTCCTGCTTTCACCTCACCTGCTGCCACTCTTCCTCGCCACTCTTCCTCACCACCCCTTACCTCGTCCTGTACAAAACTTAGAGGGATAAAACGTTTTCTCAACAATTCCTTGCAAAAGTATTCACACCTGTTGAAAATGTTCCGTTTTTGTCACATTACAAACACAAACTGCAGTGATTTATGTGATGGTCCAACAGAAAATGTTTGATGGTTCTGCGATCACATCCCAATATCTTAGCCATGCTGCATCCATCTGAGAGACTTGAGCGGTGAGAGGTGAAAGCTGGTACTACAAAACCAGCATAAAAAAGCCAGACTGCAGTTTGCAACTGCACATGGGGGAAAAGGATCTCCTGTAGCAGTATTGCAGCGAAACTGTTGAAGCCTCTGACTGAAAACACTCTGTTGTTGTAGGATTGTCTCATGAAGAGGATGCTCAGGGTTGTGAACTTTTCATGCAGAAAATGTTAACCAGTTAGTTTGGCTTAGCAACTGGCTAAAAGATTATTAGGTTAAAAGGGCCATGTACAAATGTGATTGTGGAGTTCAAAAGAAAAGTTCCATGGATCTCTCCTGTATTTCCTTTTTAAAAAAAAGAGCAACGCCATCCGGTTTTGTCCTTTATTTACACTGAAAATTGTAGTTTTTCAGTCATATTTAGGAATGTTAATTAATCGTGATTAATTCACAGCTACCCTGTGATTAATTAGATTAAAATGTGTAATCATTTGACAGCCCTAAAAAAGTTTACTCTGATTTGTAAAGATTTGTAAGAATCAGCTGTGTCTGTGCCGGTAGAGCGATCTTCTATGCTC
Source organism: Valencia hispanica (assembly GCA_963556495.2). Taxonomy (NCBI): domain Eukaryota; kingdom Metazoa; phylum Chordata; class Actinopteri; order Cyprinodontiformes; family Valenciidae; genus Valencia; species Valencia hispanica. The sequence goes on from OY747704.1 coordinate 11,523,018, forward strand.
AGACTGATCCCATGGAGTTTTGACCTAACCTTTGTTAAAACACAGAAATCAGGCTAAATTTTATTTACTTTATTTGGGTTTTATTTACTATATTTCCTCTTAAATTTCCTGTTATGCAGGCATTTTTTTAAAATGAAACGAGATGAATTTGTGACTTGATCCCACCTGTGGCCCTATAAACCTGCACCTACCCTCTCCAGCCTGCCTCTGTGCTGCCTCCCCCTGAGAACAGTCTGACCGAAGCTGTGGTAAATCTCGGCTCATCCCCTGTTTCTGTCTGCTCTTACAGAAGCTGCTTGGAAACTCCCTGCTCAAGCTGGAGGGGGATGATAGACTGGATATTAACTGCACCCTGCCTCTAACGGATCAGGTACCAAACGTCTGATATCATGACAATGAAAAAAGGACAAAAGTACTTATGGAATTGCACATAATCACAGGTTGTTTTACAATCTTTACAATTCACATGATGAGAATTAGTAAGAGAAGGACTCCACCAAGATTTACCACATGTTGCTGTTGTTACCTGAGTAAGCTCTGTCTGTCTTCTGGCTCTCATGTAGATTGTTCTGGTGGGATCTGAAGAGGGACTATATGCTCTGAATGTCATCAAGAACTCCCTGACCCACGTCCCCGGCCTGGGCTCGGTTTTTCAGATACAGATCATCAAAGAGCAGGAGAAACTTCTGATGATTGTTGGTAACATGTCCAACTTTGGTATTATCTGTTGATGGTCTGGCGAGCTCAGCTGGAGAATTTCTGTCCAGATATTGACTGTAGAGTTCAGGTCAGGAGTGTTTTTCTTTTGGAATACAAAAGGTGCAGCAAAAATGAGAAGATAGGAATAACAGAATGAATTCAAAATGACAAGTTTACCAGGATGCTGGACTATGATGTTAGATGATGGGCACCTTAGTCATTGAGTCGACCATAAACTTGTCTGTATAACTAAATATTCTACAGTCAAAGGTCAAACTATCTGTCATACAGGTTAATCCTGGACCAGCTGACAAACAGCAGAACAATGACCACAAGAAACCTTCAAGAAATAACCTTCTTAGCTTTGTTTTATGAAACAGATTTTTTTCTTCAGCCACTTAAATATATAGTTACTAAAATGATTCTACAAGCTAACTATAAGGTGGACTAAATGCTAAGATAATGTGGTATGATATAGTATCTAATTTTAAGATCTGGGGGCATACTTTTCCTCATAAAGGACAGAATACTACTTAAAAAACAAGGACCTGTATTTACTTCAATCTGTGTTGGTAATGTGTGTGTGGGTGTGGGTGTGTTGTAGGGGATGAGAGAGCTTTGTGTCTGGTGGAGATTAAGAGAGTGAAGCAGTCTCTGGCTCAGTCCCACCTACCCAGCCAGACTGAACTTGCGCCCTACATCTTTGAGACGGTGAAAGGCTGTCATCTGTTTGCTGCTGGAAGAGTAAGTCCTGCTCTTCTAAGTGAAGCTCACGTCATTGTAACGACTGACAGGTAAATGTTCTGCTTCCAGGTTGACAACGGGCCTTGTATATGTGCCGCCATGCCAAACAAGATAACCATATTGCGCTATAATGACAATCTCAACAAATACTGCATCCGCAAGGTGAGCTCAACTTGTTGCCAACAAGTCCAACTTTGGACTTTGTTGGGGGGTTTTTTACATGTCAAGTCAAAACAAGGGAGGGGAGAACTTGGATAGTGATATGCTGAAACAAATAAAACTCTTTTAACACTATCGGTACAGGTTGCTTTTATGGACAGCAAGCTTTTAAAAAGAGAAAATAGCCAAAACAAAGGTTTATTCCCAGAAATGTCCTGCAGAAAAGGTGTTTGTTCAGTGAAATGTACGAATCTACAAAGGAAAAGCTGCAGGAAAAGCTCATAAAGTGCTCGTATTTACTGATAATATTTTTTTTTCTTCCATTTTAACTGATTTGTTGAATTATTAACTCATATTTAACTAGTTTAGGTTACCACCAGATCTCCAGAATGTATAATTAGGGTTAGGGGCAACAGAAAGAGCAATAAGGGATAGCATTATTAATTTGTTTTAATCCCCATTAGCTTCCGCAGCATCAGCTACTCTTCCTGGGGTCCTTTTAGACATCAAGCATATACAAAAAACATTACATCACATAATACAAAATATCAGATTAAAATCAACACCAACACTATACAGATAGTGGGTTTCAGGAAGGTTTTAGGAAGATACACGTGTTTATGGATACGGATGATGTATTATTGAACAGAAAAATGTAACCCTGCAAATAAAAAAATAAATAATAAATAAAATACAAATTATTCGAAAATTATGAACCAAGGCACTACAGAGTCCTGCAAATAACCTTATTATTTATTATTCAATTTCAATTCAGTTTATTTATAAAGTGCCGATCAACAACATATGTCCTTGCAAGGTACTTTACAAGGAAAGTAATTTCAACTCAATCAACTCAATACATTCCAATCAGTTTGAAAGTGTTCTATTTAAGGAATCCCAACAGATTGCAACTTGCAGTTGTTCCCTAGTTATCCCAGGTGATCTGAAGCAGATGCGCATATGAAAGCTGCAGGCAGCAGATCAAGAGGACTAGAGTTTGAGAGACCTGCTCAAAGAACGACCTGAATCTGATTAAAGAATCTGTGGCAAGACTCGCTCCGCATTGCTGCCTATTCACTCCGTTTAAGCTTGAAGTACATTGAAATTGAAGTACATTGAAATTGAAGTCTCTAGATCGGCAAAACTGATTGAAATATGCTTCAAAAGACCTGCAGCTGAATTATATCTACAGTTAGTAGAAACTGATCAACAAAGGTTTAACTCAGCGGGGTTGAAAACTAATGCATTCACACTTACCAGATTTTTATTTGTAAACAATAATGATCATTTGCCCTACTTTGTGTTGGTCTATCACAAAGTCCCCAAAAAAGTCCCTACTTAACAAAATGTGAAAGTTTAAGGTTACGAATAGTTTTCCAAGACATCAGAATTCTTTTGTCTGACTTCAATATTCTTTTCATTTAACTGTCAGGCCTCAACTGACCTCACTATCTCGCTTCATTTCCCTCTTTTTGTGTGCCTCCATTATTTTGTGACTGTCAGGAAATTGAAACTTTGGAGCCGTGCAGCTGCATCCATCTGACCAGCTACAGCATCATCATTGGCACCAACAAGTTCTATGAGATAGAAATGAAGCAGTATGTTCTCGAGGGTAAGAATGCCATAGAAGTGTGTGTGTGTTTTCTCTTCAGGAGATTTCCGGGTAACACTGGATGCTTCTGCTTCATCTTCTGTAGAGTTCCTGGACAAGAATGACGTGTCGCTGGCCTCGGCAGTGTTTGCAGCCTCTTCTCATAGCTTTCCCATCGCCATCTTACAGGTGGCCAGCAGTATGCAGAAGGAGGAATACCTTCTCTGTTTTCATGGTGAGTTCAAACACGCAAGTGTATTGTTATCATCAGGAACTGATACAACCCCAGCACAATGTGAAAGTATATAAAAACATTAGAAGGCAGACTCACACACTCACATTCCAAAGTTTTTACTGGGACACAAATATTGTGTTTTGCAGATTCGGTTTGTGTGGTGACAATGTTGTATTTTTTTATTTGGTGATTGCACAGAGGTATGACATCCATATGAATTTATTTATCATATATATTAATTAATGGTCAGCTAGCTTTATTTGATATAGCACCAATTCACAACACGTCTTCTCAAGGCGCTTTACAAGTCATTTCAATTCAATCATACATGCATTCAAATCAGTTTAAAAGTTTTCCATCTAAGGAAACCCAGCAGATTGCATCGAGTCATTGACTTGCAGTATTCACTCCTCCTGAACGAACGTGTAGCGACAGCAGACAGTCGCCTGTGTTGTGTCGTTGACTTCACAGCAATCCCTCGTACTGAGCATGCATGTAGTGACGGTGGAGAGGAAAAACTCCCCTTTAACAGGAAGAAACCTCCAACAGAACCAGAACCAGGCTCAGTACGAGCGGCTAGCTGCTACGACCGTCTGGGGGTTTAAGAAGACAGAGCAGAGACACAGGAAGAACAGAAGAACTGATGTAGGAGTACTTTCTATGGTACAGAAAGTAAAAGGTTGATAACAGGAGAGGAAGAACATTCAGTTACATTCAGTTAGGAATAGAAAGGATAAATGCAAAGTAGTGTAAAAATGTTGAAGCCTCAAAACATTTTGCCATGAATCAGGATATGAAATTGTGTTTAGTTTTTTTCCTCTCTTGCTCCTTATGTCACAGTTTGAGAACCACAGCAATGGTCCATGGCATGAAGATTACTTCTAAGAATGTGATCTGAATAGAGAGGCAACATGTGCCATGAAGAAATATCTAGGAATATCAAGATCTAAAAAGTTCAGGTTCTGAAAACCACAAAAAAAAAAAACAGTTTCTGTTGTTTAAAGTTATTTTGACAAGAAACCAGAGAGGAGCCTGAGTGTACTGAGCTGCTCACTTCTGGTCAGCTGGCTGAAAGAACAACCTACACTGTTATCTTGCTTAATAGAAAAACTATTTTAGCAGTTTGGTAATATTTCAGGTCATGGCTTGTTTTGAAACTGCATTAACAAATACTATTCTGTAAAAACATTTATTTCTAAATTTAAATTGCTGTAGTAAGATGTGTATATTTTCATATTTGTAGGAATAAGTATTGCTTCAATGTTTTCAACAATTGATGTAAGATCATGTTATGCATTTTAATTTGAGATGTCTTTGCCAATATTGTTATACAGTGGTGTTTTTTACTGAGGATTATCAAACCATGAGAATGACATAATGATGATGGTCAGATAAAAAGCCTCAGCTTTACATCTTTTTAAACAATTCCCCACTAAACTGTCAGTTTATTGTCTACACAAGCGCTCCCAACCCACATAGTTTTATTTCATGTAGCTGGCTGCTATAAACCTGTGACAAGGAGTCTGAAGAAAATGTTTATGTGACAGAGTTTGGTTTCTTTGTGGATTCGTACGGACGAAGAAGTCGGACTGATGAAATCAAGTGGAGCCGTGTGCCTCTGTCTTTTGGTAAATGCAACTTTTGTTACTTGAATCGTTCAATTTTTCTTTCAGCTTTGTCTTTCTTTATGTTGTCTAAGTTTGTCCCTGTCCTGTGATGCAGCCTACAGAGAGCCGTATCTGTTTGTCACCTACTTCAACTCTCTGGATGTCATTGAAATTCAGGGACACGCAGCAGTGGGGTGAGACAATTGAGTCTATTCATAACAAAACTAAAACTCTCTGTGATTGGTCGTTAGAAGCTCTTAAAACGTTGCTGTTCTTGTTTCTAGTGCCTCAGTGCTGGCCCACCTAGACATTCCAAATCCTCGTTACCTTGGCCCAGCCATCTCCTCTGGAGCCATATACCTCGCCTCCTCCTACCAGAGCAAACTACGGGTAATCTGCTGTAAGGGAAGCCTGATCAGAGAGTCTGGAGAACTCCAGAGGACCGGCTCCAGCAGAGGGTGAGCTGAGAACATAACCGCACTGTGACAAAAATACATAACTATGCCCAGATACTATATTTAAACTAATGCAGGGGGGAAAAATCCTGAAGAAATGTCTGCCAAGTGCATACAGTACCATCCCAGAACCATTTTACACAGCTGGTTTGGTCACGTCCTCTAAATCATGACGTCCTCCACAGGACAAAGGTGAGCAGACATACATCAAGCCATGGCCTCCAGCCATATTGAGTTTTGAAACAACCTTAATTATTGAAGTCATGAAAGAACGGCACAGTGCTGCAGTGGTTAGCACTGTTGCTTTGCTCCTGGATTTGTAACTGGGCCTGGTGTCTTCTGGATGGAATTAGCCTGCTCTCTCCATGCATGCCCGGGTTCTATTTCACCTGTTAATTGGTCTCTGTAAATTACCCTGAGGAGCAGGGGTGTGCTGGTGTTTGGAGAGGCCTTAGATCTGATTGCCCAAAGGAGTCAAGTCCAACCATAATTTTAACAAAAACACTTCTATTGGTAGTATAACAATATAATAATGTTGTTATACTACCAATAATAATAATAATATGTTCAAGGTAATAATAGGCTAGTAATGTTTTTATGTTGTCTCAACCAGAAGTGGATATCTAGTTACTTTTGAGAAAAAAAAATACTTTTAGGAGTAGTTTTAGTGCACCACACTTTTTATTTTACTTGAGTAAAATTATTATAAAGTATCGCTACTCTTTCTTGAGTACATTTTCTGGAGACTCTACCTACTCCAAGTAATTTCACTGAATCGAAACAAAAATGTATTAACCAGAAATGCAGCAGACAAGAAAACAAACCTACAGTTTATGCTAAACTGAGACCTCTGGTTTGTACACAAGCTTTGTTGTGCTAAGGTTATTTTCTAGCTGATGAGCCATTTGGAGATCAATTAAATATATGGTAAACACTTTACATTGTCACTGGAACCCTGTTCTAATGCAGATACATTACTTATTGTAATTATTCATTTAATACATTTTATGTTGAAAATGTTGATTTGAAGGTGTTTCTGCTGCTTTAAATGTATTTTGTAATTGTATTCGTGTGCTTAAATTCTTTCATTGTAGTCTTTAAAATACCAGAATTTGTAGACATTTTTGTCTGTCTGATGAAATCTTTTTCAATAATCGGTGCCAATAGAACTAATCTGATGTTCTGATCAGTTACTCAGCTCGTGAGTAGCCTTTTACGTTTTTTTACTCTTGAGTAAATTCTTGGATGGCTTCTTTATACTTTTACTCTACTGCAACTCTTACTTGAATAACATTTTGGGTAGGCCTACTCTCCCCACCTCTGGTCGCATCATAAAGACATGCCAGAGTATTTCCAAACTTCGTGGAATCGAGCGCAGCCAGGGAGACAGAGAGACTTTTCTGCAGCTGATTTGGTGATTCAAGAATGGAGAAAACATCTTACAGCAATCTCCAGATCAAATAAATGGCAGCAGTTGGAAATGAAATGGAAATAATTCATTGTAAGGTCATATTCAGCATGTTAGAGAAACTTCAGCTGAAGCTTAATCACTTTCAAAAAAGTATTGCCTTGACTGAAAATCTTTTAACCTACATACAGAATCAAACTGTGAGTCTAAATAGTAATGAGAGATTTACAACATGAGTATGCAATCTGCTGCTCTGCAGGCTGATGAACGGTAGAGATAAGCGAAGGTGTGCAGCGGCAGTACCGCTCACAAAGATCTTCTATAAAGGAAGATGCCTCTCTCGAGCACACAAACAGACAAACGGCAGGATCATGGCAGTGGCTCAACTGCGGCTGCTTTTGGAGTACAAAAAACAACAAAAACATTCCAGCCACCGGGCCTAGAACAGACCGGGCCATTGGAGAAAACCTGAACCTCCCTAAGGAAGAGTGAAAAATAGTGAGTTTGTCAATGAATGGTTGTTTGACCCGTGTATGTCTGTGATGGCTTGACGACCTGTCCAACATGTACGCTGCCCACTGTAGACAGGCACCAGCTCCTCACAACCCTGCAAGTATGAGCAGGTATAGATGAGATGAAACCCATTTTGTTTAAATCACAGAGCAGGTTCCTGAAGAACTTAGAACCCAGACACTAGGTGTGTATGAAACCCGTGTTTGGTTGTAATTTTATCTGAACATATATGGCACTTTTCTGATCATACTAACCACTTTACACTGGAGCTGCATTCCCCCATTCGCATTCAGAAACTCATACACATTTATACACCGCTACGCCGATCAGTAGGCTGGAAACAATCCTACAACCCTCTGATTACAAGTCAACTACTCTACCCACCCAGCCACTGTGTATGTGCTCTTGTTCAAAACGTTGTAGACAATACACTTGTCTACAATTTAGACATTGAACTGTCTATAGGTGGAAGTATGACGACACTGTGAGCACTTAAAGTTACCATACGTGTGTTTTGATCACCAACATCTTGTGGTTAGAAGGATGGCTGACATCTACCAACATCTACTGTTGGTAGGCCTATCTGATACGTTAGGATTAGGGTCAGGCACTGATGTGAGTGGTTTCTCTCTGCTGTGTCGTCTGCAGTAGTCCCAGTAAGCGAGGCCCCCCCACCTACTCTGAGCACATTACCAAGCGCTTGACTTCAGGCCCTGGCAGCCATGACGGTTTGCACCGGGAACCAAGCACCCCGCACCGTTACCGGGAGGGTCGCACAGAGTTCAGAAGAGACAAATCTCCTGCTCGACCCCTGGACAGAGAGAAGTCCCCCGGCAGGGTGCTGGACAGTCGCAGGGAAAGGTCTCCCGGGAGATTTGGGGACAGCACTCGACTCCATGCCGGGTCCGTCCGAACACAGCTCGCCCCCGTTAATAAGGTCTGTACAAGGGGACGGTGCCAGTGATTCTGAAAACGTGCTTCCATACTTTGTCTCTTGTGTGCCAGCAGCAAAAAAACCATACAGAAAAAAGCAACATGCATTACATAATTAATGCTCTCTGAATCTTCTCACATTTTGTAACAATACAACCACAGTCTTCAGAGTATCTTCTTGGAATGTGATTATTCTGTATGCCAAATGTACTGTATAATTGTCCTACTGAAAGGTGAACTTTGACCCCAGATTCAAGGCTGTTGCTGCTTCTAAAAGGTTTTCTTCCAGGATTATCTTGTTTTAGCTCCATCTGTCTTCCTATTGGCTCTGACCAGCTTCCTTGTCCCTGCTGAAGAAAACTATTCACAGCATGATGCTGCCGCCACCATGTTTTGCCACGAGAATGATACCTTCTGAGAGGGGTGCAGTGTTATTTTTGCATGAAGGCCAGAAATTCTTATCTGATCACAGAACATTCATACTTGCCATGTTCCACCGTGTGGCGCACTGCACTTCATTTGGCTTTCTTTTTACCACTCTTCCATAAAGGCCACGTTTGTAGTGTACATGACTAATTGCTGACCTGTTAAAAGATTCTCCTTATTCAGCTGGGGTTCTCTGCAGCTCCTGCAGTTTTACATGACCAGCCTGTCAGTTTAGAAAGTGTACAGTTCTATCATACTCCCTTTACTTTCAGATGACTGAACTACAACCCGACTAAACTTCTCCACAACCCGTCTGCTGTGTTCCTTGCTCTTTGTGGAACTGTTTCCTCTCTAACAAAAACCCTGAGGGGTTCACAGAGCAGTTGGAATTCAAATACACCCACACCCAAATCCCAGTTGTTGAAAACCATCCATCAACCTTCTTCCACTTTACAGTAATGTAAAACTCTTAGTTTATCACAAAACAAATAAAGGTAAAAGTCATGAAAACTTTAGTAAGGCGATGTACTTCAGCATTGTTTGAATTACTTTCCTCTATAGTGTAATGTGACAGTAGTTTAATCCCATACTCCAGCCGACTGCTGGAGAACACACAGCGATTGAACCCCCTGGCCAACATTTTCCTTAACCTTTTTTTTTCTTTTAAATTTTTATCCCACCATTTTTTCCCATTATTTATCACCCAGTGCTCCTTAGTTCAGGTCCTGGGGTTCCACTCTCCCTCTGTGCCGGCCCCGGGAGGGGCCCGGCACTGAAACCCAAGCCTCCTTCGTGCTTGGGGAGTGGGCAGGCCCTTCTTTTCACCCGACGGGGCGGGGTTTCTCCTGCTGCACGTAGCGCGCGGAAGGATCACGTTATTCCAGCCAGATCCTCCCCTACCCCGCGGGCGCCCCGGCCGGCCAGGAGGAGGCAGTATACAGCCCCAGGACTAATGCATGTTTTTGTGGGAGTAGCTCACATTAGCTGCTCAAGGGAACACGGGGAGAACATGCAAACTCCACACAGAAAGGCCCTTTCCCCAACCCCACCCAGGGTGTGGGTGCTGATGATGTGGGGGAACAAACACACCCTCAGCATCCCTGGCGGTAATCGAACCCAGGACCTTCTAGCTGTGAGGTGACCCAGGCTACCACCTGCGCCACCGTGCCCCCTAGCTTTGAACCTTTTTGTTAAAGCTGTATTCAACCAGAGCTGAAAATAGTCTCCCAGGATGCGGTCATGACTCTTGTTTCAGTAAAAACTGCAGTCCACCCTTGTGCTTGTAACAGGGTTTTCAAACCCATGTACCCAATTCCTCCAGCTGTTCGCCCATCTCTCAATGAGCTTTGATATTGTACTTTTATCTGTCGTTGATTTGCAGGTCTGGGATCAGTCATCAGTGTGAGTCATGCTGCTAATGACTGAAGCTCCTAAACCACTCCGAGTTCAAGCACACTGATCCATGTCTGAGGCCGGCCGTCAGCCCCATCGCCTGTACATACTGCAGCCGGCGGTCCTGATTCAGCAACACCGCAGAGGCAGGAGTCTCCTGTGACAATCCTCGTTCCAACTCGTGCTTTCATGGACATTATCCCGCGGTAGATTTGGTTGGCAGGGAGGCTATGCTGGTCTCCAGGTTGAAAGAATCTTTTCTTATATAATCAGCTGTACATATATGTGTGAGTTTTTATAAAGGGAACAGTCGGCTGGTGAAGCCATGTCTATTTTTTTTAAGAGTTTCTAAAGATGTTGCAGGGAGATTTGTAAAGTTGGCTAAGAAACAATATGATCCTCTCATGAAATATCACTTTATGGTTGTTTTTTTCTCTACTCGGAGAATGAAACCAAATTTTAATGAGCTACCCAACTCGTGTAGAGAAAGCTCTCTGGGGCGGGGGGGGGGGTGGCAGCTCTTTGCCCAAGAGATTGGGTTTGAACAGGAGTTACAGACTTGTTCTTGTCACATGACCAGTCTTCTTGAGACCAAATTAAAGGTTCTCTTCACTAACTAGCCTTTGATATTTAAATGCATAGGATTGCTATATTGATCGTTGTTGTCCTGCCTTACTTTGTAAAACAAGTAAGCAATGTTTTGCTCCAAGTGTTCTCTGTGGTGTTTTTAGCAAACCTACGATAAAGAAACATGCAGCTCTGTCTCTTGATGCCGGACGTCGCACAGTCAGGCAGGTTCCAGCTGCCTCAGCTTGCTCTTAGTCCACCGCCGCCGCTGCTGATTTTGGTACAGATGTCCCGTTTCTGTGCTGTGATATGAAGTCTAGTAACTGTCAGGGGTTATCACCTCCCCTTGTTTCTTTGGGCCAGTAAGAGCACCTCCACTCTTCACATCAGTGAGCATGACTTAAAGCATTAGTTGCTTTTTGGATCTCGATCCCTTTTCTTGGTTGTTCTCTTTTGTCATGTAATTACTTGACTTTGCATTCAATAAGTACGCATCGATGTTAGTAACTTAAGATTTTCTTGATTTCTAAAGCTGTACAAGAGAACATACATTAAACATTATCAAGGCATCTGTTGTCGTTTTTGTTTACCAGCAGATATTCTGAGGGTTCCTACGCATTTCCAGACCTGTCAATGCATCTTTTAGCACATTTTTAAACTATAAATGCAGGCGGTGTAACGGGACATGTATTCCTATTTTTCGGTACGGCCCTGTTGGTTTGGTACACGTGTACCGAAGAATACAGCTGCTTTCTACATGAGCACATGCAGAATGTATAAGTCTTGAATTTTCATTATTCAATTAAATTTAAAAAATACTTTATTGATCCCAGAGAGAAATTAAGTATCATAATTAATAATGTGATAAGTAATTAAGTATTGTATTAAGTAATCATAGGTACACTTCAACTGAGAGACAATGTAAAACAAAGTCCAGGAAATCAAATTGTATGATTTTTTTAAAAATTTTAGTAATGGAGCAGAAAATAACTATTTGGTCACTAACAAAAGTTCCCCTCAATCCTTTGTAATGTAACCTTGGTTGGCAATGACAGAGGTCAAACGTTTCCTGTAGGTCTTCACCAGGTTTGAACACACTGTAGCTGGTATTTTGGTCCATTCTTCCGTGTAGATCTTGTCTAGAGCTGTGATGTTTTGGGGCTGTCGCTGGGCAACAAGGACTTTCAACTCCCTCCACAGATTCTCTGGAGACTGGCTAAGACACTACAGAACCTTGAAATGGTTTTTATGTAGCCACTCCATTGTTGCCCAGGCGTTGTGTTTGGGATCATTGTCATGCTGGAAGATCCAGCCACATTTAATCTTCACTGCTCTCACTGATGGAAGGAGGTTTTTGCCCAAGATCTCACCATACATGGCCCCGTTCATCCTTTCCTTAATACGGATCAGTCGTCCTGCCCTAAGAAAAGCAGCCCCACAGCATAATGTTTCCGCCCCCATGCTTCACAGTGGGTATGGTGTTCTTAGGGTGCAACTCAGCATTCTTAGCCTTCCAAACACGGTGAGTGGCGTTTATACCAAAGAGTTCCATTTTGGTCTCATCTCACCATAAAACATTATCCCAATCCTCTGGATCATCCAGACGCTCTCTGGCATACTTTAGACAGGCCCGGACATGTGCTGGCACAAGCAGGGGGACTTTGAGGGCTGCAGGATTTTAATCCATGACAATGTAGTGTGTTACTAATCAAATCAAACTTTATTTATAACACGCTTTGTTCAAAGTGCATTACAGATTAAAATGACCCCATATGAACCATATTCCCATCCCTAACCCACAGAAAAGTAATGATCACAATTATACCCCCTCCCCCATGCACACACACACACTCAAGAGCCACATTAATAAAGGACATCTGGCCGAGTACAGATAAGTCAAGTAAGGTAAGGAAACACCATCAAAGGAGCCATCTGCACCGGCGGCAGCAGATCAACAGCAGCAGCCGAGGCACCGACACAAGGCGGCCAGAGGAGGCAAGGCCGAGACCCCCACCTCCACCAAGTGCTACCTGGTGAGCACCCAGGCAGCCACAGTCGAACACCGCTCCCGAGGCAGAGGGCTCCCATGGAGGAAACAGTTTTTATTTTTTGACTTATTTTAATCTGCCTTCCAAACAGTGGATAAATATGATGACAATTAGTAAAACACTGATAAAATATAAGCAAGTAAAACACGCAGAACAGTTAGACTATAATAAATAAACAGTTCAAAGCTAGACTAAAAAAGGTGAAAATCATCAACATTCTCTGCGGCCTTGAGGTCCTGCGGCAGTCTGTTCCAGAGCTGAGAGTATTTGAAAGACGCCTCGCCGTGAGTGTGTGAGATGGCTGCCAGAGGAGCGCAGAGACCGCGAAGGTTCATATGGTAAAAGCAGTTCTATACCAATAGTAACCTTTGTTACTGAGGTCCCAGCTCTCTTCAGGTTGACCAGTTCCCCCATGTAGTTCTGGGCTGTTTCCTCAAGCTCATGTGTAGCCCATGAGGTGAGATCTTGCATGGAGCCCCAAGTGGAGGGAGATTGTCAGTGATCTTGTATTCATTTCATTTTCTACTAATTGTTCCAACAGTTGATCTCTTCTTACCAAGCTGCTTGCTTATTGTAGATTGGCTCATTCCAGTCTTGTGCAGGTCTTCAATCTTATCCCTGGTGTCCTAAGACAGCTCTCTGGTCTTGGCCATGGTGGAGGTTGACTGAAGTCTGACTGAAGGTGTGGACAGGTGTCTTTTATACAGAGAAGTTCTAACAGGTAGAACAGGATAGAAGAGCTCCTAAAGAACTAACAGGTCTGAGAAGGCTGGGATTTTTGCTTGTTTGTAGGAGCTAAATACTTATTTTCTGCACCATTATACAAATAAATCATTTTAAAATCATACAATGCGATTTTATGGAATTTCACATTCTGTCTCTCACAGACGAATCGTACCTATGATGAAAATTACAGAGCTCATCTCTTTAAGTGGGACAACTGCCAAATACGTTTTTACGCCCACTGTATTTGTAAAACAGGGCACAGTGGAACGTTCCGCAGCGCAACTTTAAAACTTGACACCAAAACAAAACAGAAGGGACTTCCAGCTATCGCTAAACTCTGCTATTATCATGCTGGTAGACCAAGTAAAAAAAAAAAATAAAAATAAAAAACTCCAGTGATTTAAGCATGTTTTATTCTCAAATATGGGCAAAGTATTATTTAAACATTTCTAAACATTGACACTGGCTGTTTAAGTGGTTATATTATTTTCTGTACTATTTTATTTAATTCAAATCCAAACAAATCTGCAGTCAGTTCTATACTTATAACTTTCAGTTATTGAACATACAATCTAATTAATTTCAGGAACCGCAAGGACGGAATTCAGGGAAAAAGTATAATGCTGATCAAAGTTTTTAAAAAAGTCGTGCACATTCGTGTTTATTTTTCTTGATTAGGAGTGTAACGAAAACGTACCGAACCGTGGTTTTTGTGTACCGTTACACCCCTAATAAATGCACAAGTTCACTGGGTTTATTCACTGCAGGTTTTTGAGTAGGCTTTATGTATGAAATATGAGAACTGGACCATGGATGGATGGATAAACTGAATGGATGAACAAATCAGATGGATACAACCATTAAACACTGAAACAGAAAATGAAATAAAAATGTTTCCATACAAGCACGAGTCAGATCAAACCCACCGTTGGTTTAGCTAGTTTATTTTTCATTTTAATTCTACAACAATGTAATGCTCTATAAAGTAAATCCAACAAAACTAAATATCCAGACTGAACAAGGAGCACTTGTTGTTACAGGAAATTGCTATGTACAGCTACACACTCCTCTGACAGACAGAAGGTTCAAAGTGCTTATCAAACACAGAGAAGAAGAAGAAGAAAAAAAAGTAAAACCCAACCAAAACATGACTGATCCCTTTGTAAGAGACCCATAATAAACTGCTTGGCACCAGTCTCCACCAAAAGAGACCGACTCACTCCGTCACTCACAGAAATGCTTGACACACACACACTCACACACCCACCCACACACACGTCCAGTGATTACTGGGCCGCTGCAGCGAAGCCTCTGATAGAGAACGTCGGCGTAAGCTGAGAAGGATAAACATTTGGAGACCAAGAGGACTTGTTGTGATGGGAGAAAAAAAAGAAAAAGAAAAAAAAAAGTACAGCAACATGTGTGTTGCGCGACCGTCCTACACACATAGCACCAGCTCTCGCCACGCTCCTTACAATACTGAGAAGCACGACTCTTTCAGTCGCAGCCGATCTGTGGCAGTGTCTACTTAATGTCGTGCAATATTCATCAATATAGATAATTCACATTCATGGATTGTTTTAGGTAAGCTTGGCGGCATGTATGCCTGCAGTGGGGAGAAACATGGACGCTGCTGAGTGTCTGTGGGAAAGAATAAAAGAGCTTTAGCCTCACAAAGGCAGCTTAAGACCAGAAAATACATCTCATTTAGCTTTCTTCTTAAAAAAATAGTAAAAAAAAAAAACCCCAACACATGTTATATAGTGATGGACAAAATAGTTTGAAATGAGTATGACTTATTATCCCAAACATGTTACCACTAAAGAGAAAGTCCTCGAATGTGTGGGGCGTTTAACTGAAACACATGGAGCACTCTCACAGGAGGGACGCAGGAAAACCAACCGACTGCTTCACACGCCGCTCATTTACACACACACACACACACACACAAACGCACCATGGGGCGTTCAAGACCCACGCTCCCTTAGATAGGGTACATTTGTGCACTTCCTCGGATCGGAATAAAACGTGCTGCTTCTTCGAACAAGCTGGATTGGCAGACTAACCGAAAACAAATGATTGGGTTGCTAATCTACACTGTGGAGTCTGTACCTTTTTATTTTTAATCAGCAAAATAGGATAAATTTGAACAGTGACAAAATAAAAAAAACAACCAAGGCCTTTGTTGATGACAAAGTCACTGAGCAACTAGAAGTCGGGTGTGCGTTTTATATGAACGAATACAAAGTAGAGGTAGTGTCTGGAGATGGTTCAAATGGAGTATCTAGGCTAAGGTGAGGTGCTTTGATTTTGGGTTCAGGCTGTTTTTGTCTTGGACCACTGTTTTCTCAGTGCATAGATGACTCTGGCTACTAATCCACCCCTCTGCTCCATTACAGGACAACGTTGACAGTCAGTCCCTCTTTGCTGTGATTGAACGATGCAAACAACCCTAAAAAAAAAAAGGACAAGCCTGTCACAATCACAGCTCCAAAAACCATCTCTCAACCCATCCCAATCATCTTGAAGACTGATTATCCTGCAGCAATTGAATTATCTGGATTCTTAACAGCAATTTAACAACTCTAATAAATAATCGCATTTAAAGGAGAAAACCACTGCAGCATCAAAACAGGAAAACCTGCTTTTCTATTTAAAAAAACAAAACCCCTGTTTCTTTTCCAACAGGATGCAAAATATATGTCTTTTTGTGCAACTTTAACCAAAGAGAAAAAAAGAAATAAAAAAAGAAATGTGACTAATTAAATGAGCCACTATTCGAGAATTCTATACAGTTTTCTCAAATGCTATATAGGTATCTGAATATATTATTTTATTCATTTATTTTACAAAAACAAAAAAGTGTGTCAGCGTGCAAGGAGGTCATTGAATAGGTGTGCCACAGAGAAGCTTTCCTGACCAATCTCACAAAGAGCCCTTTCCACTGCTGCTGCTGCTCTCTTCCATTTTCAGAAATCAGTGAGATAAGCCTCCTATATACGACCAGGGATCGGTTCTGTAACACCTTGCTCGAACTTGGTTTAGCGGTCTTTAAGTAGCATTACTTGTCAAATTGGACTCATTTCTGAGATTTTACTTGGAACAAAAAAAACAATTAGACTGCATGATGACTAAGCCGCTGCCGGGCCAAATGGTGGGTCTGTGGTGACCCTTCAACTTTTTGTCTTTACACAATTTGTGCAAATATTTCTGCTACAAGTGGATTCTCTTTCCACCGCTAGGATATTTATTTTTTTTTTTTTTTTCCCTGTTCAGAGAAACATTTAAGCTCAGTCTAACATAAGAAATTACTAAGTCTGAAGAGGACTCTTGATGGCTAGGGAGATACTGTAGCATCCGACTAGAAAGTGCTCCTCCTGGCATCAGCAAACACAGTGAGACATGCTTCTCTCGGCAACAGGAAGTCCATTCTCGCTCCTTGAACTGCACCTTCATCATTGCCACAGACTTTGTGTGACAAATTCTGCCCCTCAGACACACATCAACGGTCAGAGTTCATGTTGCTTTGCCAGCATGTCTTCCTAAATATATACACTTTAAATTCCAGATGGGCAACACCCCCCCCACACACACAGTACATGGGACATTCTGCGTAGCTCCTGCGCTCCAGAGCAGTGCGCTTGTGTCAGCAGCCGGTGGCTCAGCCCAGCTCCTCTACGCTCTGTCAGTTGGAGCTCGCTGTGATGGGTTTCTCAAGCTCGTGGTCAAGAGGGGCAGAGTGGAGCTGGAGGCTGCTGTAGCAGTTCTTACACACACGGCAGGGCTCAAACAGCTGCTGGCTTGGCACTGGGATCTTTTGGTCACAACAGCTGGCACAGAATACGTTACCGCAGTTCCTGTAGAGGGAGACAGACAGCTTTTACATCCTCAGCTACCAGCCCTTTCTTTGGCTCTAGAATGAACTATATATTTAAAAACAATATACGGCTGATCCCATAATCGTTCATTTTAACCGTCTGCAACACATGGTAAAACAGGCAGGGGGAAAAAAAGGCACACACAAACATCACTCACCTGTTTACCTCTGTTGTGAAATGTTGCTACATGCATCTATGCTGAGGTGCTCTACCACAAAGCAGTCTAACAACTTAACTATTCAGTCAGTTCAAAGTTAGAGATGCACAGAAGAATCAGCTGGTGACCTGAATCAGCTCGTTTTCTGCTTGATTCTCCCAGATCAGAGACTAAAAAGGAACTGATCAGTAAACGCGCCATAATCAAACTGATCCAAAGTCACGCAAAGAAAAGTCTTCAGTGTGAACTGAGTTTTAACTAAGCTAAGCTTAAGCTGCATTTTACCCTTTTGCCTTGGCAAGCTATTAAAAAAAATATATACAAAAAATACATCAGAGCTACGTTAAGGATCTACATTCTATAGAGGATACACATGAGACTGGTGTTTTTGTAGTGCAAGTAATGCAACTAGCACTAATTGCTAATTTAAGATGCTAAAAACTATTTAAAATGTCGACTCTGTAATAGGGCTGGACGATGTGGAAAAAGAGCATATTGATAAAGGGGATAGTCATATTTATACTTCTCTCAGTGTTTTTATCTCCATAGAAGATATACCTGGTCTGGTATCCTGCTTGGCTGCAATGCCCTGTTGGACGGGGGTCATCGACTGGGATGATCCCCCCAGTAACTGAACATCCACTGTGTCCTGTTAACTTTTTACTTCCTGTAACAAAGAAAGTTCTCTTATATCAGATCTTCTGTTCCTTCTGTGTTTCTGCTCTGTCTTCTCAAACCCCCAGACGGTCGTGGCAGATGGCCGCTCCTACTGAGCCTGGTTCTGTTGGAGGTTTCTTCCTGTTAAAGGGGAGTTTTTCCTCTCCACCGTCGCTACATGCTTGCTCAGTATGAGGGATTGCTGAAGGATTGCTGTGGTTGGAAAGTCTGCATCAACGGGGCCCAACCTCACGCCAATGACTGATGCAATCTGCTGGGATTCCTTCAATAGGAAACTTTTTAACTGATTGGAATGTTTGTATAAATGTATTGAAATGACTTCTTGTTAAGTGCCTTGAGATGACATCTGTTGTGAATTGGCGCTATATAAATAAACTGAATTGAATTACTTGAATTTATAATTATTGATAACTATCAAAACATGTAATTTACATGCATCCCTGGTCATTTTGCTATTCTCTAATTAACTAGTTTTAATTAGTCATTAAAATCAGCCCTGTATTCCAAAAAACTTTTTTTTACATAACTTAAAGTTTGTAAGAAACCAAAACAAATCAAGTTAAGAGACCTGAGTGACATCAGTACATACAAAGAAAAGTAATGTTACTACCCATTATAATAGAAAAATGTTAGTAATTTAAATTGAAAGCTCATCTTGATGCTTTATTTTAAATATCTTTTAAACATATTATAACTCTTTATTATATTAATGGCTCAGCCAATTTTGGTTTCGTTTGTGTAAAAACCGGGTCAATAAAGCTGATTCTCAGTTCAGCTGCTAAAGCTAACCAGCAGGTTTTTCCATCCCAGTTTGTTTTATTGAAAGCGTTTACGCTTCTGAGGATGTGGTAGAAAACCAGGTGGAGATTTTAAAAGCCGCAGGTGGTGTAAGCAGCGCAGCCCGGGTTTGCTGTGCCTGTCTCTGTGCAAACATGACAAAGCAACAGCAACTTTGCTGACCGTAGTATGTCCTGTGTTTTATTTTCTTCATTAATATCACGTTTAGTGTTGATGTGCGTCGAGAATCGGTTCAAAATGGGATGAAACATTTACCTGCTAGCAGGGGTGGGCTGGTGTTGACATTCAGCTAATCGCTCAAAGGATGCAAGTAGAACCATACTTTAAAAAATAAAATAAATAAAAAAACATAATGATGTTATACTACCCAAAATATGGGCATGTTTAAGATGATAATAGGCCAATATGTTTTTATGTCATCACAACCAGAGGTGGGTATCTAGTTACGTTTACTTGATTACCTTTTGGAAAGAAAAAAAAAAAAAACGGAAAAAAAACTTTTAGGAGTAGTTTTACTGCACCACAGTTTATACTTTTATGACGTATGGCTACATTCTCAGTAAATTTTCTGGATAATCTACGTTTAACCAAAAATGCACCAGACAAGGACACAAACCTACAGGTTATGTTGAAGTGAGACCTCTTGTTCGTACACAAGCTTTGTTGTTCTGATATTTTTTTATCTGCGGGGCCACTTCAGGATCAAATGAATAAACGGTAAACACTAAACTTTGTTACTGCTAGGACTTAACCCTGTTCTAACACAGACACATTACCTATTGTAAGTATTAGTTGCATAAATTTTATGATGAACATTTTGATTTGAATAAATGTTTCTTCTGCTGTAAGTTTTTGTTTTGTAATTATATGTCTGTTTTAATGAGTTCATTGTACTCTTTAAAATACCAGAATTTGCAGATAACTTCATATTTTAGTTTGTCTGATGAAATCATTTTAAAATAATCAGTGCCAACAGAACTGATCTGACGTTCTGATCAGTTACTACTCCAGTAGCCTTTTTAGCCTCTTGAGTCAAGAGTAAAAATTCATGGATGGTTACTTTATTTACTACTCTTACTTGAATACAGTTTTGGCTACCTCTGGTCGCGACATAAAAACATGCCAACACATTTCCCAACCTTGTGGAATCGATTGCAGCCAGAGAGACTTTTCTGCGAATGATTTGCTGATTCAAGAATGGAGAAAATATCTCAATCCAGGGATTATGGACCTTATATTGTTTTTGTGCAGCAATCTCTGGATGAAATAAATGGCAGCAGTGAGTAGCAACATTCCAGGGAAATGAAATGGAAATAATTCATTGTAACGTTATATCCAGCATGTTAGAGAAAGTATAACCGTAAATTATTTCTTAAAAATTCTTGCCATGCATGGAAGTCTTTGAACCTACATGCAGAATCAAACGGTGAGTCCCAATAGTAATGGAACTGCAGCTCTGTGGGCAGATGGACGGTAGAGATCAGCGAAGGTTTGCAGCGGTAGTACCGCTCACAAAGATCTTCTATTAAAGCTGTGTCACTTACACACACGAACAGACACACAGCAAGACAGTGGCTCAACAGCTGCTGCTTTTGGGGTAAAAGAAAGCAGAAAAAAATAATCCTTCTGGCCACAGGCCCTAGAACAGGCCGGCAGATCAGGGAAACTCCAGAACTTCCCTATTGCCAGCCCGTCCCTGCCTGCTGGTGAACTACGGAAGCTTTTTTTCCGGGACAATTTCCTCCGCCGCTCCTTGCTGTGACATCAGTTTAAGCAATTTGCTCTTTCTGTGGTTTGAGAGGAGCGAGGGCTCTGTGACGGAGCTGCCTGGGTCTGTGTTTGTGATTGGTTTGGAGTAAATAATGACTGTAGTATTAAACTACCTGATAGGTTATAATGAAAAAGTTCTTCATCGACCCTTTGTTTTTCTATCGATCAATAGATATTGCGATTGAATTACTGTCCAGCCCTACTATGTAACCATTTTCACTTTACTTTAAAACAGTAAAACCCCGTTTGACAGCATTAACTTTCACAGTGCCACGTTACCTTTGCTCCTACTATAAATGACTGTTGATAACTTGGCAGAAAAGCTTAAACTAAATCTTATTTTTATTGCTGTTTTAATAACTTCTTGTATTCTAGTTCTTAAAGAGAAAGTCAGAATCGGTGTAACGGTACATGTATCCGTATTTTTGGTATGGCCTGTCGGTACGCCACACGTGTACTGAATGAAACCAGCGGTTTTCTACCTGAACACATGAAAAATGTTTATGTGCTGAACTCAGAGCGCAGTACAACGTCCTGCAGCGCAACTTTAAAAAGGGACACCAAAACAAAACAGACTCCTAGCGATCACTCAGCTATTTGGGAACATTAATGCTTTCTCATGCAGCTACAGTAAAAAAAAAAAAAAGTACGATGGACCGAACCAGAACTTTGTCAGCAATCACACCTTTCAACAGCAATAAGGTCCATAACACGCTCTGCACTGAACTGAATGACTCGCCTGAAACAATGTCAAGCTGAATGTAAACATCAGTGATACTAGAGAAAAACCAGCTGACGTCCAACATGGCTACCAGTAGCATCCAATTAGCCCAAACTCCTTATTTGGTATAAAACGCAGGTCGGCTGAATCCCCGTTGATGAGAAAGGAAGAGAAGAGTCTACTTGTACTATTTTACTTATTTAAAATCCAATCAAACACCCAGTCATAATAAAATCTAATTTTAAGAATTGAAAAGGAAGTTCAGAGAAAAGGCTTGTTTAATGCTGATCAAAATAAAATAAAGTCATATGCACATTTTTATTTATTTTTCTTGATTAAAGTGTACCGCAAACATACGGAACGTTGAATTTAAAACCCTGAATACGTACCGAATCTTGATTATTGTGTACCGTTACACCCCGAGTACTGACAAGTCAAACATTTACAAAAAACTGTAGATTGGCCAGAAATTGTGATTGGTGCATCACTAATCAAAGTTAAAAACACTCACCGTTAAGCAAGACAGACGCTAACACAGACGCTAATCCCCATGCTCATATTCAGATGTAAGGCCATGCGCACACACTTACAAATACAGTGGTACACTGCCTCCTTCCTGTACTGAACCCCAGCAAACAAACAAACATAAAAAAAAAAAAAAACAACTTCAGAGTCTTCCGCTTTTTTAACCAAGTGAACAGAGTAGCTCTCAATGTCATGCTGTGGTGCTGAGGGGTGAGATGCAAGGGCCTGGGTTGGGGCAGCATGCTGCCAGGGTGTCTGCTGGATAAGGTGCGAGGATGCTGATGTGCCGCTATGGTGGGTTGAGGCTGAGGCAGTACCTTTATGTTCTGGTTTGCAAAAAAATCAATCAATCAATCAATCAATCAATCAGCCTTCGACCAATCACAGCTGGCCAGGTCACCGCACCATGCTTAAATTTAGAGCCAACTAAAACACTCGGTGGGAACCATAGAGCAGCCGCAGGATGAAAATTCATCTACCAGAAATCAACATGTCGCCGTGAAACTACTGATCAGTAAAACAAAATAAATAAAAAGTACAGCGGGTGAGGAGGGGAAGGTGTTGGATTAGGAGGAGGAGGAGGGTGCAGCGGTGGGACGAGGGAGCGGGATCTCACCAGACCTCCTGGACAGCCTCTCTGCCACTGTAGAGGAGGAAGAGGGGCAGACAATGGATAAGAACTGCCTGAGCAGTGGAGAGAATATGAGCACACAACAGACTTCCTGCTTTGTGTTGGAGTGACGACACCAACTGGATTCTGACTCCACAACCTGAGCAACCACAGATTGTTTGCTTTTGTTTTTTTAACAAAAACATCCTAAATATCTCATATGAAGATGAATGCTATACACACTACCACAGTGAAATGAGAGAAGAAGACCAATGAAGCAGGGGTCTTTAATCCACAAAAATGACCATCTTGAATTGACTGACCATCAGATGACATGTCTCTTGAACAAAGTTCCTCTCAATCCATCAGCCAATCACCATGGGAACGTACTATTTAACTCCAAAACAGGGCACCAGAAGTTAAGATGCGTTCTGTGTGTTCGACCTCAGATGGAGCAATCAGTCTGCTAACAACTATTAAATTAAAGTTTAGATAACAACTAAACATGAGAATGTCCAAGGAGGTATGCCGTTGGACACGCGTGTCCTGGTCACGGCATTTTGAGACTTTTGTAAAAGAGACAAAAGCAAAGTTTCAGTTTCAATCAGCAGCGACAAAAAGCTCAACAAATAAAGGAGGAGATATTCACTGGACGTAATTTCTTTTATAGCCGAAAAAAAAGTCTCCACTTCCAGCAGTGTGGATTACCTAGAGCTGCCTCTGCAGAACGCGAAAAGCTCTGTGGGAATCGAGTGCTCGACAAGCCTCAGCACTCACCTGCAATGATGCTTCCTTGTGGCCAACCAGAACCTGCTCTCACAACCGTAACACTGTGCAGCCAAATGATCAGGGTACCAGCGAG
Source organism: Valencia hispanica (assembly GCA_963556495.2). Classification (NCBI taxonomy): domain Eukaryota; kingdom Metazoa; phylum Chordata; class Actinopteri; order Cyprinodontiformes; family Valenciidae; genus Valencia; species Valencia hispanica. Next base: position 11,546,520 of record OY747704.1, read on the forward strand.
TGACCTGCACGAAGCATACAAAGCCGTTCATAGCCGTTCCCATCCACTGAGGACTTCACCAATTAAATCCTCGCTCATTTTCAAAGTAAATAGAAGAAGAAAACAGACCATGGAAATATCTACGGGTCCTTCCTTATAGAGTCATCTGCTTACCTCAGTGTCCTGCTTGTCCACCTGCTCCCAGCTGGCCTCTGAGAAGAGCTCTGTGCTGCAGCGCGACAAACAGTTTGGATCCAGGTTGTACTCAGAGTCGGTCATTGAGGTCTGCATAGAAAGAGACGGTCACTACAAGCCTGTTTTAACCAGCATGGAAACATTTTAAATGCTCAGAGGTCAAGTTGCTACCGTGGATTTAATATATAAAGTGCAGAAGAGAAGAGAGAACAGTCAGACTACTTCTCACCCCTTCATCTCCCACATCTCCATTGATCCTGTGGCAGCCGGTGTGTTGCTGATTCTCCAGGCGACTCCACAGCTCCTGCACCTGCTTCTTCAGCGTCTCCACCTCCATCTGGTGTCCCGCCTCGATCTGCCTCAGCCTCAGCTGGATGGCGTCCGTGTGGAGGGTCAGCCCGTCGTCATCCAGGTGGCTCCGGGAGGGCTGCTCCGGGCTAATGGTGGCCCGGCTCAGCACGGCGTGGCACCAGCGGTGCTGGGAGCAGCTGCCTCGAGGATGGAGGATCAGGGAGTTGGAGCTGGCGAGGGACACTTGTCGACTCAGGGAGGCTCGCTCCCCGCTCCCTTTGAACCAATGAGGTCCAGCACAGGGGTCTCCATCGGAGCAGTCTCCGTTATATAGCCCTTCCCTGCTTAGCTCAGCACTTGCAGACTGAAAGGCACTGACCGAGGCATGCTTGCTGCCCCCATTTAAAGTTCTACTTACGCCGTGCTCAGCGGTCTCCTTGTCCTTCCTGAAGCAAGGATGTTGGGTCCTGTTGAGTGACACACTTTGTTGTCTGGGAAGCTCCAGTTTGCTGCAGGCTTCTTCAGTTAAAGTCTCTGTGGAGCTTTCCATTAGAGACGCCCTCTTATCCACCTGCTCGTCCAGTTCTGAGACACCATGCTCGGGTTCAGAGACAGGACAGGTCTCCTCCACATCCTGCTCCTCTGCTGACCTGTCCACAAAGCCGTTAGTAACAGTTCTATGGGCTGCAGACTGCAGCTGCTCTCCTGAGCTAGCCTCTTCTTTAACAGAGGAGCAGTTGACACTCTGCTCCACAACGCCCTCTGGTGTTTGAGTTTTGTCAGCTGTCTGCTGGTGGAGCCCCCCCTCCTTCTGTAAAAGCAGGGGAGCAGAATCGCCATCATCCTCAGCCTCCATCACACCGTTCTCAGTATGGTGACCATTTGCTAATATTTCTCTCTGCATCTCAGTCCCATTAACCACAGTCATCAGAGTGTCCCCCTCACTTCCAACTTCCTCTTTCACCTCTGTGTCCTCAGCAGTAATGCCCTCAGTTACGGCAGCAGGTCTCTGCCCATGTAGATCTGCTCCTGCTTCCTGGGTGGCTTCCTGAAGGATATTCTCCATTTGTCCCTCAACCACACCGACAACGACAGAGAGCTCCCCCTCCTCCACTTCCTGTCCTGCCGGGCTTACAGGGATGTCCTGTCCCAGCGCAGCCAGGGATTCCTGGGGCTGCTGGCCGTCGCCCAGCTCTGAGTCTTGTCCATCTGTACACGGCCCCTCTCCGCTGGGGTGTAACTCTGGATTCCTCCCTCCCTCCGAACCCACTGCCATGTTGAGGTCTAGAGAGCGCCGGTGGTCCTGCCACTTCTCATTGAGGCTCGGGTCACTGGAGCGCCGGTTGGGAGCCAGTGTGCTCCCCAGCTCACATGCGCTGGGCAGGTTGTCAAAAGAGCGAGTTTTCGTATGTCTAAACAGGAAACAAAAGAAACAATTCAGCAGGGAAAAACGCCATTAAACAGTCTCAGCTTTTCGGGCTAAGACTCACAATCTGACCAGACTAAATATTTTGTCAACCAATCAGCTTCATCAAAACAAGAAGAAAAAAATATAGGCAGTCTCTTTAAATCTAAATTGTTTTAACAAATTTTTACTCCTCTTTAATGGTGTTACAGTGCCTTGCAGAAATATTTACAGTAAGGAACAGAAGGATTTCAACACACTGCAATTTTGCAGGTTCTCGCACTTAGAAATTATGGAGGGGTCTGAAATTCACATTGTAAGTGCATTTCCACTTTGAGAGACAGCATTTAAGAAGAAAAAAAAAAATCAGGAAATCACATTGTCTGATTTCTAAAGAATTTATTTGTGTTTTACTGCTGCACATAAGTATTTGAACACCTAGCAATCAGCAAGAATTCTGGCTCTCAAAGACCTGTTAAAGTCCCTTTAAAAAGTCCACCTCTACTCCACTTATCAATCTAAATTAGTAGCACCTGTCTGAGCTCATTAAAGACACCTGTCCACCCCACAGTCAGTCAGACTCCAACTACTACCATGGACAAGACCATAGAACTGTCAAAAGACACCAGAGACAAAACTGTAGACTTCCACAAGCTGGAAAGGGGTACATAGCAAATGCCAAGCAGCTTGGTGAAAATAGATCAACTGTTGGAGCAATTGTTAGAAAAAGGAAGAGGCTAAAGATGACTGTCAGTCTCCCTCGGACTGGGGCTCCATGAAGATCTCACCTGGTGGGGAATCAGCCCAGAACTACACAGGAGGAGCTGGTCAATGACATGAAGAGAGCTGGGACCTCAGTTTCAAAGGTTACTGTCGGTAGAACACTATGCCATCATGGTTTAAAATCATGCATTGCACAGAAAGTTCCCCTGCTCAAGTCATCACATGTCCAGGCCCGTCTGAAGTTTGCCAATGACCATCTGGATGATCCAGAGGAGACATGGGAGAAAGTCATGTGGTCAGATGAGACCAAAATAGAACTTTTTGGTCTTAACTTCTCTCGCCGTGTTTGGAGGAAAAAGAAGGATGAGTTGCATCCCAAGAACACCATCCCTACTGTGAAGCATCATGCTTTGGGGCTGCTTTTCTGCGAGGGGACAGGATGACTGCACTGTATTAAGGAGAGGATGAATGGGGCCATGTACTGTGAGATTTTGAGCAACAACCTCCTTCCCTCAGTCAGAGCATTAAAGATGGATCGTGGCTGGTGTTATGGCAAAAAAAAAAATCTAAAAAGAAGTAAAGAAGACTTGAGTCCCAGAAGGCGCTCAAGTATTTAATTCAAACATGTCTGGCCAGACCATGGAGGGGACAGAGTTACTCGTGCATCACCCTAACCAACCTTTCTAACTAACCACTTAAATAGTATTCAGCAATCACTGTTTATCTCTGTAGATGTCTTCTCCAACCTTCACGCCCCGCCTCTGGACAGCTGCTCCATGCGAGTCTCAAATCAACGCATAAAACAGCTCATCCGAAGGCCAGACTGTTATCTTACTGCCCCGGCGTCTGTCTCTCTAGTGACCTGACACACATCTTTCTCATAACACTAACATGGAACAATAAGCTTGTCATTTTACCCTAGATGGATTCACTAAGCAGAGAATATACACTTAATTCCTAATTGCATATTTTCCACCACACTGGGTCTTCCAACATGATAATGACCTGAAGCACACAGCCAGGATAACCAAGGAGTGGCTCTGTAAGAGGCATCTCAAGGTTCTGGACTGGCCTAGCCAGTCTCCAGACCTAAATCCAATAAAAAAATATTTGGATGGAGCTGAAACTCTGTTACTTAGCGACAGCCCCGAAACCTGACAGATCTAGTGACAGATCTAATTGATCTGTGTGGAGGAGTGGGCCAAAATCCTTGTTGCAGTGTGAGCAAACCTGGTCAAGAACTACAGGAAACGTTTTACCTCCGTAATTGCAAACAAAGGCCTCTGTAGTAAATATTAACACTGATTTTCTCAGGTGTCTACAATATTTAGGAACAGAATTAAAATACAATTATCGTCTGATTTCTGTAAAAATCAGACGATGTGATTTCCTGAATTTAAAAAAAGAATGCTGTCTACAATTCAGACCCCTCCGTGATTTCTAAGTGGGAGAACTTGCAAAATTGCAGGGTGTTCAAATACTTATTTTCTTCACTGTATACATATCTCAAAATTTAGGTATGTTACAGCCACAAACTTCTATCTATAGTTATTTTGTTTAATAAACCAACATAAAGCAGTTCATATTATAATAGGGGTGTAACGGTACATGTATTCATATTTTTCAGTACAGCCCTGTCGGTTTAGTGCGCACATGTATCCAAACGAACCCAGCTGTTTCCTACCTGAACACATGCAGAATGTTTAAAAAAAAGAAAGATGGACCGAACCAGAACTTTGTCAGCGATCACACCTTTCAACAGCAATAAGATCCATAACACACTCTGCACTGAACTGAATGACTCGCCTGAAACAATGTCAGGCTGAATGTAAACATCAGTGATACTAGAGAAAAACCAGCTGACGTCCAACATGGCTACCAGTAGCATCCAATCAACCCAAACTCCTTTTCTGTAGGTTGATGAGAATTTTCTGAACAGGTGGCCATGCTGCATTCAAGTACAGCTGGGAGGCTGTCGAAATATCAAAACAACTCCAAAGTGATTTAAGATTTTTTTTGTATTCCAAATAATGCGGAACGTAAAAATTTTACATTTGTAAACATCAACACTGACTGTTTTCAAGTGGTTATATTGTTTTCTACACTGGCTGTGTCTGCTTGTACTATTTTATTCATTTTAAAATATCTAATTAAATCTCCAGTCAGTTCTATACCTTCAACTTTTAGTTGTAGAAGTTATAGAACATAATAAAATCAATTTAATTTCAGGAATTGAAAGGAAAGAATTCAGGTTCTTTGTTTAATGTTGATCAAAGTAAAAAAAAAAAACGTCATGCACATTAGTATTAATTTTCCTTGACTAAAATGAACTGAAAAACCGGGATTTTTGTGTACCGTTACACCCCTAATAGAAAATGCATTATTTTCCAGTATCTCTCACGAATAAAAAAAACCTGCAAAGTCTTAAATGCAGTTGAACATGAAAATGTTTCAGTGGTAGGAACACCTTAGCAAGGCGCTGCACGGCTGCTGGATGACAGCAGACAAGCAAACATTAACTTGCTGTGAGGCCTGCTGGCAAAAGCAACTTAAAGAAGCAGAAGGGTTGTTAAGCCGGGACCCTCTGGATGTCGGGGGTACTCGGTTTGTGTTTATCTTACATGAAGCAGGATGTGAGGGAGGTCGGGTGCCAACGCGCCAGGCTCACCTGCCCAGGGGCGCATCCTCCGGGTTGGCACCGGGCACAGGATAGGTAGCGCAGGAGTCATCGGAGGGGGTCGTGGGGGAGGAGTTGGGCAGGTAAACTGCGGTCCACAGCATCAGGTTCCGCACGTGACACACTGGGTGAAGAACCTGCAAGCAGGACGAACCGACCAACTCTGATATAAACGTGTATCTCTAAGATGGAAGTCTGAACAAGATGAGAGAAGAACATCTGAGTTGCCAGAATATTGTCTTTAAACTTGCTGAAGGGGGAATTTCACTGCCTACAATACCAGCAAAGAGAAACAACAGAAACCACAACAATGCTGTACTTGGAAGGCTGTGAATCATACTTTAAATCAAGTCTGAAAGCATAACAATTAGCAATAAATCTAGAACACTGTGAAAGACAACATTATGGTTTCATCCTGTCTGTTTATGGACTCCACATTTCCCAGAAAAATTATCTTCTCATGCATCATCTTGTTAGGCTTTTATCAACATTCCTGAGTGTGAAACCGACTGAAAGTCTCAACAATCAGAAGCAACAGGACCCAGCCCCCCGAAGCACAAAGCAGCTGGAGGAGGTGAGAGGGTAGACGTACAGTTTCAGAGTGGGAGGAGTACAGCATGTTTCTCAGCGTGCGGTTGGCTGGTCGGAGCAGTGACCACACGGAGCAGGTCCTCTCCTGAACGTGCCGATCCTCCCTCTCCTTGCCGCTGTTACACAGGAAGGTGCCGAACAGACAGGAGTAGGTGTGCTGCACCAGCTTCACCTGCATGGACACACACAAACTGACATGCAGAGGCTTGTATACAATCCAAAGAATGGCAAATGCGCAGATCAAAAGAAGTTCTCTTATATATTATTAACACCCCCTGAAGGGAACCGAGAGATGTGCAGGTATGCAATAATTAGGGGAATACCATCCTCACTTTTGTACGTGAAGAAATTCAGAGGTGGTGGGAACAACAGTATGAACCGTTCCCCCTAGTAGATGAGCACGTACCAGGAAGGCCTCGTTGAACTCAAAGGAGCATGGAAACTGCCTCTGCAGCTGATGAACACAGTCCAGCCACTGCAGGAAGACGGGGCAGCGCTCGTTCAGGTCCTCAGAGTTCTCCCCGTGACCACAGCGGTCTGCAAACTTATGACCAAAGTCCAGCCATTCTGTCTCCACCAAAATTTGGAAGCCCTGAATGAAGACATCATGTTTTCACTTTTAGGAAACAAGAAAAATCTTGTGCAGCAATCTCTTATTTGCAATAATATATCAGCAATCTCGTATTTTGGATTTTCAATGGAACGTGCCGCCAAAGTACGCATTTCAGTCTGCCGTCATCTAGGGTCAGAGGTCATTTTTATAAAGCCTTACTTAATCATTTATGTCAGCTAATCGACAGCCCAGTGGAGTTCCCTTTGGTTTAACCCATAAATATACCTTAAAACAGCGTCACTGATTTTAGATAAATAACTGATAAACCTGATTTAAAGAGAAAAAAGCTTTTTAATATAATTAAATTCTGGATACTGTATAGACCTACAGTCAAACCAATTGGACAGCCCATTAAATATTCTGTTTTTAAAAAGAAATCTCTGGAAAACAAACAACCTGAAATTAACCTTGTTTTTTCATCAAACAAAAAGATATCAATCAAAATGTGTCGTTTTTTTAACCTGATAAACCCTCTTCCTAATTTGAAGCCTGTTTCTCAAAAAATGCTTACCCATTAAAAATTTGTATATTTCAGCAACCAAAAGGAGTATTTGAACCATTTTGTTGTCATTGTAAAGGTAACATTGAGTAGAATTGATAGATGTATCATTATGCATGTTATCTGTTACTGGTTAGGAGAAACTGAAGATAGAACAGCAGAAATTTTTAATTTTTTTTGCTCCGCCTAAAATGTAAGTACAACATGTGGACACTATCTCTGCAAAACTTGATACTGATTATGTGAAGCAGGACAAAACTAGAGAGGTTTTAGTACAGGCAAGTCAGGCGAGGTGTCCAGTTTGGCTCAGTTTGGCACAGTTTGGCACAAAGTGCCATTTCTATTTTTGTCATGTAAAGTTCCATTTTTTATTTTAATGTCACATAGTGTTCAGTAGTCCTAAAATAAACACTTTTGGGCGTTTTTGGAAAAAAAATCTGATAATAATGCAATAATGTATATATGTATATTTTTATCCTGTGCGCTGTGCGCCCTCTTGTGTAATGCGCCTGTCTTGCCGGCTGGTAGTTTTGTTTTACGCAAAGACCAACCCTCGCAGCGGATTGGTCAATTTTGATGAGCGATACCTCGTTGGATTCGTAGAAGCCTGTAGAATAACGCCTAAACTTTCCAAACAAAATTGACAACACAGTCAGCCAACCAGAGAGCCGAGAACAGAGCCACCAGGTAGTGCCAGCATTCTCAGCGAACAGACGACAAACACTTTCTAGGAGTCACAAATAGTAAGAGAAACGCCCAAAAAGTTCTGAATGGTGCATAAGAGATGGAAGTATCAGAAAATAACATTTATTTGCCGAAGAAATCATCTTTACACGGCAAAACAGCAAAGGTAAGGCAAATTTTACTACTGCGATTCTGAAAAGCGATTTCCTGTTGTGTTATACTTTGACTTATATCTCCGCGGGGCTTTGGTGTACCATCTTGGCAGATGTATCCTTGGAATTGGCTGGTTTTCCTTTGAGGGGCTGCTTGTGAATTTAGGACAAAGGATTGCTGCGGTAGAGCCAGAAATGTGGCGGCTGGGTTGACAAAACTATGATGTTAGGTTGACAAAACTATGATGTTATGAGTTTGTTCGCAAATAGTTATTTACGTGGCATCTGAGTTGTGTTTGTGGTTGGTAAAAATAGTTTAGATAGCCTTGTAGCGCGTGGTCTTCTGTTTAATTTGATGTGCATTATGACTTTTTTCTGTCAGGTTGTGTTGTCTCAAGCCTGTTGAAAAAAAGTAATTCCCTAGGTCCCCCAATTGGGGGAGACCCAATCCCCCAATAGTGTTACCACCTTTGGGTAAAATAATGCCCCTGTTCCACTAGGGTCAGCTTGGCCCAGCCCGGATTGGGTCCGGCCCCATTTAGTGCGTTTGCTCTAGCCTTGTCGACCATTTCTTCGGACTACCTCTGACTCAGTCCGAAGTGGACTGAGGCGACCCAACACGCCCACCTAATGACTGATTGGTCCAGTAAAGTTATGTCACTCTCACTCATGCCTACATAGTCGTGGCCACTGATTGGCCTGGCGTTGATACCTATTAACATAGAATTAAAATTTTCCCCTGCATACTACCCTTTCAGTTATGCAATTGGAAATCTCCTGTGATTTCGTGATCTCCCGGGACCAGCTGGGTGGAACGCTTTTGTGAGTGATGCGAGTCTGAAACACACCCGGAGGGAAGGGATGCGGTGCTGAATTAAAGAGTAAAACGCGGCTATTACAGTACGCGCTGCTTACGCGTCAGGTGGCAAGCAGGGGTAAGATACACAACAGAAATCAGGGTGGATCTGATAATGCAGAGCTGGCCAGGTCCTGCTGCAGCAAAACAACCTAAAACGATGACACCTCCACAGAGACTGTTTTCTTGGAATGCTGTATTTGTTCTTCAAGCCAAGCAAGTCCTCCATTCTGGGTTACAATAATTTAATTTCAGACTCATCTGTCCAAATTATCCCAGACATTCTGGCCTTGGTCTACGTTCTCTCTGGTAAACTTCAGTCTGGTATTCATGTTCTCAGAGATCAATGGTCTTGCACATGTCCCATGAAAAGGTGAACTTGTCCAGTTTCTTTCAGAGTATGCAGGTATGCACTTTCATATTAACAGAAATAAGAGCTTCCTGTAGGTCGCGCGATGACATTTCAGGAATCTTGCAGACTTTTTAGTATGCTGGAGTCTGCTTTCAGGGTGAACCTGCTTAATGAATTGAGCTGTTGGCAAATGTTTCTAATGTCCTCCCCTTGTGAGACTGTTAGTCGTACAGTGGAATGGCTGATTTCAAGTTCCTAAGAGACCTCTCTAAATCCTTTACCAGACTCCTAACCTGCTTCAATCTTCTTTCTGTAGGCCTCAGACAACTGACGCCATAGTTTTCAGTTTTACTTCAACACTTAGAACCATGTTAAACGTCTAAGGTTTAAACTGGTTAAACCTTCTCAAAATGCTGAGTAATGATTTTCTCATCATGTGCATCTGATGTGATAAGCTATGTGTGTGATTTCGTGTGTAGGAGGATGCTAATCTATTCCTTACCAGATTGATTCCTTTTATTCTAATTCTGTTTTTTTCTTAAATTTTTAAATCATACTTATATTAGGGGTGCACCGATCCCACTTTTTCAGTCCCGATACCGATGCCTGGGCTTTGTGCATCTGTCGATATCCGATACCAATCCAATACTATTGTGGAATTAACAATAAACTGTATACCTTCCACCTTATACCTTACTTGAAGAGACTAAAGGTACCAGACTTTACTAAATAAACATAACTAAGACTTGTTTTTTTCCTTTTTGACCCCGCTCCTTATGTTTTGCTGACCTTGATTAAAGTGGTAGTGTTGTACTTTGCAATAATACCACCTCCCCTCGAAACATTTACTTTGCAGACATTGCAAACAACCAACAAACTAGCTGGAGTGGCAAGCATGAAATATCTCCACACAGTCGACCCTCTGGCTCGCTCCATGTTGCTTCTAGCATGCAACACACGTGAAGCTGACGCATGAAATGCGTTCTGCTGCGACGAAGAAAAAAAAACAAAAATCGGGATCGGTCAGTGGATCTGTTCATTTTTCCGATCCAGCTATTTTGTCAGTATCGTGGCCGATATCCGATCTTAATATCAGATCGGTGCACCCCTAACTTATATTACTTAAAATGTTTAGTGTTGCTGAAATAGATACTAAGACCATATATGGTACACACGTAGCCATTGTTAAGCACATTTATAGACATACCAAACCAGTAGGGGGCAGTAGTTCCCCCAAATCCTATCCACTCTAACGTTCTACTTTCTAACTTCTACATAGAGCAGTAATTGAGCTTGTAAAAACAAGCAAGCAAAAACAATCGATAATGCCAACACAGGTCAGAGGGCATTAATGCTGTTTCTGAGTGCAAACACAGGTCACACAGGTGATGGTGCAACCTTTTTGTCGAGGACAGTGATGTTGCAAAACCTAAAATTCCGATTATTTTGTCCACAAGCAAACCCTTAAAACAGAGAAAACGCAAATCTTCACTTTGGTTTTAGAAAGAATCATTTTTGGTGCCCTAAATCTGTGTTTTTGTGTGGATGACAGGCCAAACCGTAGAAAAATATATTTGTTTAGTGAGATACACTAACAAGCCATAAATATCCATATGTCCAAATATGTACACACAGGCTTTCAAAGCATGTCCCAACTTTTTTACATGGCTGTAGATGAGGAAGCGGCAGCAATCTAAAGAAATTTGAAAATCTCACTTTTCTATAAGGCTCATAACTGCTGAAATCCCAAAGTTGCAAAATCTTTGTATTCCTGTTTCGTAGTATTTTTTTTTACAGTTAAAATTCCCAATAAGCTAACACAGATTGTCCTAAATGGAATAAAGTTATAAACAAAGTGATCAGACAAATGCACCGGGTTCAACTCCATTGTTTTGGTTTTGATGCTGAAACAAGCTGCTGCAGATAACCCATAAAGGTAGAAGAATGGAGGATGTTTTGTTGATTTAATGATACAATCTGCAGCTGAATTAAAGGCAAACAAACCCACTGCCTCTGTGTATGTCTGTGACTAAGTGGTTCAGTACAGACTTGTTAGTGGGCCACTGTGGCTCAGTAGGTAGAGTAGTTGTCTTGCAATCTGAGGGTCATAGGACACATGTCAATGTGCCCCTGATCAGTTATTGTCTCATGAAAATAGATTTGAGAATGAGCTATTGGGACCATCCGGCTACAGCAACACTCTTCAGTGTAGACACAGCGACAGAGTGGAAAAAGTCTCAAAGGTAGACGTATTTCAGCATCAGTAAGCCGTATGAAGTTTTTAGAGAAAATGCATCTATAAACATGTCGAGAAACTTTGATTGCTGCTCTTATGTCTTCTCATATTGGTTGGAAATAAAATCTGAATGGCCTAAAACTTCTATCGGCAGACTTTTAGAAAATCCTGGTCATCGGCCATAAATTAGGGATCAGTACATCACTACTGTATGTCTCACCCAGTTATAGAAATGTAAAGAAAGGGAACATCAATACCTCGATGGTGCGATAGTAAGGGTCCAAAAGCAGCTTGGACAGAGCAACAATCTGCGGTGTGCGGTCCCAGCCATCGGAACAATGGACTAACACGGGTCTGTGGTCTCTGTCCACTGCATTGACCACCAGCAGGGCCGCCTTTAGAAGCAGAGATAGGTGCTGCAGCCACTTGGTGCTCTCAAGGGCAGAGAGCCAGCTGTGAAGACGGCAAAAGAGAAGAACTTTGAACAACCACTTTTCTCTCTCATCCGTTTTAAAAGGACAGTCCCAGAGCAAAGATCAGTGCAACATCTCAACTCACGTCTTTAAAAGGCTAACATAATGGGACAAAACGGTCAACTTTTAGTTTCTTCTCTGATACGTATGACCTGAATTTATAAACATTCTCCTGCGGCAGGGCAGTTTAAGTACACATCAACCTGGAGTTAACTCGAAGAGTTCAAATGGAAAGAGATCCTCTACCTGGGATGGAGCCAACCTCTAAATCAGGCACAGATGTCTGACCAAGGCCATAACACAGCAGTGATTACTAGGTACCTCCAGCAAGCAAAGCCCTGCTCTAGTTGTAATCTCAGCCTGCATGGTCATAATGTTGTGTCTAGAGGAATCTAAAAGCACTGCTGGAGGGTTCTATAATTAAAAATACGAACGAAAAAAAAAAGAACATACTTGGCTGGATCAGGCATCTGAGTGCAGAGGAAACGCAGTGACTGGAAACTCTTGCGGATGGAGTGAATGTTGGCCATTCCCATGAATACAACTTCACAGTTGGGATAGTACTCTGGGGGAAAAAATAAATAAATAAATAAATAAAAAATCTATTTAATTTTAGCACAAAAAACAATCGCATTTGTGGCTAAGTGAGCTTCTGATTCTTCAGCATGCACTGACCTAAATCTGCTTGAAACCTTAAACCAAGACACAAAGCCTACCTGGGCATTCACAGCCTCCCCCTTTAGCCCTGTTAGCTACAGCTGCAGCATATGACCTAGCATCCAGGATCAGCAGTTTGTGGGGCTGGATGGCCAGAGTCTCCACTTCTGAACTGTTGGTCATGGAGGATTCTAGAAAAAGAAAAAAGAAAAAGTGATTCGAGTTTCATTTAGACGGAATAGAAATATTTAGAATGTTGCTAGAAAAACTGTGTGTGTGTATATATATATATATATATATATATATATATATATATATATATATATATATATATATATATATATATATATATATATATATATAGTCTTGCAGAGGTATTCAGAAACCGTTGGTCACATTTACAACAACAAACCTCGATGTATTGTATTCCTTTTTGATGTAGGGGAAACAAAGATAAAGTGGTGCATGCAAAGTGTGAAGGGTAAGGAAAACAATCATAATTCATCATCATTCACAATGCACCCACACACATTTATGTACTCATTTGGTTTTTCTAAAATCACAAAGAAGTGAAATCCATATTTATTTAAGCCATACTTATATCTAGAGACTGTAAAATAGCTTAATGGGCAAAACATTTCAAAGTGTCAATACATTTAAATCTTGCCCTATATTCTCAATTAGATTTAGCACGTGAATATGATTTAAACCATTCTATTGCAGCTCTGGCTTTTAGTTTAGGGATGTTTTCCTGCTGGAAACCAAACCTCCTCCATGATATCAACCATGTTACTGCCTCAAATAGGGGGAAGTCTAGGAAGAAGACCTGTTTAGCTCAGTCTGCCTCCTATTACCTTTGAAGAGCTTTGCTGCCACTGCAAAGGAAGATTATCCCCAGAGCATGATACTGCCACCACCTTTTGGTCAGAATGTTGTCATGTTGAGTGATGTGCAATTTTTGTGTTCTGTGTTTAACATGTAGACCAAACAGTTCAACATTGGGATTATCTGACCAGAGCACCTCCTTCCTGCTTGCTGTGCAAACTGCAAACAGGTTTTCTGAAATATATTTTAATAATGGTTTTCTTGTCCATAGCTACTATGTGCATCGTGACTGCTTATTGAGTAATGCTCTCCTTGCTTGGGATTTTGTTTTATTCAATTCAAAAATACTTGATGTATCCCAAAGGGAAAATAAATGTTGCCATAACTCATATCTGTTCCTTCTGTGTTTCTGCTCTGTCTTCTCAAACCCCCAGACGGTCGTGGCAGATGGCCGCTCCTACTGAGCCTGGTTCTGTTGGAGGTTTCTTCCTGTTAAAGGGGAGTTTTTCCTCTCCACCGTCACTACATGCTTGCTCAGTATGAGGGATTGCTGAAGGATTGCTGTGGTTGGAAAGTCTGCATCAACGGGGCCCAACCTCACGCCAATGACTGACGCAATCTGCTGGGATTGCTTAAATAGGAAACTTTTTAACTGATTGGAATGTTTGTATAAATGTATTGAAATGACTTCTTGTTAAGTGCCTTGAGATGACATCTGTTGTGAATTGGCGCTATATAAATAAACTGAATTGAATTGAAATATAATCCAAGTGTTTTTAAAGAGTTTCATTGGATGGTCTGATTTGACTCCATTGTGGTTAATGTGCGAGGGGATATATACAGCACAGCTTGTCGGTAACGGCGTGTAACCGATTTTGAGTTCGTACCAAAATCAGTATCAGGCAGGTCTGAACCGTTGGTGTAGCTGCCGTTTGGAAGATGTCTGCGGCTGCTGCTGTCCACGGCGCAGGCCTTGGCGATGGACTGGACCAGGTGCTCGTCATCGGCGTTCCTCCATCCCCACCAGCTGACTTCTGGTTGGCCACAGCGGGCAATCACAGCTCCTGTGCTCTGGTGCCTGAATGGAGGGGGAGCAACAGAAGGAGAAAAAAAAAGATGCATTACAATCAGCGCCTCTCAGTGAGACAGTATGTTCTTCTTAACTGAGATTCTATCATTTTTAATCAAGAAAACTGCATTTACAGTACTGCTTACAGTATGGCCACACAGCTGTATACAAAATTAGTGCCAATATTCAGACACAGAGCAGCCTGGAGACACATTTCTAATCACTGTTTCATGTGACAAGCTGATCACTGGAGCTTTGAAAGGAGCTGTCAGTATTTTATGAGCAAAAAATAAAGTCATCAGGCCATGGTGCAATGATAAACAACCATAAAGACTTTATCTCACAAAAGCCTATTTTCAATTATCTAAAGAAGCCTTTTATTTCTGTGTGACACCTGGTTGTAGTCTGAAGTTGAACCATAAAGATTTAATCAAACAAAGATACGCCTTGTTTCTATGCACCAATAAATGAATTAAACGAGGGCTTGAAGGAAAAAACAAATACACTGACCTGTAAACCACAGCAGGAAATCTCTTCCAGGAGCGGAAGGCAGCCACATTTTCCAGCTCCTTGTCAGTGATCCAGGCTGGCACCAGGAGCTGCTGAGGATAGCTGGGGCAAAGCCTGACAGGATGGAGAGCCACACAGAACAAAGTTCAACAAGGAAGGGGAGCCCTGCAGGGCCCTGATGCCTCAAATACAGTATTTGTCTACAGACACATAATCCTGGTTGTGCCCCTTATCTACCAAGGTGTGCAGAACCAGCGGAGTATAATAACACAGCCACCCAGTGTCGGACACATCCAGAGAATTGTGTTGTTGGCCAGTGAAAGCAAAGGACGTCAGCAGGATCCTGAAAGAGAGCCTTTTTCACCTGAACTTGCTGTTGATGTCCGATATCCTCCAGGCGTTCTGAGTGTCAAAGCCCATCCTCTCCACCTCGTTCTTGAACCACGAGGTCACATGTTCTCCTACAAAAAAACCAGAAATAAAAGTGGAGATGTCCGATAAGTCTGGGATAATTGGGGTGATCAGAACATGGAAGGTAGCGAACCTGGCCTGCATAGCTCGCCATGCTGCTCCTTTTCACCAGCATACACCTCCATGCACCAGGCATGAAAGGCGAAGGAGAACAGATCCTCTAAGCGAGAGGGCGGCCGCACTACAGTGTTCAAACGTTTGAGCCACTCCTGACATTGCTCAAAGGTGGAGAACTGACACCTGGAGATTCAATGAGACAGCAAATAATCCATCGCATTCGTATGAAAGGGGACAAAAGAGATATTTCACCAATATTAAATCCTAACTGTGTTTCACACTGTACAATAGTCACAACAGTCCTGCTGTAATAATGTCAGTATAGGTCCATCTAGTGGGGGTATTACACAAGGAATGAGCGCCAAGGGGGAAAACATTTAACTGCCTCCCACGAACAGTTAAGGACCAGAGAGGATGAATTGGGAATACCATTTTTTTTTACCATTAATTGGATTTCAGTTCAGAAAAATCCTCAATCAAGGCTGAAGGCTCTATGCACTCAGTTGTGAGAAAGTCTAAAGGTTTTGCGCCAATCCACAGGATAGATTTAATGCACATCCACTGATCCTGAATTTCAGCTGAATCCAGTTGGACATCTTAAATTTTTTTAAAGTTTATAGATCAATTAGACTTTTAGCTGAATCACTTTGGACAGTGGAATTGCAAACTATCTCCTTACCAGGACAGTAGTACCTAAAATAAACATTGTCATTTCAGGGGGAATAAACTTCAATTTAAAGAAATCTTAAAGCAAAATTCTTCTACTGTAAATATTTTTGATTATTTTTAAAAGGCCTTCAAAAAAACTATTGATAAAATAAAATAAAGAGTGACGTCTTTACAGCAGGCCTGCATACAGGCAAACACAGCCCCTATCGTTACAGTCAGCTGAAAACAAACAGTGGCTGAGGTACAAAAAGCCTGAGCCGGCAACCATATCCAGGATCAAGCTAACCCGTACAGTGTTTTTTTTTTTTACTCTTTCAATCCTAATAAGAGTTCTAGATTAAAACCCCTTGGTCTCATTTGGAACATTTTCTCAACCTAAGCAAGATGCAACTGTTAAGTTAAGTTACAGGGTTCCTATATATTTGTCATATCGAAATTCCACAGTTTTCCTCACTAAAACTTCCAGGGTTGAGACCTATTTAGGCCCTTTTAAGCTTACAAAGAAAAATGCGCTATGAATTTAAAGACTATATTCCTGCAGTCATCAGTTTTTAAAGCTGGTCTGTAGTGTGATGTCACACTACAGACCATAGGAGACCACTAGGAGGAGATTTTGAAATTAGAAATGCTATAGCTCCCGCCATTGCCCCCTTCTGGAAGGTGCTGAAAGCGGTGTTAACAGAGAGACCAGACCATCACTGCATTGACCAAGGATTGACCAACTTTTTACAATGGAATTTTCAAAGTTAAGGATTTCTTCCCTTTTTTTATTTACCAAAACTTCTTCTTCATTGTTGGTGTGCTAAACTGACTGAGACGCGTCAGCCCGTAGTGCACGCCTGGGACTGGGACGTTCAAACATCACACCTCTGATCAGCTAACAGCAACGCCACTCTTATGCTGCCTTTGAACAAATAGTTTAACTTACTTCGCTGGTGGCGTTTCAAAGACAAATTCCCACCGTTTCATTCTCAGCTCTTCTTTCTCGGGTAAAAATGTGCCACAAATAACACAAGCCTTTATGTGTTCCACCATGTAGTGGAGTTGCTAACGGTTAGCTTCTAATAGTAGAGGTGTACTCTGCTCTCTCCTGACCACAAATTCAATACAGCCTTCCCGTGGGCGGTCACAAGCCAAGGTAGGCAGGACCATGAATACTATTTTTCCCTGTGACGTAGAAGGGACTGGCTTTTTCTGATTCGCTCGTTTTCCCGTCTATGTCCTTTCTGCACTAATGCAGGTATTGGGGGTTTGAGAAAAATCTTCACATGCAGCATGCATATGCAACTCAGAGCGAGTGATCGTATATCAAAAAGAACAAGTATAACCGTTTCACAGTGAAAGAGATCTTTAAAAGATAAGCTTATATCAAACCGGGATGTGGGGTAATATCTGCTTTCATATTTATGGAACTTACTTAATCGATGAATATCTGATCCTCTTAAACTAAAGAAATGTAACTCAACACATTAGGATTATTCTATCTTACCTGAACGACTAACAGAACTTAAGCAAGACAAACTTATTTAGTTGGCTTCTGATATCTGAATTTCAGTAAGGAAAGTTACTATTACATGATGGTAATATTTCATTCTAAATTTTCAATGGTGCTAAATTAATAGGGATGTGTATTGGCAATAATGTGGTCATTCAATATGTATCATAAAAAAGGGGGAGCGATACAATATATTGCGATACTATGAGTAAGACTATATATTGTGATTTTTAAAACTGAATTTAACTGCAGAAAAACTGTCACAGCCTTCTCCAACCTGTAGAACACATCCAGTTTTATCACTAGATCTAGTTGATCCACTGGAACGAAGAAGGTGAAAACAGCCACAAACTACCAGTCAAACTTTTAATTTTACTACAAAAATGACTGTCATCATTAAAGGTTCTATTCAAATTCCAAAAGATTTTTTTAAAAATTCAATACATTGCTTTTGAATATCGATGCAATATTGTGACAAAATATCGCGATATATCGGCGTATCAAATAAATGAACAACTGTAATTTGTTTCCCTTCAAGTAAAAAAAATAATCAGATAATTGTTAATGTACATTTAAACAGCAACGGATGAGTTGAGTCTTACCTGACAACCTTGCAGTCCTTACAGGTGACATGAAGTTGAAACATATCCCGACATTCCACACACTCCATCAGCTGGAGGGGGACCTGTGGAGCCAAAAACAGGAGGGGAACAACATCACCTTAAACTGACGGCTACATTTACATTTATGCATTACAAAAGTCTTCACACTACCTTAATCTTTTCCATATTTCTGTCATATTACAACCACAGACTTAAACAAGTAGCATGCAATAGTAAAGCGAATGCAGAATGGGATATGGTCTAAATAAATCTTTGATAATATAAGTTTGAAAAGTATGCTATGCATTTATATTCAAGCCTCATTAGTTCAACACTCCAAAATAAGATAATGTGATACAGATTGCCTCCACGAATTTCCCTGATTAGAAAACAAAGTCATGTGGTGTGCAATTTAATCTGGATATAAATCCAGCTGCTCTGTGAAGGCCTCAGAGGTTTGTCAGAGAACAAACAGCATCATGAAGACCCAGGGGCGAAGCAGATAGGTCAGGGAGAAAGTGGTGGAGAACTTTAGAGAAGGTTTAGGTTATCAAACAATCTAAGCTTTCCCTGAGCTCCGTCTCAATCCATCATCTGAAAATGATAAGACTCTGGAACACCTGGAACCATACCAGAACATGAACATAAACCCACAGGCTGAGCAAAGAGATAATTAATCGGAGAAGTAGTCAAGAGACCCATAGTGACTCAGGGGGGGCTGCAAACATCCACAGCTCAGGTGGGGGAATCCATCGACGGGACAACCTTTTTTTGTTGTTGCTGTTATTGTTAACTCCACAAATCTGGCTTTTATGAGAGGGTGGCAATAAGGATGCCATCACCTAAAGTCATAAGAGGTCTTGTGTCTAGTTTGACACAAGGTATGTAGGGGACACACAAAACATGTAACTAAAGGGGCTCAGGTCAGATGACCCTTCTGTTTTTGGCCTACATGTGTGGCAGAAAATTAACACCGAGCATCATAATAAAAACAAAAACCTCAACATTCTCACTGTGAAACATGTTGTGAAAGATGTATGGAGCTAAATACACAACAATCCTTGGAGAAAACTGGTGAAAGACTAGAAAACACTTGAACCTGAGATGAAGGTTCGCCTTCCATCAGGACAACGACCCTTAACACACAGCCACAGCTTTAATGGATTGGTTTAGATCAAAACATGTGTTTTAATGGCCAGGTCAAAGTGCAAACTTAAATATAAACAAAAATCTGTGGCATGACTTGAAAATGGATGATCACAGATGCTGTTCAACTGACCAGTCCTGCAAAGTATAGGCAATTTAAACCTCTGTGTGAAACATACTCTAAAAGCCATGCCTGTCATTGCCGTATTAAAAGGCGGTTCCACAAAGTACTGGCAAAGAGGTGCAAGGTGGGGGTGGGGGGGGGGGGGGGGGGGGGGGGGGGCGCTGGTGGGTATTTGAATATAAATGTACCTCACACTTTTCAATTCAAATTCAAATACAATACAGCTTGTGGTAGTAAAGTGACGAAATGTAAAAAAAAAAAAAAGCTTAAGTGCTTGCAGAGAACTGTAAATCTGCACAAACAAAATGTGAGACGTGAGATACTAAACACCCATTTGGATCATCTGCAACAAGTATTTGAGACACGTAGCCATCATGCTCATGCAGTAAGTAGAGGCAGTGTGGTGATAGCTGACTGAAAATCCCTTTAGCAAATTAGTCAGGATCACTACAGTAAAAGTTCAGGGCCAAGAATTAACCACCATGTACAGCAGTAAGATGTTCACTTCAAATGTATATCATTATAAAACAAAATTATCATCCAGAATCGTGCATAAAATGTTCTGGTTACACCAACCACTCTGTCAAACTGTAGTAGATTAAAGTATAACACACCCCAGGCTCCCTATGGGCTTTAAATATAGAAAACCATCCGAGTGGTGTGTGTGTGTGTGTGTGTGTGTGTGTGTGTGTGTGGGGGGGGGGGGGGTGTGTGTGTGTGTGTGTGTGTGTGTGTGGGGGTGTGTGTACATGTATAGCTATACTTGTGTGGACCAACCTTTGACAGGCCACCAGCATTGTGTGGACATTTGTTTAATGTTTAAAGAGCTATTAAACTCTACTAGTTAGGTTTAGAGGTATGATGTGAATTAGGTTTAGGTTAAGGTTAGGCATGTACCACTAATGGTTAGGTTTAGGGAAAGTGTCTGGGTTAGGCATAGTAAAATCAATGGAAGTCAATACAATGTCAACACAAGAAACCAATGGAAGTCAATACAATGTCAACACAAGTATAGCAAGACGTGCGTGTGTGTGTGTCACACAGCAATTACAGACATAAAGATATTCCTTTTATGTCGGGCTTGACTCTGGTTTGTCCTCTTATCAGTTATAGGCAAATAAAATACAAAGTACGGACATGTCATCATGTGCACATGAGACAAAAGGAACCTGAATAGTTCAGGGAGACAGTTCTGCTACTTTTCACTAAGCTTTGTTAATGAGTAAAGAGCACTGCATAGTACTGGTGGGCTAAAAAATAAAAAACAAAAAAGGTGAAGCTGAAGCTAATGTTCTAACAGGCTATGGTCATGCATGACTGCCAGTCAGCTCTCATTACAAGAACACAAAGGCAGGTACAGTTTTGTTGATGGATTGGAGGCTGGCAGCCTCAATCTTTTGTATTAACATCCAATCTTTTTATTTTTTTTATCTGACAGGAACTACTTAAAACTAACATCTGGTGTTAAACAATAAAGATTCCACTCCCCGAGGCACCAGCTAGTTAGTGGGCAAGCACACACTGAACTCTACAGTTAAAATTCAACCACTCCACTCCATGCAGCTCTGCAGGGTACTTACTGAAACCTCACAACAACAACTCTAAACCCCCAAAAAAGACAATAAAAAACAGAGAACAATCATGAAAGAGGTGAATGTCATTTGTTATCACTTTTAGTACGAGTGCAGGGCTGTTATTACTGCATATTTCGGATGTTTGCACATCCTGCTGTCACTGTTTAATTCCTTCCCTCCGATCTACATCTCTAATCTGGCCATCATCAACATTCCTGAACTGCTTTTCAAACATTTCTCTCTCTCTCTCTCTCGCCTTCTTTCAGCACCTCCCACTCCTGTTTTCTGGGCCCTGACAGTGCAGTGCTGCCATGTGACACAGATGCCCCTGTCAGCTAAACCAAATATGTGAGAGGAGAACTCTGGCTCTTTCAAATGCAAGCCAGTAAACAGTCACTAAAACTCAACCCAGTAACATGTGAAGGGCAGCAGACAGCAACAGCAATCACCAAAATATTCATTAGACTCTTCTTCATCATGGACCCAGTCCAGAACGACTGACCAGCTTTATATGTTAACTTTGACTTTTATGAATGTCATATTTAATCATTTCCATCAGAGGATTCTGCATCAATGAGGACATTTGAGAGAATCTTCTAAATTAAGCCCAACTTACCTCAACCCTCCTGTTATTTAATGGCTGCCTTAAAAGTATCTCTTTAACTGATACAGAATGAGGATAGTAAACACTATGAATTGTCACGGGGCCAATTTAAGTTAATTAAGCATCATTTACACGAGTAATATTTTACATTTTCTACATTAAGTGCATGCCATGAAAGCTGCAAAACAAGCAGAACATTGATCCAGGCATTCCTTTGTGTGGCTGTGGATTTCGGCACCGAGCCCATTCATACTGACCAGTGACCTCACACTGAAAAACACAAAAACGCAAGTGATACATATACAGTTTGGTTTAGGTTTAACTGTCTGTCTACAGGGCTGGAAGGGATGAACACAGATTTTTATCAACCCACTTCAAAAACAAAAACATATAGAGTAGACCATTTGTTAGGGACAGCCCTAATGTCGAAATTAACACTATTTCCCAAAAATGTCATCAAATCTAGCTATAACTTTCTGAGTTATGGTACTAACATAACCTCCTTGGCAGAGGTAATAACTTGATATATAAGAGAAAATGAACCGTTCAAATCAATATATTTATTTTTACTGGGCAAAAAAGAACTACAATGTTGCACAACCTTAGAAGCTTGGAATCATGAAAAATAAAAAAAAATTGCTTTAATTATTTCTATGCTTTTAGTTTCTCATAATAAACTGATTTATCTTAACATGAAAGCAAGGAAATCTCAAATTTAAAGAGCAAGTCACCCCCCTACTAGAGTCTAACTCCGCCCACATTTGATGTTTGGAAAAAATGCGCCAAAAGGAGGCGTTGCCTGGCAGACCAGCGAATGTGTGGGGGGAGAGGGCTGGGCGTGGTCCAGGCTGTGTCTGACATCTTGACAGAGGCGCTGCTGCAGTGGCACAGACACAGGCAGCAAGAAAGATGGAACTATGCTAAAGACTAACTAAATGCTATGCTAAAGAAATAAATAAAATAAAAAAACGCTAACCAGTTGCTTGCTATTCCAACTTCAACTCGTTACGGAGGCGTGGCCGAGATTCGGCTGCTTTTCTAACCCACAGTGGCAGTGGAGCTGACCTCACAAATTACGGTTTACGTCAATAATAACCTCTTAGCCAATAGCGGCAAAAAATTTATATTATAAATAAGATGCACTAAAATGCCAAAACAATGACTACACATGTAAACAGCACTATTAGACAATCTATACAGTTTATCAGCAAAAAAAAAAACTTTTTTTTTTTAGGTGGCTAGCGGGTGACTAACCCTTTGAACAACTTTGCATTTGTATAATGAAAACAAACCAGTCTGTCTCTTTATATGGTGAAAAGCAGTTGAAAGAGCCAAACAGAGGACCTGACTGTTGTGCATCCCCTCTGGAGCAGCTGCAACCACAGCAACGGCAAGTCCAGAGAGAAAGGGGAGTGGGGAGGCGAGTGCAGAAACAGAGGTGGAGAGGAGTTTAGCAGCACTGCTGCCATTGGAGATCAAGTCTGAATGGCCTGTTGAACAGTGCTGGCTCAACAGGCCGGCTCTGTCCATTCACAAAACTAAATTACACACTTCCACACAGCCTCCAATACACACAATGCACTTCATTCTGTAGTCACTTCCAGTTGGGTGAAAAATATTCTCTAATCGGATTTGCAACTTTAAAGCTCATTGGAAGCTTTTCAGACACACTTACGTTGACAATGGACTCTTTGAACTTTATGTGGAGGCGATAGTTGGACATTGCGATGATGGCATCCTCTGCTCTCCCTACATACTCTGTGAACTCCCCATGCAGCTCAGGAAAGGGCACCTAGAAACAGCAGGAGAGAAATAAATAAAAAATCTGACATGAACTGCAAAGCCACACAGACCAGATCAGCAAAAATGATAATACAAACGGAATTAACAATGTCATTTGTTCATAGTGATGACTTTAAAAACTTGATGACAATTTTAGCAACTGGTAGGAATTTTATAAACATAAAAAATGACATGTTCTGTAAAATAAAAAGGAGTGCCTGCAGAAATGTACAGCCTTTTCAGACATATTACATTACAGCAGCTCATAAGTTTGTTACATCTGAGGCAGTCTGTCATTTCCACAAGCCTACAATAAAGTTAGTGGTTCTTTCTGTTTCACTGAGTAATAGCTGGGAAAATAATGGAGAAAACCATAGCAAATGCAATTTCTCAGAACAAATAATTCACCTGCTACTTTATCACTTCAACACTTTTCTCTTGTTCATTTCTAGCTAAAAAATGCTTAATATGTTTTATATTTCATGCTTTTTAAAGTCGGTAAAACTGGAAGAACCTTTGGACAGTTCTGCTGAAGTGAGCAGTCTGAGTCAACTGACAAGCTAATCAATGGCTAGCATGAGAAATCAGCTGATTTTCAACTTGGTCCTACCTGACCACTGACTGGCCAACTGAAAAAAAAAAAAAAAATAATAAAAAAAACACATCCTTTTTATGATCAATGAATGGAAAACATCCAACAGCTACCAAGTCGTGCCAACAATGCTGTTCAGTGTGAAAGTTGTTATAGGGTAAAGAAAAGTCAGAGTTGGCTATCTTTAGCATTTACTTCTTACTTTGAGCAGAAAGCAAGCAGCAGCCAACTTACTCATTTTTCCAGACCTTTTGAGTTCTCAGCTTTTGTCAAGAAACTTGCTGCATTTAGAGATGTTGGTGGCCTACTGGAACTTTTAATTCAATTCAGTTTATTCACATAGCACCAATTCACAACACATATCCTCTCAAGGCACTTTACAAGAAAAGTCAATTCAATTCCATCATACATGCATTCCATTTTCCTTCAGTCCATTATTCCAATCATTTTTAATAGGGATGCACGATATATCGGCATCAACATCGGTATCGGCCGATGTTAGGCGTTTTTAACATATCGGCATCGGCCCGATAAGTAACAGAGGGCCGATTTGAACAACCGATGTTTATTTATTTCCATCTTTTTGATGTTTGTCTGTGTTTTGGGGGGGGGGGGGGGGGGGGGTTGTTGTTGTTATCCATGTGGTGTTTGTTTGGTCATGTGACAGCGATAGTGATGCGGCGCAGGAATGTGGGGGTGTTTAACCATATCAGTGCGTATCGGTTATCGGCCAGAACGGTGGGATTAATATCGGACATCGGTATCGGCCCAAATTTTCATATCGGTGCATCCCTAGTTTTTAAAGTTTTCTATCAAATGAAACCCAGCAGATCGCATTAAGTCATTGACTTGCAGCATTCACTCCTCCTGAACGAACATGTAGCAACAGTAGACAGTCGCCAGCATTGTGTTGTTGACATCACAGCAATCCGTCGTACTGAGCAAGCATGTAGCGACAGTGGAGAGGAAAAACGCCCCTTTAACAGGAAGAAACCTCCAGCAGAACCAGAACCTGACCGAGTACGAGCGGCCATCTGCCACGACCGGCTGGGGTTTGAGTTCTTAGAGTTAGGATGTTGCCTGGTGAATGCACATGCAGAGACTGCTGTTTTATTAATGCTGGCCATGCTAACCACAACATGCTAAATATAGTTTAAAAGGCAACTTGGTAATCATTTTCTTAGTTAAAATATTCGCAAAAGCTAAATTTACAGCAACCGCTCACTGCAGAACAGTGTCCTCTTTGCTTCTAAAAGATATCATTAAATGATTTGAAAGTGTTTTTTCTCACGTTTTCTTATATTGCAGTTAGTAAAGGAAAATTAGAACCAGCTAACATTGATTCCAGAAGTAGAAGGGACAACAAAAAGTAGATCAGATATCCAACCTATACAGATTGCTCCTTTCATTCCTTTATTTTATGGCTAAACTGAGGGCAAGCTATTACAAACTAACTTACCACGGCAGCTATGTAATTCGCTACAAGAGTTAGGTTAATTGTTTTACAGCCCAAGCTGACCAGGAGGCTCACCTGCATGTTTTCCTCCTCCAGCACCGGGGACTTCTTGGGGAAGATCTGATTGGCCTGGATACACTCCAGACTCTGCTGCCCCTCCTCCTCCTGCATAGACAATAAGCATGTTTATTTGGGAACAAACTAGCGTCAGCTTTCAAAACCGCAGCTTTCTTTCACAATCATATTTGTCTTTAGTTTTAAATTCATTTAATTTCAGAACATGTGACAGGAGATGGTTAGCTGAGCATTTCCTTCACTGTTGCTTATCTCTCGCCCGGCGCACACAGCCTTATTTCAGCTTTTTCTCCATGCTAGGCCACAGAAAGCATCTGGTTGGCTTTCACATTATTTGTAAATGGTCAGAATGTCACAACGAGCGTCTTCCTCTTTCCACCCCAGCGCGTTGCGCAACTATGATAATTTAGAACGATCAGCCCTTCTAACAACAAACCATGGTAGAACCAACAAACATACAGAACTCCAAAAGTTTGAAATTAGAAAAACTTGAATGAAAGTAAATTATATTTTGTTGGATGAACTGATTTAGCGTGTAACTTTTTGTAGGCCAAACTGTGTGAAGAGAGCAAAGATTCACAGAAGGGGCATTTCAGAAGGGAATGCAAAGCATGACCTATTGAAGCAGAGTTTGGGATTTTAACCCAAGGATAAACGAAAGGCTTGAGGATGGCAGACCTTCAGGATGTGATGTCACACGTGTTTGCTCAGGAGCAGACCTTAGACTAATTGCTGCATAAAAACAGATTACGGTAGAGGAAAAGAGATGACCGATAAACAGTAGTAAAACATCCTGTGTGATGCTGGCTCAGGACAAGAAGAGCTGTTAACCGGTTGCGATTGCTGTAGCATAAAGCCAAATCCAGCCAAACGAACAGCACTAAGCTGTAATCGACCAGCTCGAACAGGAGGTGCACATCCGGTCAGCTGCAAACATCACAAAGTAATGAGAAAATATTCCTGCAGTGGAAACCGAAAGCTGTCCTCAGGAGACCTTTGACATGTTTCGAGCTGACGCGACCGTCTGCCTCCTGATAACCAGAGCTGACTGAAAGTGATAATCAATGGGACAGTTGCCATTTTGTAGATTGCTTGCAGGACAAGGGACACAGCGATTATCATTCAACGCTGTAAACAAAGTGAGGATACTTTACCATGGCCCCTATGAAGGAGTGTGGGTCTCCCAACAAGGAAGTCTGGCTCGGGTATGTCTGTTCAAGAGCAACAAATAGGCTTTGATTAGAAATAAGGCATTTATTTTCCATTTAACCCATTCCATGTTACTACTCTGCTTTCCTTCTCTCCAAAGAAGTGGGACACTGCACACCTGCAGTGTGACTATATAACAGGTGGAAACATGACAAAATACACAATTATATTCAAAATATTCAACAATTTCAGTGATTCAGGGTTTGGTGGCTTCAATCAGCAACTCTTACATGCGAGTTTACCCAGTAGTAAACCATTACCGGTCCGTCTAATCAGGCCTGTCTTAAATTGAGAACAAATTCAATTGGAAACTTGTTGCAGTCTTTGGGTGCTGCAGAGACTGAACAGTTACCATTTTCAGTTTTCCCACACTGACTCCAATCAAAGACCTGTTGCATATTGTTTTTATCATCTCTCTTCAATCTGATCATTTAAATCTCACTCCTGTCCACTCACAAGTGTTAAAGAGAATATCTCAACAGTACGCTTCTTGGACTTCCTGCTTAGGAACACTGATAAATGGAACACCACAACACTCTTCGGTGTGGAAGCTGTTACTGTGGACAGAAGATTTAAAGGTCGCCATTTTTAGTATGAGAGGGGCATTTAAAATGAATTTAGAAGAACAAGCAATTAAGCTATTTAAATTTAGCATAAATCAGGAAAGTAATACAGCAAAGTTGCTGATTTTTATCCATTTGAGCCTTCAACTTCCATAAAGGAAGTAAAGGAAGATGCTCGATTTGGAAATGTCCCTCTTTTTGTAAATCTCAGAGGCGAAAAATTTATATAAAATGCAAATGATGGTTTAATGTGTTAAAATAATAGTACAATCCTGTTTCACAGCAGCAGGTCTCTAACACACACAGTGTGATATCACCTCTACTCTGAATAGAAATTATTAATACCAGCTAACAGAAGGGCTAGAAAAAGAACATGTTTTGGGTTTTTAAAACAGCAGGTCAAAGTTTTGCAAAAACCAAACATCAGTAATTAGCCTGAAATATAAGATCAAAGCACCTCTACCAACTTATTTTATAGATGAAAGAAAACAAAAATGTCAGCGATTACAGAACTAGTGAGCGATATTTCCTAAAACTTACC
This sequence comes from Valencia hispanica, assembly GCA_963556495.2. Lineage (NCBI taxonomy): Eukaryota > Metazoa > Chordata > Actinopteri > Cyprinodontiformes > Valenciidae > Valencia > Valencia hispanica. The sequence continues at coordinate 11,574,267 of OY747704.1, forward strand.
ACAGGAAGTTGACAGAGACCAATTTCCAGTCCTGGTTGATCTGTTCGGAGACTCTGCAACAAGGAAGACGTGGAAATCTGTGGAATTTAACAGGAAATTAAACGTCCTTACATTTTACAAACAGAAGGCTTCTTTAAAAACTACAGGAGGCCTTTTGATTCTCTGGTAAATATAGATGTACTGGTGGTCACAGCGGCTTGCATGTGAGCTTTGAGATACCAATTAAACTCAGATGTGGATTGAAGAAAGAAAAAAAAAGAAGCCTACTGGTGCCTTAAGCACCAAAGTCTACTTCTAGCAAGCTATGAGTCATGATCACACGAAACCTAAAGTTATACCCAGCATGTTTTAAAGTAACTAGTCAGACCTCTCTATTAAAGTCAATCAAGCTGGCTTGAAGCTATCATCTACAGAACAAGACATGGTCAGTTTTAATTTTGGTTCCTTTTTCTGTGAATTCTTATTTGAATCAAGACGAAATCTTTCATCCCAAAAGCAAGCTTCCAATCATATGTGATTCCGGTGACGCCACATAAGCCGTAACGGGAGTCCATTTGTAATTTCTTGTCGCTTTTCCCTCTCCATATGTAGGTCTTTAGCGAAACATTTGTGCCACATGTGAAAACACTGCAAGGGTTTCAGGAAAACTTGGCAAAAAAATCGCAGCACATGGAAGGAGTTTGTGTAGAGAACCAGAATGGCAAGATTTCATTAGAAAAGATCTCGACTGATCTTTGAGTCAAGTTGTTATGAAAACCACATGGTATGGTCCGTCCCTTCCGTTAAGATGAAACAAAGCTTCTTGCAGACCGGCCGCATCACCCACTACTTCTACTGAAAACGATCGCCAAAGCTGACAAACATACGAGTAAAGTGAAGCATCATACGTTCACACTGCACGCATCACGACTGCACCATTTAGGTTGTTACGTGCTGAATAAGGCGTTAAACGGCGGCGAGAATGCACAGGAACCATTCAGACGGAAAACAAGTCATCAGAACCAGTCTTGTGCCTCTGAGGCCATTGCCCCGAATCCTCCCAGAACAGAACCAGCTTTATGTGAAATCACGCAGCAGAAACTCAAACTTGGGAGTCATTGTTAGAGGATAAAAACATGCATAGCCTACATATGACATAAACTAACAAATGAAAGCTCGTCAAGCAGTACCACACATCTTGCATTAGCAAGGTGAGCCAGGACGGTACAAATTAGAGTCATCAAGAATGATAACACATTCCAACAATACATGCAACAATTACAAATACACATAATGTTCTTTTATATTTGTATATAGAGCGGTAATGTTCAAAATATTACCAAACACATTGCTTCTGAACGAGCAGCTTGTTAGGGATATCTCAGCAAACTGCCCAACAAATAGCTGAAAAGGTCAGCTCCTGCTGCAGAGACTGAAATCTGATCTAAGAGGGTCAGTGAATGGACAGCTCAGGAGCACAACACACCTACTCATGAACATGTAAGATGCCCGGGCAAGGGGAGGGGAAAAGGCAGAAAAACGGGAGAAAGAGAGAGAGAATCCAGCCGAAATAGTAACAGATGAGCCCCTTAAACAAGGCCTCGTCTCCGAAGAAGCGGCCGAATGAGGTCATTTACTGCTGGTGCTACCTGATAAAACATATCTGGCCGAGGCAGAGGCACGGGTCTGTTTACAGCGGAAGGCTTATGGGCAGAGTCTGTGCTGGCTTCTCTCACAATCACACACGGAAGGATAAGCTCCGTTAGAGGTTTAGCGTTTACTCCTGTCCCGTGACAGAGCCGCTGCATCCACTCAGCCTTCGTGGTTTTAGCTAGTAAAAAAAACAAAACAAAACAAAAAAGTCCAAACGGACACCTAGCAGCGTTAACGGCTCGTCGGCGCTAAAAAAAGAAAAAGAAGCATAGACTAAACGGCTTAAATGTACCTTTCAAGAAAATGCCATTTAACGCGACACATTTGCGCTCAGCGCTTTGTATGAAATGAGCGTAAAGATGTGCAAGATAATTACACCAGTCATTTTTAATTTATGAGCTTCGAAACCTAAATTCAACTACGGCGAAATAGTGTAACGACAGACTACCAGCAGCTAACGTCACTTTTAAATGTGACAAATGCACAAAAGGGGCGACGAAGACAATTGTAAAACTACGACTGCTCTGCCATCTCTTTGGGTGAGCTAACTAACGTTAACATCAACAGTTAGCTAGTTAGCTTCAGTCCATTTGTAGCCAAACAATACACTAAAGCAGAGTCCAAAGAGGTCATATAAAGGAACAGAAGTACGCCCAATGGCTTTAGCGCTGCACTGTCCTAACGCTGGTTGTACCACGGAACAGCCAGTAAGTTCACTTGCTAGCCTGCAGCTGCGGGAGCTAGCCGCTCCGTGCCAGTGTTTTTGTTATGAGATGGAGGGCGGACCCCGGGACGGAGGCCTCTGTCAAAACACACCGAGGACGAGACTACAGCCGCTAGACTTACCAGTCAAAGGAGTGTTGAGAAGTCCGCGGCCGAGGATTTATCCGAAGCCAATGGAATAACTGAAGAGCAAAGCAATCTCCAACAAATACGCATTCGTCATATCCAAGCCAAAGCCTAGCTTTCAATACGTCCCCTTCCAGCGCCGAGCCTCAGTCGCCATCGCCGCGAAATCTCCAGCCCGACAACATACGTAGCGGCGACGTCACTACGTTAGAGCAATCTGACGTGAGGGGGCGGGGCTCGGAAAACACCACGCGGTACAATAATGTAAACACGGTCGTCACTGCCAAATTACTCGCAAAATATTAAGTGGTAGTGAAGCATACATTTGACGTTTATACATAGAGCACATGGGTCTAGTTAATAAAACAGCGTCACCTCTTGGAGCACATTTTATAGAGTTCCATTGGAAAAAATATATATATGTACATCTTTGCATCCTTTCTGTAAAATAAATACACAACACCAAAGATCTTAAACAAAAATGTATTGACTGATGGCTTACATATGCAATTTATTTTCCAAGGAAATTGGCATACCATTGACCATTCTTTAACATTTGATAGCTTGACATGTGAGGTCTTACAAAGTTCATTTTAAACATTTTTTGAGCCAACCTTTCAACAAATGTACTTTGGAACAAACCCTCAGTGCCAGAGTTTTAACCAACTTTTTTAAATATTACCTTTCTATCATCTACATTTTGCTTTCCAGCCACTTTCCTTTTTCTTTTTAGTGACTAATGTCAATTATAAAATAAAACTATTGAATTTAAAGTTCATAATTAAAAACAAAGCTAGGCTTCCTTTCTGAACTGGGTTAAAAACAGCCCCCCACCCAAGGTATTTCCCTGTAAGCAAAATGCATGAAACGTATGATATGGCACAAAATAACCTTAATTTTAATATTAACCAAGAAGTACGCAGATTCTTGAGTTCCTGCTTCCAACAGATCTGTAAAGATTTTGCAAGTCATATAAATCAGCTGCACCATGCATGGACATTACTAAAACGGACCCACAGAACCGATTCACCGTTCCTGTTCCTAAAGAGAATAACACAAAAACAGTCTTTCCTCTTGTCATGTGACCAGAATTAATCGCATGCAAAACAATTAGATGAGGTTTACATGAGAAGATAATTGTCAAGGTAAATACATCTCTTTTCATGTGACCAGGTTAATATGAAAAACAATGCCGTTTTCTCATAAGAAAATCTAATCGGAGTATATTATGCACAGAACATGGTGGTTAGAAAAGCAGCACAAAAGCTTTTCCGACTCAGAGAGGAAAACAAAACTGTTATTTGAGAGCAAGTCCACTGATCTCAAAAGAAACCCATAAGCCTCCTCCTGGTATTTTCAGTCTGCACTGCACTTTGACACATCTGTGTAATGAATTACAAAACTGTGTCAATTTGCCAAACAAACCACGATTTTATGCGACAGCTCAAACTCCAATAACCATACAAGTTCCACATGATCGTTTATTGAAGAGCGTATCAGAGTCATTCTCTGCACCACATGTTTTAATCATATCCACCATCACCGATGTGAGCAACCATTTCAGTAAAGCTTTAAAAAGCAAGACTACCCTGAGAGAAGGTCTAAAATGTGGGCAAGCTTGCCAGATAAGAACTGGCTCAACAGAGTTTGATTTATTAAATCTGTACACTATATCTCAATATATTCAGCACATTTTGTCCCGAGGATGTAGGGTTAGTTTTTAATTATTGTGTAATATATAGCTCTACATAATACAATCCAAGTCCTCTGAACTATGTAGACATGTGCAAGTGTTTACTACCAAATCCATCAATACAGTAAAGGCAAGACTTGTGGACGCTAAGTAAGGATAATGTTCATATTCGAAAATTTCTTGGAATTCTCACAATTATCAAAAATCTAAGTGCTGTAAGTACTTCATACAGGAGGTATTGGATATCTAGGTATAAAATAGAGGCAAAATACATAAAGAACATCCTGCAAGCATGACAAAGAAACGGCTACAGACAATATACAAGTGGTCAAAGATAATATGAGGGGGTGCTGTTTAATATACTGTACTTACAGACCGAAGGATTTCAGGTTGATGACGAGCACCATGCTTTCAGATATACCGAGCTTTAGTCCCGCAGTAGATCAACGCACATTTCAGCAGCGTTGCAGAGAGCCCATCTGAGCCATGTTTCAGTGCTTGGCAGCTGTTCCGTTAAAGTGTTAATTATTCTAACAACTGTAAAAGACTCGTTCTGAGACAGTGAACTCAGTCAGGACTTACCCGTTAGGAGCATCTGTACACATACAAATTGAAAATTACCATGCACCCTGCTTCATGTTGGTTCTCTGAGGAGTGAACTCTCATCTGAGCCCTTATACAGAGGCTCATTTCGCCCCTTCACCATTTTGTACCTTTGCAGCTTGGGTCATTGCATCCTCAACTTTTTTTTTTTTTTTAGGTATGAAACAGAGCCATCTACCACAGGACATGTTGTACTGACATTGCATCAATTTGTACCTAGTAAAGCCCAAATGTGTTTATACTGCTGGCAGATTTAGAGTTCACTGTTGTCTTTTATTTTCAACACCGTGTTTCTTCTAAGTGAAGCTCATAATGTTTCAGAGTGGCCAGGCCCGAATTCTGACTTGAATCCAATAGAGAAGATGAAAGAGCAGAAGATTAGGGTGATGGTTAGGAGGCCTTCCAACCTCAAAGATAAATGCAAAAAGCTGCTTACTAAAAAGCGTTTTATTGATGCAATGACAATAAAGGCATTAAATCTACTGATTAATCAGATAGGCATAAATTATTTTTGGCAAGCCATTTTTTTTGTTAAGATATGACAAAGTTTTTTTTTTATTTTCTTCCGAAATGTCACCCCTTGCACTGTTTCCTATGTCTTGAGAGATGGTAGACTCATTCCCTGACGGAAAAAACCTCTTGGTTGAATGAAAATAAATTAGAATCTAAAACCGCCAGGGGTATGAATAGTTTTGAGCTCAACTGTGCAGTTTAAAATATGAGATTTGAGCATATCTTTTAGATTGTTTATCTCTACTCGTTTTTCACGATAATGTCATTCATTCTTTATTTCTAGGCATAGGCCAGGATTAAAATTTCACGGTATGATAACCATGAGTAAAAATACCATGATTTAACGACATTAAGATAGATTTAAAATAAAAATGTTTTACATTATACTAAAGCTTTTATTTAGACAAGTGTGCCAAATGATGGTTTAAAAACTGCAGTACCTTTATAAGAATGAGAGGTGGTGCTCTTTGAGTTTCCACATCATGGCTGCCTGTGTTTTTTGTGGCTAGAAATACCGTTTCTGCAGGTGTGAGAAAAACCATATGTGAGTTATTTAGGCCAACTGACTGGCAGTGTGCAGCAACACCTGGAGGACAGGCAGCCCTGCTCAATGCAGCCAGAGGAACACTGTTATCGCTCCGGTACTTTGTCTGGCATCTTGGTAAAGGGACTTTAGGCTGTAGGAATGACATGAGGAAAAATGTTTATGTTTTGAAATCAAGGATTTTTTTTTTTTTACTTCAGTATACATAGATACCCAATAATAAGCCCATGCCTATTAAGTACAAAGATAAGTGAATGGGAACAAACCAGAGGTACAAATTAGTGGAGGGGTGAAGTGACCCAAAGCCGACGCAGAGCACTCCTCCACAGCTGACAAGTTTGTCGTGGTTCGTGTTTCTGCTTATGAAATGCATGATTGTAGCATGATTTGTGTGAACCTAATCTGAGGTAAACCAAGTGTCGTGTGTCTTGGCCTGTTACGGTCTGAGAACCAGTGCCTCTGAGGGTTGAAGAGGTTAGCCTGAAAGAAACTGTGTAAACTGGGCTCATGTGAAGTGAAGATTTCACTTTCTACCAAAAAGTACAAGGGCCCTAAACTGTAAACCTCAAGTATTATAAAAAAAAAAGAAAGAAAAGAAAACACTTAAAGTATTCCTTTGTTTAACATGAACTTTTTTCCTTTTTTGCAGGCTTTTCAACTATTTGTTGTTAAACCTCTTTTTTTTGTTAGTTTTCGCTCAAGTATAATCACAGGTGACTAACTACAGAGGATAACAGGGTCAGGTGAGTACCATGCTACATCAGATTTAGAGAAGGCTATTGCAGACAATTCTACAACATGTACAACCACATTTTATACGTGTGAGTTACAAAGATTTCAAAACATATCACCAAGAAACTAAGTACATACAAGATGTTGTATATTTAGAGTCTTAAAGGACTATCCCTCAGTCAGTAATTGGAATTCATGTTACTCGACTTAAACTGTCCAGTCTGACAGACAAGATTTGAAAAACTGCTATTCAAAAAGTAGCAAATTTGGTCAGTGTCTTTTTTTCAAATAGTTATAGTGCTTTTAATGGCTTAAGACAAAGGTCTTTTTTTAATCTCACCCAGTGGCAATCTTCAGAACTTCAGTGTACATTAAATGACACCATAGCTGCAAAAGTCTTCATGTCAAGTCCAAGAAGGTAAAACAACAGCTAGCGCTGTCACATACATTTCAAAGCAGTATGCATTATCAAAAGAAAACAAAAAAACAAACAAATACATTTTTATAAATTTTTTTTTAACTCTTAAATTATTGTAGGAAGTTCAGCTTCATGTTCTCCTCTGCATTCCTGTTTCCAGTCCAAGACGACAGGCCTTGAGGAGCCAGGCTCCGTTCAGGTCAACAGGAAGCTTCCATCCACCCTTCCTTGTGTGCAGCAACAGTCCTCTGGATGAGATACAGCAAAGTAGTTCCCTAAAACTCCCATTCCAGTGTTTCTTCTCGATTGGCTGCTCTCTCTAGCCTGTGAATGATGTTATTGAGGTTGGCCATTTTCTCGTTGCGTCTCTGAGTGCTTCTGTTGAGTTTGGGGCTTTGGAATGGAGGAAGCGGGTTCGCATCCATGCTGTGGTTGGTGCTTGTTGCCTGACTGGGCAGCGAGGGCGATATGGGCGCAGAGGAGGAGGGAATGGGAGAGACTGACATCATGAGGCCAGGCGACGACGCGGCAGATGGGGAGTTCAGGGAGACCTCCAGGCTGCTGCGACAGGGCTCCGATGAAGCCTTGAAGCTGACTGGATCCACGGGGGACTTCCCGGATTCTTCTCCATCATACCTGGACTTGTTGGCTCGCTGATGACCGTCTGCGGAGACTGTGCTAAGTTGGAGTCCCTGAATCTGGTTGCTCGCACCGTCATCCTGCATTAGGCTCTGGCCAGCCAGGTGGGGCTCACGGCAGCTAGAGATGGAGTCTTCGTGCTCACTTTTCAAAGGAGAGAATGGTGCAGCTATGGGGAAAGATTGTACTCCTACATCTTTTTGTGAGCTTTCCCTTCCATCCACGCTATCCTCTTCCCTGTAAGTTGCCTCCTGTTTAACATGAGAGAGTGCAGCGTTAGTGCTAAGAGGAAGGCTGGAATGGATTTGTCCTGAGGGCGGCAGCACTCTTCTGTCCTCGCCATCAGAGTTGGGGCTCCGAGTTACTGAAGGGGAGTAACTGTTGGGGTCAGCGTCTGTGTCATTATCTGGAAGACCCCCCATCAGCACTTCACGTCTCATCCTGGACCTGCACATAAATGTTTGGGTTAGACGGTCTCTTAAAGTAATGACAGATATTGAAGTTTACAAAAATATCCATACCCCTTTATTGCTTCATTATTTCTGTCCTGAAAGTCGCTAAAGGACATTATCGCCTCTTTTTCATAATCTGCATGTATTTGTAATGGAAACTGTAGAGTAATATTTTTTGCAGAATATTTTTTTAACCATTGATGGCAGTGTGGTTGCGGTGGAACCGTTATAAGGTTTTGAATTTTGAGCATGTTGTTGAGTCGTTGTGGTTTTTTTACATTACTAATTTTGGCATAAACATCAGCCTTACAATACAGTGTAACATATCTATAGACTGCCTCAACCAGCGTTTTAATTCAGGGTTCAATTCCCACTCCTTTCTGTATTTCTGATAGTCCAGTTTAGACTGAGCCACGATGACTGTTTAACGTCTGTCACAGAGAGGCTCGGACAGACAGTGGACGAGGAGAGTAAGTGAGCTGTAAGTAAGCTGTATGAGGGAAATCGGTGTGCAGTCGTTTATTTTAGACAAGGATATTGTTATATTTCCATCCTGGTCTGACTAAGGTAGGATCAGCCAGTGGCGACTTCGAGCACGCACCATTTATTTGCAGTCTGGACACAGTCGGGTAACTATCTGCTTGGACTGCAGCTGGACTGGCTGCTTGCTGTGAGCGGTGAGACGGTGGAGGAGCCCAAGGTAACGCCGGTGCTCGGTGAGAAGAGTAGGGATACATGCTTCACGTCAGAGTCTCCAAAAGTCTCTAATGACACCAAAAACTTTTCTAGATTTTTTTTCCTAGTTGTTTTTTGAAAAAAAACAAAAAAAAAACAAGAGTTGCTAGAGGGGTCTTCAAAACTCGCTAAATATAGAGACAAAGTCGCTAAGTTGGCACCACATATGGATAAAAGAAATTTCAGATTTTTCTTTATAAAATAAAACTATGAATCATCTTTCTTTAGTTCACAATTCTGCACTATTTTGTGTTGGTCTATCACATAAAATCCTAATAAAATACAATGACGTTTGAAGTTTTAAGGTCACACAATGCAACAAGCTCAAGAGGTGTGAATACTTTTAAAAGGCATTGTATGTTTTTAAATGACAATTCAGATATTTACCAGGATAAATGATTATTGGTTTTCAATAAGGGCGTTGGACTTACCTGTAGTTGTGGAACCAGTTGATGACAGTGTTGGTTTTGAGGTTGAGCTGCGATGCCAGCATCTCGATGGTGTTCTGAGATGGGTAGGGCTCCTGGAGGTAAGCTTTCCTCAGGGCCTCTTTCTCCTCGGCTCCCAGCACCACCCGAGGCTTCTTTACTTGGCTGAAGGGACACAAGTCCAGCGAGGCAAGGGCCGGACTCACGCACTCAGAGCGAGTGCTGGGTGAGTCACTGTCAGAGCCAGTGCTCAGCAGCCCATAACGCCTCTTTAGATAGGCTAGAGAGCAAACAGAAATATCCACCAAGATTAGTAATCAGCACTCAAGATTAGAGGTAAAATAATCTCATTCTCATCAAATAAAAAGAAAATAGAAAAAAAACGTATTCAGGAATTAGAAGAAACTATTAATTCATTAGAAGCTTCTCTAGATGAGGAGAGACTAGGCAAAATCCGTAAAGCGAAGCTAGAATTAAATGAAATTATTAATAAACAGACCCAGTTCTTAATTCAAAGACTTAGGATAGAAAACTTTGAACAAGGTAATAAATCAGGTAGATTTTTGGCTAACCAGCTTAAAATTAATAAAGAAAAAACAACTATATCTGCTATTAAAGATCAGACCGGGAATACAGTATATGATCCCGGAAGAATAAACAACACCTTTAAAGAATTTTACAAGGCTTTATACTCACCAGAGATAAACCCATCAGATCATGAAATTGAACAATTTTTGGATAACATATCACTACCTAAATTATCTGAATGGCCCTGGATTCACCACTAACAGCGGCTGAACTCCAGGAGGCCCTCCAAAGCATGCCCAATAAAAAGGCTCCAGGCCCAGATGGATTTCCAGCAGAGTTCTATAAAGAATTCTGGAATATTCTGGCACCAACATTCCACAGAATGCTGCAGGAAACCAAGGAAAATGGCAGACTTCCACCAAATATGAATTCTGCCTACATTAGTCTTCTACTAAAATCAGGTAAAGACCCTTTGTTTCCTTCCAGCTATCGTCCCATATCCCTCGTTAATGTTGATCTTAAAATAATCTGCAAAGCCCTCGCAAAAAGGATTGAGAAAGTAACCCCTCTTATAATACATCCTGATCAAACTGGTTTTTTTAAAGGGAGACATTCATCCACAAATTCACGAAGATTAATAGATTTAATAGATTTTTCTTACTGTAAAAACATTAAACCTAATATATTATCTCTAGATGCAGAAAAAGCATTTGATAAAGTTACCTGGAAATTCTTATTTGCAACCTTACATAAATTTGGCTTTGGAAATTCTTTTATATACTGGTTGAAAATATTATACAGTTCACCAACAGCATGTATCAGGACAAATAACCAAACATCATCTAGGTTTTATCTTCAGAGAGGTACCAGGCAGGGATGTCCTCTCTCTCCCTCCCTGTTTGCTATTTTTATTGAACCACTAGTTGCAGCAATCAGGCAAACTCACAATATTAAAGGCATAAAATGCAATAACATAGAACATAAAATCAGTCTTTATGCAGATGTATTACTTTTTCTCCAGCATTCACAAACCTCTTTCTCTCAGGTAATCGGATTAATATACTCTTACTCAAACGTTTCAGATTATTCTATAAATTGGTTAAAATCTACAGTTCTTCCAATCAATTGTTCTGTCCAGAATCCAACTAATACACAACTGCAGTCAGGGAATATTACCTATTTAGGTATCAATGTCTCACCAAGACTGGCAGATTTAATAAAGCTAAACTACATCCCACTTTTAAAAAAAGTGGAAGATGATCTTGCTAGATGGAAATCCCTACCCATATCACTTATGTGAAGGGTTGCTTCAATAAAAATGATGGTTTTGCCCAGAATCAACTACTTATTCTCAATGATCCCAAGTAAACCATCACTAGACTGGTTTAGATCTCTGGATTCCTCTGTCTCTAAATTTCTTTGGAAAGATAAGCCCCCACATATCAGCTTAAAAACTCTGCAGAAGACCAAAGAAAAAAGAAGGTCTAGATCGACCAAACTTCCATCCTTATTTCTTAGCCAACAGGCTCCAATACATCTCAAGATGGTTAAAACATTGCTACCTAGATGAGTCCTGGATAGACGTAGAACAGACACTATGCAATAAGATAAAACTTTCAGACCTCCCATTTATTAGCTCAAATATAAAACGGCATGAATGCTTTAAAAGCATAAATATCAGCTCCTCTCTAACAGCATGGTGGGAGTTTCTAAAAATGACAGAGTCCACAATAATCCCATGCAGACGTACACCTATCTGGAATAACCCCGACATCTTGCAAAAAAAATTTATGACGTTTTCCAGACTGGAGGTGTAATGGAATTCAATACCTGGAACACATATTTGAAGGAACAGACTTTATCCCATTTAATACATGAATTACACAATATGGTATTGATAAAAACTAATTCTTAGAATATCAACAAATTAAATCTATTATTAAAGGTAAATTTAAGCTCAATACAGTTGAATTACAAATTCCACCAAGAGTTTTAGATTTTCTTAATCTCAACCCCCCCAAATTGCTGTCTAAAATATACAAAACTTTATCTACATTAGATGAATCAATAGCCATCCCTATTTCAAAATGGGAGGTGGATTTATCAGCCAGCTTTGACCAAAACGTCTGGTCTCAGATATGTTTAAGAACCTTTAAAATAACAAACAAATCCTAATTTGCAATTAATACAATACAAAATCCTTCATTGAGTACACTATACAGGTCAACGAATGTTTAGGATGGGTTTTACGTCATCTAATACCTGCTTACAATGCACAAGCAATATACCAGATCCTTATATTCATGCGCTTTGGTTCTGTCCACCCATTAAGAAATTTTGGTGCCAGATATGTGAGGACTTATCAAAGTGTCTGAAATGTAACATTCCACCATCTCCCTCAGTTTGCCTATTGGGAGATTTAAATGATGTCACCATGGACATAAAGTCAGTTCTAATGGTTCACATTGCCTTATGCATCGCTAAGAAAACTATCCTCCTGAACTGGAAAAATAAAAAGGCTCTTAATATTAATCAGTATAGAAATCTCTTGTTGGACCATATTGGTCTTGAGACAGCCTCTGGCTCCATATCTGATCAATCTCTCTGGGCTCCTTTGATCGGCTCCATCACCTAGTAGGGGTGGGGGGCACTTGGTTTTGTCGTTTAGGACACTGTTGCTGATGTGGGGCTTTTTGGGGTAGGAGGCGTCTGGGGGGGATCCCTGGGGGTGGGATCACTGGGTGGACAGGGCGCTGGACGTCGTGGGTTGGGCTTTGGTGGCTTTGGGTGGTAACTCCTGATGGCTGCATGCGGTGCCTTAGGGGGTTGCACTGACGGACATGGGTTACTGGCCTGGTGGCCGTGCTGCGCCTGGGTAGGGTCTGGGGTGGGCCTGGGGGGCCGCGCCCCCTAGCTGTGGTCCTGGCCAGGGGTCGGCCGGCGTGGGGTCTCTGTTGCCTGTGGGGGTCGGGGCCGGCCGGCATGTGCAGCCGCCTCTCTCTTTTTCTCTGGGCCGATTGTCATCGCCGGTCCCTGTATGGCGTCTCGCCTTGTTTGCTGGTTGGGGTGCCTGGCTGCTGGTCGCGGCGGCTGGGTGGCATTTCTGAGCCTGATCAGTCCTTTTTCGCACTGGACTTAGCTCCTGGGTCTTGGTCTTTGTGCGCTGCGGGGCGCTGGGGTCGGGCGTTTGCCCAGGTTCGGTCGGACCTGCGGGTGGACTGGCCGGGTAGTGGGCGTGCAGGGCAGGTGGGTGGGGCGCTGGGTTTGGTTGCCTGCCGGGCCATTGAGCAGCAATGGTCGCTCCACAAGGGAATGGGGATGACGGATGTCCGCCTGGTGGGTCGGCCGCCCGGTTCATCGGTTTGCTCCTGGTCTGGGCGGGTACGTCGCCGGGGTTTGGGCTGCGGGGGCCTCCGCTGAGCAGGTGGCGCTGGGGGCCTCCTTTGCTGGCGGGGAGGCTATTGCTAACTAGTGACAGGTGCTCTCCCCCTACAAGGGCACTTGGACGGGGGGGGTGTCTAGTGTCTTTTGTGTTCTGATAGTAGAGCGAATGTCAGGGTGGGTTTCGTTCTCCTTCTGGGATGGGGCTGGGGGGACTGCCTTGGGGTATGTGGGGCTTGGTGGTGCTGTGGCCGTGGGGCCCGGGTTGAACGTGCCATGGCCTCCCTCCCCTGGTGGATCCCGGTGAACAGCGGTGCCTATTGGGATCAGTGGGGGAGCTGGCTCCCTGGGAAGACATTTTGTCTCCCAGTCCTTCCCTCCCCATCCCCCAACACCTCTGTCCAGCCGCTCCATCACTTTACCACTCATATAGGGTCTTGGGGCATGGGCACATCACTGGGGTGCAAGGAGGGGTTTCCCTGCTCGCTATCCCGTGGCGTCCTGCGTCCCAATTTTAATATACAACTTAGACGCTCCCACTTATAACATTTTCATGCGACACACATGTAGGGACTTTGGGGTGGGCACACTTTTCGGCATCCAGAGGGGGAGCGGTTCAATCAGCTTCCCCTCTGGTGCCGGTGCCCACTGTTAAACCACATACAGACACTGAGGGCTCGGGGTGGGGGTTGGGGGATGTGTGGCTGCCTTCCCCACATCTCTGTTTTAAATGCACATTATTAAAACATGCATCAACACCATGCTCGAGCGGGAGGATAGAGGCTAGGGGTCTTCTTACACCCCTGTTCGCTACCGGCCATCAGGGGTTGGGGTCCGGAAGAGGAACAGGTGGTCTGTCGGGTCCTGGGCTGTCGGGCTGCCTCGCCACTGTGGGGGCCTTGGCGGTCTGCTTGTCTCCGTCCTAGAAGGTAGGGGGTCCATCTCCTGGGTCCGGGGGCTGGTGGCTCTACTGGGGCATCGGTACCTGGACCTGGGAGCATGAAGTGTGTATGGGGTGTATGAGTGAGGGTACAGCATCATTTCTTGGGTGTCTTGGTGAGTTAGTGAGAATGTATGTGTTTAAGAGGGAGGGAACGTATGACTGTATGTCTTTGTCTGCCTGTCAGGCTGGGTCTTGGGCTGCCCTCTCGCCTGGCGCACCTCAGGCTTTACATTTAATGGGGGGCCTATTTCCCCTCCGTCACTCCCCGCCGGTGACGGATGCCCCTGCCTACTGGTGCGTCGGTGGTCAATCCGGTTCGGACCTGGTGCGTGCCTGGCCGGGCCTGGGGGGGCCGGTGTGTCGGTCGGCCGATGCGCTGGATCGATATCTTCCTTTGGTTGGTTGGGGCACCTGTTTTAGTAGTGCCAGGTTTGGGATTGTTGGGTGGTGCCTGCTCGGTGGCTCGGCGGGACACGGATCCAGCGCCTCTGCTCATTCGATCACCTGTTCTGTGCGCACCGTGTGTGGTCGGTTCATTGGCGGCCTGAACCTGGCCTTTGTTGGATGCCTGGTCTCGGCGCTCTGCGTTGCGCGGGATCAGGACTCGGGAGCTAGTACAACTTGGTGTCCAGCTGCTGGCTGAGCTTGGCCTGGGGATGCTATCCATCCGCTGCGGCTACCGGTGGGGCACCCCAACGTGGGGCAGGGGTGGGGCGCTGGGATGTTGGCGGTAGGGGTTTGGCCTAGGGTGGTGGTGGTGGCGCGTGGCGGCCGGCCGCGGCCACTGCGGTGCCGGGGGCCCCTCGTCGGGCGGTCCTTTGTCGGGTCTCTGCTGGGGGGTGGGGGGCCCCTGGGCCCCGGCTCTCCCGGTCCATAGACCGGCCCGCCTGGCGCGGCTGGTTGCCGGCGGGGCCCGTGGGCTCGTCACTGCTGCCCCCGGGCCCCTGCATAGTAGCCGCTGGACGTTCCCCTGGGGTTCTCCTTTGCTCCTCTCTTGGGGGATGCGGTCGGCGCCGCCCGGGTCCGCCTGGGGCTCTGGGGGTCCTTTGGACGTCTTGGCTCCGATCTCCTTCATGTCTTCATCGATTCCTGGGAGACGGATTGATGCCTGCTCACACCAGCTATCGAACACTCTTATGGAGAAACCTTATATGCACCAGCATGCTCACACACACACACACACATAGATGTGGGGTCTCTGGTGTTTACAGATACATTCTTGGGCTGAGGTTATCATTACTAGAGCTTGATTAATCGATACCATGAGTTTTTCTGTGACATTGTTGTTGTATTTTTATATCCATTCTTGTGTGATGTGGTTGTGTAGTTCTTAGTTCACGATGTTAGGTTTGTTTTGTCAATGTTCCTTTTTCGTGTTTTGTTTTGTTTTTTTCCCCT
Organism: Valencia hispanica; assembly: GCA_963556495.2. NCBI lineage: Eukaryota > Metazoa > Chordata > Actinopteri > Cyprinodontiformes > Valenciidae > Valencia > Valencia hispanica. The sequence goes on from OY747704.1 coordinate 11,589,755, forward strand.
CTCTCTTTTATCCCTTTTTCTTTGTTCCCTTTCCTCTCTTGTATTTTCAACTCACCCTCTCTAATGACATTTTGTTTCCTACCTCTCTTCTTCATCTTCTTTCTTTCTTCCCCTTAATTTTCCATCTCCGTGTCCATAACATCAGGAAATAAAACCCCCAGCAATTCATAATAAAGATTTTTCACACATATATCAAGTGGAGTACTATAGCAAAAGCTGTACTGTTCCACTTGTGAAAGTAAATCTGTTGGGCTTCTACTTGGTACTCAGACACCAATTCTGAGCTCCACACCGCCAAACAGGACACTTAAAAAAAAAAAAAAATGTAATCAGCACTCAAAGTTAGAACCGTGTGTAGACCTTCAGTCCCCACCTTTCTTCTCCATCTTTTTCATGACTCTCAACTTATCCACGTTGTGAGGATCGTTGAGCCAAAGCTGCATGCGGACAAAAGGTTCCCGGCCTTTTAGGCTGAGTTTGTGCCAAGGTTTAGGCCTGGAGAGCAGGTCAGATACCGAACCTTGAGTCAGACCCAGGATGGTCTCCCCAAAAAGACGCTGGCCTGTCAAAAACAAGCAGTAGGTCTTGCATTAAAATGGTGCCAGCTCCCCTTAGTGGAATATCAGTTTGATCCCCACAGCATGATGCTGCTACCCCCACCACCACAGTTTGCCGCTGTAAACTCAGACTTACCAAGGTTGTTGTCTGTTAGCACCTCCTTGACCTTCTTAGTGATAGCATACGTGTCTAACTCTTGAGACATAGCCACCAGCTCCTGGATTCCTAATGGGGTAGTAGGTTGATGCAGGCCCATGAGACTGGAAGTGGATTTCCCACCTTCTGGGTGGCTGGGCAACCCCAAACCCAGGCTTTTAGGCTGCTGGTTCTCTTTGCTGCTCTCCAGTGAGAGGCTGACAGGCTCAACCACTGGACTCGGGTTGCTCTCTGCCGGACTAGGAGGTGAGGAGGGAGAGGACTGGGCTGTTACCGGACTTTTATCTGGAATCAAGAACATTTCATACGGCTACATTAGTATTCGTCTTTCTGTAAGGCAACTGCTAACATCAAAAGGCTTCATTTGCGCAGCATATAAATTGGCTCTGACAGTTTTGCATGTCGGTTTATATAGAGGGGAACATGTGCGTGCATCCTCACCCTGAGCATGGCCCTGGTTCGGAGGCTGGTTGAGGCTTTGGCCAAGCTGATCCAGTAACCATAGCTGCATGCGAATAAAGGGCTCCCTTCCTTTCTGGGTCAGCTTGCTCCAGGGTTTGGGACGGGACAGCATGTCGCTGACGCTGCCTTGAGAAAGGCCCAGCACCTGTTCAATACAAAAAGAATGAGATGTTGAGATTAAAAATTTGGTTTTGGGCCATACCAGGTTCTAACTGTAATAATGACATAGTAAAGACCAACTGTTCAGGTTTTTGTTTTGGTTTCTTTTATTTTAAAGACTATAACACAAAAGAGAAAACTTAAAGGAATATCAAATGCATTTGTATTTATGCATCAACGTATATGTATTGAACTGTTACCTTATTTTTATCCCTCTCAAAAAAGGGCATTAAATTACATGCTGTTGGTTAATTTCTTCATAGAAAATGATGCTGAATCTAATGGCAATCACAAAGTCAGCCTTCTATCTCCTTAAGAATATTTCCAGGATTAATGGACTGATGTCCCAACAAGATCTTGAGAAATTCATCCATGCGTTTGTCTATAGTTGGATTGATTACTGCAACAGTGTCTTCACAGGTCTGCCTAAAAAGTCAGACAGCTGCAGCTGATCCAGAACGCTGCTGCTAGCATCCTCACTAGAACCAGGAAAATAGAGCACATCATGCCACTTTTAAAGGCTCCATACTTTTAAAGTCTCAGAAAATAGACTTTAAAATACGTTTATTAGTTTATAAATCCCTGAATGGCTTATCACCAATTAAAGATCTGTTGTTCTCTCAACGCTCCAGAATACTCAGGTTCTCTTTTTTCAAGTCTACTCTGCATCCCCAGAGACAGAACCAAACATTGAGAAACAGCATTCAGTTTTAATGCTCCTCTAATCTGGAACAAACTTCCAGAAACCTCCAAAACTGCTGAAACACTGAATTCCTTTAAATAAAGGCCAAAAATCTATTTGATTAATAATCACTAGAACATCATTAATTCTAATCTGTATTGCAGCTTTTCACTACTTCTCTTTATTTTGTCACTAATGCCCTTTTTTGTCTGCTTATTCCGTTACGTTTTTATCATGTAAAGCATTTTGTACGGCCTTTTTGCTGAAATGTGCAATACAAAAGAACTTGACTTGACTAATGCGGATTACAGTGTAGGTTCTTAGCTTTGATATATTTAGAGAATGGAAAAAAATAGATATGTTCACTATTTGATCTGTTAATCACCAGCCAGAGCCGATCACTGGAAAAGAAGCCTATTATAATGGCTGGTCGACTGACTGGTATATCTGTAATCTCAATAGCAGAATAAAATCTTGGCGCTCTTAATAAATATGAGACAACTTTCAGTAGGTTACCACTAGAGGGAGACAGCATACCACAAATGATTTGCTTATTTTGAAACCGTTCTAATTCATATGGCTGGGAGGTAATGGCAATAAATTCTCCTTGTTTTTAACACCTCAGTATACCTGATAACAGATCTGTTTCAGCCTACATGCAACTTTATTAATATCATATTTTTATTATTTATATTGATCTATTTGAACAAGACTTAGTTAAAAGATAAAAGTTGAAAAAGCATTCTTCAACTTGAATCAGAATCTTATTTGATCCACTGCAGAAATGAGAGAGAACTTTTTCACTGTGTGTTTAAACAATATTTAGCACAAAGCCATTCCCTTTTTTATAAACAATTCAACATTTTCCTTTGTTTCAATTATTATGATATTAATTACAATTATAGAGGTTACAATTAAACCAAGGGGAGGACTGAAAAGATAAAATGCTGAAGAAATATTGAAGACAGGCTCTATTAAAGGGTTATAAGCTGTTAACATCTTACCTGCAGTGGATAACTCTTTCGGTATCTTCATTAAATATAATTTCAGATAAGATGGTCCTACAGGATAAAACTAATTGCAAGTCTGGGAGAGGCCAAGAGCAAACGTTTACCGTCTAATAAGTCAACTCTAATCTAATGAAAATCATACATATTTATAAAATGGCATTTTATGAACATCTAAACTTTGATTAGGTTTGCATTGGGTGGTAATTTACATAAAAGTCAAAGATTATTTACACAGGAATGGGAGTTGGAGGTGTGGAGCCATCAATGATCCTCTGTGTGAAACACACCGAAAACAAAAGGATATAAAGTATTTCTGGTCAGAGTAACTGTCTGATAGAAAAGTAAGGTAAACATCTATAAAATGTTGGTTACTTAAACTACTGTTACATTTATGCTTTCTATAACACTTTCACAACAGAATCAAACAGAAACTCTTCATGTTCTCTTCTAAGTACACGTTTAACACGTTTCTCTTACCTCTATTTCCCATGTAAATAATCATCAGCTGCTAAATAAATGCAAACGGGGCGGTGATTAAAAGGTCTGTTAAACAGTGCCGAAGCAAATCACTGGAATGTTTTTGTGACCCGGGTTGTTGTATGACAGTAAAAGGTTTGTGCTGGTTCAGCCGGTCTCTGACTAGTGGTTAGCTTCAACCTCCCGGACAAACTAATTTTGAATAACAGAAGAGTTATTCACAGCAGGTAAGATATTAACTCATCAGTTGACTATGTTCGTGTTCCCTGTATACATTATATTTTTTGGAGGATTTGCAGGTAATGACCAACGTCCTACCTTTTCTCCGAAGATCCTCTGACAGATGCCGTTCTTTGCCAGCTTCTCTTTCACCTGCCTGGTTAGCTCAATGGTGTCAACCTCTCGATACATGTACATCTCATACTGCTCTGGTGTCAGGGGGGGCACGGTGGGCTTCAGGGCACGAGGAATATAGGCTGGGTAGTAGGAAAGGCGCCCTGGACCTGGTACCGGGGACTCGCCACTCACTGAGGTGTCAGACTCCATCTTCACCTCCACGGGCCGGCCCAGGCTCAGCTCATCATCTGCATTTGAGACCTCGTCGCTATTAGCGAGGCCGTCGCCGTTCTCCAGGCGAGACCAGGGACGGGGCAGGGTGGGGGGCCCGGAGGAGGAGGAAGACAAGGATGGTGAGACGGAACTGAAGGGCCGCGAGCTGCCCCCGCCACCGAGTATCATAGCTCCCCGCTCCTGAGACCAGTGCTGATCAAAGTAGGTGCCCGCTTCACCGATCTCTGATTTGACTTTGCGAATGATGTTCTGAACAAAAGCAGCTGGGGAGAGGACGCTGAGTGGTGTCTGGGGGCTGCTGATGGAGTTGCCCATGCACACGGCAACACACCCCCCTTCCTCCTGCTTGATGGAGATGGGCAAAGGAATGATCCTGGAGCGCTCAGGGGGCCCCAGGCGTTCAACCTGAACCCCTGAACTAGCAGTGGAGGACCTTCCACAAGCCTCCATCTCCATTAGGGCCTGCTGCTGAGCCTCCATCTCCCTCCTGGCCTGCTCAAGGATGTTCTTTATAGTTTCATCTGAGCTGCTGCCTGCTCCGTTACTGCTTCTGCCAGATGAGCTGTTCAGAGATGACTTGCCATCACCTAAACAAGAAAAACCCATATACTGAGACTGGCGCGCACTTGATTCACCTCTCCAACTCAAATCCATTAAAGTACAGATCAAAATAGACACTAAAATCTGTCAATTTAAAAACTAATCAATTTAGCTTTCAAGTGTGACCTATGGCTTGTAGCCTTTACTCTTACCACCCCTCTGTGACTGGATCTCCTTCTTGGCCTGCTCCAAGATATTCCTAATGGCGTCGTCTGACCCAGTTTCAGGAGTTCGAATGCGTGGAGTGATGCTCCCTGCCACAGAGGGTAACAGAAAGAGAGAGAGAGCGAGAGAGAGAGGAGGGGGTGAGTGGGATGGCTGATCAGAGAGCAGTTCCAAGGCTTTGCTTTTGACTGGTAGATCAATGGCAGCCTTTGAGCGCGTGCTGTCTGAGGTTGCAGTATACGGGAAGCTCAACTTTCAAACGCTGTAAATCTAGGGAGAAAACAAAGTTTAGAAGTAACACTATAAACATGGCAGAGGAAGTTGTGGCGAAGTCAAGGATGTGGTCCAGGCGGATTAAGGCGTACACAGGTCCAGGAGAAATATTACATCTGTATGGAAAAAACAACAACAAAAAGGGGCTCATACGGCTGAAGATTCTCTAAAAATGCTTAAAGAGATATTTTTAAACACCGTTGGCTGCTTATATCATGTGTGGAAGAACATTTATTTTTTCATGACTAAGGTGCCAGCCAAAAGTTTTCACACCCCATCGTCTTTTTTGCATTTTGTCACATCACAAACTATAATGTTTTATTCTGAATGTTGACACAAAGTAGCGCTTAACTTTGACATGGAAGAAAAACGAAACATGGTTTGTAAAAATGCTAACATGCCTTCAATCTTACACCTCTAAATTAAAACTCTATGCAACAAAATACCATCGAATGTCACATCCGTTTGTAATCGAAGTCCAACAGTGATTTTTTTTTTCCTCTTTACAAATGCAGCTGAGAATCCCTCCTACGTTCAAAACGATGTGCGGTGGAAAATTGAGACTACACATCACCCTGAACGCAGCATCATCACGATGATGTGGGGACGCTTAACTCCAGCCATCTGACCAGCTGCTGAAGTTAACTACGGGGCAATCCTGTAACAAAACCTGATGGCAACTGCAAAACACCCGAGGTGCAGGTTCACCTCCCAGGAACACAACCCCAAACATAGAGCCAAACATGTCAAAACATATCTATGTGTTACAATGACCCAAACGAAGACCAGACCCTAAATCCAACTAAGAATCTTTACTGAGAGTTGAAAATTTATGTTGACCGACTGTTTTACATCCAATCGGACAGAGCTTGGCGTTTTTGCAAAGGAGAATGAACAAAAATGTCGGCATTTTTACTTTATGTGCTTAGACATACCCCAAAAGACTAGCAGCTGCTAATTCTACAAAGTGTTGATTCAAAGGGACTGCATGAAAATGAAAGTTACACTTGTCCGATTTTTATTCATATAAAAAAAGTGAGAACCATGATTGCCTTTTCCTTCCACTTCAAAGCTTTGCCCTACTTTGTGTTGATCTGTCACATACAATCACAATAAACTACTAAGAAGTTTGCAGTTATCTTGTGCTTTGAAAGTGTATGCTTAGGTAAACGGCCCAAAACAAGGAGCTGGCACAGTAGCACAGTTAGTAGCACCGTTACCTTGCAGTAAGAAGGATGGCAGAAAGCAAACAAACAAGGCGTGGGGTTTTCTATTCACACAGAGTTCTGCCGCAGTGCTTCCCACTCACCTCTCTGCCGGACCTGGATGGTCCTGAGAGCCAGGATGTTCTGTTCATCTGAGAGGAACTGTTTCATTTTTATAAAAGGTTCTTTGCCCTTCACTGTCAGCTTCCTCCAAGGTTTGGGTCTTGCCAGGATTTCACTGACTGAGCCCTGGGACAGGCCCAGCACGTAGTGGCCAAACACTCGCTGGCCAATATTGTGCTTCAGCAGCTGCTCTTTCACCTGGAAGGCGATCTCCGCTGTGTCCAACTGGTCCTCATCTCCCGCGGTTGAGCTGCCACTTTCCGAGTGGTCGCTGGGCAGGCCGGCATCAACGCTGCCAGCCCCCGCAGACCCTTGAGAGGCCGACATGAGAGCCACCTTTGCTGCATAGAGGGCAGTGGGGAAAGCCATGAGGCCTTCCTTCTTGAAGTGTGGGGAGAGGAGCTGCTTGTGAAGGATGTGGTCTCCAGAGCACGGCGACGCGGAGAAAGGACGGGGGAGATCGTGGCTGGAGGAGGAACCGTCCAGGGTTGGGGGACCTGGGCTGGGGGAAGCACGACTCTCTGCCTGAGAGGAAGAAGAATGGGAGCCGGGCGGCCTGCTTGTCTCCTTGCCTGTGTCCTCAGAGTGGTCATCATCTGGTCAGAGAAAAACAGTCTCATTCACGCTGCTCTTTTGTTGCTCTCCATGTAATAACAGATGGTCAAGAATATAAATGACTTTCCTGCTTGCCTTGCAAATTCAGATTGGACCTTGCATGCTCGGTTTACTCACAGAAATGTATTCAAAAAACGGAGAACAGAATTATTTGAGACTGACCACCTGTTTTTCTAAGGTTTTAAGATGGTGTCATAATTTTCAAAAGTCCACAATATTCTATACTAAACTGAATAGAGGATAGTGGTGGCAGAAAGTATTTACCACTGAGAGATTTCACCCATTTTGGTCCATTTATTTTAATATCAGACAGAGATAACCTGAGAAAATAGAATAGCACTTTTCGAATGATTTTATTCATTTATGAGGGGAAAAAAGCTATACAAATCAAAATGGCCTTACAGCATCCCTGTTCTTAAAATTACTGACGTGACCACATTTTGTGGTTAATCAGTTAAATATCACAAGTCACACTCACGCTGATTATGTCCAGAATCTGGCTGACAACAAAAAGTAGGCTAAAAATGAAAACTCACATCATGCCCTGATCTAAAGAAATAAAAGAAGAGAATTCAGTGACATCTTTCATTCCAGGAAGAGTTAAAAAGCCAGTTCAAAGGCTCGCCCCATGAGAAGATTGCCCATTAGTTCAGCAGGACCAGAGGTCGCGTAAACCGAATATTTTCCAAGTTTGAATTTTTGTTTCGTTTTAAACGGTGACAGAAAAATCTGAAGGCCAACGCTCATTTTGACAGATTGAAATTCACACCCCTGACCACTTGGTGCAGATGCGTGGACATTTTCAACGTTACGTACAGAGTACAGGTAACTAGATCGATCAAAAAAAAGATTCCCATGAGCTTCATCCCAGACCTGGACACCACACCCAATGCATCTCGCTGTCTGGGAGCTGACAGCGTGTTGAGTTATGGAGGCATGGACTGCATCTGTGGCTGCACCTGACAATGAAGGGGACTGACCGCTGCGGTTTAACCACTGATACAGAAACGACGCATGCTCCGGGACTTCCTACTGCTGAAGCGACCAGAAAAGCCCTCGTTCAGAGAGTCTCGCTGAATTCTGGTTACTTCAATTGGAGAAATGTTCCCCGATTTCAAAACCTTGGCTGTAGTGACACTTGGAATGCCAGTCTCCAGTGTGGCAACAGAGCGCTGATTTAACCTCCATTACTCACAAGCGGGAGCACAGTTCAGCTCCATGTGAAGAGATCAGGCCCCAGCAGGTGAAATGTTCATGATTAATACAAGTAGCCTATTAATCTGCGTAATATGTGATGGAACAATGTGGATTGTCTGTTCAGTTTGTTCGTATTTAATATCAATTAAAATTTACGAAAATTAAATACTTCTGAATACGTCATTATTATTATTTTAAAAACTGACAGGTAGAAATAGATTGTGACAGGTCACAATGACCGACAATACAAAGAATTTAGTGCAACCTCTGAGCAGGACACAAAAGAACCAGAAACAACCACTGTGAAAACCACTCCTGAGCAAAGTTCGACATGGTAGTTGTAGTTTGATATTCGAGTTGCTTTGCTGCTTCTGGACCAGGACAACTTGCAATAACTGACAAAACTATGAATTCTGGGCAGGAAAAGCACATTGGATATGTTACCTCTAAATGGCTCAAAAACCACTAAATTTGGGGTATGGAGTAGCCAAGTCAAAATCCGTCATATGAACTTAACCAGGCTGTTCACAGTCAAAACCCTACAATGCTGCTATCCCAAACACTCAATAGTAGCCGTTGCTACCTAACGAGGCACACTAACTTATTAGGGGCAATTACTTTTTCTGCAAAGGGCCTGGTTGGTTTGCATAGATTTTTTTCCTCTTAATAAATCAAATGATTTAAAAACAGCTTTTGTATTTAATCAGGCTATCTTTGTCCAATATGCATATATTATTTGTACTTCTGAAATATATAAGTAAAAAAAAAAATCAAGAAATCTGATAGAGGAAATATACTTTTTCACAGCACTGTTTGAGTTTAGAACTGAGAGGAATTGAAGCTTACCATTACTATGCAATAGTCGAGTTTTATCTCCCATGTACTTGTGAGATGGAAGAAAGACATCTTTATCTAACAAAAGAGCCTCTGCAGCCCTGGCAGAGTCCTATAAAAACACAAACACACACACACAGTTAATTTCTGATTAATCAATAGTAGTGGCTGTCAATATCCTTATAATGGATGATGGATCAATGAAGCATTCAATAGCACTGCAGTGGCAATTTTCTCTTCCCAAACACTTCTAGATGATTAAGAAGAAACCAGACATCTAATTTTGTAAATGGAGGACGTTTAATTTGAAGAGTGCTGTGGGAGCTGGAGCTTACATACCTGGGATGAGTTCCCGTTTGCTGAAGCCAGCTTCATAACCTTTAGGATACTACCGACAGAGAAAAATGGATTTTAATTGGGTCTATATGGGTTTTATGACTTGACAGATTCAAACTGGACCACTTTTTTCTCTTTTTTTTACCTGAGCTCAGTTTTAATCTCCTCGTAGTCCATCTGGGACTGCAGTTTAGCCTCTAATCTCTGATACGAAAAAATAAAATACATTCAACTTTATAATAACAAGTGACTCATTATTTTCAAGCCATAGAAACTGTGCGCACTATGTTGTGTTACTTCTCACCTCAATAGTCTCCGTTTTATAGGCCAGCTGGCGCTCAAACTCTAGGATCTGATTAGAGGAAGTCTCCTGAACTTCCTGTAGTGTGAACTGCAGCCGCTGAATGTTTTCAAGAAGCCGAAGGATTTCACGATCTTTAGCCAGCAAGGCAGCCTCCACCTGGGCTGACAACACGTCGCCCTTCTCACTCTTGTCCTTTTAGCGTGATGGTGGTGGGTAGACAGTATGACAAAGAAAACAGACTTCAGGTATTGCTTGAGCACTGGCTTTGTTGTGATGAGGAAACAAAAAGGAACATAAAGCAATAAATAAAAACTGAATAACACTATGTACTGTTAGCTTCTTCTGGTGCACCCAAGGACTAAAGTCAGAGTCATGGTCTAATTTCTAGTTAACTGATACGCTGGAAAAAAATTAATAACAGGTGTCCAGATCAAGGTATTTTGGAATGATTAGTATGGAGAGTCATTTGACTTGCTCTGTTCATTGTAGTTAGATCCAGACAGCCCCCTGTGTACTTTAGAGAGATGTGCAGAAAGCTGCTGAAGAGCAAAGTGCTAAGTTTATGAAGCAGGAAAATATTTTTTTCCATATGTTTTGACTTTACTTGATTAACTGGAAAAATACTATGAGCTGACTTATCAATGAGTCATATCAAAACAGTGAAGAAACATGCCAACGTTACCCTAGCACTGAAGCAAACTGCACATGAAAACACCACTAGCAGGACAGGAAGTTATTGAAGAGAGTAACTGTATATGATGAGTCAAGAAAATATGTTTAGAAACTATGATGAAACTACTTTAATTTTAGATGTTGCATCATTATTAGTGCTAGGAGTTTAACATATGAATTTAGATTAATTACTGAAAAATCAAGGGGGAAAATAACACACTGGTTGATATAAACAAATTTGCTGTCTGAACTAATGTTTTAATGAGTAAATATCAGATGTCAGAGTTCAAGTGAAGAGCCATCCCACATGTTAGAGTTAATCTGAAGAAACCGTGCTTGAGACAAAATATATGTCACTGTCAAGAAAGATGGACAGGAGAGACTCCAGCTTCCTAATTGTTATTGGTGTTAAGGAGAAATACTAATGAAATGTATCATTCTAAAACTGCTAGGTGTTCAAGCATATACATGGTACTGACCTGTCGCTCATCCATGCTAACAACATAACAATAGGCTGCTAAGTGGCTAGCTAAAGGAAGCTCACTACCGCTAGGCTTTATGTGATTGATATGAACTTATATGACCTGATTGGTGAGACTATATAAGGCCATTGTCTAACCAAGAATGTCTACGAACATAGATTATTGTTTGTAGTTGTTCTGTTGAGTTGACTGTGTGGTCTGCAACACCTTTATCCAACGGAGACATTTGTTCATGTGTTTTTGTTTCGTTTGTTTTTCGGTTTGGGAAACGGAGTAAAATGAAATCCATTGCTTATCATCTCAGGATATCATGTATCGCTTTTGCATGTGACCCAGGCACATCATTTCAACCTTTTTGTGTTTTAAAACACAAACAGGCCAGAAATCTACAAAAGTGTGGCAGGTCTTAATGTTTGTTTGCAGGAAACTGGTAGTTGAATGCTTTTGGTTCATTTGCTTTTGGTGCGTGTGTTTTGCTTTCACTGCCGGCACAAGAACTTGGTATTAGTTCTAAAATGACTTAGATTGTTATATGACACATAATAAAAATAAAAAAAAATCAGAACACATATGTTTGAAACCAATACAAAAACTGAGTAACAATGGCTCCATTTGTGCAACAGCTGAATGTACACTTAAAGTTATAGCATATCTTAATAAAATAAGATAAAGCGTGACTTTAAAATAGACTGCATGACTTGAAGTCATATATTCAAATTCAAACTAGTGAGTACACAGCAATCATATTAAAATATAAAAAGTCTGAAACTAAAAAGGTATTTTTTTTCTAGATTCGTACCCACATTATGGCCATGTAAGATGAATGTGGGTATGTGTTTTATTACTCCAGAAGTCTTATGATTCTGTAATCATTCAAACAACCTGGAGCTATAGCTGACAATAACAGTAGCTGAACTGAAAATATACAACAGCGCGGATGGTATCAGTAAACTTTTCATATCATTCTTACCCTGGTGCCGCCCTCTGCTGGATGGCAGCTTCCTGTTGTTGCAGTCGGCCTACTGGCTAACTGCTCCTTTAGCCCCTCCACTTCCCTCTGAGCCATTTCTGCTCTCTGTGTACAGAAATGGTATCACTGTTTTACACGGCTGCCACATCAATTGGCTAATGACATGATCAAGGCGAGCGCACACATACATAAATCAAAGGAGGCGCCACTGCACGGGAATTTAGAGCCGACTGAAAACATGAGCGCGGGGCCAGAGCAGACGAGTGCAGCCACGGGTTTATTCTGCTGAGGGGGCTGTTTAGTCAGCCCACTTTATTCCCCAAACTGTTTACCTGCTCTGTCACACCCGGCCTGCTAATTAATGATTCATTTTGAGAACATTTATCTGGGAGCTGCTGGCAGAGAGCAGCGGAGTGAAAGTGAGAGAGGAGAAAGGAAAGAAGTATCACCAGGATGGGAAGCAATCAAGGGAATGAGATAACCAAGAACCCTAGTGTTCGGCTGTGTGGCATCAATCGCACTCGCAGGTCTCCCATTCTCTGCCGAGCACTGCCATGGTGTGCCCACCAACAGGGGCTCCAGTTTACACTCAGTAATCACACACTCAGGGGATAGGGAGGCAGAGTGAAGGGGGAGGAGGGGGACAGAGTGTGTCTAATTAAAGCCAGGGCTTGATTACAGGAGTGATTACCTTAACGAAGAAGCTTCTCAATCAGAGAAATGTACACAGAGAGACTGTACTCACCTGGTTCGCTCTCTCTAGATTTGCCATGATGGCGTCGACTTCAGCTTTCCTGGAACAAATACAAACACACCACACACAGAACAAAGTGGATTCAAGGAACATATTTCCACTGAACAGCAAACATTAACGTTCACAAAACCTCAAGGAGCAAAATCTAACACTTGACAATAGATGTTTATGCCTCAGGAAACGTAAAATCTTAACGCAAATCCCCTTTTTTGGTGTCCTCGTGAATTGTTTAGAAAAACAGAACACAGTCTGGCATCTAGACCATGAACATTCAGTGAAGAAATCATTTAAGACTAAAGGAAAATCCCACAAGAACGACAACTCACTATCATCCTATTTATTGAGCACAGTGATTACCGGTACCAGTTTGCTCAGTTGATATTAGCAATTTAAATATTATAATATTTTTGTTTTTTTTCATTTAAATTTTTATTGATCTTTCATGAAGTCTATGTAACATTGATTCTTAGGATGAAATCTCCACCATGGCAACTGTTCATTCTTTCATGTGTGGGGGCCCAGCTGATTTCCAATGTTTTAAAATAATCCTGTAAGCTGCAACTAGACCGTCCATGATAAAAAGTAGTCTTAAAAGTAGTAGGTACATTCAGCATTTTGGGAAATTAATGTAAAAAAAGTAGGATTATGTGTATGAATGTACTGCAAATTAATTTGCAGACATGCAATTTTGCCTCTTTAAACCAAGTGACACTTCTATTTCAAATGTTATAAAATGAGTTTATTTACACCCCAACTAAACTATGACTAATCACAAAATTGTATGCTACACTGATAAAGGTGGAATCTGTAACTACAACCTAATCCACCTGACACCCAAATCATCTACAACAAGCCTTTTTTTCTTACACTATTCAAAAAACTTTATTTTATTTTAGACACATGCTGAATGCCAGCTAGTATTGACAGCAGGTTTTAATTCTAGAACCACAGCCTACCATACATGACGATTTCTATGGTGTTTAGTCAGTATCCCATGGTCGGTATTTAGGATTTTTTTTTAATGATCAGTAAAAAAATTTACAACTCAGAAAAACTGGTTGATCCCACGTTTATGACTGTGCTTTGTAATGGAGATCTCATCATCATGCATGCATGCATTCTTCATAATGCCGACTTGCATTTAATGCAATTTACCAGACAGTAATGAGGTTCATCCTAAACTGTCTTCATAGAGATTAAACACTGCTTCATTTGTGTATTCAAATAGATTCTTGGTCTGTTTCTCTAGACCAAAATCAATCGATCGATCGACCAATAAATCAATCAATCGAACAATCAATCAATCAGTCAATCATGTGCTTTAAAAAGTTGTGCATAACTTGAAGAAAAGAACATCAATGAAGCAGTAAATGTTTCAGTTAGTGTTTCAGTTGCCTTCTGCTCCAGTCTCTGTTGCACACAGCTGTCTAGACTAGAGCCTCAGCTGAGCAGGTCACAACACAGAAATAGACCAGTAGTGGCAGCAACCAATACGGTCTCTCTCTGTCACTGTACTTTCAATGGGAATGTCATGGTTAAGGTTGTAAAAACTCCCTGATTCATTCAGGAATTTCTGGTAGAGAATGAAACATATGACTGAAATTATGGTAAGCTGTCCAAGACCTGAAGCAGCAAAACCGTTCCAGACCATCACACTACCACCACCATGTTTGATAATCACACCACTTCTTGGTGTGATGTTCTTTGGAAATTCTGTGTTAGTGTGGTGTGTTACGCCTATATGTAACAGGCACACACCATCCAGAAGTTCTTGTCAGATCAATTTGCTAAATATTATTCCCAAAGGTCTTTGGAAACAGCTATGGGTTTTGGCAAATATGATGGCAATATGGCAAATATCGCCCTTTGTGGTCTTTTTGATCAACAGAGCTTTTGGCTTTGGAACTTTACCATGGATACCTTTTTTACCCATTCTCTTTTGTATTTTGCAATCATAACCTTTGACCTTAACTGAAGCAAATGAGGCCTGCAGTCAGGCCCAAGACAAATTACAACGCTCTAAATTCTAACCATGCAATGTAGTGACTCTGGTCACACTCCATACCAGTCGGTGGCAGCAATGCACCAATTTCTTGTTTGCAGGCCGCTTATTAACACAAGGAAGAAGATGAAGAACAAGAAGTGAGCTGTGTTATTGTTAGGCTAATTTGCATGCTAATGGTAGTTCTGATGAAACTGTGAAAAATACACACAAGTAAGGGAATTATCAAGGTTTTGAGCGGCAGATGATGTTGGATATCACACATAAGACTTCTTGTGGACTATTTTAAAGGAGGACATTACTGTACCATTGTGGATGTAAAAGGACCGTTTTTGTTGGAGATGGCTCTTTCCTGGGTTTTGAAATGTGGTTTCAAATGGTAAGTTGTCATTGATTTGCTTTCTGAGTGATTTGACAAAGCATGTACTGTGTCTACAGTTATGATTGTATCATTGATTGGCATACATCATTTGAATCACAAGCAGGGATAGGATGGTGTTGAAATTCAGTCCAGGAGCTTGGAAGTTTCTTTACCTCGGGTGGGTCGTGGATCAGATTGTTTCCCCCCCATGAATATCTCAAACTTTCAGGCGAGGTGACCTATATTTGGAAGCACTGTGTGTTAGGTGGGCTTCCTTTCAAAGCAGAAGAGAGCTACTGACGTCTGGTAGCAGCTAGCAAACAATATCAAAATAGTTGACAACAGAATCGAGCGCAGCAGGAAGAGGTATCAATCACACGCAGCTGCACCAGTAGCGCTGACAAAGATCTTCTATAAAAAGGGAGAAGCCTTACTAATGTACACAAGCATACAAACATTCTGGCCACTGATCTAGAACAGACTGGCCGAACCACCCTCTGGCCAGCCCGCCCCTGAAATAATCTCAGCTTTCAAATGATGTATAATATGAATATGCAAATAGAAAAGGTGTCAAAAAAGGAAGATTTGACCAGGAAGTATGTAACACTCTGCCAATGGGACATAAAAACACAAAGGGCTTAAATAAAAAGTGCCCCCCCCAAAAAAAATAAGCCACAGCCCCCCCCCCCCCCCAACTAAATTGCCCTGGCGCCGGGTCTGCCTGTGGTGCTTCAGATAAATGGTTCCCAGCCCTGGTCCTCAGGACCCACTGTCCTGCATGTTTAGGTGTTCTCCTGCTACCACACACCTAACTTAAATAGGGGATTGACGGGCTTCTGATGGAATGCAATCATTTGAATTAGGTGTGCTGGAGACACATTTAAGAAATTTAGTAAAGTTGGCCCTGAAGACCTGGGTTGAGAGAACCAGTGGTTTAGATGATCTTCTTAGACCTTTTATGACCTCTTGAATGAATCATCAATGAACTTTTGTAGTCAAATTTGTCAGCCAACCAATCTTGGAAAACTTCAACACTGCTATTTAGTTCAAACTGTGGTTCTCTGGACTCTTGAAGCCTTTTAAAGAATATTAGAAAGAACATTTCTCATCTGGTCTTGTATGTCATTAGATTGGGGCATTAGATATGTTGGCTTACTTCATGTTGTCAGACAGATTCTATTTAAATGATTTCTGGAATTAATATGGCTGACAGTGAAACTACATCTTGCTATAAAATCTGTAAAGAGATTATCACTGGACTGTATTTATATTTTCGGTGTAGTACTACTCAGTTAAATGTATACTATAAACATTTGTATATTTATATTTTACTGTCTACTTTTATGTCTGCTGCAGACATAAAAGTAGACAGAGAGCTTTTCCTAGGCTGGGATTAATGGAGTCCAACTGTTCTATTTTATGAAGCAAACTAATTGTGTCGATTACACTGTTAGTGTGATCAGTTGAAGCAGAAATGAAAACTGAAATATAAAACTGAATAATTTCAGTGCCCTAACTGACAGGAGACACTAACAGGTCGAAAGGAACTTGTGCATTAAGAAAAATGTTTTGTATGGAGTGCCAGCTCAGTCACTCAAGGTGAGGTAGACAAATAGTCTTTATCATCAACAAAGAGGGAGCTGCCATTAGGAATAATAGAGGCCTGTTCAGAAGCGCTGTGTCATGAAAAGAATGAAAGGATGGAGCTGTAGGGTCAGTGCTGCCGTTTCCAGCTTATAGGAATGCGATCAGCGCACACCACCATCACAGTTTGTGACAAACCACATTACGGAAACGGTCTCTCAAACTCCTTCTCCGCGCCGAGGCTGAGCGTCAAACGGAAAATGTGTCCAGTCCGACAAAATAGATGGCAGTGGCTCTAGAAACATCAGTTCAATTGCACCATGGATTAAGCCTGGGAGAAAATCCATTAGCAGCGGCTGACTGTGCTCTGGAGCACAACCCAAACAAAGGAGTGTTTACTTTGAATGTCTATCGACATCCTTCATACAAGCTCAGATTCATTTCAGGCGTGTGGCGGATACATTGCGCTCAAAGACCAGGACAAGGTAGAGTGTTTTCTGAAGCAATCTTTAAATGGAGCAATTCTTCTTGAGGGCTGTCAAGGCCCGGCTGCCAGAGAAGGCAAACACAGACCTCTCTCATCGACCTGCATTAGGGGCTGAGTCACTCCCAGCCTTTACAATGGCATTCCTCAGCTTTACACTGGACATGACTGTATGCAGGCCAATGCTGCATTAAACACCAGTGAGGGGAGGAGGGCTTAGTGGCATCATGACTGCAAGAGGTGTGTGTGTGGGGGGGGGGGGGGGGGGGGGGGTTGACTATTTCAAAAGGTTTTTGGAAAAATGTGAAAACATGAAAGATTCTTACTTGTTTGTCATCTCCTGGTTGTATTTACACCGTAGCTCCAGCAGCTCTGTCTGTGCGGTGTTCAAAGCTGGGAGAGAAACCACAGGAAGTGAGATATTAACTTAAAAAAGACATGAACTTTGACCTTAAAGCTACATGACAGCTTGATTTACTAGTCTAATTCAGGACGATTTTCTGTAAACTGCAACACAACGAGTCATGTAACGCTCAAAGAGTTTACAGATGAGATTATACTGTTACCTAGTGAGAAACTCAATCCGCTGCCTTTAAAAATAAAGCCTATTTTAACAGTCATTAATGTAAGTAGCACCAGCGGGACAGGGGGGATTTCAGCAGGAGGCACCATACTGCAATTCTAAATGAAGTGTCTTTTTAATAAGCTGAAATTAAATCCAGCAGCTACAGTACATGCCAGTGTTTAAACTACTTACATGAATGCAGAACTTTGATCTTCTCCTCGGCCTCTGATAGTCTGTCAGCCAAACTAACATCAGCGCCCTCCTCCTCCTCCCTACGAGAAAAAACTGTCAGTTCCTTCACTACATCACGGGCACACATTTAAAGCTACAATAAAGAGCTCAGGGCTGAAAATAAATGTAAATGCCAACCTCCTCCCACTTAGCGAGGGCATGTGTGGTGGAGTTCACAACAAAAAGAGAGACAACACGGTTCAGAAGCTCTCGGAGCCACATTTCAAGCGCTGTGTGAGCGCAATCCTAAAATACAATCATAATCAGCTTTCTCATGTACGTTTCACGAAGCCAGACCGTTCAGTTGTTACATGGAAACTTGTACTGCATTCATGGTCTTTTGTTATTTCACAAAATGCAGCAGATAAAGGAACATCAATGAATGGAGATGGACGTTATACAGAGGCTTACAAATGCCTAATGTTGCACATGTAAACAACATTTTACTGGACTATCTTCATTGCTTTTATTTACTTTGAATTTTGTGCACATAGTTATAAATTGAAAAGGAAAATTACGCTTGTTTTCACATTTTCTTTACAAGTAAATTTATAAAAGTGTGGTGTAGGTTTGCATTCAGCCCCCCTTTACCCTGATATTAATTCCAGTGCTACCAATTACTTAATTAGCAAATGTAGACCAACTGTGTGTAATATAAGCTCTGTATCAAATTAAGTGTTTTCTAAAAGTCTCAGAGCTACAGAGATTCACAGCTCAGGTGGGAGACTCTCTTAATCATGGATTCCACAAAAACAGAAATTATACTCATGTGTCAGAACGGTCTAGTTAAAGTCAGTACCTAAATCTAATTGAGAAACTGTGGAAAGAGCAATTTTGCAAAGAAGACTGGGTAATCGTTCTCCAGATGTGCAAAGCTGGTAGAGAAATAGAACAAAAGATTGGGAACTTTAACTGCAGCAAAAACTGCTTCTTCAAAGTATTGACTCAAGGGGCAGAATACACATGCATGCCACAGTCTTCAGAATTTTTTTGTATTTGAAGAATAGTAGTTGACTTGTAATCGGATGGTTGTAGGTTCGATTCCATCTTCCGCCTGTCAGATTTTGATGTGTGCGCCTGGGCAAGTGTGGTAGGTGTATACATGTGTGTGTGTTTGTGAGTGCAAGTGGCTGAATGTGGCTCCGGCGTGAAGCGCTTTGAGTCGTCAGTATGACTAGAAAAGTGCTAGATAAGTTCAGTCCATTTAAAAAACTTTTAAACTGTTCATCTATCACATCAAATCCCGTAAAAATTGATAAAAATGTGTGGGTATAAACACATTTGCAAGGCAAGGTAAAGAAAGCAGATTTTTTTTCTGATTCTCACCGTTGGTCCTCATTTTGATCCTGGTGGTTCTGCTGCGGAGACGCCGGGGCCTCGGGGGCCGGTGTGCTGTTTGGGGTCATCAGTGAAGTTGGAGAGGTGGATTCTGAGACCTCCTCTGATGCAGCTGCAGCTGCTGAACTGTCCTCTATGGGCTCTGCAGGCGTACAGAACGCTACCATTAGTGTATGAAGTCAGCGCTCAGATTTTGAAAAAGAGTCTTCAAAAAGATCCTTTTTTTTCCCTAATGTTTTTAGATATTCTGGTATAACCTTAGACCTGCAGCTTCTCTTGCAGACGTGTTCTGCTGAGGGATCCATTTGATTGTTCCTTCGTGGGGATGATTGTGGACTGACCTGTCTTTTCAAGGCACTCCAGGTGTTTCTTCCAGTGCCCGCTGATCTCTCGCACCAGGGCCTCGCTGTCTGGGGCCGAACTCTGAAGCTGCTGCAGCCTTTCCTCCAGGGAGTGGGAGGCCTCCAGCAAAGGAGCTGGATCTGTGGAGAAAAAAGAAAAGAAAATACAAAAACAAATCACTGCAAAAAGAACTACTGAGGCTCGCATAATAGACATACAATGTTGCTTTTCAAAAAAAAAGAAGCTAAATAGCTGTTTTACGGCATGCGCTGCCTGTAAAGCACATTACAGAGTTTTCTGCTCCACAGTTTCAACTCCGGCAGACTATTCCACAGAGACTTGTTTCCAAAGAGTGACTCTTAGAGTTTCCTCACTCAGTTGCCTTTGAAAATCTCACAGGCTGGACCTAATGACACAAGTGCTGCTCAGACCCACGTGAGCGAAAGGATCAAATCTAATGAGCTATCTAGCACGCTGATGAATGGCAAAGTTGACGAAAACATTACAATAAATATGTGACAGGGGCTTAAGTGCCAAATATACACCTAGGTAAAGTGTGAAAAAAAGTCTGCTCCTGAAAAGGGGGTAAAAAAAAAAAAAAAGAGGGATTCTTTAGCACAACAGAGGAGCTGTTTTGCAATGCATGCGCAGCAGCACGGGGCCCATGGGGCCAACTAGGAGGCTGTTTCTCAGCTAACAAGTCTCCTCTGTATCATTTGATCATTTAAATTATTATGCCAGGAATTCTCAGGAGGCAGCTCGGCACTCCACATCACAGAGCTGTTTTTAATCTTCCCCTTCCCTTTCTTCCCCTCCCGAAAAGTTCAACAGCTCAGAGAGAGAGAGAGCGGCTCCTGTTGTGTACCTGCCTGCCGAACACCAAAGGAGGTGACTTCTAGTGCCAAAGCACAGAGAAGGAAGCTCAGGGGAGCTCCTTGACAAGAGGGGGGGACGAGACGAGATGTAGAGCCACACGCACAGACAGCCGTGCACCAAAACACACAGGCGCACACCGCAGCTCCTCAAAACTCTAAAAGAGGAGGAAAATCGCTGCTTTGCTGCACAAACTTTTCTGCCACCGCTTTCATCCTCTCATCTTAAGACTTCTGTGTGGAACCCAATTGGATCCGTTCTTCAGTACCGGCACCGACTGAAGTGACTTTTCATAAGAAGTTGGAGCCACAAACGTTTAAACTTTGCCAGATGCCACAGAGAGAATGCAAACTCCGAGGGTGGCTGGCTGGCTGGCCTGAAAACTGATTTTCATCAGAGGGGCAGGAGCTCTGTGGCGTGCAATCTGCTGAAATCCTGGCCTCGCATTGCAGCGCTCCATATCTGCATTTTCATCAGACAATACATTTTGGACCGTTTAATTGATGAACCGTTTTTTTGGGGGGTTTTTTGCCCTTCTTGCCAGGACCGTTTACAGTCAAACATTGTCTGCATTCATTGTTACAGCAACTGTGAAGCTATTGCATCAGTCACAAGGGACATCACTATTAAGAGCACAGCCGTTCTAAGACAAACAGGATGACTTAAAGCACTGCTATATCATCGACCCTCTGTCACAGAAATCACTTTATCAGCCTCTTTCCCATATATCCTTTCAACTTTTAATGATCAAAGGACAGAGATTATGGTAAGGGATCTCTGACGCATGGACAAGTCAGGATTATCAATCAGTGGCAGGGGAGGGAAGGGATGTAACTTAAGTCTATACACAAAATTAACCCCCATCAAAGTCAAGCAACAGGATGCTCTCCAAGGGCCCCGGATCCACAATTACGGAGAGAGGAAGGCTGCTTCGAACTTTGGAAAATGCGGCTACTAATTGATGGAGCTAAAAAGAAGCTCTTCTTTGAAAAGGCGCCGACATTAAATCCACCAAGTATAATCCGGAGAAGAAACTTTGTAACAAATAGCTGTGGACAGGAACATGAGTTGGTTAGCGCAAACATACAGAAGCACAAATACAGTGCTTAATACATTTACTGGGACCTCTGGGAAAAATGTTCAGGAATCATTCACACACACTGAAAACTTTACACATATTCAATATCAAATTTAAGTACATTTTTGTCTTTCACAAATGTCACACTTGATACCCCTGACAATCCTTTTAACAAATGTAACTGAAGCAGTTTTTCCAATTCATACTTTACTTGAAGTTGGTCAAGAATTTCCAATTATTAATTAACATCTTTAGGTTTCCCGGTGGTACAAATATGATGCAATAAAGGCAGGTTTCTTTGAGTTTCTAGACACCAGACTGTATATGTATCTTGGCACTATGCAAGCTGAGGAGAACGGTAATGAAAATAAAGGAAAATCCTATAAGCTGACTGTTATAAAATTCTTTCAAAGAACGAAATCTTGGTTTCCCTAAACCACTATAGGAACCATTAGAAACTCTATATACCAACTAGTTGCCAGGAGAATTGTTTTTTTTTCTACCATCACAAAAGTAAACATGTGGAGTTTGCTAAAGTCTGTTGGGAATTTAACTGGAACAGTGTGGTTTGGTCAGATGAGGAGGGCTGATCCTTTCAGCAACAAATGGGATGAATCTATAGACATCCACCTTGTGCCTACTGTAAAGTAGGGTGGGGGACCTGTGGTGTTGTAGACCCGTTTCTGTTCCAAAGGCCTCAGAAACCTTGCTAGAGTTTTTAACATCGTGAGGCGCATTTCCACCATCGGAACATCAGGCTAATTTTATCAAACCTTTACAATATGCCTGTGTTTCTATTTCACCTAGCCAGGCCAATAGGGTCAGCTGAAAGTACCAAGCGAGCAGACTTACCACCAGCTTTTCTTTCTCGTAAAGAAAAGCTGGTCTACTGGAAATGCGGCATTAGTAAACTTTCCATTGTGCGATTATGAGACTGCAAAAAAGCTGAATTAACAGTAGGGTTTTTTTCCACAGATTTATTTAAATAAAGACGCCAATAAAAGTGCTCGGTACTATATGATTACATTTTTCCACAGATTTATTTAAATAAAGACGCCAATAAAAGTGCTCGGTACTATATGATTACATTTTTCCACAGATTTATTTAAATAAAGACGCCAATAAAAGTGCTCGGTACTATATGATTACATTTTTCTAATCTATTCCTCACCTTAATTAGTGTTACAGATTCCAGTTATTAACAAAAACTCCTTAGAGCCAATAAATGACATGATATGCAATGTATCATTCATTCTTTCTTTCTAGACACCATACTTTTCATATAGCGCACATCCAGGATGACGTTTTGTTTCTCTAAATTTTATTACTTGCTATTTTTTCCTTTATTTATGAGAGAAATAACCCAAGCTCATGGTTGTTTACATTCATTCCAACCTATTCAGACTTGGGGTACTCCCTCAGAATGGGAAATGAGCCTTTCAGGTTAATGCCTAGCACTTTCAAAAGGTCAGATTCTCTAAGACCTGTCCTCATGAGGACCCTTCCTATGACTGGACTCCGCTGTCTCCTGTAGTTTGACTGTGCCCACTCTTTGAGTTTTGGGGTACAGCTTTGAAAACCTTTTCGCTGTCAATATTTAGTGTCCACTGCCTAAAAGGGACACGTTATGACAGCAGCTAGAATTAAAGCCTTCCTTTGCTTAAGAGTGTTCTGCAACAATTCAAACAGTAGAGAGTCAAACACAGACAGCCAGACCCCGCCAAGAAATTTAATGAAAGCTGACAACATGTTATCATATGAACACCGTGCAGGGAGCAGTGAACTGACCTCATTCCTTCCTCTTTAAAGCTTTCATGGCATCCAATGGCTTGAAAGATAAGATGTTCATAATCAATTAACTGTTAAATATTTTGTCATATCAAAAGGAAAAAAAATATATTGGAATTTTTTTCTATAATAGGCAGAGGTTGGTAGTAACTACTGGAAATTGCATTTACTTGAGTAACGTTTTGGGGGAAAAGTACTTTTAGGAATACTTTTAATCCAGCATTATTTTTGCTTTTCTTTGAGTAATATTATAAAGTATCACTACCCTTACTTGAGTAAAATCTCTGGCTTCTCTACCCACTATGAGTAGCTTAACTGAATGAGGAACAAACATGTTTTAAACAAAACCTACAGTTTGTTGAAGTGACACTTCTAATTTGTATAAAAGCTTTTTTTCAGTTATGTTCTTTCTACTCCTACCATTTTGAAATGAAGTAGTGAAAACATTATTATACAGTGAGGAACAGAAGTATTTGAACACCCTGCGATTTTGGAAATTCTCCCACTTAGAAATGTAGGAGGGGTCTGAAATTCACATTGTTTGCATTTCCACTGTTAGAGACCGCATTAAAAAAAATTAAGGAAATCACGTTGTATATTTAAAGAATTTTGTTGAATTTTCTTGCTGCACATACGTATTTGAACACCTGGCAATCAGCAAGAAATCTGGCTCTCAAAGACCTGTTACTCTGTCTTTAAAAAGTCCACCTCTACTCCACTTATTAATCTAAATTAGTAGCACCTGTCTGAGCTCGTTAAAGACACCTGTCCACCCCACAGTCAGTCAGACTCCACCTACTACCATGGGCTAGACCAATGAGCTGTCAGAAGACACCAGAGACAAAACTGTAGACTTCCACAAGGCTGGAAAGGCTACGGGGCAAATGCCAAGCAGCTTGGTGAAAATAGATCAACTGTTGGACCAATTGTTAGAAAATGGAAGAGGCTAAAGATGACTTGACCATCTGGATGATCCAGAGGAGACATGAGATTATATATATATGCAGCATTACAATATATATAGGCAACTAGTCATATCTTCCACTCCGTTAAAACACTTAATGCTCAGAAGTCCATATATGGTTGTTTAATGGATTTGCATTGCACTAAAATGAATACATTTTGATGGACATATATGCAGCTGAAACAGGTAGCCTAGTGTATCCCGAATGTTTCAAAATTAACATTTTTATGTAACATAATAATTATGGCCTTTCTTTTTTGGGGGGAGGTTTGGCTTAAGCTTTATTCTTTAATGTCTTTTTAAATTGCATTACTTTTATACTTTAAGTAGTTTTGAATAAAGTACTTTTTTACTTTTACTTGAGTAAAAAACTTGACTTGATACTTCAACTTCTACATTAGTGTTTTTAAACCCTAGTATCTATAGCCTACTTCTACTTGAGTATTGAATGTGAATACTTTTGACACCTCTGATGATCAGTAGTCTTAATGGAAAATACTTTGTTACTCTTGACTAATTCCTTGAGTGGCTACTTCTTCCTTTTACTTGAGTAAAAATATGTTTAAGTAGTGCTACTCTTACTTGAGTACAATTTTTGGGTACTCTAACCACCTCTGGGACCAGATTAATACAATGTGGATAGAAAATGATGCAAGGATTTTCAAATATGTCTTTTTACATTTGTATTCCGCCTCCTTTACTTTAAACCCATAAGATAAAATCCAGCTGACTTAGTGCACATCAGTAAACAAACAGCATCATGAAGACCAAGTAACATATCACGAAGAAAGTGGTGGAGAAGGTTAGAGCAGGGTTAGGTTAGACGACAATATGCAAATGAGCCATTTTGCCAAAAATAAAAGGACAAATATGACAGTGTAGATGTGCAAAGGGGGGTACAGACATACTGCAAAAAACTTGCAGCTGTTAATGGAGCAACAGGTGGTTCGACAAAATACTGATTCAGGCGGGTCTGTGTACAAATACATCCCCACTCTGCAAATTATTTGCAAAGAAAACTGAAGACCATCTATCCTTTTTCTTTAACTTTTGCAAAGTTTGGTGTTGGTCTATCATATAAAACCCCTATAAAAATCTATTGAAGGTCTTTGGTTGCAACGTGGCAAAATGCAGACAATTTAAGTTGCATGAGATCTTTTGCAAGCCACTGTAGGTTTCAGTTATTTCATAAGATTTCTATCCTGATTAAAACTTTTTGTCCACTGCTGTTTTTTGCTCATGCATAGCGATCCCTGTATAGAAGGTTTAAAGATACTCGGGCTCCAAAGACAAGTTCTAATTCAGACAAATTAGAACTTGTTTTGGTCGAATTACATACTCCAGTGTAATTAAAGTAAAATAGGGCATGGCAAACTCTGCACAAACAGGAATAATGTAATAAACCTTAAATATCAAACGAGCTGCAAAAGCTTGCACAACTCTGTGGTTTTGGCTGGATTGATACAGAGTTTCATCACTTTGGCTGAGTCGTAATGAGGTTATCACCCTGCAGCTGCCTGCTTGTGGTCACTATAGTATTGCACATCTGAAAGCAGGATCAGAAGCTGGACGACTAAGCATGCTGTGGGTGGCTCGTCGAGGGAAGGGAAGGGAACGGAAGGGAAGGAGGGGGGGGTCTGCAGGTTTAGGTGGGCGGGGAGTGGACGGGCGCATTGCAAGCCAAGACAAGCAGGTGTGTCAGGGCGGTCCGTCTTGGCCCTGTCAGCGATACACCATCATTAGGCGGTGTGGGCGCAGTAGGGTGCACCATTATGTCTCCCTGGGCTCTGTGTAATTACGCTCTGACATAATTAACCCAGCAAGCCCATTAGCCAAGCATTGGCTGGCTGAAGAGAGGGAGGGAGAGAGAGAGAGGAGGAGGAGGGGGAAAAAAAGCTATAATTATTTGTTGTGCGCATGTTAATGAGGCCAGCTGTGTTCCCATCATACAACACGAACAAATTAATTTACAAGGCTGTGCTCCAAGGTTTTTTTTTTTCTTTTCATTCCAAACAGACTTGTTTTGTTTTTTTCATCCTCTCTCCGCGAGTGGACTTCAAGGTCCACAAACACGCTCTGCTCCTGCTGCAACAAACAGCAACACTGTTGTAATATTGTTGTCAAGGACCAAAACTGGGTTGACGGAGCACTTTCACCTTCACACACAATGTAAAGAGATATGCGATGTGAAAAATAAAAAAAATAAATAAATTATGCCTCTCATCTTCAGCCTGTCAAGGAACAATTTTGATTTAAAGAAACAAACTGCTTGCAACAAATTCAGAAACATCTTCTGTTTGTGGCGTATTTTAAACCATCAAGCATTTGATACTCAGACGGCAGAGAGAAGACTTCTTCTTCCCTTGATGTGACAGAAGGAAGGAGAAAATACTCAAATATAAAGATGCTTGGAATGAAAAGAAAAAGGGGGGGGAAAAAAGGTACAACTGTGGGAAGCGGCGGCTTTTTTGTATGCGAACAAAACATAGCGGAGAGAGGAAACTTTTTAACCTGTGCTTTTTATTTATTGCTGCTCTGCGTGTTTCTTTGACAGACTGAAGGACGAAGACGGAGCGACATCAATGGCAGAGGCTTTTTAAAGCTCAGAACAAAGAGGGGGGGTGTCAGGGAAACAAAGAGAGGAGATACGCGGCGTTTAAAATTAACACAAGATGCTGCCGCAAAGAAAGAGGCGCCTGTGACATCCGAACCAAACTAAACGGGAAAGAATACAGGAAAGAATGACAAACTTTCTTTTCTGATTCATTGAATCCAAATCGGAAGGAATTAACAGCAATAAATACTATTCACTTTTATTGTCTGCATCCCATCAGCTCTCATCAACACACACATTCCTACACACACGGCTGCTGCCGTTTGTGAACACACTCTCTCCTGGCCCCTCTAGGGTCTCCAAATCCACAGGGATGAGTTGGAGAGGCCTGGCTCTTTTATGAACATAATGCATTATTAAGCACCTCAAACATCTCCTGGGCCTTTGTTTATTACTGCTCTTATTAATCACTTATGCATAATCTCGTCCCGCCCAGAGAGCTTTCATTTTCCGTCAGCTTTTATATGCCCTTATTTTCCGACAGACTCAAACACAAAGCACTTCTCCTCCACGCTCCTCCCGAGTCAAGGTACTCAGCCGCGCAATTACAATAAAACCGGCTAGCCGTGCCTGGCAGGCCTCGCTTTCTGGTGCTTCGTGTATGGGGCGGGCTGGGGAAGGATGGCTGTTCTTTATGCATCTGAATGACCGCGAATCACTGAGTTCAGTTCAGTGCCTCCTGTTCAGAGTAAAGACGAGGGCAGCATCTGTTGTGAATCAGTAAGGCACTTTATTACAGGGTTCCAAAATTATACACCAGACAAACTTCTACAACTTTCTGGCAGTATTTCCATTTATGCTTCATAAACACTGAGACAACACTGAATATGTCTTCTGATGCAAAGCAACAAACAGACTAGTCGAATCAGGATTACATTATCCTAAATTAAACTCTGATTCCTCAAGCACAGCTTGGGATCTATGGCACTTTAATTCTCCTTGTAAAAAGACAATGTTTATGAGGCGACCCAAAGCATTGTTTCCCAGGTCCAGTTCAATACCCTGACCTAACGTGGCACAGGAAAATGTACGTTTTTGAGTCGGCGTGCACGTAGCAATTTTAACCCTGGTTTTACGTTAGACGGCCATGTCCAGGTTCAGTTACCTTATGTTTTTACAAACTACCGAAATCTTGGTAAAGTTTCCCGGTCAGACGTGGAAGCTGTTATTTATGCTCGAGATTGAGTTATTTTAATTCATCACCTGCTTTAACAACGCACCGCTGGATCGTCTGTGTGTTGCACAGAACACTGCTGCCAGGCTTATGACGAAGGAAAAACTAGGTTTATGGTGTCACACCCCTCGTAATCCCGCTAAACTGGCTCCTCATTCACTTCAGTGTACATTCCATGTCTTGGTGCTTATTTCCACAGCAGGTCCCCGAGGTCTCGTCTCATGGCTCCTCATCAGCAGCAGCCGCACCAGGACCCAGCACTGACAGTGAAAACTGTCACTTTTTAACAATTGCTTTGCCTAACTATACGGATGTTTTGTGTTTAGTTTTTCTTCGTGATCATCATCTTGAAAGTCATCATCTCTAAAGTTAAGCTTACTTCACCAACTGCTGGAATATACGGCTGGCATCTTCCCAAGGCTGGGAGACAGCTGTGTTTTAATAAAACAACTGACCAACACCAGCAGAGGACTTGCTATCCAAATCGTCACTGACCGTGGAAACTTCACGGTGGACTTTAAACAACGTGAATTCTTTGCCTCTCTACTCTTCCATCAGACTCTAAAACCTTCATCCAATCAAAATAAAATACAACATTTACTTTCATCTGAAGAGACTGGACTTCAGTCTATTCAACTGACTCTGTTTAGCAATCCTCTCAAGTTTGTGGTTATCACCGTTGTTTACGCAGGTTTTCCTATCACACTTTTTCCTTCCACTCAACTGTCCGTTAACATGCTTGGACACAGCTATTTAAAAAGCCAGCTTTTTTACCTATGAGATGAATGGCTTGCCCTCCTTGTGGTGGGTTTCGGTGAAAACTGTTGCGTTGCCGGTCTTCCCGATGATTGTATAGGCCACAACATCTCTAAATTAAAGCTCATTTTTTTGGTGGTCTTATGTAATATTCTAACTTTCCGATCAACTGAATAAATAGCTGAAATATTTCAGTGCATTTGTAGTGAATACACATCAAGGAGATATGATTTCAGCCTTTATTATTGAAGAAAAAAAGAACTTTCATAATATCCTAAATTAAGATTGTTCGTCTGATGTCTTCAAACAGAAGACTCACTTCTATCCGCAGTACCAATGGTCACCACTAGCAAGCACTCTTGCCCTAGCATTTCCACCAACACACACACACACTCATAGACATGCACATTCTCTTCAGACATGCCGTAGGCCCCGAAAACACACACGCGCACACACACACACACACACACACTTAAGTGGGGTGTATTTAGATCAGAATCTTTACAAAGTCTCCGTGAGCTTTCCGCTCAGATAAAAGGAGATGTGTTCTAAAAAGAGAGGGGGAGCAGGGCGGATCCTGGGGGATGAGTGTGTATGCTGTGAGGAGGCGAGGAAGAGCAAACACCTGGAGTGTCAGTCTCAAGGCTACGCCCCTGGCGACAAGGCCTCGCTGCTCTCACAGAGGTGGCAACAAACGCAGGCGTTCAAACGCCCCCTACCCTGCATGCATGCAGACACACAAACACACACACACACACACACACACTCCAGGAGAGATCAGCAGAATGAGGCAGACGAGGAGGAGAGGTTCGGAGCATCTCTGGGAAGGCGGCGGAGAACGCGGGCAGATGATGCCACTGTTTTTGAGCGTTCATTGATCAGGATGTGTTTATGTGTGCTGATCAAAACCGTGCGGAGGAGATATAAACATTGTTAGGGAAACACTGTTAACAGGCCTCTTTTAAGCGTCAGACTGGGTAGGAGTTAGAGCGCGCAGCATGGGGAAGTGTCACAGGCAAATCAAAATATAGCACGCTAATGAAACACTCCGGTGGATTGACGTGTTGGCTTAGGGGCCTCGAGAAATGAGATTTGAAAAAATACTTCAATCACTCACATCAAAAGTTTCGGGGGGGGGGGGGGGGCTTTTTGCTCAGAGTTTACTGTTGCATTCTAGTTGTATACAGGTAGCAACAAAGCATTAGCATGTCATGATGAACTCTCACATGTGTGACGGCTTTGTTACTCGTTTCGAACAGTAGGCGGGGTAGAGTGGATAACTGATATGTGACCAGGTGTTATCAGCATCCACATACATCAGGTCACATATTGAGCAGTTCCCCCCCTAATGCATTCATTGGACCACCAGCTTTTCTGGGCATGCACACACACACACACACGCAGGGAAGAGGCACTTTCAAATGAAATAATAGGAGGGGAAAAACGCCATGCCATGAATAGTAATAATTGCATTAAGATTAACGAGCATGGCGTGTAAAGAATAATTGCATCTGTCGAAAGATTAAAAATACATGAGCTGTGGTGTTTGTTGGAGGGAACGGTAGGAAAACTTGCTTGTTGTGTTTCAGGGGCAGAGAGAAATGGAGCGGCGCCACAGCCAAATGAGTGTCCTCCCGTGTACCTGGAGTCATCCATTCTGGTGAGAGGTGGGTAGGAGAGAGAGATAGGGGGGGGTGAGGGGGTGACCTTGGACACCAACAGCAAGCTGTACAGTGACTAACAGGGACAGAATATAGTGAGTTCTCCTTACAGATGATACATACTGAGGATGGGGGGGGCAACATGCTGAAGCCCCCCAGCTCTGCCCCCGGTCTGGTAAGGTCAAGATAATTCATTCCGATACCAAACCTCCAAAATATGCAGTATGTTATCAGTTTAACACAACGTTCCACTTATTTCTCAGGTTCAGCCTCTTACAAAACCTTACAAATGTACTACTTTTTTCATAAGGGTGTGTTTTTTTCCCCTGATAACATAAATAAATACAGTGAGCAAAAAGTTAGGAGTTCTGCCTCCTGCAGATTGATTAGGTACCCATGTGGCTGATTGATTGATTGATTGATTGATTGATTGATTGATTGATTGATGCCCCCTGACCTCAACAAGCACAGCTGTCCACAGAATCAATCTCATCTGCAAGATGAAAACTGTTGGTGTGATCTTTCAAAAACAAAAACAAAACAAAAAAAAGGCTAAATGACCATAAATTGCCCTCGGCCTGGAGCTCCAAGTGAGATCTTATCTGATGGAGTGAGGCTGATCATTAAAAAGATACTGCTACACAGAATCAGCTGGTCAATGACCTGAAGGCAGCTGGAACCACACTTACTGAGAGCACCGTTGGTAACACATACTCAGGTGTAGATTCTCAGTTCAGAGCTTAAGTTCAGTTCCTTTCTACTAAAGCACTTCGGATCATTGGAAACACACAATGCAAGATCTGGATGAAAACTCACAACCCCCCGTAGCAGGTCAGAGGCTCATACCATTTACATACATTAAAAAGGCTGACGGTGTCGACCCAGCTACCAATGGTTCAACAACCCTAAACACACAGCAAGAGAGCAGGACCCTATCAAAGCCCACACTTTGATAGGGTCCAACAGAGAATCTGATCCAAGAACTCAACACTGACGGAGCTTCAGCTATTTTACAAAGCATAAGTTTCGGTCTCTAGATGAGTAAAGCTGATACGGACATACCCAAAAAGGCTTTCAGTGAAGTATTGACTCAGGGGGCCTGAATGCAAATGCAAAGCTCACTGTTCAGAATCTCATCGATTAAAGAAAAATAAAATAAAACCATGTGATCCTTTTTCCAATAATACTTTTTATTGCTCCATCACATAAAATGCCAGTCAAACAGGGTAAAATTTGTTGTACAGTGACAAATGGAGACTTTTGCAAGGCACTGCCAATATAAAATACACTAATATATTTGTGGCCTGAATAAAAACACAGAACCAATTCTTTTGCAAATGTAAGGTCAAATGGAAATGAGTGGCTGTGCAGCATCACCTGATATAACAGAGTACATGATATTCTACGCCGTTCAAGACAAATGAGTGGTTACAAAAAGAACCTGTTGGAATAAACAGTTTGTGTTTCATTAAAAAGTGAGTAGTAAACTTATGGGTGAAATCTGATGTGGGTTGACAGTGGCCTTTGCTCCTTTAAAAAAATAAAAATAAAACAACGTTCATCCTTAACGGAACATTCAAATTGCTTCCTGAGAGGTCCGTTTTAGAATAGTGTACCATTAATATGCTCCGGAGCTGGTATTAAGGTCATAATCTAAACAGGTATAGGTTAGATTAATCAAACTGAATACGTTTTCAAAGAAAGGCATTTCTTATCGAGGAAATAACGCCATTCAAAGTCGTTTTGTGCCTCTGTGCATCTGAATGTGAGGGTTAGCGTGTGTGGGTGGGTGGTGGCGTAATATCAAGCAGGGGACTTCAAGGAAAAATGGAGACCTTTAAAAGTCAGTTGCCGTCGTCGCTTTTTCTCTGACGCCGGCTTTTATCTTGTATTCATTGAATCTGTAAACAGCATTCTCTACTCCTGCCACAAGTGCTTCTCTGATCTAGACTGAGATTGGGCTGCGTACTGATGCCGTCTTCTGCAACAGCGAGCAATACACTACATGTTCCCTGGCACTGGGGGGGAAAAAAAAACAAAGAAAAACTGAATAAACAGACTGTGTCTTTCCTTTACCCTAATTTTCTGCCTTTTGCACCTTTTTCCATTTCCCCCTTTTGGCCTCATCAGGTTCAACACAAACCTAGACTTCGGTTGGGATTTTAATTGGTCCTCCACAATCAACAGCAAAGCTCCTTAAGAATGTGTTTGCTCCTCAGTCAGGCTACACTCAAGGACCAGTGCTGGGTTTTGAAGTGGCCTCACGCAGAGTTTTGGAAACCACTCAGAGCATAGACTTTGAAAAATAGATAAGAGCCACAGGGTATAGGGTTTTATGTATCTTATATGCATGTGCTGCCGCACCGTATCCACCGTGTTCCGTGGCGAGAAAATTACTTTTCGGTTTGTGTGTGTGATGCTTCATATGAGGCGTCTCTGCCGGTATGCAGAGAGAGCTGGTCCACGCACAGACGTGACGTTTGACAGGGGATTGATCTTTAGAGATGATCCTGAGGAGTGTGGTGGTGTTGTTTGTGAAGATGCACTTCTCTGGTCTTAGTGGGAGACTCACCTGGGGCCTCAATAAGTTGTTTGTAGATTCCCAGGAACGCAGACTCTGCCTCCTTACTGCGCTTGTTCAGAGCTACCACCTGCAGGGAAGAAGATGCCATTAAGGTAAACATGGACTTGCATAACCGTGGCAGAGAGTACATTTTTGGCAGTATGAATGTTTGAGGGGAGTGAAGATGACCTGCAAAGAACATGAGGCTTATGATCGAACATTATTGGTAAATCCCATAATTTAGTTTAAAAAATATTCTAATTATAGCCTCAATCGGAAAACCAAAGAAAGCCTTTGAACAAATCCCTATTTATGTTCAAAGTATGTTCTGGAAGATAAGTGGAAAAGATTTTGATTAAAAAAAAAGCTGTCAAATACAGAGGAGGAGTGATTGTGATTCACACCCAACACATCTTGTCCCATAGTAGTCCCCTGGAGACATGCTGTTGACAGGACATAACTATATAATATGAAACTAACCACAACAGAAAGTATGTTACTTTATAAAACACATACAATACATTGAAAATTTGCCTTTATTTAAAGGAGACATATTATGCCTTTTTTAACCCAGTTATAATAGGTCTGTACAGAACATGTTAATCAAGTTTTTTGCACAAAATCACTCTCACATAAAGCGATCTCACCAGCGCAATTCTTGACTATTTTAGCCCCTTTCAGAAACTGTTTAGAGGTCCCTGTCACTTTTATGCAAATTAGTGGTTGCAGGCCACACCCACCCCTCTTGTTACTAGGCTGCGGGTTTGCCACACATGAGAATGGCATGGAATTGGTGGACGGGGATTGACAGGTGAGGGGCTGTTATATGCAAATTCCGCTTATTGTGACGTTACAATAGGACTTTTTTTTTCCCCAAACAGTTTGTAGAAGCAAAAGATTTCTGTAAAAATTAGCACAAAAAAAATTTATGGTTTTTATTCGTGTTTGGGATATTTATAGAGGCAGCAGAGACCCAAATGGCAACACAAAAAGATGGAAAAAGTGACATTTGCATATTATGTGCTCTTTAAAGCCCATACCATTCTAAATCGGAGATGCTGCTCCAGAATTAAAATCTTCATGTGTGGTAGGTAAACTGCCATCACAACATCTTTTGGTTTTTCATGGAGTTTAGGGTGACCATATTTTGATTTCCCCAAAAAAAAAAAAAAAAAAAAAAAAAGAGGACGCTTGGCCCTGTCCTGAAACACCTTCAGGACTGTGCCAAGACTTTTGTTTTTGACATAAAATGTGCGTTCACCATGTGGTCTCAATGAACAGTTATATAACAAACTTCAGATAGGTTTTCACAAGTACAAAAATTACTTTAAAATATCTGAAAATGAATTAATAACAGAAATAATTACTCTTCCAAATTAGAACATTTACCAGTAATAGTTAACTTTTTAAGTCACACTGGACAAAACTTAAACAAATATCTGTAATTATATTCTGAGAAAATAAGTATTGTTTTCTTTTCCATCTAGTAATAAAAGTAAAAAGCAGCAGTCTAAAAAAGACAATAAAAATGTGCATACTCCAGTCTCCATCCTCCTCAGTCAATTTATAGATGAATTCTCACTTTGCACAGAATTATTAAAGTTTTTTTGTCCTGCTGGATCTTTGCCACTTTTTTCAACAACTAAAACAGAGCTATGCCAGTTCCGCACAGAGCGGTGCATCATAGCCCGCTGTCTGTTCCTTCTATGAACGGATCAGAACCATCCACGAAGCAGCAAGTCGGCGAGGACATCAGATGACAGGAAGTGTGTCATATTGCATCCATTGGACCAGTCAATTTAAGCATGCTTATTGGTACCCTAAAAAACGATGAAAACCCAGACATTTTCATCAATCTATGAAATCCTCCGGACTCCCCAGATATGACAAGTGGACATATCTGGGAATAAGAGGAAA
This sequence comes from Valencia hispanica, assembly GCA_963556495.2. Taxonomy (NCBI): domain Eukaryota; kingdom Metazoa; phylum Chordata; class Actinopteri; order Cyprinodontiformes; family Valenciidae; genus Valencia; species Valencia hispanica. The sequence goes on from OY747704.1 coordinate 11,624,654, forward strand.
GTTGGTCCCCCTAATGTAGTTTTTTTAAAACCTCAAGGTGGAACAATATATTTTATTTCTATTACTTCGTTGTAGCCTAAAAACCAAAGAAAACATTTTCACAAATCCTTGTTTATGTTCCAAAGATGTTCTGGAAGATTGATGGAAAAGCATGTCATTTCAAAAATAAAAGCTGTAAAGCAAGGAGGAGGAGTTATAACGTTCAAGCTACAGCGCTTTTCCTCAGAAAAAAAAAAAAAAAGTAATTATGAATAGCATTTCAATCACACAATGTCTAACAAGCAGGATAAATAATCTCCCACTTGAGGAACTACTTCAAAAGGAACCCAAATGTTTTTGCAATAAACATTTGAAGAGGAATGGAAAAAGATCTTACTGAAAAAAAGGGGCAAACTTCTAGAGGAATCACTTGCACGCCACGTTCAGGGCATAATTAGCTCGGTATGATACCGATCTTCTGCTTTGATCTTTTCATTTGGTCAATTTGGAACTTAAGTGAAGGAATTTGAGCGGTAACAGCACAAAAATCAAAATATAATAAATGTGCACTCATCTTTTCATCTCGGTTCAAACGTAATGAAAACTTTGCCAGAGTTGCTGAGAGTCCGCACTCACCTCACTCACAATTGGGGCTGCACCATATTAGGAAAACATCTAAATGAGACAGTATTACTGAATATTACAATGGTGATTTCTCTCCCTATTTGTGTTCCGTTTCATCACCACAAGGTTCTCATGCACTTTTGCATCTTGCCAAAAAAAAAAAAAATATCAGCATGCAAAGAATGAATGCATGGAACTTCAAAAAGGGGGGAAAAATCCCCAAGAAGTTGTTTCCAATTTTCATATTGTACACATTGATTTAGCAAGGATTCTGTTACTCATTATATTGTGCAGCCCTACTCCGAATGCACAGAACATTTCCAAGGGAAAGAAACAAACAGGAACACAAGCCAAATAGCAATCTTTTCTGATTCCTGTGATTCTAGGAGAAAAACTGATCGTTTTTAACAGTAATCAGTGTCATCTTGAGAAAGCTTCAATATTTCTCCTGTTTAACTGCCAAGCTGTTGCGTGTTGCGAGGTGACATTTGGCCTGGTAAATGTAGGTGGCGGTGTGTGCGAGGACACTCGCCAGTGGCCTCCATCACCAGCAGCACTCAGCACCTGCTATCCGCGACTCGGCGGGTGACGCAAACCAATTAACGATTCATTAGGAGGCACAAAGAAAGCAAATTAGCCACCACCTGGCCCCATGGAGAGGGCACCTGCACTAGTGGGTATGTGGGTTACCCGCTCACTAAGACTCCAGATCTGTTAGTAAATCAGAGGACATGCAGCGCCTCCGTCTTGATGCCCTCTACTCTATAACAGTAAAGTCAAATCAGGCTGTTCTGAATCACCCCCAGCTCACCAAGAGCCAACTGGATTCAAACGATTGTCATCTATTGTTTGTGTCATTTCTGTCACTGTTGATTACAGCCCCAGTCATATCGACTCAATGGGGCCCGACAAAGGGCCAAGAGGGCGTCATGTTCTCGGCGGGCTGCTCCTCGGCAGCATAACTGCACTCGAAAAACATTCATTTCGCAAAAGGCTGAAAACACTTATGAGAATGGTGGCAGTGTGTTGGAGCTGTTTAGTGGGGTTATAAATAAGGTGTGTGGAAAATAGCGAGAGACGGAGAGCCTTTGATTTACTGGAAATGGCTGCCACGTTCTCCAGGGAGGCATAATGACAGCATCATGTTTAAAGAAATATCATAAAGATCAAGCAAATCCCCCCCCCCCCCCAACAATCACTCCCACTCAGAGCAACTCGGAGGAGTTCATGGAAAATGGAAAAGGCTGGAGTCCAATCAATACAGATGCAATAGTCTGCAGCTCTTAGGCAGCTCCCTGATACACAGTGCTGTTGTTTCACTCAGCCGTACCCCAGTTTAAGCTTCCACCCCCCCTCACCTGCCCTCATCTGCCTCCCATCACCTCTCAACCCTTCAGGACTTCATGAAACCATGTGGCAACAATAAACAGGAAGAGTCCATAAAGCAGGTTGCTATCATAAATCTCGCTTAACCGAGCTTCATGGGCCGGGAGATGCAACCAGCGCTTTGGAAAAGTATTCAAATCATTTAAAAAATATTCACATTTTATCACATTAAAACCTCATAATTCAATGTGTTTCTCTGGGATTTTATGTGATAGGTCAACATAAACTAACACATTGATATAAAGTGGAAGGAAAATGATACACAGGTCCAAAAATGTAACAAAACTCTGAAAAGCATTCTGCCAGCCCCTCTGAGTGGGTACTCGGTAGAACTAGAATTGCTGGAATTACACATGCAGGTCTTTTGGAGTACACCTCTATCAGGTTGTATTTAGGTCTGGACTTTGACTAGGCCATTCCATCACATGAATATGCTTTAATCTAAACCATTCCATTCTAACTCAGACTGTATGATTCGCCTCATTGTCTGGCCGAAAGTCATTTTTAGCCTCTAACAGGTTTTCTTCTAGGATTGTCCGGTAATTAGCTCCACCCATTTTTCCCCATCAACTCTGAACTACCTCCTTGTCCCTGCTGAAGAAAAGTATTCCCACAGCATGATGCTGCCACCACCATCCAAACTGTAAAGTAGATTTTTTTTTTTGCCTTTCCCCAACAATGGCTTTCTTCAAGCTACTCTTTTATAAAGGCCAGGTGTGTAGAGTTAATGACTCACTGTTGTCCTGTCAATAGTCTTTATACCAGAGTTGTGGATCTCTCTTGTTTGGCTGTTTATATTATGTTTCACTTGCTTTTATTTAGGGGTATCAGAGTAGTCTGGATCAGAATTTAAATCCATAGCACATTTTTTAGGTTATTTGTAAAAAATGTTGAAAACCGTTCAAAATTTCCCCTCCGCTTCACAATTATGTTCCACTTTGTGTTGTATCACATAAATTCCAACAAAATACATTCAAGTTTGTGAAAATACTCGGGGGGCTGACTACTTTTGCAGAATGGAGCACATGAACAAATTGAGGTTTTTAAGCAAAGACTTCCGCCAGGATTCAAACTGTTTCTACGTTTGTGCAGCAGCGGCGAGGATCAAATCTTGACCCGCATCAGCTCCTCGGCGTAGCAGCACATTAACCATCAAGAGCACTTTGTGACACCAAGACAAACTACTTCCAAGCTGAGATTACACCTGAACTACATGGCCCCTGCAGTGGAGTGCTTGCACCAGCCCTTGGTAATCAGACTTTCCCTGACAAGTCGGCTGGCTGGCTGCTCTTTCTTCCCCTGAAGCGGATTCATCAACCGGGGTCCCCGGTTGTATATGTAGAATAAATAAAGCAAACAAATAAACTAGAAATCCTGCAGAGGCAGCGGCTAGGGCTCCATCTTCTAGAGACGTGCTGGGTCTCCTGGCCCTCCATCATCCTTTAACGAGAGAACACGGAGATTACCTCCACAATCACGCCGTTAACCTGCCTACAGACGCTAGCAACGACATCAATCACTCGTCTGCCTGATGCTCTCTCATGTTGGTCCTGCTCTGCCTACAGATATGACCCTTCCCCACCCACCCACCCACCAACCTGCCTTTGTCTTTATTATCAGAGCACTTAGAGTAGCCGTGCATAATAAAGGCTGATCACAGAGTCCAGCTTAAGCCGCCACCAGTGAAACAGCTGGGATTTCCGAGCTCCTAGATCATGTCAGATAGGGCAGTGGCACAAAGAGTTGCAGCTCGAGGTAGGACTAGGACTGGGAAATCTCCTCTCCTCCTTGGCTGGAAAATATGACTCCTTCTCTTGCTCTGGCTCACAGCGCCTTCTTTGTTTTCCCCCCGTTTTGTGATAAAGGATACGGCTACCGAGGGAATGGGCTTGGCCCCGGGATGATTTTACAAGCAGGAGTAAAGCCTGGGGCACAGCGGCAAGAGAGACACAAAGGAAACCTGTTAGTGCTCCTCCATAACTCTTCACGCAGAAACAGAGTGGGCAGAGCACAGCCTCTGGGACAGGGATGCAGGGAAATACTTACTGATGAGCCTCTGAGAATACTTACTGTACCCACTAGTGAGTGTGTCTCTGTGTGTATTAGAACCACCCAGCGTGTGTCAAGGAGTGTGAAATAAATGAAGGAAGGGAGAACAAATCCGAAGTGAAGAAGACTGGAGCGGAGACGAGGGCTAACTGAGCGACGTGTAGAGAGACAACGGAAAAGAGAGGCTCCCATAAAGAGCGCAATTAGCAATTATGCAGTCATCAATTACAATTATCACAACTGGTGATTATGCAATTATCACTAAATCATCGTTTTCCCCCCTCTGCCTTACCAGTTTGCCACCCTTTGTGATTTGGTTGTTTGAGGACGGGTTGTGACTATGTAGGTGATTAGAATATGCGACAGTGACTGGGGTGTCGGGCGCGTGTCGAGGTACATTTTTGCACCAAGCGTGTGTGCAAACAAATTTGTGAACGCTTGAAGCATGTCTGCATGTCTACACGCAGAGGGGTCCAACACATCTTTAATATAGAAACTCCAGAGCTCTCCAGAACCAAGTTTCACAGTCCCTTGGTAGAGCATTCTAGGAACAAAAGTTCACGATGGATGGACGGATGGGCAAACAATCATATGATCTGATGAAAAATTGGATGGATGAATTGAAGGTTAAATGAATGAACCATGATTGGACCATGGATGGATGGATAACTTTTAGACAATGGGGCTGGAAAAGTATTTTTCCCTACAGTTGAGTGTTTTTCAACCCTGCTCCCCAAGGCACACTGGCCGGCCATGTTTTCAATGTTTCCCTGCTTCATAACACCTGATTTCAATTGATGGCTTTCCATTGAACTCTAATCATGTGAAGCAGGTGGGTGAAAGCAGGGAGACATCTAAAACATGCAGGGCAGTGGGCCTTGAGGAGCAGGGTTGAAAAACAATGCTATAGTAGCTTTTCTGGAACAAATTCAAGACTCCAGAACTTCTTGGGCTGTCTTTGAATCCCTTTCCCCTGTATGTGTGTGTATATGTGCGTATGCAGTGCTTATGGACGCGCTGCTTCCATCTCACGGCGAATGTGGTGGGCATGGGGCACGGTTTGGGGACAGCAAATGTATGGTTCCACAGTCGCTGAGGCCTCTAAATTACCTGTCATCTTCCTCATGATACAAAGGTCAGAGCACAATCATAGGGAGTCCATCCAACAGAGCTGCTTACAGAGCAGCAGTCCCGCCCACGGGCTGACAGGATGTCACAACAACCCCGGCGCCGCTTCATGCTTAGAACAAAACCGTGAAAAAAGCCCACCGCCATAACACTTAAAAATCAGTCCTCCTAGAGGAATCCACTGGCAAGCTGGCTGAGAAAACGAGGCGAAATATAGTCATCATTCCGCGATTGTGTCACGTTAAAATAAACTAATTCCGTCAGTAAAAACTGCACAACAGTAATTTTCAATCCAGAAGAAGGGAAGAGATCATATATTAGTTCTGCCACCCAGCACTTCTGCAGCTGTCAGTGCTGCCAACAATCCTTTATTTTGTTCCTGCTTTGAGTGTAGGTTCATAGAAGAGGCGGGAGCAGAGAGATGAGTTGGTGAGGAGTGACTGATGAGTGGGTGGAGGAGAGGGGCAGAGGTAAACACTATTGCAATACAGTCTGGATGGTGAGAGACCTGCATACACCCACACGCAGACACGTACACACTTGAACTTGGAGGCATGCAAATACACACAGCAAATTGCTGCCGCGCACGCGAACCCTGCGCGCCGCGCGCGTTTGAGGGCAGATTTAATCATGGTGACACCCGTCTCGGAGCAGTGGTGGCAGCATGGAGGTGGCTGCAGCCGTCTTTGGATGCCCGATGAGATGAGCAGTCAGAGCACTGACACACATCTCGTCGCCGTGTCAATTCCAATCAGCAGTGCCTGTCAGTCAAAACACACTGAAGCCACTGTCTCTACAAAGCTGCCAGTTCAACCTCCCCCCCCAAAAATAAATAAATAAATAAATAGCCATGGCTGACCACGCCAAAATTCTTTTGCGACCATTTATCTTCATGTGTCTACATACTGTAATGTCACAGACAAATGACAAATGAAACTGGTATCTGGGTGGCCAAGAGCACTCATGCATGACTCTCACCTTTGTTCAGAGCAGTAACATTACCGTCTTACAAAAGGGCTTGTGCCACCTAAACATGATGCTTTTAGTTACACCCACGACCTCATATTATTATTATTAGTATTTTAGAAGATAGACCAACACAAGGAATTCATTTTCCAAATAAAAGTCAGAAATTAGTGACATGCCTTTTTTTACAAATCCCTTTCCTCTGACACTCCTGAATAAAATCCAGGATAACAAATTGGCCCAAATCCTGTAATTAGTCAATAGAGTCCAACTTTGTAAAATTGAACTTAAATCTACATTTAAATAAAAATCCAGCTGTTCTATGAGGTTTGTTAGAAAACATTAGTGAACATCAAAAAGTAATCAAGAAATGGCTAGGCCGATGGAGAAGCAGCAGTGATCCACAGCTCATGTGTGAGTATCTGTTAATATGACAACAATTAGTGGTGCACCACAAAAATCTAGGCATTTATGACCATTTTCCTTCAACCTCACAATTAATGACTACTTTGATTTGGTCTATTGCATAAGATCCAAATAAAATGCATGATTTTTGGTTGCAACGTGACAAAATGTGAAGAAAGGTCAAGGAGTATGAATATTTTCAAGGTGCTGTGAAAACAAAGACAGACTAACAGAGTACATAATTACGCAAGCATTTAGAACCCACTGAGTGGTGCAATTGAATGGTCTGAAAGATATCTATGTATTTGCGCGGAACCTAAATGCTGGTGCTAAAAACAACTAGGGGGACAAGGCCCAGCGCCAATGGGCGCCCATTTAGGAATCGGGTTAGCCCAAGACAGATTACAACCCTGTGTGTTGAACCAAGACCACCAGGAGAGGGTGCTGTAGGTTATTAATTTGGACTTTTGGATGGAGTAAAGAAGATACTTTGATACTATAGCATGCTAAAATGGACATTAGAGCGTGGCTTAATGAATGACATTTTGGTCCACACTCCATACTAGCAGGCAACGGTAATGCACTAATTTTTTGTTTGCCAACCTCCAATAAACATCATAAAGAAGAAAAAGAAGAAGAGTGGTGTTTTATTTGTAGGCTTATATGAGCATGCGAACGGTAGGAAAGACTGAAATTTTGAGAGAATTCATGGAAGGAGGGAAATTACTAATTGTTTCAGCAGCAGATTATTTTGAATTGTGAACATAAGACTTGTTGTGGACTAGCTATTTTATTGGAGTACATTAATTGGGCCCTTCTTGACATAAAAAGATTTATTCAAGATTATTCTGTTCTGTTAATATTATGAATGCTTTGAATGGTGAGTGCATATTATTTTGCTCAGAGTGGTTTGACAAAAGTGTTTACTGTGTCTACAGTTATGATTGTATTCTTGATTGGTATACATCACTGGAATCCCAAGAGTCCTAGCTTTCTAGTGATCTATGATATGTATATGTACATAAAAAGGGTCTTGCAAAAAAAAAAAAAAAAAATGCAGATTTCACTCAGAAATATGTAATGTACCACAAACAGGATGCAAAAACGCTAAGGGGTTAAATAAAAAAGTCTACCGTTTACTGCCCCTACAGTTAAATTCCTCTGGCGCTGGGTCTGATGGTGAACATGTTTAGAATATGACTATAATCTGCCAGAATGCAATAAACACAGAAAAAATGCTTTGATTAATGAGCAAGTTTGGGGTTTAGCTGGTATTTAGCCACAAGATAACAAACCTAGAAAAACTATTAGGGCTCAAAAGGGTACATTAAACACAAAACTGACAGAGCAGACTTCTAAAAGTTCAGTACAACCAATATTTGTCGGCACACCGAAACACTAGCGTCATTTATCACGGTGAAGCAAGTTTAACTTGTTGAACATGAAAAAGGAGCCCCTGCTCCAAAGTCAAAACCTTCAAGCTCAACTTACACATGGACAATCCTGTACAAAATGTTTTAGAAGCAGAAGAGAAATATTGAGCTGTTTGGCCACAAAGACAAGATAGTGTAAGAAGCATCATGCTGAGGTCCTGTTTGACTGCTGGTGTTACTGGCAGATCACACAAACTGGGTGGAATAAAGATGATGAATTCATTCTTCCAAATCCCTCAATCGATTAATTTCAAGTCATCAGTTAGCAATGTAACCCTGAAAAGAATTGGGGTTCCAACAGGACAATGATCCGAAACACACTTCTGATCAAAACAAACAGTTTTGGAAAGCAGACCAACGTTATGCTCATTTCTTGCAGGCCTTTGGACCAATTCCTCTTCACTAGAGCAGCCCATAAAAACATTCAAGTTTGAACCAAAGTGTGGACAGACTGACATTTCCATTCAAACAGCAATAAGACATATGCAATCTGATGTAATGCATTTGATGGAAACTTTGGGTCAGCATCCTTCAGGAGAATGAAGATAATGACTCAGGCTTGGTGAGATAGCGGATCAAGGTGGAGCTGACGTAATCCCAGAGGACATGGCATATGGAGCTGCCTGAGAGACAGAACATGGCACGACATTAAACTGAGATCAAAGGGCCTGCTGTCTCCACCAAGCAGCAGGTGGCTTCTGGGTCCCCCTCTCCATCAACAGCCGGCATAACCCCTGTGTTACCAGCTCTCTCGACAAAATTCACAAAGCACTAGCCTCAAAGTCACAGCAAAGTCAAAGTCAAGAGACAGACGGAAAGAAGAAAACAAATCTTTTCTCAGTGTCTTTGTACTTCAAAAAGGCAGGAGTTGTCATTTTCTTTGAGCTTGCTTTTTCAAACCTTTCATGCAGCGAATGACCTAAACCTTGACGAAAGTGTGCCTGTTGAAAATGGATCCATCAGGGCTTGATGGGAGGGAGTGCGGGTGTGCCGGGGATGAGATGAACGTGCAAGTTTGACGTGTTGAAAGAAAAAGCTGTAAAAAGCAGCACTGAGATTTCAGTGCTGGGAGAACTGATAAGAAGGTAAAGGAGAAGAGGGGAGAGGTCCAGGTAAGGGCTAATTATAAAAATAAAGCGCCCCCATTATCTCGCTGCTGTACTGCAAGAGTGAACAAAGCTACAACAGATGGGGTGTCATGGGTAACTGTGCCAATGTGAGCCAAAGCCCTGGAGTGGACAGACCCTGGCACGCTGCTGGCGGAGCGGTTCTGGCACCGGGGAGCCACAGCTGCATATCTCGCCCTCAGACACATGTTGACAGCATTTCTCTAGTCCTGCCTGCACTAGTCAAGGTGAGACAGCGTGACACTGGGGGGAGAGAGACGAGTGAAAGAGGCAGAGAGAGCGCTACACTATGATGGATAGTGCTCTCTATCCACCTCTCTTCTCTATCCCTCTTAGAAGGCTGGTGACTTTCCAGTGAGGCAATTATCATTGCGGAATGCATAATAGCCTAATTAATTACAGGTGTCAGCGCTGCCTTTGTTTCAGCGTGGAGGAACATCATGCCAAAGCCGCATCCGCTAAAAAGAACAGCACTGATGAACGAGGCCTGCACAGCTGAAGGAGGCTGACGGAGGAATGAACGTCGTGGATATGAGACTAAGTCTGTCCAACAATCTTGTTGTGAACAGAAAATGGATCGGAAACACATGGTGTAGAAATTAGCTTCATTATTTGCTTGATAACTCTGATATCGTCAGTGGCAGCGTGTGTAGGAAGATCTCAGGTAGGCCTCACCACTCACTGGCCACTTTATTAGGTACACCAATGTCAGACCTCATTTTGCCTTCAGAACTGCTTTAATACTTGATGGCATAGACAACAAGGTGTAGGAAACATTCCTCAGAGGTTTTGGTCCATGTTCCCATGTTAGCATTGAGTAGATGCTATAGGGTTGTCTTCTGTGCCTCTGTTATGAGAATCCTCAATTCCACAACATCCTATAGGTGCACTGCTGGATTGAAACTTGGAGGCCTTTGGAGTACAGTGAACTCGTAATCATGTCAAGAAAGTGGATAGAAACAAATCAGTACTAAGAGCCACAAAGCAAGCCAAGAGATCATGCCTCATACCATGATGCCATCACCAGTAGCATCAACCAATGATACAAGACAGGATGGATCCCTGCTTTCATGTTTATACCAAATTCTAATCTGGAGAAGATTGAAGGAGAATTGCAGACAGTTTTTATTCTTGGCTGACAGGAGTGGCACCCTACAATAGCTTATGCCACTGAAACCCTTTTTTTTTTAAATTTTATTTTTGGGCTCTGATTCTGTTTAGCACTGTTTCTTTCCCAGAAGCAGCCTCTAAAAAAAGCTACTGCTGCCATAACTTTTACTTTAACATGCAAGGTACTCTTGGAACAGTGCTTCAGTGTTTTTTGTGGTTCTGAACAACCTTCCTAAATCTGAAGCAAATTCAAGCAGATAGTGACTGGGAATGACAGCAGCTCAGCCATAGAGTGTAGGGCAAAGTGAACACCAACACCAACGTTCTTCAGAGTCAATAGCTACAGACCTCCAACCCTCATATGGCCTTATGGCGTGGCTGAAGAATAGTGCCAGGAGAGCTCCATTGAATGAATTTCCATAACCAGACAGCAGCATCCAAGCTTTATGTCTTAAGGTCCAAAGTAAAGTGTTGGATGTAATAGTGCAAAGCACAGCATCACTGAACTCTAGAGCAGTGAAGATGTCTCCCCTGAAAAGATGTCTTGTCTGTCTGGAAATAGAATGGAGGAGCCTGGGTTTGGTAGTCGTCAGTACAGCACATTTGCCTGACTACATTGTGGGCTGTTTTTAGATGACATTGGCCCCTTAGTTCAGGAGCAATGACTCTTAATGCTTAAATACCAAGACTTTTTGGGGAATTTCATATTCCCAACTTTGTGCTGGAGATGGCCTCTTCCTCTTTGAACATAACTGCCCAACAGTGTACAGGCTTTTTCATCCAACACCAGTGTCGGACCTCACAAATGCCAAAGATTCACATAAACGCACTCCTAAACCTTGAGGAACGCTTTCCAAGATAAGTAGAAGAGTGTCTAGGTGCACAGGGTGAGCCGCCAAAATAATTTATTAAATCCTATAGATTAGGAAAAGGATGTCACTCAAATTCAGACAGCAAAATCCTTTTGGCAACATAAAGTAGTCTAACATAACCATATTAGATTCAAAGTCAACTAAATTCCCCCCTCTTCACTATTTTGATGTTTGAACTTCAGCAAGTGATTATCATCACGTCTAGATGTCTACACGCAATGAGTCATGTGTCGGTTCTTGTGCTAAGAAGCAGCTGAACAGGTGTGTCTAATAAAGTGGGCAGTGAGATTGTATCACTCCAATCAGGACACACCGGTGTAATGTTTGAAGCAGGACCGTCCGCATCCTAACGGTACCATTCGCCGGCATTCCTGACAAACACGCCATATCATTCGTTCCGTCAGATTTGCCGATTTCATTTATTGCAGAAGGGAAGCCGGAACAACACAAAATTGCCAAGGAGAAAGAAACAGAACCTGCGAAGGAGAGAAGTGAACGATGGGGTAACTAGGGAGGAGAGACAGCACAGAGACTTGTGTTATTCTTCCTTCCCCTCAGCCTAAAACATGCATACTTTGACGCAGAACTTAATAGAACGTCACATTTAATGTGCATGTATGCGTGTGTGTGTACTGTATAGTACCGCGTGTGTGTCTTCCTATGGGGGGTCGTGGCAGTAGGCTGCTAATCCCTCCACGCCCCCAGGCAGTGGGGGCTCATTGTAAAGCACATAGAGTCTAATAGGAGCGGGCGCTGCAGCTCTATGCAGCTCTTTCTGCTCCCACTGTGAGAAGGGTTTTACATAATTAATGACTGTTGATGTTTCCCAGGTAGTCGCCCGGCAAATTCACTCCAGACTCGGCTGCCATCGTCGTTGGTTCCACGGAGAGTGAGCGACACCAGAACAGACAGCTTACATTACAGGCATAAATAAGGCAATTTTGTACAGTGTCTTCTGACATTACTGTGAGAGGGGTTCAGGGCCAATAATTCGACTCGCTTCAGAGAGGAGCTCAGAAAGAGCTTTTCTATGTCTCAGAGTCTACAGAGAATTTCAGCTTGATGCGAGTAAAACTGCCTCCTTTAGTGTTTTTTTATTTTAGTTTTTTTCATAATTCCGTGTGCTGTTAAGAGACGCAGAGCTGAAGAAGCGCCTTTTTAAAAGAGAACATGCAGCGTCTCCAGACATACGATCATTCACATCTGTATGAAGCGGTCTAATCTGAATGTCGATCTTAATACACGTGAGCCTGATGCTTGGGGTTTGTGTGCTCTACACCGCTGCCAGTTTGCTGGGACCCCGGGGCCCGTATAGATATTGCTGGGAGGCAGTCCACATTTATACTAGGGCATGTTAAATTAAACATTTAAACATGACACCAAGGGGAGGCTATTTTTTACTACTCTCAGCCCACTACTCATTATTAATTTGTAATAACCTTTAAGGCTTTTTGATGTCATACATATTTTACAGAGAGATATCACTCCCAGCCAGGAGTTAGCCTGTCGATGACGGATCACCATCGCGCCACTAAAATATGGCTTTGGCGGTTATAATTAGGACCAGGTGAGGGTTAAGAGGGATCGGTAGACCCAGTGTGTATCGCTTTGTCTTCACACCAAGTTACACTAATGCAGCTGAGCAGTGTCATGTCCAAAAGGAGAAAGTTAAAAAGAGGGCGGACAAAGAAAGGGCACCTTTCTGTTGGTGACCTGACAATCGTTTTTACACCATTTAGGTTTTTATGAATGTCTGGTGTGGAGGAGTTCATTCTGCCAACATAAATCAGCAGAGTGGTTGAACAGTTGGGGGAGTGCCCCCCCCCCGCCTCTCTGTCTCCTTCACATTCCTGTGTTAGAGGGCTGGCCAAGACCCCTCCTGCTCCTGCTCTGCTAGGAGGCCCGTCCGTGCCCGCTGGATGCCAGCCTAAAGCTCATGTAGGAGGGAGCCAACACGCCACTAAAAGCTGTAAAACAAATGAGCTCTGTTTGGTTAATGTACACTGATTGACCTCTGCTGCCAGGCATTTGATGTCATGATTGTAATGACCAGCTTTCAGCCTGATCACTCATATACAATGTGACAGGCGCGAGGTGGCATTTCAATTTGACTGAATGAGGGCTAATTAGAAGAGAATTCTAATAGCAGCCGCACCAATGTTTTTCAAATGCATATCCTGGCAACGACTGATGAAATCAGAGCGTTTGAATAATTTTTTTTTTCAACAAACACTAGCAGAGCTTTACAAAAATGTTTATCAACCTACGATGTTTTTCCCATTTTGTCATGTGACAACCACAAACCTCCATAGATTCTAGGATATTATGTGATAGCTAGACACACATTAAGTAGAGCAAAATTGAGAAGTGGAAGAAAAAAAACTGACATGGTTTGACAATTTTTACAAATTAAAATCTTGTGTGGCCTGCATTAGTATTCAACCGCCTTGACTTTGATACTCTAGCCTTCTGGCTACCAAGAAATGGCTGTCTGCCTAATCTGACAGGGGAGGCAAGGTGAGCATTAATCTGAAGCTGGTTTCAAAAGAAACACCGTGGCGGCATATCAGGGTAATACTGCCGCCACGGTGTGTCCTTTGAACGCGCCGTGGCGAGAATATTGTGCCATTAGTGCCGCCAAGCTTGATAGTAATATTACTGCAACGCCAGACAGAACCACTTATGAATGACCAAAGGCTCCTTGATCCCACCTTCTCTTTGCGGGCAAGGTGCAGTCATTTTTTTTTTTAACAGGCTTCAGAAACAGCCAATAGGCCCATCGTAACTCTGGAGGAGCTGTGCAAATCCCCAACTCAGATCTGTTGCAGCACATCTGTCAGATATATGAACTCCACAAGTCTGGCTTTTATCAAAGAGTGCCAAGCAAAAAGCCATTGTTGAAAGATGGCCATAAGAAATCCTGTTTACACCTCACCACAAGTCTTGTCATGGACACGGCAGCAAGTTGCTTTGGTGAGATAAGATGAAAACTCAATTTTTTGGCCCATCTAGGAAACAGCATAAGTGGGGGAAAAACGCCGCACATCACTCTGAAAAACACTGCACCCTTAGTGCAACATGGTGCTGGTAGCATCATGCTGTGGGGATGCCTTTCTTCAGGACGGAAAAAGGAAGCTAATCAGAACTGGTTGAAAGCTAGATGGCGATAATTTCATCCAAAAAGAAACCCTGTTAGCAGCTAATAAAAAAAAACAATAGGGTGGACAAGTTCAAGAGGTATGAATACTTTTGCAAGGCACTTTATAATACTCTCAATATTAAAGACAAATGAATCAAATTCATTTTGTAGTAGATGTGCCATGTACAAAGAGTTGACTGCATATCTCAGTCCCAGCTGTATTGGAACAACTCCTCTTGATCCCAATTTTAATAAAAATTAACTGAAGTGTTTGTCACTTTTGATTAATATGACTACTATCCACAAAATCTTTTCCAGGCTTGACTGAAGCAGAATTTCTTTTTTAATGCTTTGAAAATGGTTTAGACTTTAATAAGGATGTTTTTTTGAAATGCAACAAATAGTTTTGATCTGAATCACTCAATGTCACACCGAGCACGGAGAGTTAAAATCCCCAATAAAAATCAGCCATGATGTGTCCCGGCCCGCCCTTTGAAAGCAGTTGCGGATCTTCTCAGTACACTTTTTAAAGCATCTGACAGGCTTAGCTCTTCTAAGCGCCTTGAAAGTGCTGCTGTAGAAACCGCCGCAGTTCTTTTGTCGATTCACAGTAATTTTGTTTCCCACTTCACAATAACTCATCGCAAGAGAGGTAGCAAGAAAAACAAACAATCTATGTAAAGCAGACATTCGGGAGTGATAAATCAATCTTGTGCAGCTTCAAAACAAGTCCTCAGCAAGATTTATATAACCATATAGGTTCTGACTTTAGCAGTTACCTACCGGATGCTGAGTTACATAAGCCTCCATATGCTCAGAGTGTAGGACAATTCCATGCGGGTTATAAATAAAGAAACCTGACGCACGGCTGCGGCCACTGTGATTTGGGCAACTTCTCACATGGGATGTCACAGTTCTGCAGTGCTAGCCCCACTGCTATTTCAGGCTCTGCCTCATTAGAACATCCATTGTGAGTGAACAAATTTTAATGTTATTTATATATATATATAAAATTTATTTAACAGGGTGTACAAAAGACATTTCATGGGGGCAGAAAAAGCATAAAGAGAACGTCGTGTCTCTCAGCGATTGTGCAGTCTAGGCCAAAACATTTGCTACATTAAGGGCAGATCTATCACAAAGGTACACATGTGATTGATACCATATGATCTTTGTCACGTGGTAGCAAAATGAGGTAGTCTGGGGTGCATGTTGACAGGGACACATACAACCTGCCAACGACTGGAATTACCCCACATCCACTGGCCCCAACTGGGAACCATGTGAGGGACAGAGTTCGCATAAGTTTAAGAGAGACACCGTGAGCGACAGAGTGCACGCGGTTACGACTATATCTCTCAATTCATGGATGGAACAGGGCAGGGTGGAGGAAAGAAAAACCCCAACAACTTACACATTATTGGATGTCTGTGTGCATCTCTGTGTCAGAATGTGGTTGTGCATGCGTGTGGAGATCCTCTCACAACACAGCGGCAGACTAATTTAGTTAGGGAATAGCTGGCTGTCCTTCAGGTGAATGGACAAAGATTGGTCTCAATATTAGATGTAATAAAACAAGCCCGTCGCTGGATCTCACCACACCTTCGGCTGTCCTTCACATGTCTTACAGTGAAAAGACACATGCTGGCAAACATACTCACATATGCTGACACGCACACTTTTCCAGTATCTGTGTGCGTGTCCATATCTCTGAAAGGTTATAAGGTTTGATAATTCAACCAAAAAAAAATAAAAATAAAATAAAGCTCAAGAATTTATTTACTTTTCTTGGCACTCTACATTTTTGAAGACAAAAACATCAAAATATATAAGTATTTTTTTCTTTCTCTTTATTCTTTTAACAGCTTACCATTATCGCCTTCGCAAGATGCTTCCAAAAATGCATAGGAAAGGGAAATCAGAAGGACCCATTTCTAAAACATAGCTGCAGAAGTCTAAATATGTAAATGAGTGTACAGCAAATTAAAAAAAAAAGTGATTGCAGACCATAACAAGCCGTGGAAGCCATCTGACTGACAGAAGGTAATTCAGCATTTATGGTGGCAAAATATGTTGGTTGTTCCCACAGAGCTAGGTCTGAGTGCAAAGAAAATCGGAAAGTTCCAAAAGTGGAATATCCAGGTAGAGCAAGGAAGATGTCAAAAAATCTGAAAGCAATGGCCTCACAACAGGAAAGAAATAATAGAAGAGATTAAAATAGTTTGGCATAACAAAAGTCTGAAAATAACGAAAGCATTCCTCCACTGTGGAAGCTAGCCTACCTCAGCAGGACCCACCAAACATACACATTTATCAGAAAAAGTTTGTCAGCTGCTCTTTGGGTAAAAATGTGTAAATCTACATATTGCGTTTGAATGGGTTGTCCGTGGTTGTCAAACTGGATATTTAGCCCTCGCTCAACCAAAGACGTGCTGGTCTGTTTTGACCGTTTTTGCCTAGCTACAGGAAGAAGCTCCTACATGGTTAGAGTTGGACCAGATCAACCCCCATAACCTGCTCTGCATTTTGTTGACGGGGTAATATGAGGGTGGAATCTGTTCGATGAGATTCTGCAGCAGCAACAAGTCATGCAGTTTGGCGTCTCCTATTTTGCAGTTTGACAGGAGTTACTGCTATATCTTACACACTGTAACAGGTTCAGGTCCTGTACTGTGGAGCTTGCCGATTCCTGGTTCAGTATTCACTGTTTTACCTATTGGCTGATTTTTCTGTGGAACGTGGCTCTAGATTCTTCACAGACAATTTAGCGATGTTGAACACATCTAAAATATTTGCAAAAATGCAGCTTGGGAAGCTGAAATAACTACGTGCAATGCTACCGGACTCGCAAAGCCATGCAATTTCCTTGGTGTTGATTAGCTGTAACCCTAAAAGTGGAGATAAAGAAGACCCGGCAGAGTGATGCTAGCATCTACTGTAGTGCCATGGTGGTTTCAACTAAGTATATTAATGTGTGTTAATTCATATTTTGTGTTTGAAATAATAAAATAGGCAGGGGTCTCGGATTGGAACTGTTATCTGGTTTTGCCTTTAGAATATGTTTTTGAGTTGTCATGTGTTTTTTTTTTATATCACTACTTGTGGCAATAAAAATCAGCTTTACACAACAGGCAGTAGCCCCATGTAAGATCTCCAATAAACGGCTTCAACCAGTGTTTTATTTCAGGGTCCGATTCCCTCTTCTTTCTGTATTCCTGAGAGTCCAGTTTAGTGTGAGACATGATAACTGTTTAACGTCTGTCACAGAAAGCCGCACACACAGTGGACGAGGGGAGTAAGGGACTGGGGCATTTGAGATTGATTAGCATTCTGGACTCAGCGGCGTAAATATCTGCTCTCACTTCAGCTGGACCTGGATGTGTAGGAGGAGCTGCGGTGCGCAGACTGGCCGCCTATTGTGAGCGCTCTGGGACGGAGAGAGGAGCTCAGTGAAAAGAGTAACAAGGATACGTGCTTCACATGAGAGTCTCCAAAGGTCTCCAATAACACCATAAAAAAAGGATTTTTCTTTTTTGAAAAAGAGTTGCTAGAGGGGTCCAAAATCTCGCTAAACGACAAAGTAGCTATGTTGGCAACACTTCTTGTTACAAACTGGATGAGGTGGAGTCACATGACAGTATGTAGTCATGTGACTCCACCCTATCCACTCTGTAAGATAGTACAATCAGCATCTTATGGGACATGAGCATTGCCAAACATCTTTTCATTTTTTAAATAGAGAATATACAGACAGGCATAATGATGTTGGTTACAGTCATAAATTTCAGTCTCGGTAAATTTTCAGTTCATCGCCCAGCCCCAACTCTTGTATATCTACGGTTTTCTTTCTCTCTGGCTACTGATGTGTTGGTCCAAGGAGCATGCAGCATGACTTACAGCTAATGTTAAAACCTGATAACTATATATTGAAACTTTGGCTTTGACAAATGTACAGTAACAAAGCTAATCTTTCTATGGAAAAGAATAGAGCTCAGCCTAACACTGGAAGGTCATTGTCCAAAGTCTAACAAGGAATCAATCTCCCCAGATCCAGTTTGATGAGATTTAAGACCCAGCTCATATAACACCAAAACAATCCACTGCTATTATGCCAGTAGATATAGTTCATGGTGCCCTCAGACTTCCTTTGACTTAGAGCTATTTACTGGACTGGTTGGATGCAACTTCCAAAATCCAATTAATCTTTTTGCATCAGTGATTACAACAAAACTCAACAACTGCCTTTTCTGAGGAAGCTGTTCATTCAGGCTGCTACAATGGTGCACTAGACTTTGACAGTTGCTGTTCATTTTGTTATTTGGCTATAGTGTACTTTTGCAGGTTTAGGTCATGTCTTATCAAACATTGTTGGGTATGGAAAGAAGCTGCGAGACGTCAATTTGTACCCAAGGTTGGGGAGATTCTATAAAACCGACGAAGGAGCAAATTACATTTCAGCTGAGCGTATTACAGCACACCTGCTCCAATATGCTCATAGCTGATAAGACCAGGGTTAATATAATGGTTTACATTCTCCAGAGTATATATGCAGATACTTACGATTACAGTTAGTAATGCCAACTAAGCTGATTGCAAATAAAAGATGCTGCTATCATTTTGTCTTAGTTTTTAACAATGACTGCTCTCTTTCACATATGCCACTGCTTCCAATAGAAATGAGTGAAGAAAGGCTAGAAAAACTGATTTTGAACCAATATTTTATCCATTAAATCGGTCCATCCATCCATCCATTTTATCCAGGGTTCACATATGGGGAAGCCACTGTATATATATCCTAGTGCAGGGGTGCCCAATTCCGGTCCTCAAGGGCCGGTCTCCTCCATGTTTTAGTTCTTTCCCTGGTTCAGTACACCTGAATCAAATGATGGCTCATTAGTTGGCCTCTGCAGAACTTTGACATGCTGAGGAGGTAGTTGGACCATTTGAATCAGCTGTGTTGGAGCAGAGACGCATCTAAAACTGGCTGGAGACCGGCCTTTGAGGACTGGAATTGGACACCCATGTCCTAGTGTAACATTCTGGGTGACCGAGTGTTATCTAGATTATGAGGGCTGTGGGTAAAGAAAAGCATGGGGACAACTTCCTGTCCAGAACCGCTGCGTAGCTTTATTTTCTCCTCTTCTCACCCAAAACACCCACATCCCTCCAAAACTTGAACAAACCAAACAACCCCCTCTTTCGGGTGTATCACTCTGCCAGGTAAACTCAACATATGAAGAAAACAGTTTCTTCAAAAGTAGAACATGCCACTATGTGTATGACATTCCCGAATGTTTTGTGTTCTTACAAAAATAAATCTAATCTTACACTTGTATAGGGTAACCATATTTTGAGTTTCAAAAAGAGGACACTAGGCTTAGTCCTGAAACACTCTCAGAACTGAGCCAAAACTTTTGATTTTAACATATTTAAAGTGTTAATTCTCTATGTCCTTGGAAAGAGTAATTTAAAAAATAAACACGAGATTGTCTTTCACAAGTGCAAAAATGACTTTAAAATCTCTGGAAATTAATTAGGAATAGAAATAATTAATCTTCCGAATTCGAAAGTTCACCAGCAACAACAATAGTTCACTTTTTAAAGTCATACTGGACAAACTGAACGAAAATCTGAAATAATATTCTGAGAAGACAAGCATTATTTTCTTTTCAGTGTAATAAAACCAAAAAGCAGCAGTCTCAACAAAGCAACAAAAAAAGAGCATACTCCAGTCTGAGTTACATCTTCATCCTGCTCAGACGATTTATAGATGAACTCTCACTGTGAGGAGCCTTTTTATAGTTTTTTGTGTATATGTGACCAACGGGATCTTTGCCACTCTTGTCACACAGAAAAATACATCTGCCAGCTATGTGAATTATGCACTACGGCACCCATTTGTTGTGACCGGACGGTGTACGTTTTGCGGTTCGTCCCAAAAAACTACACTTGCGCTTTGACTTCTTGTAAATGGCAGCAACGGAATGCAGCGTGGCGCAATGCAGTGTCAATGTTTACATTGGGGTCATACCAACGGATGCCAATACAAGTAGTGCTGTAAAAGAAAAGAATAAATAAAAAACTTTGAATGCAAATGCAGTCACTTTTAGTAGTTAAAGGGAAATCGGTAGTGTCAAGTGTAAACCTCAGCTATGTTTGGCTAATAATGTGACCAACTCTGCACCTTCTGGGTGAAACATGGTTGAGCAACCTTACCTGTCTTCCTCTTGCTGTTTCTTCCCAAAAGCTGAAATTCCCTAGCCTCACCAGATAGCCTAACACCCATTTCCACCCACCCCCACCACACTGACCGGCTTCTCAACCCCTCTTCAGGCTGGGCCTCCACTCCAAAACAAGAACCACAGCTCTCCCTCTAAATCCACAGAGACCCAATTACAGCGACTGCTGGCGAAATCACAAGAAGATGCAAAGTTACTTTGCTTTAATTGAGGATGTGTTTAACACTCTCCAGGGGCCAATGTGGCCACATTATGAGTCTGATGAAACAGCGAGCCCTTGCAGAGGGACTTTAAAACATATAGCTATGTGTGACAAAGGAGAAGAATACTCTGATCTGGGGGGCTTGGATGTTTAATGGGGGTGAAGGGGGGATTCAGAAATGTCACATCTCTAAAATAACACGAATAAAACAAATAGGTCTCTAACAAGTGTGAAAACATTTGATTTGTGGAGAAGGAGCAGTGTTTTAATGTGTGGTGGACATCAAAAGAGTGGCTTCTCTCCCAGGCAGCCAAGCTTGCTTTAACAGAGCCACATGTTAATTAGTATTGTAGTTAATCCCATATTAAAGAGACCCAAACTGTCAGGTCATATTATAAACAATCGGTCCAAACGTTCGTGTCTGTGACATTTCGGGCTCCTATCACTTCTAGCAAAATGTTCCCTAGGTACTAATTGGCCTACTTTACGCTGTCTTTCTTTGAATTGCCACTTTCTTTATCATTTGGGATATTAGCCTTGACAAGCATCATCCCAGACGCACTAAAAGTGGAAATGAGCTACACTTTTTTTGTAGTTTGTTTTTTTATTTTATTTTATTTTTTGCTGAGGGACAGCAAAAAAATGGGAATAAATGTTTTATGCCAGCAAGTAATACTGCGAGATCTACCTTCATGGGATATTAAAAACAATTTTAAAGAAGAATAAAAGTTCAAACACGTAGCCGGCAGCAAAGTGAGTAACTTTTCTTCGGCTTGCATTATTTAAGATAGACTCCATCACTTTATCAATCTATCGATCTCTCGGCAGAAAGATGAAAATGGAAAAATAATGAGGCCGATGAATGCTGTGTAAAGAACATCAATGTGCAAAATTTAATTATCTGCGCTGGAAAGGAAAAATGTGTCGGCTGTTTTCTAAAACAAAAAGAAAGCGGGAAAAAAAGGGGAGCAGCTAATATTTTTTTTCCCTCTCTGCATATTTTAATTACCAGATCAATCATAACCTACGTACTGGGGTACTGCAGAGAAAAGAAAATTGCAAGTCTAAATGAAAAACAATAGATTTGCTTTAAAGTCTTCGCTCTTTTGAAGTCTAAATTAAAATTTCAGGTACCTTTACCATAGCCTTCTTTAGAAAGTTATGATATTTAATTAGTGTGTTTAGATTTTGCAGAAATTAAACTTCACAGCCGAGCATCATGTGAAATGAAGACTGGTATTTCCAGTCTGCAGCGGGAGGGGGGGAGAATACGCTGCAGATGAACGGAGGGAATTAAATCAGTTCAGCATGTGAGGGCTGTGTATTGTCTGACAGGAGCTCATGTTCCTTCGACTCGTGCTGCCACTGGCTTGATCGGAGGCTGGCACTCTGTGTGCAGTGGAGCACAGGAACAGCTTTACTCTATGTAAAGCCGTTTCTCCGCTCAGCTCCGATTCCGCGCCTGAAATCAGAGAATCATGCCGGTGAATTGGCGAGGCACCCCCCACCCCCGTTCTGCCTTTTCCTCCTCACACAAGCTTTTCCTGGTAGAGCGAAGGCTGATGTTTATTCCTCCTGGCATGTCCTCGCCGGCACTGAGCCACCGATTTCACACGTTTTTATTGGCTAATTTGACTGTGCTCTTGCCAGCAGCTCCGACTGAGCCAGGGGTAGGAAAATCTCGGAAATACGGTGCTACAGCATCTCTGCTAGTGTTGCTGCCCTCAGACTAAAGGGTACGACTAGGTCTTGAAAACGTCTTCCAAGATGCTGGTGAGATCCCTCTGGCCAGAGGTCTGGGTGGGTGGGTGGGTGTGGGGGGGGTTGGGGGGTCTGATTGCCTGTCTGTTATAGTGCCAGGAGGCTTTCAGAAGAAGGCCTACATCCAGTCAGATGTCCAACAGTAGCAGGGCAGGCAGTGTTTGAGGATGTGTGTCCATCCTCAGACACGGCTAACATTTGCACAGCAGTGGCACTCAGGCATGACTTCTCTGGGCTCTGAGGTTTGGGCTGTCAGGGCGGTAGAAATTAAACCTGGCACTGTAGAGCAGAATGTGCTGAAACTCATCAATTCCACATGGCTAGAGAGCCAAGTGCCTATTTATAACCCCCCCCCCTCTTCTTCTTCTTTACCTGGTGCGCATCCCTGGCTCTAAACACGTATCCATAATGATGAATACACCGGGGCGGGACGTTCCGACAGGGCATCAGTCAGGACAGGAAAACAAACACGCACACGCGCCGTCAGATCAGCGCACGGCAGAGGAGGGATAAGACCGACGCAGAGAAGGCTGATGGAAGGGTTGAGGCGTCTCGCCATAAAAGCTGGCGGCAGGATCGCAGCCATCAGTCACCTCACAGGAAACAAACAGGAGCAGTCAGATAGATTCAACTTGTACAAAAGGCCCAACATGGAGATGAAATATGGAGCCCCACTGGTAAAACACTGCCACCCATCTTCTGAGTTTGTTTATGCTGTCGTTTACTGAATTTATGGCATTTGATTTTATTTTATTTTTTACCAGGAGAGCTTTCATAAAGCAGACTGATAGCTTTTTCCAGATATTTTCAGGTCATATTTTTTAGTGTTGGGGTGCATTGAAATACTGCAGGTGGAAATAGAAAGCCAAGTCCTGTTTGTGAAAGAGAAAGAAATAAAACTATGGGTTAACTTATGTCCACTGATTTTCACATCAAGTTTGTGTTTATTCAAGCTTTGTAAAAAGCAGTAAATAAATTAGTACCCTCTCTATGTGATACATCTTCAGCAAAAACCACTATTGCCTCTAGGAAGATTCCAAATTTAAATTTGCAGACATCACCAGCAGTATTAGAAAGATGGACACCCGTATGCTCTAGGTAGAACACCAGTCCTGAATTATAGAGTTAGACTCTTATACTATGCAGAGCGAAAGACTAAAACTCAAAGCATGATGAATACCAAAGCAAAGGTGTTTTTAAATGACGGCAATTGGAGTCCTTGACTACAATCAATCCGGGATTCTTGTTGTATGTACTTTGTTTGATTTTATGTCTTGTGTACCCTCAGTAACTTGCTTTGCCCACCTTTAAAAGCCATGGCCTATTTTCATGCGCACAGCTTGCAAAAATGTATCTTAGGCCATGTGGATTATTGTATTGATCTATTGAGTGAAGGGTTTCTTCAACTTCTTCTGGTGAAAAAGAGCCTGTATTTGCTATTGGACCTTCCTGTCTGTCTGGGTCATAAGACCCGTTTTTACACAGCTAAAATATTACTCAGTAAATTCTAATCATCTTCAAGGAAAAGGAATAAGTTCATAAGGCAGGAAAACACTTTTCTTTTGTTTGTGATTAACTGGAACGTCACGATTACCTAAAACCACTGAAATATGTTACAAGATTACAAGGTCAACGAGACGTATAAAAACGTAGAGGATACCTGCTTAGTCAGCCTAGCGTTTGTCACAAAGGAGCCATTTGGGAGTTTATTAAAGACAGCAGCTCTATGTTTCAAGTATCAATGCATACTAAGATGTGTTACAATCAACTTAAGTTGTCCCTCACGGAATAAATGTATTTGTCATCCATTTGGCCTTAAGTTCAAGGTTGATGTTATTTTTAAGTTCAAGTTCATGTGAAATATTTGAGAATGTCTGTGTGTGCAGTCATAGCAATTTTGACTCCATGCATCATTATGGATGGGAATTTTTTTTTTATATACGAATAAAGGATTATATCCAATGATGCATGAGGGATGGTGGAAAGCTTGTCATGTTGCAGGGGATTCAAGGCCAAGTACTGAGGCGGCAGCCCACGTGGCCACATTAGAACGCACAGAATGCAGTGTGCTACAAAAGAGATGCTGAGCAGCAGAGCTGTCAGCCGAGCACATCTCAGAGCAAACCTCTGGGAAATGGCAACAAAGCTGGGTTCCCCTTCTAATACATGGGTGTGATTCCAACCAAAATAGGTTAAGCCAACATCCTTCCAATCAGGCAAGAAGTTGATGGGTTTGATGCTGTGGTGAATATCTAAATTACAACTTAATGCAGTAATGGAAATAGTGGAGACTACCACCACTCATCAGATGGTACAACAGTTGGTTGCCATGGTAACTAAACAAGGACTGGTTGACAGACATTATTGCTCATTAAGGAGGTACACTGACTTGTAGGGCAACTCTCTTGCTGCTTAGGTATTAAGAGATTTGAAAGGCGCTGCTTATCTTTCAAGAGCAAATACACTACTGTAATTTTCAAACTATAAGCTGCGACTTTTTTCCCACGCTTTGGACCATGCGGCCTATAAAACGATGCGGCTAATTTATAGATTTTTACTGGATAACGGCCTCCGGGGGGCACTCTAGAAGGAAGCACAAAAGTGAAACAGGCATGTGGGAAAAGGTTATGCCCCGAAGAAGACACTACTTTTGATTTTGAACAGTTATTTTGCGCATCATGCACACATTCTCATCATGGAAAACACGAAGAAATGCATATGATGCGGCTTCTAAATTAAAGGCATCAAGCTGGCCACCAAAGAAGGAAACAGAGCACGTAAGCCTGGCATCAATGAATCGATGGTGAGATGTTGGCTTTAGTGCGCAAGAGGAAGATGAAGATACCAACCAATGAGTTTTTTGTTAGGCTAAAGTATGTTTTATTTTCTAACCAGACATGTATGGGATCAGAACAGTATCAACTTGAAATGAAACTGAAATTAAATATCGGCATTGAAAAATATTATTGTAACTGAAAATATTAATTTTGAATCTGAAATAAATCTAGTGAAAATGTTTGTATTGAAAGTGATTTTATTTTCTATGAAACTCGTGTATATGCATTGAAAGAAATAACTCAAGTTTTCAAGCTTTCATTTTTTTTACAATGCTAATCTTTTTTACAATGCCAATCTTTTTTCAATGCCATTTTTTTCAGCTTCATTCAGGTGATCCTGTTTTGACGCTTGTGTGTGCACACGCATGAGGGGCGGGGCTTCAGCCCCCCATATGTTTGCATGAACGAGGCAGGAGGGAAACTCCGACTGAGGCGAGACGCAAGAAACAACAGGACATTTATATTGCTAATAATGTGGTTTGTGGAAGAAAAAAAAGACAAACGGTTTCTTCTACTGACCAGTTGACTAGGAGTCTTTGTGATAAAGTTTTATGCTTGTGTAGCCTGTCTTCGTTGGAGGCTCTCCTGATTACAGACAGTGTGGTATGAAGGGATGTAAATACACACTATATAGGCTATACCATATTAAATAACTATTTATTTCAGATCCACAATACATATTTACAATACATGTCAATAACGTTAACAAATCAATTAAGACTGGTGTAAGCAAAGCTAACAACACAGACAACTCGTTTTTTTATTAGATTGCAAAACGTAATTGTGACACACACTCTAAACCAGAAGGTGGCGGTAATGCGCGCCAACTACCATGGCAAACTGAGAAGAAACCGTTTCTATCCTATTTTTTTAATTATTATTATTCCACAAACCACATTATGCTTTCTGTACACCTAGAGACTTTGAAACGATTTAGAAAAGATTCTTAAAGATTATCAGCTCACATCTAAAGACTTGGGTTAACAGTTTTTTAGTCTCAGACTAAAGATTTCATAAACACTGAATCTGGTTGGGACACTATTTAAAAGACTACACCTAGGCTATTTTAGCTTCCCGCAAAATTCCTCCCATTATGCTCAGCATTATACAGTTTCTTTATGTGCGAATGTTGTAGCATTCTTTGCGAAGATTAATGTTATGTCAAATAAAGACTTGCATTCAAAGTGGGTACTGTATCAACAAGTAACTGGTTAACTCGTATCTTTTTAATGCAAGGTGTTTATGCTGTAGCACTTGCTCCATGCAGATGCACAGATAGCGCTGGTTTGTGCCTGTATTCCAGGGGGCAAGGTTGGCATACACTTTTTAATTTATGGCCCATTACTCAGCCATGCAACACAAATATTGTATTTGTTGAGTATAGACCCTGCCAGGCTCCATAGGTGGCTACAAAACTGTTATTTATAAATATGACATCTATGTTTATAGCCTACTTTCCCACAGGAACAAAAAAAATTGATATGTGGCAAGGTGCAAAACAATATCATAAACGAGACTCGAACCCACCATAACCGGCGATGTTTATTAACCACTGTGCCATAGCAGTAAAGTACAACCCCAAATAGCCAGGGTACAGTGTGAAGAGAACAGGACCCCCACACGGTCACACATCTGAATAAATAGAGGGAACAGATTACGACTCCATGCCCATGGTTTAATAAACCGAGGGTACAGATTCTTACCCCTCAAAAAAAAATTCTGCACCTGACCCCTGCCGGGATCTGTAGCTTTGTGCTTCCGCTTGTGTGAGAACAGCTTTATTGGTTGTTGGTTGATTTACGTCCCAACGACTACACTAGGACTTGCGATAATATCAAACATGTTTGATTCAAAAGACTACAGAAAGACTGTCATAAATCGGGTCCCCAACTGCAGATTATCACCTTCCACAAACCACATTAGAAGCAAAGAAAATGTTGATCCCACTGTCTCGCCTCGGACAGTCGGAGTTTCCCTCCTGCCTCGTTCATGCAAACATATGGGGGGACTGAAGCCCCGCCCCTCATGCACGTGCACACACAAGCGTCAAAACAGTATCACCTGAATGAAGCTGAAAAAAAGATTAGCATTGTAAAAAAAAAGATTGGCATTGTTAAAAAAATTCACTTTCAATACAAAAATTTTCCCTAGATTTATTTCCGATTCACAATTAATATTTTCAGTTACAATAATATTTTTCAATGCCAATTTTTATTTTCAATGCCAATGTTTATTTTCAGTTTCATTTCAAGGTGATACTGTTCTGATCCCATAGACATGTTGCTGTCGTGTTGTGTTGGTGCTGTGCTGACAATTTTCAGGCAGAGTTTGAAAAAAAAGCATGTCTTAAAAATTTAAACAAAGAAATCTTCCATGTCCCGTATTTTTGTGCTGTGTAAATATCTCATGTTACAACAGGAAGACCTGTGGCTTATATTCAAGTGCAGCCTATATATGTACAATATTTATTTCCTTTTAAAATTTAGCTGGTGTGACTTATTTTCAGCTTAATAGGCTTAATAGTCAGAAAATGTCTGTACTTTATCAGTATTGTCCCAACTTAGTAGTTGGCATAATAACTAAGTCCACTTAGAATTTAAGATTAGCTGTTAAGTCAAAATAGTCTTCTGAATGTTTTTTTAGATGTAGTGTGTGTGTGTGTGTGTGTGCGTGCGTGCGTGCGTGCGTGCGTGCGTGCGTGCGTGCGTGCGTGCGTGCGTGCGTGCGCGTACACACTTGTTTAGCCATCCTATTTAGGACCTTCTCTGGCATATTTGCTAACCTTCTGAAGACCGATGGACCTTATAGGGACCAAGCTGGGTCCTAATGTGGTGGATCCCCTTTCTTGAGGTTAGGGTTTAGGTTCAGAGGTATGGTGTGAAATGTGTTTTAGCTAAGGTTAAGGTTAGGAATAAACTGGTAATGGTTAGGGTAAGTATTTTGGTAAGGCATAAATGCAACTATTAAAATGAATGGAAGTCAATATAAAGTCCTTATATGGGTAGAAATACAGACTTGTGTGTGTGTGTGTGTGTGTGTGTGTGTGTGTGTGTGTGTGTGTGTGTGTGTGTGTGTGTGTGTGTGTGTGTGTGTTAGGGTTATGAATAGATCAGGAATGGTTAGGGTTAGGAAAAGTGTCTGTTAGGCATAATGCAGTCACTAAAATGAATGGAAGTCAATGAAGGTCCTCACTACCACTTCCAAGACAAGAATTCAGAAAACGGACCAAAATGTATGGGCAGTTCATGTATTTGTCATCCTATGGCCCTGGGCATCATGGAGCGGTGAATAGATGGATACAACTTGGTCCAGTTTATATTGGATATTATATTTAACTTTGATTAACTTGAATAGAGCATAAACTTTAAAGTAATAAAGGTGCATAAACAGGACATGAAAAGAAGTGCTCCAAGTATGGGTCAAAGAAGCTTTGCCGCACTGAAGTGAAAAACCTCTGGAGAGGCACCAGACGTAAGAGACTCAAGGAAGGTATTATCTAATGTCCAGTTACACTCCTACAAACCCCCTACATCTCTCCCCCTCTGCTGTGTCTTTCTCTCTCTCTCTCTCTCTCTCTCTCCTCACTTCTACCTTCCTGTCTCCCACCTTTATTCGGTGCTCTTAGTATGAAGAGGACACAAGTGATAAACCTAGAGCAGAAAGCCAGTGGTTTACATGCCCCCCGAGCCCATTATGTTCCCCACAATAGGCTGGAGGCCCGGACGTGCTGTGAATAGGTAATGGCCAGGAGATCCTGGGCCTGGCCTGCTGCTCAATGAGCCTGACAGTCGAGCAGCAGACAGACATTAGAGATACCTCGTCAGCAGTGTGGAGCAGTCTGGTCATAGCCAGGGGGGTGGTGGGAGAAGACGTGAGAGTGGGAGTGACAGTGTGGACAGTGTTGTAAATGTCCCTTACATAAGGTAGGGCATGAATAATAACGCAAAGGGAATATTCTGAGCCAACTCAAAGGTAGTGCTCTAGTTTTCTAGCACAGAATTATGAGTCTATAATGTATGATGTACACAGATATCAACCCAAGCTTGCCTTTTAAAACTGTATCAGACTGTATGAATGTGCTGCTCACTCATTCTGACACCACCTTCCCAAGTTAGCCATCCGCTCAGGCAATCTGTACCTAATAAGCCCAAGGTTTAGTCCGTGATGAAGATCTGTCTTCATTGAGCTGGAAAAGCTGTAGTGCCGCCAAGCATTTTTCCTAACGGTGCAGTCCCTCATCTATGAAAGTGCCATAGAGTCCCTCAGACAATTAGGCAGGGAAAAGCTTTATGACCGTTAGACTCACTCAGTGAGCGGCACTCTCACCACCAGCACTGCCAGGAGCGCTGGCTCGTGCAGAAAGGTAATTACGGAGCCTCTCATAATGACACGGAGGAAGCTTGCGTCATAACACCCACAGCCTTTTATCATAGCGCTGTAATTAATTATCATCCTTTACTCTTTGATTCATTCCACTATTCATAACATATTCATACATTCAAGAGAAATTATCATTCCCTTCAGGAATTAATCAAAAAGGAGGAAGAACTGTTGCCTCTCGATGGATCATCAAAGATGGAGTTTGTCTACCTCCTTGCACGGAAGTCAAGCTTTGGGTAAATCACCATGGAAAAGATCTCCAGCACTTCAATACCAACCCCTTCACACTGGCCAAAGTATTTCCATGATTGTTCACAGAAGTTGGTAGATGGTATGCACTTGTCTGATTATTAAGAAAGAAACGAATGCAACACAAATACATTTGGCTATCAATGGAATATCAATGCACCCATTCCAAAGGGCTAACAGGTTGGATTGACAACAACGCTGTTCAGTGTGGAAGTTGTTACTACAGGAAGATTTAAAGTTAGCTATTTCAATTTGAATGAGGTGCTTGAATATGAAATCAGAGGGACCATTTTTTTTTAAATAAAGTCTTACTTTTTACAAAGTCATGTTGCCTGTTTATCACCCTGCTACAACTGTGAGCTAGGCTTTGATGGGTGCCAATTCTCCATGTTGTATTTTTCCATACTAAAGTGCAAAACACCATCTGACAGAACATCAATTTGTATCCACCTTGGGGTTTAAAATGTAAAGTGATCATTGTGCCTTTGTTTTAAGTCAGTCAAGACCCTATTTTACTGTGATTCTTCTGTCATATACACTAACAGTGTGATATCGCCTCAGCCCCAAATAAAAATTATTAATGATATGTATTTTAACGCTGTGAACTACACCCACTAGTACACATATTCAATTGCTTCCCAACACAAATGTTGATTCAGCCCATCACAAGGGAAGCAACTCAATGAATTTAAGGATCTAAACATGGTGAAGACGACTTGCCGAAACTCAAGTCGGGCAACAGAATGGAGAAACGGGGGTCTTTGAATGTGCCTTGATTGTTGGTCCTGTACAGGGTGCTATGTGCGTTTCAGAAAATTCTGATCTACTGCAATTTTTACATACAATCATCGCTTGGGTTTACAGAGAATGCTCTGAAAAAAAAACATCTCCTTGAGTGCAACTGTGTGGACCAAAATGAATTATTGATGTCAGTGGAGAATAGACTCTCTGGTTCAAGATGATTGAAAAATAACAGTACCCCAAATAAAAACTTGTTGCAGGCAAGGTATTTGAAATATAAACATTTCTTTGAAGCAGATGAGCTAAAGCAATGGAAGTCAACGTGTGCCACTCCTGTCAGCGAACAACGGAAAATAGAAGCTACAATTTACTCAGGATCACAAAGGTCGGACAACAGCAGTTGCCTGGTATGATGACTCAATTTCAGTGGAAACGTCCAGATGATAGGATCAAAATTTGATATAAGTAACATGCATCCAAATGCCCTTGCATTGTTGGTTTAGGCTGCTGTTGGTGCAGTAGTGTGCGAAATTTTTTCTCGCCCTTTGGTACTAACTGATCATAGTTTAAATGCTGCACCCCAACCATGTATCCCTTTATGACCACCTATTTGTTTGCTGCACTCCAAGACTTCAGTCCAAATGAGCTACTTTGAGATGTAGTTGAACAGAAGATTCACATCATAAATGTGCAGCAATTGCGTGACACAACCAAAGTATCTAAGGAATCTTTCTGACAGCTAGTTAAATCCCACAGGGGGTCATAGTAGCCGGATGCACCTAATAAAGTGGTCCTTAAGTGCATAGTTCTTACAAAGGAACCAGAATTAGCTCAAGTCGGTATCAGCATGTTAAACCTTTACAAAACTCAGATCTAAATTTGGCAACAAATTTGTCCGTCCATTTCTATATTGCTGCTGTCATTCATCATGCAACTCATACAAGTAGACATTTTTTGAGAGTGTGAAATCTTATGAACACAGATAAACTATCCTGCTGTTCTCCGATGGGTAATTTAGTTTTGAGGAGAGAAAAAGCTGCTGTGTCTTCAAAATACCTTGCATGCTCTCAAACAGAATGAGCAACAACTGCAAAAACAACAACAACATAAAAAACAATATCTAACCTCACACCATCCCTCTTCAACCTCAGGGGAAGGAATGGCACAGTTAGACGCATAAACAGGTGTCCACCAGCCCCCGGTTCGCTGTGCTTTAATAGCTGTTTGATGTTTTTGATGTCTAGTCAGCTCGATCGTACCTTGCTGCTTGATAATGAGGCCCAATAATGATTCCTGAGCTTAAGGGGTTAATGGTATGTAACCGCCAGAGCTGCTAATTACACGTTACAAACTATTTATCAGAATCTCCATCTGCGCAAGCACCAAGGCTCTCATTGTGCACGCTAAATTACTCCACGGATTATCATTGTAAAGCAAGTTTCAGTAATTAGGGAACCATACTGCTGTTTTCTTATTCTGAGAGCACCAAACGACATCAAGAGGAGAAGGGAAAAATAGAATGAGTTGTTCATTTGGGCCCGATGCTCCGGATGCGAGGAGGAATCTGACTGATTTCTTTTACGTTTCTTCCAACGAGGCACTGTTCTTTCTTTTTCTTCCCTCCATCTTAACAAAGGTTTGTCCTGGGGGGAGTTTACCCCACTAAAGTGAGAGGGAGGTGTAAATTGCATTGAGAACCCCACAAAGTCTTGGTGAGACTGCTTGGTGTACGTTCAGAGGGAAGAGAGAAGTCCAAGTGAAAGTTCTGCAAAGAGCGAGGTGGGCCCCGATGGGCCCCGACTCTCCTGCGATCGGTTATTTGAGAAATAACCGTCACATCCCTCAGCCCCAAAGGTGTGCCCAAGACTACAGAGACATGTACCATCTCTACTTCTGCTCTGTAAATTTTTATTAAAATTACCTTCATTATAAGACAGTGTTCATTATAAAACCAAAAACGCTGGTCTCTCAGGGGCCCTGTGGATTAATAAGGACAGCGGTGTATTTTAAGCCGTAAACTCAGCTCCTCACTGTCCTTAATCTCCTTCCTACTTCACAAGGCCAAATTAACACCTCTCCTCAGCTCTGACGGGACCTCATTAGCAAACTTCCAGGGAAAGAAAAGAGGAGAGCGGAACGAAAAAGAGGAGAAGAAGGAGGGAAGCGACCAATGACAGCCACCAGCTCTGGGATTAACCCTTTCTCCTCCTCCAGCTCGGCAGAAAAACTAGGTCGGCAACGTGTTTCTAATCAGTCGCCTGGTTAGTGATAATTAGAAGGCAAGATTGAACGGGAGAAGAGAGAGAAAGTGGGTGGGGAACACTGAAGTGAAAAAAGAAAAGAAAGGGAACCTGTCATGTTCCGAGCACTTCAAAGGAGTCGACTTCTGCTTTAGAAGTGGCATGATGAGGGTCCAAATACCACGAGGCACTCCTCTGGGCCTCCGAACTAAGGTTGAGGAGGAGGGGTTGACGGGGAAGCAAGAACCCAGTTTGTTCTCACACGTATGTATCCACACACACACAAACACACACACACACACACACACACACACACACACACACACGCACACGGCAGGAATTCTGTCGTTCACCACCTGTACAGCACAGCTGCAGGGAAACATTGGCCTACTCCAAACCACACAACCTGTCCAACTCCAGCCTCCTCTTCACACTCACCCCCCGGCAGCAGCAGGTCAGGGTCCCAACGCTCACGCTGAGGTCGTGCAGACTACTGCTGGGTAAAGTTCACAAGCCTCTGCAAGCTGTTTGACATTACCAATAAGGTCAAAGTGTATCAGAACACACCAGAGGATTACAGTGTTGTGGTGCGCCGAGCTGCAAGCGTCACCTCCCCAACCAAAAACACAAACTATACATGTCAGTGAGTTTTCATACACTCACATTAATGTCAATAAATCAGCATATTATCCTGTTGTTTCTCCATCTTGGAACGATAAATATACAAAAATATATGATTGCCATTAGGCATATATGTCCACTCTTCTGGTTAGAACTGGTAGAGTTCATTTGTAACAAAAAAACAGGGGCGATCCTAGCATATTTGGTGCCCTGGGCGAACACCTTCTCTGGCACCTTCTGAACACCAGGAGGTGTAGAGAACAACAAAGCACACCGCTGTGTTTGTCTGCTTGCATACGTTTGTAGAGCACTCTATAAGCTGCACATCAAAACTTTCTCTCTATTGGCCACTGCTCCTCAAGTGGATGTGTGTTTACTAGCCAACGTAAATAAACTGCCGTGGACCAGAGACGTCCCTGCAATGGTAGGCAGAAACTGCCAGAAAAAGGTCTACACCCCCTGCTGTCCTGGCGAGGAATTGCTTTGCAACACTGACACACCAAAGGAGAAGTATAAAAGGCAAACGTCTCCGTCAACACGTGCATATGAGTGCAAACTTTCTGACGCTGAAGTGATAACCAGGTTTGAGGTATCAGCTTGGAGACTTCATTTGCAAGTGTGCTATTGCCCGTAGAGACAGCAGAGGGTGCTAAGAGCAACTTTATTCACCCTGTGATAAAAATTTTACCAGATACCATCATAGATGCTTCATTAACATGAAAATGCTGCCTTGTTTGTCTTTAACACGTGTTACTGTATAGACTGTCAGAACTATACTGAATTTATTCAGGTAAACATATATACAGTTACAGTGTATACATACATATGAGAAAATAGAACTATTACATACAAAACTGCCCCCCTACCCCTGCGCACACCCCTCGCAACAGGCCCACTTGGCAATGCTGACCTACACTTTAGAGTGTGAGCAGGTTCACACAACCCAAGAAAAAATTATTTAAACATTATAGGCTTGGATTGACAATGTTATGAACAAAATGTTCTTTATTTGGAAGCAGAGTTACTAGCGTGATTAGTTAACTTAGTTACAAAATTTGATGCATGTATGCCTATAGCCAAGCCCAAGGGTGCCACAAGGAAACCAGAAAGCCACCCCCCCTCCCCCTCACACACCCCTAGCAACAGGCACAGCTAGCAGCAGCAAGCAGCCCCATCAAGGGAATAAGTAGCTGTTATAAATAGATGTTATAATTTGGAAAATGCATCTGTGTTTGTTGTTTTATTTTACGAGCTGGTTAGATCTTTCACTTCCAGCCGCTTCAGCAGGCCTGCCCCTATCCCTTTGCAGCACCAACAAGCAGTAGATCAAATGTACCTTGCTGCTAGGAGATAGAAAACTGATTCGTGCCTATTTTTTCCAAAAGAGGCATACACTGGCGTAATGATGGGGTGCCACGATCCTGAAAAAAAACTATTTTTTTACCATTTTGGCCCCCCTTCTTAAATGCGCCCCCCTCTGGATGGCGCCCTGGGCATACGCCATGAACGCCTGTATCAATTAGTGCTACTGATCCCTAAGGTTATTATAAATTAAAGAAAATTTGTTTGAATGTTTTTAGACCAACCTGAGGAGACAAAGACTGAGCTACTCAGCCATTTCAATATGTTAAGGATTTTACACCAAAAAACCTATACCAACGATTAAGCATGGTGGTGGTAGCTTCATGCTAAGGTTCTGTTTCACTGCCATAATAATTCAGATGGAGAACTAGCTTCAAATGCGTCAGCTTCAACTCAAATCAACTAGTTGGTTGAAACTTGGACACAATAGGGTACAGGAAAAAGCTCGCAGCCACATCAAAAGTTGTTTTTATGGATATAGCTTTCATAAGCTCCACTCACACTGTCCGTTTTTCAGCGGTCGCAAAGGACTTCTTCGTGTCCCACTGTGCACGCTCTAGAGACGCGGCACACTGTAAGGCCCAAGATTTCAGTGAGTCAAACTACACATTGTCTCGTTCTAGCAAGACAAGCCAAGGTCACAAGCATACATAGCTGAAAAGCATAGCTAAAAGCCGACAAAGATGGCAACGATAAAATGTCTTCTACGCTGTCTTTGGTGCCAAAGTTAAATAAATTCTTCTTTGTTTGCTCCACGTGTTGTGTGTAGATTCCATTGTTGCTAATGTTGATACTGCTACTGTCGCATTGTACTCTCGACACTAGCTTTTCACGAAAAACAGTGGGGTTTTACAGGAAACCACGAAACTCTTAAAACACTACGTCTACCGAAAATAGGCCAGAATTGTGGTTTCAATGCAGCCTGCTAAGAGGCATTTATCCAAATGTCAGTGAAAGCATTGTAAATATTTTAACTATGAATTAGAGAAAGATCCATAATAAATTCAAGCTTGTGCAATCAAATATTATTTTTTAACTGCTAAGGTTTGTTTTATTATCAGTCTGCATTAAAAGATACAGCTTTAAAGAAGAAGAAATTAATGATTGGTCCCAGTGATAATTGTACGGGAACTTCTCATCTGTACAGTTGACTACATGAGTCTGTTTCCGCAGCCTGCAAGTGCACTTATCAAGTTACACAAGAGAGACCAAGAGGTACCCAGAGAGGCCTGCAGCTAAAAAGATGGGATTTTTTTTTTTAAATCATAGCTCATTATCAGCCATCTATTTTATCTACTATAAGGCATCTCTCAAATCCCAGTTGTCAGACATCAATGGTGTCTAAATGAATCCTTTGGGCTCTTGTTTGCACAATATACAGATATGGTTGGGTTGATTCACATATTTCTGCAACTTTACAGCCTGAGTAATTGGATTAGCACAGAAATCAACCACAGAGCTCTGGAGAGTGTGGCACGGATCACGATAGCCCCTGCTCAGGAACACGGCTGCTTGGGCATAGTCAATTAGAAAGCATTAAAAAGGAGCTGCCAATAATCACTTCCAAGAGATCTGAACAATCCATGCTGAGTGTTCTCATGTTTACAGATGATAGGGCTTTCAGGTTCGCGCCAAGCGGGAGTTTAGAGGGGGGAGAATGAGACTGGAAACATATTTGCGGTATCATTTCCATAAGCCTCTGCTTTGCGGATCATAACGCAGCTCACAAATGTGATTTATGACCTTGGTTTAATGGTTGGAGCAGAGTCTTTGTAGGTATCAGATGACTTTTTCAATATGGCGACGTCAGAGGGGGCACAGTGAATGCACCATCTCAACAGGAAATGAGGGCTTGTCTCAGCCAAGAAAATATGAGAAGCCAGATATCTGATCATCTAATGGCAGATACATGCTACTTCACTTTGACAGAAAAGGCATCAGTCAATAAGCACTAGATGAGCAGTAACACGAAAAAGACGCCATGGATTTCTCCCCCTATCCATCAAATCATTCATTGACGGAGCACAGCAGTCTCTTCTGGTCAATGTTTATAAAGTATCCAACAGGAGAGTCTCCTCTAATATTTGTGGAACAGAAATGTTGGAAATCATCAATAACTGCTACTTAATGCTTTTCTCGACTCTGTGGAGTCTGTAATCTAGAAGACGCAGAAGCATGCGACTCACCTGCGCCTGGAAACTCTTGAGAACTGGTGCCACCATCTCCCGGACCTCCTATGCACACACACAAAAAAGTAAACTCTGTCTCAGCATATTTTATTGTGCAGATGGCTCCACCTGTTCAGGAATCAGATTGTGCCCTGGAAGGCAAAAACAGCTTGGTAAGAAAGTCAACTAAAATACCATTAAGTTTTCAGTGATGTCTACAGTTTTGTGGGGCGAGGGTATTAGCGGTTAAACTGAAAGTTTTTTTTTTTATATACATATTTTTTTTTTAAATAAAAAAATAAACTGAAAGGGCTTGATTGGGCATATTAGAAAAGTGGGGCTTTCCAATAGCTTGATTTAGAGCTCAGAAATCCTGACTTGTGCAAGCTCTCGCAGCCGCAGGTAAGGGGATTGTGCTGCCAGCGGTGACAGCCTGATCCCGTCTTAAACGGCTGAATTATGCCGACAAGATTCCAGCACGACACCGCACACTCTAACTAAAATGGGCAGACGGCACAGCAAATAGCCTCAGGGTTCATTTATAAAACATAGAAATATTCCCTTTGACTTTAGCCAAATGTCAATAGAAGATTATTTCAAAGAAAAATGATGAAAAAGGACAAAATCGTATCTGTAGCATATATAGATGTAGCTTTTGCTGCATTTACTTCAGACAAGTCATTTTGCCTTTAAAAGTAAGAGACAGAGTCTTACTGTACGGTAGGAGAAAACCTAAAGTTGATGCACAGATGTTATCTCAGCAGGTGTTAGCACTGTATGCAAAACAACAATGACATTTTAGTTTACCTAATGCAAACTGACATTGCAGTGAACTGGGTTACCAGCTTCTGAGCTGAAAATTGACAAAACTGACACTGCTATTTTGCTTGCAACAGAACCTCTTTCTCCCTCTTAAACTACAACTGTGCAGTAACTGCTCAATTCAGTACGTTATCTTTCCCCCAAAAGGATTTTTTATCTACCTCCAGACAAACCATTTAGATCTAGTTTAGATGCCCAAAGGAAAAACACGGGGCAGCAAAGCAGCAAAAGTGCAAAAAAAGTGAATATAAAAATAGGTGAAGTAAATGATTATCTCTGAAGTAAAGGATTCTATCTGAATCCTGGTCCTCAAGGCACACTGCCCTGCATGTTTTAGATGTTTTCCTGCTTTAACACCCCTGCTTCAGGTGATTGCAGTTCAAAAGCAAAAGCCCGTTAGTCAGCCATCAATTGAAATAAGGCGTGGGGAAGCAGGGAAACATCTAAAGCATGCAGGGCAGTGTGCCTTTAGGAGAAGGGTTGAAAAAAATTCATCTAGATTACCAGTACGGAGGCAATTTGTTGCTAGATGGAAGCAAAACGTATTAGCTGTCTTCAGTTTGACTACAAATGTCAATAAATGCTACACACCTTTAATTTCAGGGCTCAGTTGCGGTCAGCATTTGACATCATTGTTATAGTTAATCTAAGCTAACATTATAAGCCAACATTGTGAGCCCTAAAGGTGACTTCTTCGACCTTCATGTCCTGTTTTATCGATATTTTAGACTTGTACTTTAAGGTAAGAAAGGAAAAACATTTTGACATGTACCATGTTGTTTTGACAGAAGAAGCAAAAAATAATAATACTGCTAATTGGGCATGCTCATTCTTCAAATGCTTTGAAGAAATGTCTGCCATTTTTAAATTGTTTACATGGCAGCATTTTGGGTACTCGGTAAAACAAAGTAAATGCAAAAAAGTAGCAATAAGAAAAGGAATCAATTATACGAACTGGCTGACTGGCTAAGTGTTAGCTGCTAATGATTAGCATCTCCTTAGGAGCTCTGATTTGGTACTAAATTAAAAGGGCAAATTCACAAAGTATGGACTATACTGGGA
This sequence comes from Valencia hispanica, assembly GCA_963556495.2. NCBI lineage: Eukaryota > Metazoa > Chordata > Actinopteri > Cyprinodontiformes > Valenciidae > Valencia > Valencia hispanica. The sequence continues at coordinate 11,663,556 of OY747704.1, forward strand.
GTTCAGTGCCTTAACACTTAGATGGATCAAACTTTTACTGAAAACCTCTACAGCAAGAGTGTTCCAAAGTCAGTTCTCAGGGGCCAGTTCCCTGCATGTTTTAGTACTTTCCCTGGTTCAAAACAACTGACTCCAGTGATGGCTCGTTAGCAGGCCTCTCTGTAGAGCGTTGACATGCTGAGGAGATATTTGGACTATTTGAATCAGCTGTGTTGGAGCAGAGAATCATCTAAAACTGGCAGGACACCGGCCTTTGAGGACTGGAGCCAGACAACCTTGCTCTGAAGTACACAGAGTATAGAGATTCTTTTCTTTTTTTTTTTATAATGGACATTTATAAAACCTTGATTATAAATGTGAAAGGTAAAAAAGGTTTAAAAGCCTTTGGAACATCTTCAAAACCCAATATATGGACCAGGTGGACCTGGAGTGTTTAATTTCTGACACCATTGGGCATTCTTAGTTTTCTCCAACTATAACTAAAATCTAGAATTATTCTTGTGAACCATTGTGCAGAGTCTTGTTTCATAAGATTGATTTATCCCTACACCCTTAGTAGGGCAAAACAACATTATGAAAACATGCGATATGCAATAATACTGCTGAATGATACAACAACCTGTTATTAAACAAATAATCCTCTTGTCTTTCTACTTTCTGTACATTACAAACACAGACCCCAGGCAGACCAGATGAGATCAGAAAGAAGAAGAAATTCATTATTTCCTTCTCAACAAAATGTTTTATTGAAAAATTACAACCGCAATTTTGGCTTTGAAACAACTTAGTTGTACTTTCTTACCGACTCTACCAGAAAATCTTGATGCCCTCCTTAAAAAAACTTTCTGCTGCATTAAAGAACAATCATAACCAAATACATTATTGTTGTAGAGAGCCCAAATTTAGGACAATTATTTAATTAGCTGATATGTATTGCTGTCCAAGCAGCTCTTTGCTATACTGATACTACATACAGTCATACTATGATAATCCTAGATTTGCAGTCTATTGTGCAGCTCTGATCCATACAATCCCTTTCATTTGTGCAGAGAATTCACATCAGCCAACATGCCGATTTTGTGTAGCTCTACAGAAACTCTTAAGGTGAACATAGATTGTTGACTTGGAGGAGACTGCTGTATTTGGTACCACTGAAACACAACAGAAAAGGTCAACATTTACACTAAAAGTCTGCTCATCCTTGTCTCAAAAAGATGCGTTTTTTTTGTGATTTCACTGCAAGCAAAGTCAAATTCAAAGCCTATTGTACTGGCAGGAAAATTAAAAACTAAGGTTAAGCAAAAAAATATATAGATTTACCTTTCCAGGAAAAAGTTAAATAAAAAAAACAGTGCCCTTTTTTTTAACCTGCTTTAGAGTTTTCAAACTGAACTTTGAAATCTGAAAACACTCTTCTTGTTACAATAATTGTTGTATCCATTCTTTTCATTGCTAAGGCGTGGACAAAAGGTGCAATTTAATCAAATATGTGCGATGGTGGGTGCAGTAGGGCACTCATTTTCCTTTGCATTCAGGAGAGTTTGTTTTAAGAGTCCCACTCACAGAAATGTCTAAATTACCCCCATTTCAGACAGCAAAGCAACTTTGTCTGATGCTTCTGATATGGAGTTATATTAGACACCAAAGCTGTGCTTAACTTGTGTAAATGACCTCTCACCAGTCCAAGCCAGAGGCTAATACAGGGCCTCGGCATTCAAATAATAACTCAGCTACAACAGAGGGGAGTTCTCCGCACGTCTAACATACAATTCTTTAATGCAGATTTGCCAAAAAGCTGCATGTAATTCCCCATTGATGAGTACGGGCGGGGGCTCGAGCTGCACAACCGATGTAGGCAGCCGTACCTGCTGAGGTGAAGATGAGGAAAACGACACATTCGGCTGAGATAATGGGGGGCAGGGTGCTAGACTCACCTCAGGGACATTTCTCTTGAACTCCCTGCTCAGCTCTAGCAGGTGTTTGTGAGAATGTTCGCTCTCCTCCTGTCGACCGGCCAGCTCAGACGCGACAGAGTTTAGCTCCCTCTGCAAAAAACACACAAGACAGAAGAGAGAGAAACGTTGAGGGGAAGAGGAGTGGAGAGACGCCACACTTTGTGTTTTCCTTCCACTTCACGCGGCCCGCCGAAGCTCATCCAGTGCAGCTTCGAGTGCACATAAATAAAAATACACTGCTGAATGTTAACAATGAAATCCTTCATGATCTCACAGCAGTAATACTTACAGCTAGCCCTGGCCCATAAATAATTAAGCCAAAATAAATCCAATGCCTACAGTAGCAGAAGGCCTTTTAGATAATCAGTATTTGAAATAATCGATACGCTTGCAACGGCTATAGAGCGCCAGCGAGCAAGTGGGACGAGAGGGAGGGGGCAGAGAGTGAGGGGAGGAGGAGGTGAGGACAAGTCACGTGTTGAGACCCAATAACCTGACAACCCCCACCCCCCCCCCCCCCCACCAATACACACAGCTTCCTTCTGAAATAAAGCCTTATTTTATAAGCTCGGCCAAGACCCGATCCTGGCATACAATAGGCTTGCTCTCTGCCGTAATTACCACAGCTCTGGTCTATTTTCAGCCTCTTTTCTATCCCACTCCCTCCAACCTGCACCAATCCATATATTGATATGGCAAAGATTTTCAATACATGACAGCAGCCTCCATAGATTTAACCAAATGACCCTTCTGCCGCAACAACAGCCCTGATCGCTATTCCATTAATGCCTCTGAACATCGCTTGTTTACATCTCTGTGATATGGCAAATCAGAGCTCGGCACCGGCACCACGCCTGATCCACTTATTCAAAGCAGTCTGCGTAGTAGGTCCTTCATCAGAACCTTGCATTCATGCTGGACTCAGCTGCTCCGCATGCCATCCGCAAATCCAATATTATTGATCGGTCATCCAATTCCCGGCCCTTTCAGCAAACAGAAAAAAAAAAGAAAAAAAAAGGAAAACAGATTCAAACTCTGCCTCTCTGTGCAGAGCAGGAATAGCCTAGACAACTGGAGATCGGGCGCCGCTTTGTTCTGACTGCGATTATCAGTAATTGATGAGGAGCCTCTTTTGTAACTGCTTGGTTAAAATATAACAAGTAGAGTAGGGGATTCAATTATCACCGCAAATTCATATATGAAGCTGGGAAATTAAATTGACTGCATTTTAATTAATCTTCAGACTCAGTAAAAGGCAGTTTCATAAATCATCTCACAAAGTGAAATAAGGGAAGGAAATGGAAGGATGAAACTTTAACGGGGGCAGCCTCGTGGGATGGTGAAAGACTGCCGGTCAGAGAAGCAGCTGCTAATTGAAGGGCTGCCGGTTCAAGTCCCTGGACAGGTGATGGAGACGACGGCTAAAGGAGAGAGAGCTGAGTGTGGGGGCAAAAGTAAGAGATGCTAAAAAACTATTCTTCAATTTGGAAAAAAAATAGATAATTTTCTACTAGCTTATTTGTTAATGGCAGATATATATATATATATATGGAAGGCCCATATGTGCTCAACACCTAGGCAAGGAGAACTGACAAAGAACAACATTTTGATTTTGAATACAACACTTCTAATCGTGACACTTAGGTTTAGTGTCTGTGTCTTTAATTAGTTGATATAGTGTCTAACGAATGTTCTGTGCTGAATATATTTTTCTTGCGGTGTGTATGAGGGGAACACTGTTTATTTTGAACACAGGACTGATTTTGAGGTGAAAGTTTGATTTTCACAGAAGCATTTTTTAAGATGTTACAAGAAAAATCAACAAATGCAGCCATATACATACCATTGATTGTATTAACGTTAAATATGCTGACTGCCCAACCTTAAATGACTAACTGGTATGAAGGAAAAGGATTTTCTGGCACAAAAACACAGACCTTGACCAAGTCAATTCAGTTTTTTTTTTATATTGGCTGAATATTTCCTGATATATTACTAAATCTAAATGCAGTATACGAGTAATGGACTTGTGTAGAATATATTTTAAGCATTATTAAAATAACTAACTGATTATATGGTATGAACAGTAACATCAAGTATGAACTACAATTTTTTTTTTTTTTACTTTAAGGTGAAACCCTTCTTTCAGTCCCTTCAGGATTTTGAGACACTTTTGTATAATTGTTGCACCCTAAAATACCTGACTTTGTATCGGCTTTTGTGAAAAGTTGCAAACAAAAGTTGCAGTGCTTTTATTTTTATTGTCCCTTGTGTTAAACCCTGCATTCTGAACATCTATATACAAAATGGAATGGTGTAGGAATAAATACAAGTAGAGAAAAAAATAGCAAAAATACTGTAAGCTGATTAAGGCTTTCTTGTCTCTTTTTCGTAGTCCATCATTTCGACCAATGGGGTAAAAAAAAAATCCGTCACAATCTATCTTTGCCTTTTAATTTTTAAAATGAAAATGACACATTGAATAGTATTTCTTTTTTATTCCTGTTAATTAACATTCAATCCAAACGAGCTGAACAGAGAATCCCCACTGTGCCATCACACATCACAGTCACAATCCAAAACCTCTTTAACTCTTCAATGCGCCGTCATGTCTCGGATAGCCAGATGCATTGAGTACGGTTTTGAGATGATGCTCAGATGCTCTCATAGGAATCTTTTTATTTTATTTCATGGTTTTAGTTACCTGAACTCTGTGTGTGAAGTTGAAAATGTCTACGCCTCTCTGCACCAAGTGGTCAGGGATGTGAATTGCAATCTGTCAAAAGATTTTATGTGGTAGAAATGTATTTACCAATCAATAACATCGGTTTGTGTTCGACCAAAATATTACAAGGGTTATAAAATAATATACTACAACTTTCATGTAGAGAATGAGGAAACTGTAGCCTATAGCATGGTCATTGGCAGAGATTGTTATTGACATATTTAACTCTCGCTCCCTCTCACATACAAAACAGGAAGTGTACATAACATGTACAGAGTTGAAAATAAGGTAATGAGAAGGCGCATCAAACATGCGTTCAAACTACGATGATTGGATAAAATTCCAAGACATGCAGTAGTCGCGAGGATTGGCTGAATTTGTGTTAATAGTTGCGGTCAAACATCGCAAAATCCTGGAGGGACTGTTCTTTGATCACACAATCTAAGGATTTTGGAGTTTGAACACACCCATTACAGAATGTACAGATTCTAGTGGTGTGTTAAAAAAAAAACAACATAAAACGTAAAATCAATTATGAATCGATTCTTATGCTAAATCTTAAAAATCGATTCGGACGTCCAAAAGAACGATTTAATCATTTAACACCGTTTGCCCTGCTTACAGCTAGAACAGGAGGGAAGAGTCCAGACGGGCAGTCTAAGGGTTAGGTCTGAAAGGGTTAATGCAGTTTCCCCGGTGAACTGTAACCCCATCCAGTGTTGTGTCATTGAATTACATGGCATATAATAAAGGCAACGGCTCAAAAAAATATATTTTAATAACACTGACCCATATCAATATCGAATTGGGACAGATTGGATTGGATAGTGATAATCGATTCGAACTCTTGAGAATCGGCATCGAAACGATTCTTGAAATTTGGATCGATACCCAGCTCTAGCAGCATGTTGTAGCATCAAGGGGAAAAAACAGATATGTAAAACTTTGAACATACACTGCTTCAGAGTTTTACATACAATAAAGCTCTGAACATACACTGCTTCAGATTAAGAACCATGTTTGAAGGTTAAAAAAAAAAAAGCAACTAGAATTTTCTGACATATCCCAGCCACATGTGACACTAAAACTCTGACATCATATATACCCAGATAATCCCCCATTAATCCTGCTTTGTAGCACATCTTTATTTTTTTTTAAGTTTATGAAAACAGGTTGGGCTCGTCTCTCAATTCCGAAACTATGAGATTGGGGATAATCACTCAGTAAGAGCATACATTAGATCTTCACCTTTCCACTTTCTTTTCCCCCTATGCTCTCACCTTTTTCTGTACAGCACAAGACAAAAAAAATACACAATCAACTTGAGCTGAGAAAATATAATGATGCTTCCTCAGATAGCTGTACAAAGAAAAGTGGTATTCAAGGCTGTAAATCCAAATGTAGAGAGGTACAGTTTGGTGATGTATTTCCACAAGAAATGTCTATAAATATTCTAACAATGTGATTGCTAGAGCTAGAAATATATAGAGATCGAAAATTCAACAATGTAGTTCATAAAATTTGAAAATTGTTATCAGGTGCTTAGAGAGCTTTTGATGCTTTAGAAGGGATATTCAGGGTATAAAACAGTGAGACAGACAAAGGAGGTACTTGCAGGATCAGTCAGCTTTGGTCTTTCAGTGACTTTTACTGACATTAGGAAAAAAGAAAAAATAAGTCGAGAGTGCCTGATTAGCTGATTTAACCTACAACAGAACCTATTGTTTCAAACTTAAGCATCTTGGATTAATGTGTTGCATTATGCTTATCTGCCACAAACTTGTAAAAGCGTAAAGGACTTTATAATACAAAGAACTCCATTAACAGTATGTAGAAACTGTATGGATGGGCTGCAGTTTGAATGAAATAAGTCAGTAAAACAACAATCATGACAATCTAGGTTTGTATTAGGTTTTTTTTCCATTGTGTTTGACTAATAGCCTGGAACAGGAGCCTGAAAGTCTAAATTATCCGATACTCATCCTTTCTATCCTCAGGAAACTCCAAAAGCCCAGATAAATTGCCAATTAGCCACAAAGAATAATATCCCATCACACTATTGCATATTTTCCATGCATTTAAATAAATTTAGACAGATAAACTGCCTTAGGTGAATGACGTGCAACCATTGCCTTCTTAAGCACTGAATATTGTAGCATATACAATGTTATCTCTAGCTAAGCCAAGTTGCAATATTTTTTAGCAATCTTGAAAAGTTTTGTGTTACAATCATGACAACTCTGAAATACGAAATGTATCGTACATTTGACATAGAAAAACGCAATAAAAAACTCACTTAAACTTATGCTAAGCTAAGCAGACACTGTCTGCACAAATGAATTACAGATGCTCTGATAGATAGATTACCTCTCTCTAAAACTCTATCAGCGTTTTCAGTAAAACATGTTTTAGGAATAGCCCAACTAATATGGCAAGATGAGAAACTATGCCAGAGGTTTAATCTATCAGGCAAATGTTGATAGATTCTCAGATTGGGACTGAAAGCAAACAGTTTGTCCATAACAGACTAAACTGAACTCAATGTCATTATTTTAGTGGTTTTGGCAGTGAATCAAGTCAATGTCTCAGAAACCGCATGTCTCTTCTAATTTAGAAGTGAAAACTGTTTCAAAACGACTGGTTACCATCAGCCTATTCCTTAATGTAGCTCCTAATAAAGTATCCATATATTTAGGATAGGTTCGGCTAGTCTGGCATTCCTTGTGAATAGTACTGTCACTGAAAATGGATTTTACAGCACAGGATAAGACGACAGGACTTTATAAATTCCTGTTAGCCCTTTCACAGTCCATCTGGGATGAGCCTTGCTGGAGATTAGAGAGGGCTTTCAGAGCAGTGGGCAACCTCTGCTAGATTCAAATGGCCCCAGAGCAGCTAATCTTGCCAAGAGAAAATTCCTCAAAAAATGACGATGAGTGGATTTTTAAACTACTTAAGATATAACAGTATGGTGATTCTAAGTCTGCCGGTGCTTCTGTGGCCTTTGTGTAGAGCTGGTTTCAGTTTTTTCGCAGCTTGGATGATAAGATTGCTGGATACTCATGCAGTATGCAAGCCAAACAGTGCAATCATTGTAGCATGGTTATTCTGAAAGCATCCCCACAGTTTCTAGACCATTATGAGGAAGGGGAGCCTGGGCAACAGCCCATCAAATGTCACCTCCTGCCTGTCCTTCTGGAAAGAAGTGAGGCAGAACAGACCGTTTGCTACTTTGGTTGTTTGCTCAGGCCGATGATGGGAGGAACTCTGCAATACAGTGCTGCTGAAATACTAATGCCATCTCAGGAGGTGAAAGTACTAAAGAAGATTTTCTCTTTTCTTTTATCAGATGTGATCAATTTCAATCTACAGCAAGAAGTAGACCTTTGAATTATTATTATTACACTATGGAGAACTTCATGTTTCATGAAAAAAATTTATATTAATGTCCAGATGCTTTCCTTAACTCTGAATCGAGGTGAAGTGAGTTGTGCAAAGAGGGGCTTCTAAGAAATCATTTGACAGGTTTTAAGAAGGACAACTGGGACTAAATTTTAAGTGTGTGGCAGTCTGGTCAATACAGAGCCCCTGTCATTAAGCCTCTGCCAGTCAAACATCCAGCCATAATTGATGAGTTTCCTCTGGGGAGGGTGGAGCTGTCATAGGGTCTTGAGGGGCAGGAACGAAAGATTACGAGGATGGAACCAGTCCTGTTGCGCTTGAGTCAATATGCCAGGGGAAAGCAATTTTAGAGACTCCTGACTCCAAAACAAAGACCAAGAAAATAAGAAGATTATTGGTTTTAAAAGGATTGACCAACAATCTAAATACACTTGCAACTGAATGACATGTCGGCGGCAGTAAAAAAAATATATCCTGTGACTATAGGCCTTTTCAAAAGACACATTGTTATTGTTGTGGTATATTGGGGTAATATTGGCTGAACAGTGTGTCCTTTGAATGCGCCGTGACGACATGGCAAGGTGTAAATAATGCGGCATTTGTGCCGGCAAGCTTGATAGTGATATTGGACTTATAAATAAGATCGTGCCGTGGCGCAACAGAAGGTAATGTAATGTCCCAGCCAGAAACAGTATTTAAAATGAAAGTAAACATGGGGAGTTCATTTATCATTTGTAAACCATATCAGCTGAAATGGCAAACTGGATTGATGCAGAGGTCCGAGAGCTGCTGGCCTTTAGAGCTGAAGACGAGGTCGGCAAACAGTTCATTGGGACTGTGAAGAACAGCCACCTTTTGGAGTGGCTCGCAAAAAGTCTTAAGGAGCTGGGCTTCAATTGGAATTTAATAAAAAAGGTAAATCCAAGCTATTTTGTCTGTTTACCATGGTCTCTTCCATCTCACGGTTTATACGCAACCCTGCATATCGACAGCCCGGACATTACCCCCCCTTTATCCCGCCATTGCGTAATCTTTTGTGAAAAACATCTGATCACATCACATTGCCGCTACAGGCAGACTACTCATGATTGACCAAAAGGCTCACTGATGCCGGTATTGTCTTTTAAAACAGACTTGAGTTATTTGCTTTGGTTCATAAAAGATTAACTCTAAAGTCCATCCCTGCCACAATCTCACAATTCATTAAAAGGACTAAGAATTGTGCTTAAAAGCTGCACCAGGAGGCACATAGGGGTTAAACAAGAGCTTGAGGCAAGAAATCTTGTGAAATTTAGACACCACAAAAAGCAAGGGTCAGTTTGCTGAAACAAGTTAAATCAAGAGTTTAAAAAAAGTTACAGTTTCAAAGCGGGTAAAGGTTTCTGTCATACTGCTTCTACTGATGATGGTCCTAAGGAGATGGTCCAAATCGACCAGCGTTTTCTTGGCCATATAGATCAAGAGTAGTGCTACAGTGCCCCTCCCGCACATGTTGCTGCCATGTGTGGAAAGTAATAGGAAAGGCGGGCAAAACTTTTCTTAAAGATTACGTTTTAAAGCTACAAATGGCAACCTATGAGTGGCATGTCGGATAAGAACCAACTGCCAGTCAGAAAGTCAAATTAATTAACCAGTTAATATTAGCTTGTCATAACTGTTTTAGTCTGTAAAGTCTAAAAACAAACATCATTTACTATTAACAACTATTTAGTGGATATTTATGTATCAAAACTAATATAAACACATTGATCATAAGGTTATTTATCAAGCTATCTGATTTTGTTTAAGAACTGTATGTAAAAACCATGACATTGTATCTTTACTGAAGGTCATCTTACCGTGGAAATCTCATTCTGGCCAATTCCTATATCTTGTTAAAGTGAACTCTGTGTCAACAAGCAATATCCAGCTGCTGTCTTCCTGTGATCGTCTGCTAAAGTGTAAGTTATTATTATGGGCCTTGGACAGCAGCTTTAACCTTGAGATCCTGTATTTATGTTTGACTCATATTTCTATGTAATAAATGAGTTGAGTTGGGTTGAGAGGAGTAGACTGCCACAGAGCCCTGTTTATATTGTTTGTGTTGAAGCATTTGGGGAACTCTGTAGAACAAAACGGTGACCAAGTGCAGGAAAACCTGATAACTGACCACCAACCAGGATGAAGCTAGCTAAAGGTTTCTACAGCACTAAAGTTAAAGGCTACCTTTTAATATGTCTGGACTGTATTCCATCGTCTCCAGCTCATAAGCTAAAATAACTAGACGGATCAAACCTGAGCTGGATAATCCTAAAATTAACTTAGATTCCACAAAACTCCATTTGATAATAAAGAAAGCTTAATTCGTTTGAAACACAAAAAGTGCATTTTGAATGGATCAGATTTATAACAGATTGATCTAAGGTTTCCTCAAAATAAATGAATCTCCTTGTGTGCACCCAGTATCATGTATCATTTTATCATCTGTGCTAAATAGATCATTATACACCTAGATGCTAACATCTAGAGGAACAGAAGAATATGACACCAAGGAATATGACATTAAACATTTATGTTGATGGAAGCAAAACTATGTCTCTTTAAGAAATACCGCACTTTACAAAACTCGGTAGAAAGAGACATACTGTGAAATTCTGTGCTAAGAGGAGTTTTGTTTTAACAAAAATGCAGCGCTCACTTGTATAGTGCTGGAGCAGATTTGACATTGATTCATTAAACCTAGTGCATCTTGATTACATCTGTACTCGTAAGCTATTTTCTGGCCTTTCACAAAGAAACCAAAGAGGAAAATGTTGACAACTAGAGGGGGGGGGGGGAAACTTTGAAGGTGCTGCAAAAATGAGGTAGAGTGGGTCTCTTTTGTGGAGAATAGGCATGGACAGCACAAATTAAAAGAGAAAAAAAAACAGGAAAGAAGAGGAGAGAGGGGAAAATGCAGATGGAGTATTATTTTTCTTTTTGTATCCAATTTAATTGCAATCATAGGCAGATGTCTGAAAGTGTGACAGCATCAGCAGAATTGCTGCTGAGAGCACAAAATCTTTGTCTAAAAATAATCAGACATTCTGTGTGCTGCTGTTTGTTATAATGGTAATCGATGCTGGAGGCTTTGAATTCCATCAATTTATAGATCCACTCTGTTCTGCCTGGTGACTGAACTCCCTCGCAACCCCCCACCACTCATGCACAACCATTCGACAGCACACACTCTTGCACGCAAGGTCTCGCAACAAAAGAGCGGTTCGGTACACATGTACTCTGACATCTGTACGCCGGGGGTCTGCAGCAAGGCAGAGCAGGGACCGCTCTGTGATTAAGATAAGTGTAGTTTCCATTCATACACTGTTTATCGCCTCCCATTCTCTGCGAGGCACAAGATTGTCTATAGCTGCCTCAGATTAGCCCCACATCTCAGACGCCACATTTGAGAGGGTGCGCTGATCAATAAATCAAATCACCACAATCAATAGTCCCAATCACTGCAGTCTAGTCTGGCCTCAACATTATTACTGGCAATCCCCCCCCCTCTGTTGCAGGGGTGAGGAGGCACCATTTGGAGAGGGCGGGGGGGTAGAGCGGGAAAGGCATATATTGGCGTCTTTCCATAGTAAAGATCCAAAATGGATTCTTATCTGGCCTGTTTCAACTGAGCCCATGAAGGATCAACAAATAGACTATTTCTATGCATGTGAGTGTGTGCGTGCACACTCACGTGTGTGTTTTGGACGGTCCAGAGAGAAAAGGACGGGAGGAGCCTTTGACCTCTGTGACCCGGCACTGTGAATGCAATCGGAGCAAGCGGCTTCTGACAGGCAAACACTCGGGACGCCTGCAGTCACCTGGCATCTCCCGCCATCTGTTTACAAAAACAGTGCCACAGCTCCTCTCGTCGTCAGACTGGCGATAGCCCTTTCAACTCAAGACAGCATCCCAGTATTGTCAGACCACCCCACACACGGGTCAAATCCTGAGTGCATTTCATCGCAAGATTTGGTCTCAAACTGCTGCGGGTTCCAAAAGGATGGAACTCAACTTTTAGTTCTGTGAGACACAGAATCCCTGAGCAAAAACGACAGAAATATCTCAACACTAAAGCAACCACTAAGATGCTACTTACTGAAAATTCATGTATTCATTATGATCACTGTCATCCTGTGGAAGCTAACATATAACCCTACAGTACAGTATTTTCATTATATTGTCAGTGTTGATAAATGCAGTCGTTGGGACAAAAAAAATACCACATTCATTCAGTTCTAGTGTAATAGATATTAGAATATAGTTCTTGTAGATTGTTATGGTTAGATAAATACTACAGATCAACTCAAAATTAGAACACTTGTTTAAGTCAACGGCCCTGACAGCTGACCGGCTGGTTGCGAACTCAAAAAACCCATCTTTTCCCAATTGGTTAATGCTCCATATGTAATTGAGACAACAACACTCTTCAGGGTATAGGCTGTTACTGAATGAAGCAAACTCAAAAACTGCCATTTTTACCAACGGTTAAGAGTTTAACATTAAAATCAGAAGAACTGCAGATATTTAAGAAACTATTTCAATGAAAGTTGTGTATTCACGTCTGTCTATGTGGTTCAGCAGCAGGACAGCGAGAGAGAGCAAGACCTAAAACAGATAAGTAGAAGGCTGCCCAGAGAACAGCAAAGTCGCTATGTTTAATATTCTGTACATCATGAGAAATGTTGGAACCTTTTGGAAATGTCAGAGTTATGATGAGGATCTACATTCTCCAGGATGAACACATCGAAACACATGATTTTTTTTATGCTAGCGCAAAGTCGGTTCACCATGTGAAATCATGGTTAATCCAGGTGTCGATCTAGTGTTGCTACTTGGCGTAATGGTCACTCAGGCATCATTTCTAATTGGAAAAAACTAAACTGAAAAAAAAAACAAAAAACAAAACCAAGCAATGTGTAAAAAGATAAGGTCAAAATATATACTCTACACTGTGACACAAATGTGTGTTTCCCCACGTCTTCAGGTATACTGTAGAGTCTGCACCTGTCCACTATGTAACAATTACTGCTGGCTGCACCGTGCCGACGCATGTAGGTACCATGTAGGCTGTCAGGAATTACCTATAAAGCCGAAACGAAATAAATCACATTTTATTTTGACACATTTCTCAACTCCGGACTGAAACGTCTGAAAATAATCACCCAAAATAATTAATCCCCAGTCAGTCAGGCTGTCTTCAAACAGCATGCTAAATCTTACAAAAGGATGGAGAAGCGCATGAGCGTTAAAATCATCAGCGAAAGGTGTGACTGGTGTTGTCAGCCATTATTCGTCATACCCTGCTTCATTCAGATAGTTTTTAGCTCCTGATGCACTAGAGCACAGCCTACTTGTCAACACTTCTCTCTCTTTAATTCTAACATGAGCACTTCAACACATTTTTTTTATTTTTTTTTTTGCTTCTCTCTAATGTAACGCTAACACATCTCGGTATGATCAGGGAGGCTCTAATTTCATTTATTGTCAAGTCTTTTTCTTTCTTAAATAGTATCGGGAGATCTCAGGAAAGCATCTTATTATGGCACTTTCAAACAATCCTGTATCCACGCTGGATCCCATGAATAACTTTAAATGTCCCCCCATTAGGAACTTCAAATTACAATCTATGACTGAATGCTCCAAACGAAGCCCAATTACAGGACCTTATATCATCATTAAGTCCCACTATTGTTCTGCTGCTTTCAAACTGTGGTTACAATCAGGGTGTCTATTGTCACTGTGTGGTACGTGCAGGGTGACTAATTACACAGTCCTATGATTCATTAGCAGACTGGTGGGTTAGAACCTGGGAGAAGATGGGATAACTTTTTTGGGGGGATGATTTTTATTTTTTTTTTTACAAAAAGGGACATTAAAAATTGAGACGGCACTAACACCATCGAGATGAACAAACATCAAATTGGGGACAGGGTTTGTTTTCCTGTTTTCTTAAGCTTTCAGTGTGGAGAAAAAAAAACAGGAGTAGTGCACTGCAGGGGGACGTTGTTCTGTGAAGCTCCACCATCGAGGTCAGCTAGTGGGAGGACAGAAAGGCTCCAAAGATGCAGCCATCACCGCGATGGCCCACTTTCACCTGGAACGACGAGCTGCAGCGCCACAACACAGCTAACCTGCGATTGTTTATTCTCTCTTAAGAAATGTCAATCTGTTCGCTCTCAGGTGTGCTGCTCTTCCTCTTGTTTTTGTTGTTTTCTCCCCCCTACGCTTGCAGATTTCCCTTGTCGATTGCCGTGAGATCAAAGCGACGCCGCTGGAAGGATCTGAATATTTCAGGTGCAGAGAGAGGACTGCATTTCACACCACCTGCGTAGCGTGCACAAACTGGTCCCTCCTCTTGCTCAGACTCACTTTGCTGGGCCCCTGGGGGCCCGGCGACATAAACCAGGGCCACCTGTCTCAGAGAGAGATGGAGTGCTCCTTTACCCTCCCTCTCCTCGGCACACTCTTGTTTTACAGCATTTGAATCAAAAATAAATTAATCTAAATAGAGCGAGGAGAGTGGGAATAAAACTGTTGCTTATATTCAAGGGAGAGTTCAGAATTTCTGAAGTGAGGTTCTGTTAAAAGTTAATTTCTCACCTGCAGTACTTAACACTCTAGGCGTCCTAATTTAAGAAATGGGTGCATCTCAATAAATGACAGCATCATCAGGTTGATTTATAATACAGTAATTTCATGTTTCTCTTCATGTGATGGCCAACAAAATCATGAGGAAGACTTGACAGTTGTCCAGCAGAGTCATAAAGAGCCTCTAATGAGGCAAAGGTCATTGCTAGGGAAGATGGCTGTTCAGGGGGCTTTATCCATGCATATTAATGGACAGTCAAATAAAAGAGTAAAGTGTGTTTTTAAAAAATGGTTTATAAGCAACAGGGATAATCACAGCCTTGAGAAGAATGTGAAACAAAGCCAATTCAAGAGTTTGAAGTAAAGTCATGAGGTGTTGAGGGCAGCTGGAGTCAGAAGGCAGAGTAGAGAGGAACAGAATCTGCTTTGTTTGTGGTCCAGTGTGAGGTTTCCACAGTTAGTGATGACTTGGGGAGCAAGATCATCTGGTGGTGTTGGTCCAAGGGTTTTATCAAGTTCAGAGTCAGCTCAGCGATCTACCAGGAAATCTTAGAGCTCCTCATGCTCCCTTCTGCTGATAACTTTTATGGAGTATGACTTTGCAGCTATCCACACAACCAAAGGTACCATTACCTGCTTAAATGATCATGGTATCACTCAGCTGAATTAGTCAGATCTAACCTAGACGCCATAAACTATGGAGTGTTGTCAAGAGGAAGATGAGAGACATCTGGCTCGACAATGTAGACGAGTTGAATGCTGCTGTTAAAGCAACCTGGACTTCTTTAACGCCTCACTAGTGTTCACAGGCTGATCTCCTCCATGCCACTCTTTATTGATGTATTAGTTCACGCAAAAGAAGCTCCAACCAATGTATTAAATGCATATATTGCACAAAACCCAGCAACAGTTAACCAAATATTTTCTGTATTTGACCGTTTCTTTAGAACAGTGACGGAAAAGTCTGAAGGCCATCAGTCATTTTGACAGATTACAATTCACACCCCTGTCCACTCGATGCAGACAGGCACACATTTTTTTAACTTTAGACATGAGTACAGATAACTAAATCAATCAATAATAGAAAGATTCCCATGAGAGCATCTGAGCATCATCTCAGACATGGACCCTGTACTCAATACATCTCGCTAACCAGGAACTCATGGTACGCTGAAGAGTTACAAAGGGTTTGAAGTGCGACTGTGACCAGTGCGGCTGGTTACAACTGAAATGATAGCCTGTGGGTCAGGAAACGGCTCGTTCAAAGAGTCATTCCGACTTCCGATCACTTCATTTGGAGAAACCTTCCCTCAGTTCAAAAGTTTGGCTGAAGTGGCTCTTAATTCCAGTCGCCGGTGTGGCAGCAGAGTGCAGACTCAGCCTCTAGAACAACATCTAAACCCCCATGAAAAGTGAACAGTCTGTGGGAAAAATCTAAAATCTCATGACAATAACCTCTGCAGCAATCCCACCATTTGTGCAATTTGATTGTTTATATGCATCTCCAATATTTCCTCTGTTCAGCTTGTTCGGACTGAATATTAATCAAAGTGAATAAAAAATACTATTAAATATGTTATTTAAAAAATTTACGGGGAAAAACAAATTATGACAGAAATGTTTTGACCTCATCGGTCAAAGTGACGGAAAATTTAAAAATTATAGCGTGGCTTCTTCCCTACAATCTCAAAACATTTGAATTGAGTCCTCCTTTACACAGAAACCTATGATTATTTAAATACGGAAATGAAGTTTGAGATGGTGAGCCACTAGTTATCTTTGGCTTATCTTAACATATTGGAACATTTAAGCATTTGCAGTGAGAGCAGCTGTCTGTCATAGCCATTAGGCTTATGTTCTGTTTTTTTCTCTCTGTAGACATTAAATCGGCATTTCTGTTTGGTCGTCACACCTTCCTGGTGGAGGTGATTGGCTGAGACATTGCTGCCATTGGCTTCATGCTCTCCCTCTATGGATTATAAAATGTTTGTCTTGGACAAAGCAACAGAAGTAGCCATTACTGTGACTAATTTTATGTTCATCCCATTGGTTTTACTACTGACTCAGCTCTTACATGTTTAGATGCGTTTCTCTCCCAGATGAAGCCACTAACTGAGCTAGTATGGCCATTAACCTTCTAGATCCTCATTCAGGAAGAGGAATTTCTGTAAAGTCCGTGACTCAACGCAGTTCCCGTGATTACTTTAAAAAAAAATCCATACCAACTGGAATAATAAACTGAACTTAACTGCATTGTTTTTATAACTAGGTTGGAATGGGAATATAAGAAAATGGCTTAAAAAATGTATGGAAAAATACCGAATTGATTTAATAGAAGCACAGTTTGAAAATCCTGAATTATCCCTTAAAGTAGTTGAGAGTTTTAAGCTGCATTAGAAAGCCTTGAAGATCTGGAAGACGACCATTGCCAGAGAATCAAAGCAGCAACTTTAAGTATCAGTTTATACATGAATCTTGTTGTAATCTGCCCTGTTGTGCAACAGAAGGCATCTAGCTCCCATAGATTTAATGACTAGTCTGGTCAAGAGGATCACCGGGATTATTTCTTGCCGTAAAAGAGCTCAAGTTTCTGAGTAGGTCTGCGAGATGATTCTCATCACATCATCAGGGCCCCCATTTCTGACCCAAAGCAAATAAAAAGTTTCCCTGATGTCTGCACAAGCCTCGCCAGCTTGATGTAGTCGCTCTCCACAGAGGGCCGTGTTCCTTGACATGTGTGCATGTGTAAACATTTGTGACAGCACGTGTGTATGTGCATGTGTGCCGATGTGGGATCGAGGGGCTCGAGCGGTGGGGGGGATGCAGTCAGGGGGCGTGGAGCAAGTTCCACACTACCAGTTTCCAGCCATGTCTCTCAAAAGGGCCGTAAAGTCCTTACAGCAAATTCCTTACATTCATCTGTGTCAGAGCACTCGGCACACATTAGGCGTTTACACGGGAGGAAACACAATCTATTTGATGCTACACTGCCCACACGTCCTGAGCCCTCCTCCTCACGCTGGAGATTCAGTGTTTAACTTCCATTTCATATTCCGAACAGGCAGGCAGGCAGACAGACAGGCGGGCAGGCGAGTGCAGGGAACGGACTCCATCTTGATGTAAATCAGAATTTCAATATTTGACCAAATGTAATCCAAAGACCCTGGCATTATCAATTCCTAATTGATTTTTGTAGTTTTCGGATATGCAAATAGGGAAGTGACAGAAGTCAGTCTTTGGTTTCATTCCTGTCTGATGCCGCTTCTTGTTTTTTTCTTTTTTTTAATATCAGAGGTGCTTATGAGAACAAGTGGAGGTTAATCTGGGAAGCAGGTCGGAGCCCGTCGGCTCTTTGTAAATGTCAGCTGGGAGATCAAGGCCTCGCTTATTACAGCACTAAACCAACAAGGTTGGCTGCACACAGACAGATGTGCGATTTGGAGGTGCGCCCCCCCCCCCCCCCACTCCACTCCACTCGGCCGCCAGGAATCAACCCCATCACACAAAACCTTATTAATCAATCGATTTATCGCCATAAATCAGGCCAGGCTTTGATTGTATCAGCAAGTCACGTAATCAATCAATTAGCCAGGGCCTAGCAGCCCAATTTGCCTAAAGAAAGATGAATGCTCCCCCACATCATCCATTCGCCTGTCCATTTACCCATCAAACACAGCTCCTGTTGACTCCCCAAGCCCAACGTGCATCCCTCTATTGATTCCTGCAGATTAAACTTGCAAAAGAATCAAAGGACAGTTATCTGACTGGGAGAATTTCAGCTTTCATTTGTAGGGGAGTATCGCCTTAGCAGTCTTATGATGGTGTTGCCTCATTCCATCAAAACAACAAAGCGTAAACACTGCAATCCTGAAGCAAAACCTACCGAAGGTAATGCTTATGAGCTGCAACACCCACTCAAAGAAAAATGGAGTACAACGCGACATATTATGGATTATTACTAGGTATCCTAGGAAGGTTTTCATGGCCCAGGGAGAGGGAGGAAACAGCTGGGTGAACAAACTGTAAAAAAACATGCGTAATGACATATTTGTTTCATATTTTATCCCAGCAGTGAATTGCAATCCACATTGTGACACCAGCTGCTTCGGTCCAATGCCTCCCATCTGCAACTTTGTGTCAAGGATGTCTCCCAGGACGGCCTGGAAAACTTTGGGGACGACAGAAAGCGACAGGAGCAAGTGGAGCACGACAGAGTGGGCTGCTCGGAGGCTTGGCGTGCTTCTCCCATGGCGGCGGGTTGGGAAACTGACGTGAAGAGGAAAGAACACAGGGGGCTCCCTGGGGAGAAAATCTGTGCTGGGATTAAAGGCCCCAACAGACCCGGTTCTGCTTCACACCCTCGGACCCTCCTGTGATGCAGCCAGGGGGGCATCAGAGCTATGTGTGGGGGGCTTTACAGTTCTGCCCAATCTCGCAAAGCCTTAGCAAGTAATTAGAGATAAAGACAGAGGGCTCGGCTCCTCAACCTCAATTTTCCCAGTTCCACACAAGGCTGGCCACCCATAGACCCCTGGAGGAAACCCCACAACATATCCACTACACTGACGCCTATTGTCGAATCCAAACCACTTATCTCCCAACTAACTGGTCAATCACAGACAAAGCACACTACAAGGTACAATACACGATCATGATTAACTGGGGCTAAAAAATGAAGTGTTCAAGGGCAACACTATCATCCACAATGACAGTGATTTTTGCCACCATTTTTCCTCAAATAATTGGCATGGATGGGGATGTACTGTAGAAACTCTCAGGTATACAATAAGTGGGGTAAATAAGTAATTTTTCTTCATTTCCAAAACCTCATGCAGGCAAGGAAAAAAAAATATTAGAGCATATAGAGGAGGAGGAACTCTTGACTATATTCAAGATACACAAAATTATACTACAGAGGGATCCATTATTCATCTCAGATACATTTTTCATTTAAGAGTGGGCTGGATATGAGCAATGATGAATGCATTGCCTAGGATGCAATTTGTATGTAAAATAACAGAAGATTACAGAATATGTTTTAAGTGCAAATGCAGTTTGTTGCCACCTAAGTAGAAAATGCATTCCCACGAAAAGGAATAAGAGCTGGGTAACATGATGCTGCTTCATAAAAATCACTTAGCCCAAAGCTAGGTCCTTCCTTTGTCCTCAGAACAGGTCACATATGAGAGGCTCAAGTGATGAATGAGCCCACTGGAGTAGAGCTCCAGTCATATAATGTGAGCTAGGCTACTTCTTGGAATGCTGTTTGAAAGTGTGGAATGAGCTAACCAAATACTTAAAGCTAATACAACTCTCCACTAGCTCAACTTCCTTAAGAAGTTAACTGTAGCAGACACACACTGAGTAGGTTTACATGTAGTAAGAGAAAACCGAATAACTACCTTTGTCCGACTAAATTCTGACTTTTGAAATGTATGTAGGCTATACACCCTGGAGCTGGCCCACTCCTAATCGAGCTAACAAACCCAGATAATGCGGTTAGAAAACCGAATTTATCTGCATGTAAACGACATCCCAGCTTAGGCAAGCTATGACAGGCCTGGGTGTTCCTCCTTCCAGAAGTGACGAGACCGCAGAAGCGAGAACAACAACGCCGGCACGACAATAACACAGCAGCAACAACACATGTAACCCAATTAAACAGTAGAGCACGTACAGAATAGGGATGTGTATTGGTAAAGGGGAGACGATACGATATATTGCGATACTATGAGTAAGACTATATATTGTTACTTTTAAAACTGATTTTTACTATAGAAAAACGGTCAGCATTCTAAACACTCCAACCTGTTTCATAATTTATCACATCCAGTTTTTATTACTAGATCTAGTTGATCCACTGGAACGAAGACGGTGAAAACAGCCACTAACTACCAGTCATACTTTTAATTTTACTACAAAAAATACTATTAATAGTTCCATTCAAATTCTTAAATAAAATAGAAAAATAAAAAAATCGATACATTCCTTTTGAATATCGATGCAATATTGTGACATTAAATATTGCGATATGTCGGTGTAGCGACATTTTCTTACATCCCTAGTACAAAATATATTGTGCTGCAGAGTTATTGTCGTCCACTTCTTCCCTCATTGTGCATATCCAGCGTTACTCTATCTGCTGCACTGTGCATTTGTTTACCATTTGTGTGACGGAAGGGTTAGGGAGACCGGAAGACTGCCAATACGAAAGGGCGCATGTTGCCACCTACCTTTGCAGAATACAACGTACCTTATTCCATCATTCGATTTTTTTGACTGACATGTATACTCGGACAAAGGGTCCCATCCTGGGTAAAGTATCTCAATTATTGCCATAGCTCAATTTAGATGCCCGTGTAAACGCACTGACAGATAAAGCAAATTGTTAGATGTAGAGATTGCACCAATACACAGGCTGTTCCAGGGCTCATCTGCTTTTTAGCTTTATTGGCTCTGATTGTTTACCTGTAGGTCAGAAACTAACATCCGAACAGTGATTGCACAAGCTGTAAGTCATACCGAGTCATGTAGACACCATGACATGAAAGTTCTTAGTAAGTGAGGAACACACAAAGCTAATTAGCCATAGTGTATATGAAATGAAGGCAGAGGAAGCACAGAGATACAATAAGCCAAGGAAAGGAAACTACAGACCCTTTCCAAAAATTAGAATATCATGGAAAAGTTTATTTCCATAATTCCATTCAAAACAAACTTCTACAGAGTATAGATTCAGGGCCCACAACTCAAATTATTTCAAGTATTTAGTTATTTATTTGCACATAATTTGGGCTTCCAGCTCATAAAACCAAAGAAATCAGCAATTCCAAAAATTAGAATCACTGTTTATTTAATTTTTGCAGAAAAAAAAAAGAAATTAGGATAACTTCAAATCAATCAAAGTATGGAACTTTCAAAACGATATGTCAATCTTCAATACTTGGTAGGGAATCCCTTTGCCTTAATCACTGCCTCGTGGCATTGAGGCATCAGCCTGTGGCATTGCCTGGGAGTCATGGAAGCCCAGATTTCCTTGATGCTTGCTGTCAGCTCTTCTTTGTTTTTGGGTCTGGTGCCCCTCATTTTCCTCTTGATAATACCCCATAGATTCTCAATGGGGTTTAGGTCCGGTGAGTTGGCTGTCCAGTCAAGCACTGTGATGGCATGGGCATCAAACCAGGTTTTGGTGCTTCTGGCGGTATGGGCAGGGGCCAGGTCCTTCTGGAAGATGAAATCTGCATCTCCATTCAGATCCTCAGCAGAAGGAATCATGAAGTCCTCTAAAACATTCTGGTAGACTGATGCGGTGATTTAAGAAAGCGGAGCTTACCAACACCTGCACTTGACATTGCACTCCAAATCATGACTGACTGTGGATATTTCACACTGGACCTAAAGCAGCTTGGGTTCTGTTCCTCACCAGTCTTCCTCCAAACCTTTGGACCTTGAATCCCAAATGAAAGGCACACTTTACTTTCATCGGAAAAGAGGACGTTGGACCACTGGCCAACAGTCAAGTCCTTCTACTTCTTGAGCCAGTGGAGACGCTTCCTACGTCGGCTCAGGCTCAGAAGTGGTTTGACCTGAGGAACCAGACAGTTGTAGCCCATCACCCGGATGAGTCTGAATGTGGTGAATGTTCTGTTTGATAATCAGCTGAAGCCCACGGTCAGCTCTTCTGCTGGTGCATCTTCCTCTGCCACATTTTGCCCTTCCACTAGACTTTCCATTGATATACTTGGACACAGCTCTCTGTGAACAGCCAGCCGCCTTAGCTATGAACTTTTGTGGCTTACCCATCCTATGGAGGGTATCAATGATGGTCTTCTGGCCAGTTGTCAAGACTGAGAAGTAAATGGTGATTTCTTCATAGTATTCTAATTTTTTAATTCCTGTTTTCGTGGGTTTTATGAGCTGGAAGACCAAATTATGTACAAAAAACCAACTAAATACTTGAAATCGTTTAAGTTGAGGGCCCTGAATCTATAATCTATGGAAGTTTAACGTTTTGAATGGAATTATGGAAATTCAATTTTTCATGATATTCTAATGTTTTGGAAAGGGTCTGTATGTTCTACAACAGTGGTCCCCAACCTTTTTTTCGCCACAGACCGGTTTAATATCAGACAATATTTTCACGGGCTGGCCTTTAAGGTGTGGCGGATAAATGATAACGGACGGTATAAAAACGGGGTATTTTTAAAATTATAAACGTAAATCCAATGTGTATTCGCAGCTTTATTAACAGTGTCCTCCTACCATTGAGCAGACAACATAACATGAGTAACACTCAGCACCCTAACGGTCTCTGGTCGCCATGGTAACATGTAAACATACCTTTAATAATTCAAGATTTGACACAAAAACAAATACAAAGTGCATGAAAAATTTAACTCACCAGAACGCTGAATCAGTGAGAGCCTTGGGCCTTTTCCCCTTTCCAAAGAAACGATCGAGATACATTTGTTTTCTATCCATCTTGCTAGCTTGTGGGATTAATTTTAGCGGTTACTATCACGTGACCAATAGAAGCCTCTTGACGTGTCAAGACTGAGCTATGTAACGGGGATATTGGGTCATTTTTCAAAAATAAAACAGCGGTCACTGTCAGATAATAAATAAAACGGAAATACTGGAAGTTACTTATTCTGTTTGGCCCACGGCCCGGTACAACATGACCCACGGACCGGTACCGGTCTGCGGCCCGGGGACCACTGTTCTACAACATGTCAACACGTCTGAGGTTCATTCAGACTGAAAGAGCGAGAAACTGTAAAACTTCTGGTAGGCTAGAAACAGGAAAGCTGTTTCTGCAAAGTTGATTTGTTTTATCATTTTCAGCTTTCAACCTCTGCCTGCCACAAAAAAAAAAAATACGTTTTAGTTGGCAGCATATGGACATCTCAGACCAAAGGGAAGGAGTTGCATTCTTTAGAGGATGCACGCAGACAATGTTCCCTCTAATCTTTCATGTGTCTGAGCAAACACACTAATGCCCTGAGCGATCCCTTTGACCACTGTGAGCAACATCAGATGTGTGCACTGTGGTCATGCCACCATCGCATCCATCCAGTTTAAATAGTTTATTAAAAAGTATTCTCACAGAAATTTAAATGCTGTAATTTAATTATTTTAATAAAGTACATTATCCAACCTACAATGAAAATGACAAATATCTTATTCATGACCTGTGTAGTGTGTTAACACTATTGTAAGTATAAATATCTCATTGTAACTGTGGAGAAACATGAACTGCCAAGTAAGCCGAGCTGACTATGAACTCAAATTTTGAAAACACACTTAACATTTTTATTATAAAAGGTCTGACTTGTATTATAAGCATGAGCCATTGTGTGAAGCGCTTGCTGAGCACTGGTTAAGAGAGTCCTGTAACTCTCCTGTACAGTATATAATCACACGATTATTTGTATTTCTGCTACTCATACAGTAAACTGGTGACAGTATTTAATGATCAATATTTCATAAATGAACATTGTAAATAAATGACACTAGATAAGCACAAATCTGATTGAGGACTTAAATTCCACTTTATTTTTTTCGCCTGTCCCTCTCACATATCCAGTGATGGTACACGTTGTGCAGGTTGATGGTCTCATCTGCTTGCAGCTTTGACTTTATGCGCATCAGCTGATCCAAATGGTCCACTTCAAGACGATTTCTCGATGCTGTTTTGACAAGATTCATTAAACTAAAGCTTATTTCACAGTCTGCGCTGAATGCTTGAAATGTAGCACAGATATCGATTGATTAGCTGCGTAAATACGGATGTGAATCGCAATCATTGGAGCAGTCAGCCACTGGTAACTCAATGACATAAACGTTGTTGTCTTGAAGCGAAATCTTTTAACCCAAATGAAAATTCACACAGCGAGATCAGACACTAAAAGATTTATTCGCATAGGTAAACTGCAGCCCTGCTGACTGACAGGAGCAGGAGCAGCGCTGCTATGTTCCCATTGCAGGTTAAATGCTCAATTCTGATTTATTGTTAAAATCCAATTTCCTATTCAAAAGTTTTTTTTTCCCTTTTGTCGCGGCTGAAACAACCCAGTGATAAAGTTACATACGAAGACTGACAATAATGAGCCCGTTTCTGAGAGGAATAAAACGAAAACTTCAGATGATTTCAGAACATTCCATAATTCCCCGTTTCGTTAAAGAAAATTCCATCAAAAACACTACAGACTTTCTAAATAAATCAAGCACATTTCACAGCGCACGAACTTGGCGCCGTCAGCCGCTCTGCGCATAGACGAAAGCGCTCCGCTCCTATATGAACAGGAGGATCGGAGTTTTTACCTGGATGAATTGATTTGTTTTAACCTTAGTCTTATTTGCATACCCGTGTCTATCTTTAATCTGTGTTGGGTCAGTATGCGGGTCTCTGCCGCATTGATATGGCGATTACCAAGGATAAGGTTCGGGCGAGTGTGTTTTTCTAATTGGACCGGTGCAGGGCCACCGCTGGAACTGTAAATCGGTGCATATGCTCATTGGTTCATACTGCAACATAGCACATAATTATTTGTTTGTTGTTGTTTTTTTTCAATTCAGGTTAGATTTGTTTTTTGTTTTTTTGTGCGCAGAGCACATTTTCTGTGCGCGAAGACTTGTGTCAGCAGTGCGCAATTGCGCACGCGCGCAGCTTAGAGGGCACATTGCACGCAGAGACTCCTGTTAGCAGAAAGCTAGCTGGTATTGCTAGGCACATTAATGTCCGATGTAAGATGTTAGCGAGTTTAAAATATAAACCCTGTCATTTTGTCTCTCTTTTAAACTAGCTCTTTACAGCAACTATGTCCCACGGACAACCAAAAAAATGGAAAGCAATTAGAAGTAATTAGTGATGGTGCAGCACTGTTGCAATTTTGGTCTTTTGAGTTTACTGGACTATCAGATGTGAATGCACCCTTATTAACAGTGGAAATGATAAGACTGAAGATTTTGGTCATTTTGAAATCATAACCATTTAAACTTTTGCTATACTTCGATCCAGGTAACTGGTCTATGCCTATTACAAACCAACATGCAAAAAATAAGTTAACAGATCATTTATAATATCCTCCAAAATTTCTTTTCATAGTGCACGGTTAGATGCATGTCTGTGTATAAGTGCACACAGGCATAGAAGAGTGTTTCAATGCCTGCCAGGCATCCACATGTTCCTCTCAGGACTTGCTCTCTCCTCATCAGCCTCACTCGCTGCACCCTGTTCAACCGAGTGCATCTAAAAGAAACACAAAGAGCCTTTCCCTGCACTCACGGTACAAAGATTGAATGCAGCCCCCTCTAACGCAAGACATGCCCACCACAGAGCATGTAATACAGCTCATTACTGGGCACACAGGGTGTAGAGAGCTGCGATGGGAAAGAGACAAGCACAGCAGCGAGAGAACGAGGGGGAGACCCCTTGCGCCAACGTCTCCATCTTTCTTCACAAGCAACTCTGTGCTCTAAAACCAACTTCAGTAACTTAAGCAATCCCATTGATTTTTGCAGGTTGTGAAAAGTAAGGGTTATAATGGTGGTGGAAAAGATAGGAAAAGCAAAAGTGCTGTCTGGGTAAAACTACCCTAGTGATAAAAATCTGGACATCTCCGACATGATGGACAGAACTCAGACCTGAGCTTGACTCTCGCCTGCAACGGCCAGTCCTGCTTCTACTACCAGCATTGACTTTATCCTCAAACAAACTGTCTAATTGTACATAAACAGTCCCTACCCTGCATGATTCTGGGATCAGGTTTTGTGGGCTGACAAGAGATATGGCTCAGTGCTCTTTCAGGGAAGGCGACGGAAACTGGCACTTAAAAGAAAAGGAAACTGGCAAGTCAGCTAACCCCCCACCCCCCCACCGTACACGGCCTTGTGAACCTTCCTTAAACTCAAGGCAATTCTATGACCTTAGGCAAAGCATTACACACATTCAAAAGACATGAACTTGTGAGAAATGGAGCTTTAAGCATGCAATCAATGGGGCCACAGGTGCAAATATTTTCTGCCCTTCCAGTGGAATGCCCTTTCTCACGGGACTACAGACGGACGTGTTTCTCCATATTTTCATGTTATCATCAGCCGTAATAAAGACCTACAACACAATAAAACAATTTTTAAAATGACATGAAGACAGCTTTTTAGAGGTGGGTTGGAAACCTCACAGGGAGCGGGATAGAGGGCAGGATGAGAGGAATCTGTCAACTTCTTCTCGGCTCCTGTTTTCGCTCGCTTCAGACTGAGAGGAGCAAATGGGCCTAATTCACACTGGCTATGTGCGATTGTCTGCTGCTGTCTAGCAGTGGGAGCAGGAATTAGATCTATGGTTTGTAGCCCTTCATCCCTTCCCAGACAGACTTGTTCTGGCTCAGAGGCGCTGCCTAATCCGCACCTCTCTCCCGCTTGCACTCCCGGAAAATGACTTCACACAGCTACCTCAAACGCCCAACATTGCAATTCTCGTCTGACTGAACTCCCCCTTCTGAAAAAAAAGAAGCAGACCTCCCATAGCTCATTTAACATACCTATTCCCCCCCACTAAACCCCACACTGCCCCCCTGCAACCACCCTCTTATATTAGTAGATGAAAACAGGCAAAACAACAGGGGTCCCACTTGATTCACGCCAATTTTTTTTGCCTCCAGAGAGCTTTCTAAAATCGGAACCACAGCGGTTGAATTTCAAAGGCACATACAGATGGACACATTTGTTGGCACCCCTGGTACAGCTGCATTGGCACAAAAGCTCAATTACCATGGAGGAATTAAGAAACACGTTTTTAAACAAAATCTCAAGTAGCAAAAATGTTGGTGCTCAAAACTTATTTAGGTGAGAAGAAAGGTATCTTAGGTCACCATGTCTCAATAACAACCATTAGATTACATCTACATACTAACCAGTAGTCAGACAGATAACTGGTTGCTACGTTGCCAATTAGGAATGAAAAAACAACTAAACTTTTTAGACCTGCATTCAACGATAAAGTTGACTTTGCTAAAACTACTGGAACATTAACTGGAAGCATGCTACAAACACTTGAAGAGAACCTCACAGCCACTGTTTTGTATGGTGGAGGATCAGTGATGGTGTGGCCTTGTTTCAAGTGCCAACATGAAGATATCTGCATCCTTCTAAGATGATTAGCTGCAGAAAGAGACGAGGAGCAAAGACGAACCACAAAGAACAGGTTGTCCAAGAGAGATGAGGCATGGTGACAGGAGGACAGAAAACAGAAAGGACGAACTAAAGACTACAACATAAATGAGAATTTAAATACCTGAGCAACAGAACACATGACTAAAGATAAAAAAACAGGACTGTGTCGCTAAAAAAGGAACCAGAACAGAGAACTCTGATAGAAACAAACTAAAAATCGATGAGAACTTTGAAATATCAGAACATTTCTGGATTACACCATTAAACAAGAAATGGGTCATTACTGGGTCTTTCAATAAGATAATGGTCCAGAACATATGGCCAAATCAACATAAATATGCTTCATTACATACAAAATCAATCTTATTCCACGGTGATCTCAGTTTACGAACCTAAACACCTATAGAAAACTTGTTGGCCAAGCTGAAGAAAATAATGGATCCAGTACTCTGTCCCCGTTTGTGAAATCTCTATAGATGATTCAGTCAAAAATCACACACCCACACGCACACACACGTCTTGCTATCCTTGTGTTGACATTGTATTGACTTCCATTGATTTTACTATGCCTAACCCAGACACTTTCCCTAAACCTAACCATTACTGATACATGCCTAACCCTAACCTTAACCTAAACCTAAATTCATACCATACCTCTAAACCTAACTAGTAAAGTTTAATAGCTAGTTAAACATTGTGGGGACCAGGCAAAATGTCCTCACAGCTACAAATGTCCACACAAGGGTGGTGGCCTGTCAAAGTTTTCGTCCACACAAGTATAGCTATACATGTACACACACACACAAACAGTACAGACCAAAGGTTTGAAATATATTTCTCTACCATTTCACCACCGTGCCAAAAATGACCACAGCGCTGACGTTTCTCTGCTTTAGTTAACACCCCCCAATTCTGTGCTGCATCACTAAAACAAACAAATCCCATAGGACCCACCTCCTCACCCTTCCAAAACACAAAATCGTATGAATGAAATCAGTCCAATGTTACTTATGGGACCAATACTGATATTTTAAAGAATAATATTGCTCGATACGATGCTGATATCTCATGCATTCCTAGTTTTCATCGTTTAACCATGAGGAATATCAGAAGAAGAATAAGTGCTGTCCTGTTGGTAAAAGTGAAGAAATGAATCCTTAACAGGAGAGGTGCCAAGAATGGTCATTTCTTTATATTTTTAAATCTTATCCACACCTTTACCTGGGGTGCCAACAAATCGGTCTGTGTATGTATGAGACACTGTAGAAAGGGAAAAGGTGGTTGCATCACCTACTGGTATCCGGTCTCTTCATTTCTTCCATGCCCTCTCCATGAGACCAAGAGGACGAGAAGTGAATCAGACTGAATGGCAATTCACAGTGAGGAGTCTGGGAACACAAAGCTATGTACGTTCTCACATGAAGACAAACAGGTTTTGGCCAGGTGGTTTCTTCTCAGACACAATCCTCCTGCACAGGCAGGGCCGCGAAAGTGCTTCTCCCAGGCACCGCGGCGCACTTGGGTCACCCTGGATAATGGCCGAGCCACTCAGACAAACACTCCAGCCTTGAGGACAGGAAACACTAAGAGGTCCTTTTTCTAAACCAGACTTTACCTAAAGTCTTTCATCAGTTTATGAATACCTTACCTAACAGTCTCTGCAATGATGAGCTGTACTGTAGAGTTATGTCCTTTGACGGAGCTTTCATTATTAAATATGCTGCTACAGTTTTTTCTAACTTTGGAACGTTACATTAAGGCAGTGTTTCTCAAACTATGGGGCGAGCCCCACTAGTGGGGCGCAGAGGTATTGCAGGTGGGGCGTGACATCAACGGGATTTAAATAGTTTTTCCCCCCTAGATTCTGTCATTGTGAATGTTTCACTGCACTGTAAATTAAATCAACCAGCTCCCCCCTCTCACAAAATTAAACACACCCAAATAAATTAGCATTTATGATCATCATTGTAAACAGAACCGGGACCTGGAACATCGGGCTGGGAGTTTGACGTTGGAATATATCGCAGCAGAACGAAACAAGCTGAAATAGCCGAATTATCAGAGATTCCATCTACAAAATGTACAAATATCTAAAAAGATCAGGGAACGTTTCAGAGTCAGATAAGTCACACGGTCAACTACGGAGGAAATACAGGGATGAGTATCTTGCCCTTTATTTTATTTAGTATTTTTGAAAGCCTTGTAAATTTGATAAAACTACAACTTTTATTTTCTCCAACTGTGAGCAGAAGTTCTACATGTAGCAACTACTGACAGCATATATTTCTGAGCCGGTTTTATACCAGTGCGCAACCCCTTTTTCCTTAAAAACTTCTAGACTAACTCGGCTATTTAAATAAATAAAACCCTTTAAAAATCAGGCGTGGTCACCATTCTGTTGGGGTGATAAAAGCATGGGGGGCTTGTGTATGCTCCTTTGTCCAAAGTGGGGAATGATAAAAAAAAGTTTGAGAAACACTGCATTAAGGTTAGAGTGTGTGAAAAAATTATGTGCTCTTACAGATTTCCTCCGTTTGTGCTGCTTAGTCACACTTGAATGTTTTAGATCAAACTAATTTTGAAATCAGTCTACAATAACCTGACTAAATACACACTGTTGACAAATTATTTCATTTTAGGGAAGAAAAAAAAAAAAAAAGACATCCAAACCAACCCGGCCTAGTGTCAAAAAGCCTAATAACTGGTTGTGACTCCCTTAGGAAGCAACAAAAAGGTGGCAGTGTAAAAAAAGTATTTTTCACCACTGTGGAGAAATTTTGTCCCACTATTCTTTGCAGAATTGTTTTAATTCAGCCACATGAAAATCCTGTTTGAGATCATGTCACAGGTAGCATCTTAATTGGATTGAAGACATTGACTAGGCCTCTCTAAAACCATTTGGTTTGTTGATCCTCATAGAGGTGGACTTGCGAGGAGATCACTGTCCTGCTGTATAAAGCAAGTGGGCCTTCAGGACCCCCTTCAGGATTTTCTGGTCGAGAGCAGAATTCTACACACCATCAATTCTGACAAACTATCTAGATTCTAAAGTTACAAAGCGCACCCATACCCATGCTACAACCACCACCATATTTTGCTTTAGGTTTGATGCTCTTTTTTAGAAATGCTGTATTGGTAAAAAAAAAAAAAAGTAACACCTTCCAAAAGTTTCACTTCTCTTAAGTGCACTGACTATTTTCCCAGAAGTCTTTGGGATCATCAAGGTGTTGCTTTGCCAAATGTGCAACAGGCATTTGTGGGATTATTTTTGCTCTGCAGCGGTTTAATCTGTGGAACTCCTCCATGAATCCCATTTTTGTTCAGTCTCTTCCTTATTGCTAAATCATGACCTCTGACCTTTACAAAGACAAGTGAATACTACTGTGCTTTAGCTGTTGTTGCAGGTTTTTTTGTGACCTCCTATATGAGCTGTTGATGTGGTCCTGGAGTAATTTTGGTAGACCAGCCACTCAAAATAAGGTTTACAACTGTTCCATGTTTCTCCATTAGTAGATAATGGCTCTCACTGTTGTTTGCTGGAGTCCCAAAGCCTTAGAATTTGCACCGTTACATTTTCCACGCTGAAACATCAGTCAGTGCGTTTGCATGTATATCTAAATCGACATATGGCAATAAGCGAGCTAATATCTTAACCAGAATGGGAGCCTTTGTCTGAGTTTACATGTCAGTTAGTAAATCGGATTATTGAAGTCGACTGTGCGATGGTGGCGACATACGCCCTTTGGTGTTGGGCATTCTTTCGGTTGACTTAGAGCAGTGGTTCTCATTTTCTGTCATGCCCCCCAAGGGAAAAGAATCATTTCACCCCCTCAAAAATTGAAACAGTATTTTCAAATTTGGTTTATCAACTCAAATGGTAACATTTATTCAAGACTGCTCAGTCTGTGTGATGCTCAGAACAGAAAAAGTTCAAATGATTCACTGGGATGTGCATTTTTAGACTAAACAGTAACATTCAAAACTTCTTTTAAACTGTAAACATTGGTTACTGGTTAGCTTCATCAGCTTATTTCTTTTCAAAAAGGTAAGCTACATAACTTCTTTGCCTCAGTCACCTCCACCGTTTTTCTTTTCAACTTTCACAATCTTTTCTAGAGCCCTATGAAATCCCTTTTAATTATTTTACAAACTCTGTTTTATGTTTTCCAAAAAAATTCAACTTTTTATTTTTCTGAATTCCACTTTTTCCATTCCGACCAATATCATAAATATTTATCAATATATCAACCCAAAAAGTGTGTAATTATGGAGTGAATAAAACAATTTAACACATCAATAACCAAAGACAATCACATTCACTGTTCTTCACAAATCTAATAGTGCTATGGTTCAAGCTTTTCACTGTCACTTTTAAAGAACATTAAGTGCAAAACAAAGAATCACGTTTTTCACATGTTATTTTAATAAAATCTCAGCACCAAACCATGTCTCATAAAGACACCTGGTAACAGTAAATCCTCGTGCTCACTTCCATCATGATCAGGACCTTTGTTAGTTTTCATTTCCTAACTCTGTCTCAGACTCCACTGAAATAAAAACACGACATGTCAGTTTTTTGTGGATGGATGTTTCTTTCTCCAGCTGAACAGAAACAGAACAGAAGTAATTACTTTTGGACCTAAAGAGGAACGATCAAAATTTGCACAGAGCTTCAGTTAATACAGCTAGAAACTACTGATCAGGCCTGAAATCTAGGTGTAGTAATGGACTCAGACCTGAACCTCCAGGGTCACATAAAGGCAATAACAAGGTCAGCCTTCTATCACCTGAAGAACATTTCTAGGATTAAAGGACTGAAGTCGCAAAAGGACCTAGAAAAACTCATCCATGCATTAATCTTTAGTCGGATTGATTACTTCAACAGCGTCCTCACAGGTCTGCCTAAAAAGTCACTCAGACAGCTGCAGCTGATCCAGAATGTTGCCGCTCGCGTCCTCACTAGAACCAGGAAAGTAGAGCACATCACCCCAGTTCTAAAGTCCTTACACTGGCTCCCTGTAGCTCAGAGAATAGACTACAAAATACTTTTACTAGTTTATAAATAATTGAATGGCCTAGCGCCAAAATATGTTGAAGATCTACTGTCACTATACCAACCCTAACGATGTGCTTTAGCGGTCAGTGCGTTTACATGCACATCTAAATTGAGCTATGGCAATAATCGAGCTAATGCCTTAACCAGGATGGGAGCCTTTATCCCAGTTTACATGTCAGTCAGAAAATCAAATTATTGAATGTGTTCCGACTCTGCGTCGCTAGGTAGCTAGGTGACCTTTCGTGTTGGCAGTCTTCCACGCAGAGAAACTTGGCTTTTTAAAAACAGAACTATCTGGGTGTGTTAGCTCAATTTGGAGAAGACCAGTCTGGTTCGACTTCCGCCGGACTAAGGTGTATACAGGCATTTCAAATTAGTCAAATTAAAGACGGACTAAGGCAATAATATGGTGTTCTCTTACTGCATGTATACCCACCAACTGATTTTAGTGTCATCTATTCTTAAACTTCCTTAGATCAGAGAATAATCAAGATTATCAAGATCGCTTAGCTTTCTTTATGTTGTCAGACAGATTCTAATTAAGTTTTCTCTTGATTCTACAAGTGTGGTAGTGTTCAGGCTTGGGTTTGGCAGGAAAAATTTAAGGTGGCTTTTGTGGTTAATCATTAGGCTACTAAACAAGAGACCGTTGCTGCATCACATGGGGCCAGGTTGATTTGAACAGCCATTTTCTCCTCAGTAATTGACATAATTTGACTCTATAACTACTCAAGTTATCTTGAAAAGTTTGTTTGATGATTAAAGACATGCAATTGTGACAACAACAAAACAACGAAACTGTATGGAGGGGCAAATACTTTCTAGTTTCATTTTTAAGAAGTAACAGCAGCAAAACACCGTTTTTCAAAGACTTAAACTAAAACATTTATAGCCAGGCAGCTAATGCTGTGAGAAACACAGTAAAGTCCTCAAGAGCTCCTAGAAGTGAGAAACAAATGATATTACAAGTAAAAGGAGAAAGATTAAGGTCTAATATGGAATAGTAAAGAGAGGAGAGAGGGGTGATTTATTCCTTCACGGCCTTTTGACACTAAATTAAACTGTTAAGTCCATTCCCCCGTGCCAGCTAGTTATCTTTCCAGGCTAATTTAACACTATAATTTACATTCCATATAAAATACATCCTGATGTGGTGCTGTCAAGACCGTACATCATTTGCAGAGAGTGCTCCAGTTTCAGTGAAAAGGACAGAATTAGATCATATTCATGATGCAATTAAACACTTCAGTGGGAATCGATGTAAAACCGATGAGCCCTGAAAACAATGCATATGGCTGAGAACATTAGAACACATTACCTACCCTCGGATCCCTCGCTCCACAGGCGCAATTTTAAATCCTCCACTACTCCACTCTCCATCTTTCCAGATTCATAACGCGCGGCGATAATAAATGAATTTTTCACAAAATTATTCAACTACTAAATTGCCCATGGTAACAGAGTATCAGATGAAAGTGATGTGAATTATTAAGCAGGGAAACTGTTTGTTCTCGCCATGGGTGTAATAAACGGCCAAATGAAGAAGAGAAGGGGCGAAAGCGGGCCAGGTTGGGAGTAAAAGTAGACTTCATAATAAACATCGGTGTTGATGTAAAAATGGGGGGAAACTCTGTCTGCAGGCGCGGCCTCCAGCTGTGATGATGGTATCGACCCATTTCCCTGAGGCGGCAGCATGGGTTTACCTACAGGTGCAGGCAGAGGGAGAGAAGATTACCAGGCAGCGCCGCACATTCTGTCGCGCAAACCGCCGATCGGGGAAGCTGAAGCCGGCAACCCCCTGAAACAGAGAGCCAGAGTTCCACCACCTCACCACATTTTACATAAAATCACACAGACGGTGCAGGCGACCACACACAGACACCGCTCCACTCCAGATGCCATCACGCTCCTCTCCACAGGGATCCGATTCGGCTTAATGGCTCCGATCCGCTGAAGTCAAGTTAGAAGGAGGATTCAAATCCGGAAAAACATTTTCCGTCAGATGGTTTTAAAGTGCTTTCAATGAAACACCAGAAAAGGGCCGAATTAATCAGATGTTCCACCAGCTCTGTGGGGAGCGCAGGGTAACAGAGTGCTGTCTCAACCTGCAGCTGCACACGGCCGGTCAGCTGGCTGAAAGAAGGCCATCCAGAAGTAAATCTTTGGTTTGTTTTATTTCAAGTTTATTAGACAAAACATTACACCTTTCTACATTTAGAAAGGAAGAAACTGATGTCCTCTAGCAAAAGGCTATGCAAAAAGACCAATTGAAATCTAACAGTAGAAGAAGACTTGAGGAAAACGGCTGTTTCAAAACTTGCTTTAAAGCGAGCTCTGAGTGGCTGACTACCTAAGTCGATAGAGCGACTAATTAACCAGCTAATATCAGCTTGTTAAACTTGTGTTACTCTATAAAGTGCTAACTGACAACAAGGTACAGTATTCTGTGCAAGATGAACGAACATCTTTTAAAACGAAAGATAGAAAAAAAAAATAATAATAATTCTACACCATTTAAATCCTAATTTGCATTTCTGACAGATTTGTCTTCGTAATGCTCCAAACCAAACACTTTTCCATTTTCAAAGCCCTCGCTTGTTGACGAGAAAGTGGACATTCGAAGTGAAATCCTGAATTTATCGGAGGGCAGAGGTGCAGCAACTTGTTACCATTTCAGACGGGATGAGTCGGCCTCTCCAACTGAAACAGTAATTATGTTTAATGGCCCTTTAATCTGTCCATCAGGCGGGAGGTGAGCAGTCGGGTCAGCCTAAAGTGCTCCCGGCGTCACAGCGTGTCAGGTACAGTCAGTGAGGGGCGAGGTGCTCCACGAGGAGTGCCAGGACCGCTCGCCTCAGCACACCACACAGAGACACGTGCCTCCCCCCAGCATGCATATTAGTCAACACATCATCCACCTACTGACCTCCTCCTGCAGAAAAACGCTTACAGCGAAGCCGCACAGCAGGGGCAAGTATAGAGTTAGCAGACGAGAGAAAAGCAGTGTGGGCACCTGACAAGTTTGATCTAATTTGGCTAAATCCTAGTAATGCAGGATAGGATGGCTGATGTCAAACTGTGCGCTCCTATGAGGGTTCTGACTACTGTGCCCAGCTGGTGCCTTGGCTCTCTGCCAGAACAGTTATTTAGAGATGCACCGTTCAGGGATTTGTGGCCAATTCCTAAACTCCGATATTTTGCATATCTTCAACCTGCTGGTATCAATTACAGCCGATTGCAAATTCGCTTTCAAAACTGTGATCAACGGCATTCAAAATCTCTTTCACAGCTTAGCTTCCATGAGCATCATTTAAATTTCATATTAGGAGCAGTGGAGACGTCCTATTGTGTGTCAGAAAGAGTTCACTGTAAGACACGATTCCTGTGATTTAAAACAAAGACAAAGCTGCCATTCGAAGAGGTCTATAGAAATGTATTTTCACGGTTAGCGAGGTTAGGACTAATAACCGTAAACATCAGCCTCTGTGAGTACTCCCCAGAGAACATCAACCGTTACTTTAACTTAGAGAGTCCCAAAAATGCTGTTTCAGAGTGAGACTGAAAACAGAGAAAAAGTTGTTGCTGTACAGTCTTCTTGTTATGTGCTGAAGGTCAGGTCTTGGTCAATTCTCATTTTTACAGATTTGACAAAACAGCGCCAATATTTTAAAAACAATAATTTAATACCAGCCAGCGGACAATAAAACCTAATTAGATAGATAAGATAGATAAGATAGATATATGCTTCAGTTCATTTCTTTAACTCACGTTCCTCCTGCTTTAGACAGGAAGGCTGGATTCTTCCATTGTTGATGAACTTGTTGATTTGGTTTTATTGTCCGCTGGTTGGTATTAAATTTTTGTATTACTAGCCTATGTGTAACTTGTTTTCTGTTGCTTTGGTACTTTGATTTAATAATTTTGTAGAAGGTAGCAAAGATGAGCTACAGACAGAGAAGGAGCCCGTTATGGTAAAAAAAAAAAAAGTATCTCATGGTTTCCATAATAAAGAAGACTTGAGTCCCAGAAGGCATTTAAGTATTTAATACAAACATGTCTGGCCAGACCATGGAGGGGACAGAGTTACTCGTGCATCAACCTATCCAACCTTTCTAACTAACCACTTAAATAGTATTCAGCAATCACTGTTTATCTCTGTAGATGTCTTCTCCAACCTTCACGCCCCGCCTCTGGATAGCTGCTCCATGCGAGTCTCATATCAACGCATAAAACAGCTCATCCGAAGGCCAGACTGTTATCTTACTGCCCCGGGGTCTGTCTCTCTGGTGACCTGACGCATATATATTATAAACATTAAGTTGGAACAATAACCTTGTCCTCTTACCCTAGATGCATTCACTAAACAGAGAATATACACTTCATTCCTAATTGCATAACAATTTTCCACCACAAGCCAGCAGCAGCAGAGCTGTTCTAATCAAACATGGAAATTGGTCAGTTATTTAAGTAGAAGTTTTTTGTTTTTTTTATAAAGATTGCTAACCATGTAAAGACTTTTGTAACAGTCTTGATGCATCATGACTTGATGCAGTATTTATATTCTTATACTTTATACTAAATATACTACTTGATGTAGTATGTTTAGTATATTTAGTTTGTATTTTGTATTAGTTTACAATAATCATACTTTGCACACTGGGTAACAATTAAATATTCTAACATTGTGTTATAGATAATTGATAAGAAAAGGTCCTAAAGGTCCAACTATCAATAATATATAGATAGAAGCAATTCAAAGACATAATACATGAAATAAGTAAAGCTTATTTATTATCTTGACATTATTGACAGAGCCAAACAGACTAGCCAAGACAGTACATTTAATGAGAGAAGACCAAGGGATGAGAGGGAGAAGAGGAGAGACAACAGCTAGAGATAAAGACTGAGAGAGACGGCAATAGGTGAGTAGTGAATGAATGATAGCATCTACACTGTGTTTGGTAGCAATCTAATTCTAAATTATAAAAAATTGAAGGAGTTCACTGGTGGAAGGAGAGAGATGGTAAAGCAAAGACAAATGGGAAAAAGAAAGGGACATTCAAGAAAAGGAGAAAAAAGGGAGACCATCAGAAGCAACTGAAGAAAGATTGATCGAACTAAATTATTGTTTTGCTGTTTTCAGATGCCAGATGTCCTTTTTCAAAATACAAGACATTGAACATTAAATTGAACATTAGATATAAAATTATAAGCAATTATATATTAGATGACACATTGCACTGTTTTGACATGCATGCATTGAAAATAAATTATAATTTAGGCACCTTACTATGTATGCAAAAGTCTATAATCTACACTTTTTTTTTAAACAAAAATCTCTCATCTTGTCTGGGCTAAGCCCAGGTACTCCTTAAAGTCTGGAGACGTCCCTGGCCCAGAGAACAAGACATTGACAAGTAGCTTACTCTTATACCCAAAAAAGTCAAACTGATGCAGGAAATAATAATGCCACGGGAAGAATGCCAATGTGAAAGGGCGCATGTCGCCACCTATTGTCACAGAGTCAAAACCACAATTTTCTTACTGACATGTAAACTTGGATAAAGGTTCCGATTCTCATTAAGGTATTAGCTCCATAATTGCCATAGCTCGATTTAGATGCACACGTAAACATAGTAAATTAAGAAGTCTGTTTGTAGATCGGCTTGGTAGCGTTTAGCTAGTGACCAAACGTCCACTTTTCCCCGGACATAACCACTATTCACGTGCTGTAAAAGGCATCCAACGGGAATTCATAGATTGATAAAAAAATGTCCTGGTCTTCATCGTTTTTCAGGGGATCAATAAGCATATATAAAGTGGCTGGTGCGATGCATGGAAGAGGCTACATCAGCCTCTCATCTGACATCCTCCCCGAGCTGCTGCCTAGTGATTGGTTCTGATCCGTTCATAAAGGGAACAGACAGCTGGCAGTGCTGCGATGCGATCTGCTTAACTGCAGCGCTGCGGGTTTAAGATGTCAAAGCGCAAGTGTAGCTTTATGTACGAACATAGTCGACAAATGTATTTCTCTGTGTGGCAAGAGTGGCAAAGGTCACATGAGCATGAAAACTGTAGTAATGCTGTGCAAAATGAGAGTTAATCTTTAAATCGACTGAGAAGGATGAAGATGAAAACTAGAGACCGGAGTATGCACTTTTTATTGTCTTTTTGAGACTGCTGCTTTATGCTTTTATTACTTTGAAAATAAAATAATACTTGAGTTCTAAGAATATTGTTTTAGATTGTTGTTTAATTTTTGTCTAGTTTGACTTAAAAAGTTAACTATTAATATTACAGGTAAAATTTCTAATGAAGAAAAGTAATTATTTCTATTATTAAATAATTTCCAGATATTTTAAAGTCATTTTTGTACTTGTGAAAGCCTGTCTGAAGTTTGTTGTTTAACTATTCATTCTAACAATATAAAGAATGTACGCTTTAAAGTCTTGGCCCGGTCCTGAAAGTGTTTCCGGACTGGGCCAAGTGTCCTCTGCTTTTGGAAATCAAAATATGCTCACCCTAGTTTAGCTCTGGTGTGTTTCCCAGTAGCTAGTCAACGGTCAGGGTTGGTTGAGTTGGTAATCGTCCGATTACAGTCCTTCTGATTTCTCTTCACATCTTCCTTGTCATTATAATGACTGTTGTTCAGATGTGTTGACAAATTTAATCCAGTTGTGATCAGTATAACTTTGCATTTTATTTATATTCAGCACTAATATTAGGTTCACAATCCTAATATAATCTAATTTACAGCTAATTACACTCAGAGCTATTCCAACCTCTGGCAAATTATAGTGTTAAAGTAATTGCTTCTGAGTTTGTGGTGGAAGCTAAAGATAAGGGTGATGGCAAGAGGCGTTCCATCCTTAGAGTTCATCACCCAAGATATATCAAGTTACAAGTGGAAACATGCAAAAACATCGTCAGCAATCATAAGAAATGAGGCGACATGGCGTCAAATCAATATCACGATATATTGAGCAGTTCACCTCGATAACAATAAATGGAAGTTAACTACCCCACTGCCAAAAACACATTTTTCTCTAGATGGGTCTCCTCTTCCTCCTTCCATCTCTACCCCCCACCCCCCGCTTAATATCCAATGTCCCAATGTTTCATGCATTCCATGTATGAAGTTGTAATGGATGCTGTAGATGAGGGGAATAAATAGTTCATTAACGAAACAGTTTTTGCCGATTTTTTTTTAACCATTAATGGCTGATGGTTGGGGTGGACTGTTATAAGGTTTTGCCTTTTGAATATGTTTTTGAGTTGTCGTCTTTTTTATATCACTAATTTTGGCTTAAAAACCAGCCGTACAATACAGACAGTCAATCAGCCTTTTAATTCAGGGTTTGATTCCCACTGCTTTCTGCATTCATGAGGGTCCAGTTTAGACTGAGACATG
Source organism: Valencia hispanica (assembly GCA_963556495.2). Lineage (NCBI taxonomy): Eukaryota > Metazoa > Chordata > Actinopteri > Cyprinodontiformes > Valenciidae > Valencia > Valencia hispanica. Next base: position 11,703,887 of record OY747704.1, read on the forward strand.
ATTACTAACGTCTGTCACAGAGAGGCGTCCACACAGTGGACGAGGAGGGTAAGTGACTGGGGCTGTGAGGGAAATCAGTGATTTATTAAGTGGGCACTCGTTTATTTTAGACTGAAATTGCTTTACATTTACATCCAAGTGTGGGTAGGATTAGCGAGCGGCGGATTCGAGCTTACGCGATTTATTAGCATTCCTGACTAAGTGGGGTAAATATCTGCTCTGACTCCAGGTGGACCTGGGCGGAGCTGCAGCGTGCGGACTGCTGTGAGCGCTCTGGGATGGGAGAGGAGCCCACAGCAACACCGCTGCTCAGTGAACAGAGTAACAAGGATACGTGCTTCACATGAGAGTCTCCAATAACACCATAAAAAGTCACTTGATGTGTTGATAGTCGCCAGAGGGGTCTAAAAAGTCGCTAAACGACGGTGGAGTCACATGACTGTATGCAGTCATGTGACTCCACCACCTCCATTCTGAAAGGTAGTACAGTCAGCGTCTTAAAGGAACATGAACATCGGCAAACTAAAAAACCTTTTCATTTGACTGACACGGGCAAAATGACGTCGGTTAAAGTGCTACATTTCGGTATTGCTAAATTTTCGGTTCATCGCCCAGCCCTTATTCATACTCAAAGATGTTTCTTGGGCTTCACAGTATCTTATAACTTCTGAGATGGATCTTTTAAAATAAAATGTTATGAATTTTGGGCTTCTATCCTATTCTATAACTTTGAAAGATTTATTCGATTTTTCATGTCCAAAATCACAACTAATCAAATTCAGTTAGACCTTAGCTAATAGATGTTCATATTAAAAAGCCGCCATGACAACCGCATGTGCCCTAAACGCAGACCAAACCACAAAGGAGAAAGATGGCAGTAGGTTAATCCCAAACAGTAACAGCAAAAAGCCTGCACAAAAACAAGGCTGAACTAATGGTACCTTTGGAGCCAGAGTCATTTGTACCCAGCTCAGGCACATGGCTATCTTGGAGCACGGTGGAGATAGAGCTCCGAGTCCAAGCTATGCATCTGCACTTGTGCTGTATTTGTTATCTTGGACAAGCATTCTCCCCTCACCGTTTCTCCGGCCAAATAGAGAGGGGGGAGAAAACGAATCACTCTTAAACCTACTCCTGTTGTTCCCTCAGCTGTCAACACTTCTCGTAGACTTCACCCCCGCCTAGCCACATCGATACAGAGAAGTGACTGCCGTTTGCTTTATGATTGCCTTGTTTTATTCTCGCGGCCGGGCTTTTTCTCAGACTTCAGCGATCTAATCAGACCGCCTTGCCTGGACAACAGAGCCATTGTCTCTTAAAGTGAAAGAGGCAGCGGATCAGTGAATCCCCTTCCATTTCCCCGCTTTATTAGCCCTGCGGCACACTACTGTTTATACTGGTGGGTTTTCTGTGTTTGCGGAGAACAATTACAGTATGACAAATGATCCGTCAATGCCATCTATCAGGCCAGAGCTGACAGGAATCCTATAGACAGGGCAGCAATTCATCCCCTGCTCCCATCTCTGGGGTCCTATGCTTTAGTATCCATGACAACCAGCAAGCCACTTGCCACGCTTGCCACTTCACAGTGAGAGATGAGCGCCCGTGAGTGGCTTTGAAAATTAGCCTTTGACACCCCATGTTCCACTACGCTCCCACCCTCCTAGACCCAAGTCCGGCCCCTTTCGGTGGGGCAGCGGGTCTCCGACGAGTCCAGAGCCTTTTCAGAAATCAGATTTATGCCAAGAAGAAGAAGAAAAAAAAAGATTCAGCTAGTCGCAGCTATAAACACATTTCCCTGGGTCTCACGGTGTCAGTTTTATTATGCTCGAGCTATACGATTCCCAACATTAACCTCGCAGCTACTTCAAAAGTCCAGGGAGGGAAATGGGAAGAGAAGCAGCAACCTGGCAAGCACCCATAAAATCTGATAAAAATAACATGGGTGAAAAGTGAAGAAGAGAGGTGCCTGAATGCACACGACGGAGGCAGCTTCCTGAACTTTCAACGTTTATTTTATAAAAGCATTTTCTGCTAAAGTTGAGTTTGAATACAAGAAAAGTATTTCAAGAAAAGTTGGAGGAACATTTAAAATGTTGCAGGTCACTGTATTTGAAATTCAAAGTTATCATCGCAACATGAAAACCCATTAGAGAAATGAATATACTAAGCTTTGCTCAAGTTTTCTCCCCTCTTGAACTTTTTCACATTTTCTCACAGTGCAACCATAAACTTTAATCCATTTTACTGGGATTTACTAAATTTTCTTACAAATAAAAATCTTTAAAAAAGGGTGACATCGTTTCTAATCAGCCCTCCCGTGTAGAATAGCTCAGGCTCAGTCAGATAGGATGGAGAGAGTTTGTGAGCAGCAATTTTCAAGTCTACCCACTTGATTCTGAATCAGATTTATGTTTGGACTTTGACTGTTACAGTTTAACACATGAACAGGAAAGGTGAAGCTCTACCTCAGCCCCAACCGTTTCCTTGTGTTGAGCTCCATCCATCCTATAAATCGACTGACCAGCTTCCCTGTCCCTGCTAAAGAAAACCGTCCCCACACTATGACGCCACCGCCACATTTCACCATTGGGAAGGTGTGTGCAGAGTGACGCACCGTGTTGGTTTTTCTGCCACACGTCATTTTGCATATAGAGCAAACAGTTTGATTTTGGCCTCATCTCAGCTGCCAGTCACTTATGTGGAAGCCATGTTTTGGTAGTTCTCAGCTGTGTCATACCCTTCAACTCTTAGATGGACTGATTAATGTTAAGGCTCAAAGTTTATTAGATAAAATTCCAAAAAAGGAACTTTAACTGTGACAAAATGTGGTAAGGTTCAAGTGATTTTGAATTGGTCCGTATTATATCAAAATGAGCAACAAGAGAAGCATTTTCCAAAAGATGGTTTTGTAAATCCAATAAAGCGTACTACATCGCAGGTTGCTTCGTGGTGAGAGATGTTGCGAGCCATAAGAATTCCAGAGACACCTCGTTGGGGTTGCATTAATGCCATAAACTCCACTTGGCAGGCGAGGATCACGTTACCACCATGAAAGAAACAAACAAAGCTGTGCGAATGTGGTGCACTGTCAGATGCAACGGGTTTACGGCTTGTGATTAATCATATTTGGAGAAACATTAAAGGGAAAGGAGGAAACGGGCTCCAGCACTAGGAGGTAAGGGTGTCAACTGATATAACCCAGCACTGACATCAAGCAGAGCCAGCAAGCTCATTGATGTGGCAGCGTCTCGTTTTCGCCAGTTTAGAAGCAGACAGTTTTGCAGCGCCTTGCGGTTCTTAATTATCTTCCGACTTTGTCTAATTCAATCAACACAAGTCAGATCTGGCTGCGAAATGGCACTCTCATCCCCTCAAGCTCAGCGAGTCAAACACACACACACACAAAAACACCACTGAATAAGTGGAACAGTCAAACTGACAAAATGGCATAGCGCATGAGAAATAACTACTATTTTAACTCCTATGCTGGGGTCTCATTCACAGCTGAGGGGAAGTAGGGAGGCTGGGGTAGCAGCCAATCAGATTTTTGTTTTAGGTTACAAGGCTGCTCAAAGGGAGAAGGCAAGGAGGAAAGTGATGACGCTGCAGATGAAGCCCTGCTGAGGACTGTGAGGTCACTCTGGTACTTTAAGCTACTGTTGTCCCTTGCAAAAAAATACCCTCTTCAAACTAGAAACGCACCAATCACAGCTCTAAAGTCGATTTCTAAAGCTACATAATACATAGGAATAACAGTAAACTTAAACTGCAATAGCAAAGGACTTTTTATGCAATATTTAGTAGGCTAAAATATTTAAGCATGCAAAATAAGGACATGCAATCACACTGTGCATGGCAATTTTGATTTAATCAGCTGGATGGATTTATACAGGATTATATATAATTTAGTTACTCAATCCTGAAGCACATAGGTTGTAGGATAGCATTACAATGGAAACAAATCTGAGGGGAATGTGGGATGATTACAGTATATATTGGCATCACAATCATTTACAAAATCTTAGTTCCACCCTTTACCCGTATTGGGAAGTCTTACTGACTAACAAACACCAGCTTTGGTAAACCTTTGACCTGCTGGAACAGATTTTAGTTGATTCTGAACTCTTCAAGAACAACAATTACAAATGTTCAAAATACCATCATTTAGTCTTCCTGCCATGAGTAGTCATTATTACTGAGACAGAGGCAATGTTGCAGCCTGTGTGTGAGAGCACTCGCTGCAAATTATGGCTTTACCATTTTAAAAACAAAGATAAAACCACTACTGACGTGACATTTGAAAGTCCTTAGCACGTGTTTAGCATATTCGAGTTTAAACAGCAGTTTGTTTTTTTCCCCAAGAGATTGGACCCTCACCTTAACTCTTAAAAGGCAGCATTTTGGCGATATTTTCAAATCCAACATGTTTCATTAATTACAGAAAGCTCAAAAAGGGTTATAAAAAAAAGGCAACTTGCTGTAATATATTCAGTCTTCCTGTTATCTGCACTAGTCAGTCCAAGGTGAATTTGTCTATTTGCCAAATCAAGATGTATGAATCGACATACTTGTAAAAGCATCCTGAAAAAAACAACAACAATCAAGTATGAAACAATGAAAACTGATCCAAGTCCGAAACGGCGAACGGTCGAAATGACTAGCACCTGCCAAAGTTCAGCTCTGTTGTAGCAGCCTAAATGAACCGCTGACATGGTTCTTAAGAAATCACATATTTAATTTTTAATAACAAATTGATGTTTTAAAAAAAGAAAACTAACTTTCAATCTTCCTCCCTCAGCATAAACATCTACACCGAAGGTTGTTTGTGTTAGAGCATCCTTTTTACTTACCGGGTTCATCGCACTGGATGAAGATTGGATTTTTGAGTTTTGGACCTGCTGGCCAGCACCCAGGACCAGTCAAATTAAAAATTGCCCAAATTTACCAACCGATTTTTCTGTACCACTCTAGTCAAGACAATAACATCAAATCAAAAAGATATAAGAGAATATCTAGCCTATATCTTTTTTCACTGAATATAAAAACAACCAGTGGCTGCTGCCTCGTCTGGTGTGGGCACATTCTCAGACCATGCATGGGGAATTTAAAGGTTATTAGGGATTAAATTATTTGCCAATTTGCATTCTAAAAAGTGAATGACATAATGAGAGGAGGTGGATATGCCTGAAACCTCCCCCCACCCCCCTCCCTAAAATCCTTCTCCACATCAACACTACTCCCGGCCATTTACCTCCCATCTAATTCCGAGGGCCACCGCATTATTAGATTCTGACATTATTAGCTCAAATAGCAGAGAGGCCCTGTTGTCATTATAAAGCCTTTACTTTCACACTCGCTGCCAAATCTATTTTGCACCAGCTACATGCTGCCAAAGCCCACAATGGCAGATTAGCGAGGCCCTTCTCTTGTTGCAGCAGAGGTTAATATAAAGCGACAGGGCTAAGTCCGCTCCGATTAAGTATGCCGGGAGATATTGCGGCAGTTTGTTACATCAGATGGTTATTGGATTAAACAGCATGCACAACAATGAAAGTTTAATTTTCATTCAGGAATATAAAAACAGCCGCCCATCAGAACATAGACAGCTTTAGAATAACTTCTTGCACTTGCTTCCCCTTTACCAGCACCAGAGGACCAGACATGAGGAAAGGTGGGGTGCGAAGTGAGCATGTCAACCTTTAGATTTTTCCCCTCATCCCCTTTGAAATGCATGCATTATTAATAATCCAGAGAAAAGCGACTGCAATTCACAAACCAGGTTTGATAAACTTAAACATATATAACTTATCTTCCTCATTAACTACCCAAACTTTCTCCTTCTGTTTATTGGTGATGGTCATGCTGCTGCTCTGCATGTAGAACTGGCCTATACATCCAGTGGACAGAGGTCCATCCACCTGACCAATAAGCTGTTCTTGATCCTCACAGTCATCCATTAGGCCATCCAATTTTTATGACTCTGTTCTTTATTAGATGAGCCATCAGCTGTCTATATCTGGCTGAATTATGGACTTCCTTATGTGGGCTGCAACACTGCCCGTTTTCCCAGAAGACACTGCTGTGCTGGGCCAGGTAGAGTGAACCTGAAGCTCAGCCAGAGAAGCATGAGGGAGAAGGAGGGAGGACTGGGCTGGGCTGGGCTCAAACCTGCCAGTCTCCTGGGGTATTCCCCACTGTCCCGTTACCTCCGATAAATCTCAGTGCTTTACGATTAGGTACATAAAATGAGTCATAGATCTGGACGGTAAATAAGAGCTTGTCAGTGGGGCTGACGCCAGGCTCCAGCTCCAGCTCCTCCTCCACCCTCCTCCTCTGCCAGACAGTCCCTCTGTACCCCGGCCATCAGACCGCCACTATTGAGCTCGGGCTAAAAAGGCTCCAATAAATAAGCCTGATATTTCCCACAGGACCTCCGCGGTGCCACCCTGAAGCATGCTTGCATACGCTGCACAAACAAAAAACGTCCAGCATCAGAAACGGGGCTGTCTGGACATGGATAATGCTGTATTTCATCATGCTGAAAAGGGTTTTTGCTCCTTGTTTCTAATTACTTCTTCAAATAGAAAAGCCAGGAAGTCAATGGATCAATCTATCTCGAGTTTATTCAAACTGTATGGTGGACTCTGATGTCTCTTAATGGACCATCAATCCATACTTGCAATTAGCCATGCAAAATCTCCCATTAAATATCTCCACTTACAGTATATTTACTCTGGTGCTGTTTGGGTGTTTTTCAGGAAGCATCTTCCACCTGACTGACGCGGGACGACCTGTGGGAGGAATGATGCTCTCCGAATGCACTAACACAATGATGGACACTTTCTCTGGAGCTCCAGCTAATCATTGTTGCCAACTCGTTTACACTGGTCCAAAATGACTCCCTAAATGACCGCCTTCGCATATTAAACAGGCAAACAGACAACAGGGACACAGTGTTGGAGGACAAGAGATCAGCTGAACACCAGCAGTGTTGATGGTCTGGGGAACAGAGCACTCTAATAACACCGTATGTACAGATGGGAGTCGGCTACTTCACCAGGAGCATATTAAACAGGATTATATTACAGCTGATTAGGCATAGGCTGGTATTAAATTACTACCTTACAATAACCTTGAGTATCATAGTATTAAATGAGTTCTAGGATTAAAAAAAACAACAAAAAAACATTTACCTTGTTGTTGTTGAATATAGGCAGCTTGGAGTTTCAAATGTACCATACCAAAAAAGTCTGAGCTGTCTCCGACCTGCTTTCTATGTAAATTTATAACGGCCGCAGAGAAACGGTTCGGTCGGAGCAAAGCTGCGGTAAAACGTCATTCACGCTGTAGCTCCACCCCCTTAAATTGTCATGTCCCGACCCACTTCAACGTCAGCAATTTATAAATGTTGGTGGCGGTAGTGCACCACATCGTTGTGGGCCAACAGCAGAACAACCCTAACCCGAGCTATCACCAACGTCCGTGTTGGACGAGAGAAAAACAACAAAGAAGATTGTCGGATCACACATGTAACGTTCCAGCATGAACTGGGAATATCCAGACTTTGCACAGACTTCCACAAGATCCATATTTTCAGCAGGAATGGTTGATGTCATGTTTAACCATATACCACAACAAAATGCTCTTTCAATTTGAGAAATATACAAAGTTATGCTAGCGTCTAGATGGGTGCAGGATAGTAACTGTAGCGGTATTACAGTTAACTTTAGGATTATGCATTGTTACTAGAAAATCCACTTGACAAAACATGCCACTCTCATACATTCATTTCCAATCGATGGTGAACCGGTTGTTGATCCTCAACATCAGAACCTTCTTGACTCCGATTCAATCACGATACGGTTAGATCCCAGATGGATCCGTAGCTTGCCTATTCTGAGTTATCGGGATACTGTACACGACTGTAAAGAGAGTTTCTAGCTTTAGGCCGCGTCAGAGAGCCATTGGGGTAAATTGGCCAATCCACACGCTGCTAATTTAAATATTCATGTTCTGGCTGAGTGGGTGGGAAAAACCAGTCTTTCCATCAGAGGGCTCGAAGAACAGTTTCCAATTGACAAAAAAATTTTCAAGAATCCAATTAAGGCAAGAAAGTGTTAGATGATGGAATTGCTTTTATTTACATTTATAAAAGCAGTAATAATACCAACTGCAGCTAAAAATTCAATTTATTGATTACTATAACTACATTGCCTGACATTTAAACTTACTTTGATTTTGATACATAGACTGGAGCATACATTTTGAATAATTTGCTTAATTTTGTAAAAAAGTTTAAAGGCCTCATTCTCTGAGAAACCGTTTAAAACTCGCTCTCTTTGAAATACGATCCTTCACTCCGAGTAGGACATGTATGCTGCATGTTAGGGCTGGGCGATAAATCGATTTTATCGATTAATTCAAATTTGCCATTTAAGAAGATTTATTTTTGGGAAAAATCGAGATTTTCCCAAATCCCCCTACTGCTCTCTTGGGCTTCCGTAGTTTGGAGCAAGGTCAGCCAGTCCGTCTCTCGCAAAGCATAGACGTCAAAATGGTAACTAGCAAAGAGGAGCTGGTTCCTAAAAAAGGGACAGTTTCTTCAATTATATGGAACTGGTTTGGTTTTGCGACTTCAGACTTGGAGCAACAAACAGCACGCTGCAAAATCTGTTTGACGGCTGTTGCTGCCAAAGGTAGGAATACGACGAATTTGTTTCAACACCTAAAACAGAGGCACTCCGTCGAGTGGGAGAAGTGCTGCTCTCTACGAGATGCTCAAGCAAGCAGTAGCTCACAAAACACCGCCAAAAGACAAGCCACTATAGGGGAATCATTTTCACACTGTGTCCCTTATGATAAGACAGGTTTCCAGTGGAAAGCAATCACAGATGCCATCACAATTTATATTGCCAAAGATATGGTGCCTGTTTAATTATTGGAAAAGCCCAGCTTTTATTTACCTACTGAAAACTTTGGACGCCAGGTATGTGCTACCAACTTTGCACGCAACTTTGAATTCAGGTAGACTCCCAAAGGAGATATTAAAATAAGAGTTTCAAAAAAATTTACTCTGTCATTTGTTATGTCTGTTTAAGGAAGTAAAGTGAGAAAGAAAAGAAAAAGAAAAGAAAAAAAAATTAAAATCGGAAATCGGATTTGGTGTGAAAAAAATCGGAGATTTTATTTTTAGGCCACATCGCCCAGCCCTACTGCATGTGATACCGTGTCCCACCCCAGTTGCCTGTATTAGGCACAGAAAGGAAATAGACGGCAAAAACGAGCAAGTCAGAAAAAGCCGCGTTATCTACGAAGAAGTGTATCCTGGTCACGCCCACCTTGGCTTGGGACCGCCCACGGGAAGGTGGGGGCCAGAGAGAGATAAGCGCATCTCGGCTGGTGGTAAGATAACGGTTAGCAACTCAACATTATGGCAGAACACGGTCTGGCTTGTGTTATTTGTGGATATAGCCCATCAGCGTTGCCTTTTTTTACCCAAGAAAGAGGAGTTGAGGAAGAAACAGTTGGAATTCGTCTTGGAACACCACCAGTGAAGTAAGTTAAGTTAGTCATTTGTTCGGTGGCAGCATAAGAGTGACATTGCTGTTAGCCAATCAGAGGCAAGACGTTTGCATATCATAAATATTACTTAGTAAGACTCGTAATCCTGATGTTTCCCCACACTCACTCCCCCAACAAACTGCAGCCTCCTGAAACAGGAGCACCAGAACATTTTTCCACAAAACAACTCACAAGGCATTAATTCAAACTAGAGACCAAAGCAAGACGATTAAATGAGACCTTTAAAGCTCTTTTAAGCTCTTATTACACAGAAATTTCTAACTTTTTTGCCAAATCAGTCCTCTGAAAGCCTTTACATAAACTTGTTCTGTCCTGCTTTAGCATACCTGCTGCAGATGATTGCAGTTCAGCATCAATTAGCCTGAATCAGCCATCAATTGTAATCAGGTGTGTTAAACCAGGGAAAAACATCTAAAACACGTGGCACAGTGTGCCATTAGGACCACTTTGAAAAACACTGCCCTAGAGCACAGGTGTCAAACTCCAGGCTTTAAGGGCAACTCTTGGAAGTGTCTCTCTGTCAACACAGCTGACTCACATAAGGTCATTAGCAAGACTCTGTAAAACCTGAGTGCCTGAGGAGGTAATCCAGTCAGGTGTCTTGGACTTGGGACACATCAAAAAGTTGCAGGACTTCCACTCTTGAGAACCACAGTTTGACACCTCTGCTCTAGAGCAATGGAGTTTTCCAGATAGCTGAATCTTATTTTTTTCGTCTGACAATCCGATTGAGGAGTGCGGGGTTTCCTGTAACCAGGAGCTGTACCAGAAGAGATGAGTTACGTTTTATTGATGATCCCCACAGGAACTGTTAAACATTTATGTCTCTTTTAGATTTGATTATATAGTGCATGGCAGGCTTGAAAAAGGAGCGCAATGTAGTTTGTCCGAGCGGCGTTGTCGTAGCGGATGTTATCGGCAAACGCAAGGCCCCCTGAGTAGATCTGGCTACACGAGCACATCTGGTACCTACATCGGTACAGCCTGATACAACATCTTTGGAATGAGTTACAGGAGAGACTCAGAGCCAGCCCCTCCTGTCCAACATCACTGTCTGACATCCCTCTGGAAGCAAAGCAAAATCATAGTACAAACAACTTAATAAAAATAAACAGTGTTTTAAAGACCGTTCTTACAAACTTTACAATATATAAAATAACCTTCCAAAAAAAAAAAAAAAAAACAGCAGCGAACCAATTAATGCTCTATAACAGCCGAGGACATTACCGATCACTCCTCCACCGTCCCTGGGATCTTGCTCAAACTACTTTTTGAACAGTTTAGAAACATTGGCTTATACAAATCTTGGTATACCATGATACCAGTAACTGGCATTTTGACAAGTCATCCTCAAAACAGTTTTTAACATACATCAGAAGCCATTCTGTATGATTGCATAAATCATACCTTACGTATTGATAGGAAGGCAAAGGAAGTGCACAACTGCAGGCACATCATCAGCCAAGAATTCAAAATCGTCCGTAGTTTATCCAGCTCTATTATCAGAGCACAAAAAGAAAAAAAATGCTACTGGCACAGCAGCAGAGATTCAAAACATTTTTATTACAGAGCAAAAAAACAGCAGTATTTCTTAGTGAACGTATTGCTGCTTTTTGCATAAGTTTGATGTTAAGGGGGAAGATTAGATGGAGCACATTGTCTTAAGTCAAGTCAGAGCTTTGCTAAAGCCTTACTTCTAAATTACACCATCCCAGTGATATTTCTCTTATGTTTAACTATAGTCAGACACTGGAGCATAAAAAACATGTACTTTTATGGGTCTTTGTTGATCTGCATCTGTCCTGAATTGCTGTGTATAACACTGTAGACATTACAAACTATTAAAAAAAAGCAGTACTTCACCACAGCCATGAAGTAATGTCTGAGCGTCTTCTAAAAACTGGAGGAGGGTGTGCTGCAACAGATGACACAAGGAAGCACAATGACATTGGCTTCAAGCAACAGAATGCCAGTGTTAAGTTTATGCATAAGCCTGTCATTCATCCTGTGCTTCAGCACCAAGCTATTCATTATGAAACAGACTGGCTCCATCATGTTAATGAGCAAACATGACACCATGTGATCTGTGTCATTTGCAGTAGGTTGTAAATCAACTTGTCTGGTTTCATGCATTACATCATATACCACACTTAATGTTAATTTATAGCGAAAAGGTTATATTGCATTGGTTAGATCATGTCAAAATATCTTTGCATGTGACTTGATGACATGTTTGTCTCTCCGGAATGTGAATATTTCATCAAGGTATGATATCAAAAGTTTACAAGGTACAATATGATATTTTCAAGAATTGGTGTATACGCATGTTAGTGGTAGCCTCTCTTACTCCAGAAGAACCCCTTTCAAGTTTGTTCCCATTCACTACAGAGTTTTATTTTTTGGTTTTAAGCCCGGTTCACAATGAGCTCTAGAGAGGTGGCACACTCTACGGCCCAAGATTTCAGTGAGTCAACATCACGAGCATTCAATGAGGAAAAGCAAACATCACTAAAAGCCAACAGATACCCAAGGATAGATGGAAACGATACAATGTCTTAGAACTCTTCTTAATTTTACATAGACGCTTGTTTGGCAACATCTGCTCATTTCCCTCTGAATTACAACTAATCAGCATGACTTAACCACAGCTCCTGCCCAGCAACTCGATCGGGCCATTCAGAGTACATACCTCCATGCTGGTACTCCGTTGGTTCCTGAAATGGCCATGAAAACGGCCCTGCCGGTCTGGCCAGGAAGGTCTGGTAAAAAATACCCTGATGTTCCGATAGTGAAAACGTGCCAAATGTTGCCAATGTTGATACTGCTACTGCCGCATTGTTCTCCCATCGGTAGTTTTACGTGTCACACTGGGTGTATTTTTATTGGTTGATTGCAGACCGGAATTGTAGATTTTCTGACACTCCTTGAAGACCGTCAGAGTGTGGATTTGGTCATGAGAGTGCTCAATCAATCTTTGAATCACGCTCACGTGCAATGTTTTTCGTCACGACTTCTCCACAGCTGTAAGTGGCACTAAACATGGAGTATGGGACATGAGCATAAAGCCTCCACACGAGGTTAGCATTAAGCATTAAAAAAAACAAGAATAGTAAAGTCTTTTGTTTGTGGAGTGACGATGAAGACGAGCTTTTTCTCAGTGTTATGCCGGCTAATAAAACTAATGAACTATATATATCTACATATAATCAGCCATTGTTGTTGTTATGTATGACACATGTGACGTGCTTGGGGTTATAGGCCTACATTACGTAAGAAGTTTGGCTAATACATCAGCATTTTCACAAAACAGGAGTTTTCGATGTTCACCTGAATACAAATGGGCAAAATTTTATTTCTGGAACCAGTTTTAAAAAACCAAACGTTTGGAGTCCTCTAAAACGTCATTTCCATATGGATGTGGAGCACAAACTGTAATATATGTTCCTGTTTTAGAAGCATAAAGGTTCCCGCGTGAACTGAGCCTTAGATGGAGATGAGGATGGTCTGTGATGAAAGCATGGATCACAGCTTCTTGTGGAAGAAGGTCTTCATGGCCAGCTGCTCAGTATGGACCAGGTGACAAAGCCACTAGGAAAATAAAGCATGAAATGCGGCTTGCTTTTAAACATGCTAGGCAATGGACCTGTTAGTGAACATGCTAAAGAACACTAAAGGCTTTATTATTTATGGTTTTTGGTTTTCCACCACATCGTTTTTGACTATCTTCACAGCAAAAGTTTCCGAATCGAGCTGAATGTACCTCCAGGCTAGCAGCTAACGTCCGACCACCGGGACATCAAATAGGTGGGTGTGCTGTAAGATCCTGATGCAGTTCTGAAAGTAGTGGATACTACCACTATCCATTGGCCAGTCCAACAGTGTGTTGCCATGGAGACCGAACGCAGATAGGTGGACAGACGTTATTGCTGATTGGGGAGTTACGACTTCTTAGAGGGGAGCATCACATGTTGGATCTGCCTAAGTGCTGTTTGATCTGCATCTACAGGAAGCCTTCAGTTATGCATGATCTAATATATACACAAAAGACTTGGTATAAGCTCAGAATGTCAGTAATTTAATCAATAGAGCAGTACATCATCAGGTGACAGGAATATCATATAAATGAGTCCAAATTGATAGGCTCACATCATGACAGTGCAAGGTCCTATCAGAGCACCACAGTAATATGTGATTTTGCCGATATGTTGTCAAATCAATATGAAAGTGAGGCATGACGTCAGGTTATTATGTCACCATGTCAATATCTGATAAGAATATACAGTATAATGTACAAAGAATATTGCTCTTCCCACAGTTTGCAACTATTCTGCAAATTCTAAATGTGAAATGAAACACACAGTTTAGGTGGCTCAGAATAATGCTGCTGTTGTTCATCCACTGACTCGACTGCTTGCTCTTGAAACTGTTCTTTGCACTGACAGACTGCTGTTTTAGGATTCTTACACATGCTAATTTATGAGCTTATTTTTTTGTTTCCATCACTACCTCAGAGTCCTTCTCTATTCTCCTTTTTTTACATTTGCAAGGTAGTTTACGGTTATGAATTTCTCTGGAATGTCAAAAAAAGAAACATCCTAATGATGCGATTATTTATTTGACATTAATATAACATTTTAATATCGCAGGTATAGATTTTTCATCATAAGCTCTATTAGGTATAGTATGATAGGTTGTTTTCTAAAGGAGATTAAACCTTTACCCTAATACAGAAAATGATATTTTGCATTTTAGTTATTGAAAACCTTAGCTTAGTTCTACTTCAACTGTTCTTTTTTTGTGTAATGTGTTTGGCCTCATGAAAGCGACTGAAACATTTCAATGGAAAAAAATCAAAGCACATTACAAACTGATATTTTTTTTTAAAGTGTTTGTATTGTCATGACATGGATTAATCTTTTTTTCTATCTTTGATAAATTGATTTGGCTGCACCAGGAGAGAGGCGTATTGATTTTAGACTACATTGCATCGTTTGACCTTGTTTACTAAAACATTTTTGCTGTTAGAAGGGGAACACTATGTGAGCTATTCTATTCTCTGAACATATGAAGTCAATTTCCTATATGCAGGATTTCATTTTAACATCTGCAATAACTTGTATGAAACAGAATTTAGAATGAAATACAAACACAAACTTCAAAAAATAGTTTATGGTGGTAGTTTCAAAGAATAAATAAGAAAAGGTTTTGCAAATTTCTTACAAAAAAAAAAATGTGATAAGCATTGCTTGAATTTGTATTAAGACCCCTTAACTCTGATACGGCTAAATACACTTGTCTGCAGTTTAATCTCAGTAGTAATCCAACTGCTCTGTGGAGGCGTCAGACATTTGTTAGAGAACATTAGAGAACGAGCACCATCATGAAGATGAAGGAACACAACAGAAAGGTCAGGGAGAAAGTTGAGGAGACATTTAAAGCAGAGTTAGATAGTGTAAACATCCCAAGTTTTAAAGGTCTCACAGAGAACCGTTTAATCCTTCTTTTCAACATGGAAATAGTATGATACAACTGAAAATCTACTAAGACATGTCCATCCTCATGAAAAGGACAAGGAGAGCATTGGAAAAGTAGGCGAGGAGCTGCAGAGATATACAGCTCACATGAAAAATACTACATACTACTGTTATTTGTGTACGCCACAAATCTGTACTTTATGGAAGAGCGGCAAAAATAAAACATAAGCCATAAGAAGTCATCTGCAGTTTGCCAAAAGCCATGTAAGGGACCGAGCAAACGTGGAAGTAGATGCTTTGGTCAGATTAGACTTAAACTGGCCTTTTTTGGCCAACATGCAATAAACCATGTTTAGAGGAAAACTAACACTGTGTCATCCTGAACAAACCATCCCCACTATTGGGATGCTGTGGGAAAGACTTCTTCAACCCTGATCAGTACCTCAATTCCTCCCTTTACAAATTTCTGTCTAAATATATGTAAAGCTGAAAGACACCCTGTATTTGTGACAAAAAAATACACACGTGAAAACATGAAATACTATTGCAAGGCACTGCGCACAGAAAAAAAAAGAACTTTATTTGAATAATGCAACGTCTGTCCCTCGTAATCTTTAGAGAGGCTTTCAATATTGTTCCAGAAATCATGCAAGCAATCATATTTTTCTAAATGTCAACTTTTAACTAAAGCCCGGCCGTGCAGTCTACGGTAAACATGTTTTTATTTTTTTACATTTTTACTCTGATCTTATCAAGAGGTCCTTGAAGCAAACACACAAATAATATTCGAGGGTTGGTCGTTTAGAAACCAGCTGGGCTTGAACGAGGAACCACTCCAAACAGGGATTTTCTCCTCATAACTCAGCCTACGTACCAAATCATAACCAGGCATCGTCAGCAGTTCCAGAGAGGTTCTCAACATTAAGTTTATGAGCTCCACATTATTTAACATGTTAGGCTCTCCCCATAGTCCAATGAAATTTTGATGGCAGTATTACATCCAGTGAGTTGACTCCTCACTCCTCTACTCCTCCTGATCCAATCAGGTAACAGGGATGTCTTTCGACAGGCCCACAGTGAAGCAGGAAGACGTTTCTGGTCGTCTGGGAATAAAGCTGTTTTAACCCAATGGACCCGGTCAGAGACCGTTGGACCTGCTCCAGATTAGCACCATGGGGCCGTTGCAGATTTACATCACGAGGCTAAACTATTTGGATAATTCATTCAAAGACTGCAGTGGTGCATTGACCTGAGTTAGCCGTTTACCGCCTACCCATCTGCATAGAGTAAAGAAAACAAGCATTCCTGTAAATAAAGACGGCTGTCCAGCAACTGTCTTCCCAGCGACAGAGCTATTGACCGTAGTCAGATGCTCCGCTGATTAAAAATTGATCCATTTTGAAAAATCTAATCAGCTGAACAGGATTCTTTCATACATGAGGTGGGGTCGAGTGTGTTGGTTAGGCGTTTGAGGAGGAGGGGGGTGGGAGGGTGACAGCAGCTGCTGATACAGAGGCAGACCTGTTATTAACCCCTACACCTCCGTGGAGCCCTCTGCACCCGGCTCCCCGAGTCACACCCCCCACTACACCCCGGGACTAGACGCAGCCCAGACGGTCTGAATTATTCAGCAGTCTGAAAGAGGCTCCGGCCACTTGGCCTATTAATGCCTGCCAGCGGAGGCTAGTGGCTCTAATGGCCAGTCCAGAGGAGCCCCGACTCCCAGCGGACAGGAGGATGGCTGCTAACGCCGGGCTGCAGGGGATGTGAGAGGGAATTCATCAGGGACCGGGGTCATGGCAGGTTAATGATGCTGCACGTCTAGACGGACGCTGAACTCACGCCCTGCCCAAAAGGCGTAGGGAGGGGGGGATGGGGTTGAGACGTAATAATATTTTTTATCTTTGAAGGGGAGCCAAGCCTGCAATATTAAGTCTTGGGGCTTATTTATGAACGAGCAGCGTTGTTGCCTTTGACCATGATCCTCCATTGGCCTGAGGAACAGAACAGTGAGCAACTCCAAAGCCACAGTTATAACTAGAAGTTATTTTCATTTAGCAGTAATACTTGTACTAAAAATAAAATGCACAAATTATTCTGATTGTAACTGGTTTAAATGTAGTGACGCAGCAGAACAATAGCCATAAAAAAGAGATTAAAGAATTGTTGGAGATGTACCAAAAATGTTTTTTGTTTTTTTTTTAATCAACCAGCTTTTAGCTTGATCGGCTCTGACTAGTGACCAGCTCCTTTCCCAATCAATGAAGACACCATATATAAACATAACTGGTTTCATAACAACGGCAAGTCTTTGGTGTGGAAGTTGTTACTGAGTAAAAAAAAAAAGAGAAGGAAAGTTATCCATTTCCAGTGTTTAAAACCAAGTCAGAGCCATTTAGAAAGAAAACTACCCCATGCTGAGACATGTTTGTCACTCATTCAGGCTGCTAGGGAGCAAGACTTTCTGCAAAGAACAGCTTTATTTTATCCATTTGAGCTTTCAACCTCTCTCATGGAATATTCAGAATTTGGAAATATTGGAAGCCTTTTTGTGAGGATCTATAGTCTGCCGTTTTAGTGATGCCAGGGATGTGGCCATGCTAATCGCTAGCACAAGTTAAGTACGGTTACAATTAAAGCTGGGGTACATGGTTTAAAACTTTTAAAGTAAACTTTAAAATATGCTTAAATTTGACTATCTGACCCAGTTCTATGATACAAGTAGGTCATCTTTCTGAATTTATACTTCCCCTAAGTCCCTCCCCCTGGCCTCTACAGCAAAGAGAATCATTTAAGCGAGCCTAGAGCGTTTGACCAATAGATTTGCGTATCCACAAGAGGTTGCCGTTGATCAACACCCAAGTTCCCAGTTTGGACTACGCGCCTCAGTCAGCTTAGCACGCCAAGGAAGAAGAAGCAGGAGGTTTGCAGTCGAGCAACAAAAACAAGTACCCATGTTACCGATTACTGTTTCCTACTTCTCAAAGAAAATGTAAACAGTTTTAAAATCCTTCCGCGTGCATGGTATGAGGCGTGGCTTTTAGTTCCTTCCAGAAGGGGAGGGGGAACAGGGGCTAAAGCCATTCAAATTTTTAAATCTCCCCCTCCTCCTCGATGACGTCACGATACGAACCACAGCTTTAAGTAATCCAGGTCCCTGATGTCATACAAGTCCATTCTACAGAAACTATAGTCTTACACAAACAGTATGACATCGCCTCAGCTCCTGATGCAAATATGTAACTAATCGTTCAGTCTATTTGTGGCAGAAGGACTAAGAGTATATTCTGAATGCTCATGTATACGATTGTCCTTGAAGAGAAACTGAAATCAGCTGGAGTCGGTATTGGCAGGTTAAAGCTTTTCAAGAACCAGAGTTTGGTTTGAAAAAAAATCTGATTGGTGCATCTCTAAAAATGTGTGTCTGCACCGCCCAACTCTCATTATTCTCAACCAGTCATCACCACAAAAACAATCCACGGAGCTGGAGAGGGCCCTCAACCTCAGCACAAAGTCACTCAGTAATCAGGGCATCTCCCCCCAGAGATATCAGGGATGGGTGCAGCTCTCATATGGGAGTAACTTTGCTGCTATGTGGTCTGTCACCTTAGTGATCTTAGGTGATTCAGAGGGTTTAAACAAAGTCCCAAACAGAGCACCCCTCCCCCCTCCATCCATGGGTGCCACAGACATAATCTGAACCACACCAGAGTGCAAAATGTGTGTTCCATCCACCAGGAGGGTTCCTAATGGAGAAAGCTCTCAGACAAAAAGTAATCATTTCTGCACTGGAGCACTCAGTCATCATTCTCTGTGAGGACAAACAAGTCCGGGCAGAGAGGCAGGGAAAGGTATTCTTATTATCCTCCACCAGAGATTTATGCACTTCAAGGTTGAGTTCTTTGAGTGAGTGGGCTTGATCAGGCTGATGAAGCGGAATGAGTTTAGCCTTCGGTAGACGCTGCATACGCTAGGCAGCGCCGCCACAACAGAAGCGTTTCCCTTTTCCAGGATCTGGCGCCGAGCGCGTTTCCTGCCAGGTTTGACATCACGGCTGGTGATTGCACCAAACCAAGGGCACCTGGGAGAAGGCCACAGAGGGGAGGCGGACCCACCCAGCACCCATTCACAAACCTAATTCCCTCTTCTCCACCCAGTCAAGGTGATCAGGCACGTACACTGCAGGATGAATGTGGGATGATCCTGGACGTCTTGTTGAAACAGAAATTTAAGACAGCAAGAGCTACATAAAAATACAAAAACTATGCCAACCATTGTGAAAATAAATGTGAAAACTATACAAGAAGCACACGAACAGCAAACTGCTATGCTTTACCACAGCTCAAACTCATGTGCTTGCTTATTACAAATATTGGCACTGGATTATTAGTCAGTTTGATCATTTCCAGTCAGCGTTTTGCCAGACGAAGCACTTTTAATACATACATCGCTCCCAAGTCTGTGGAGATTTTCTATTATCAAGTACTCAAGAATAATAACATGGATGTCCCCCTTTTGTCACATTCCTTGACCCAACCCCCCCCCCCAGATAAGCCAAATTCTGCTTCTTTAGGCATATCTTCCTCCTGCTGCATACAGCAAAAGCCTGGAGCAATGTTTAGCTAAACCTGCTGTCCTACGTAGGCATGGAGATTCCCCAGAGGGCTGAACAATCAGACAATTTCAAGATCATGAAGCATTAAACCAATCCCGGCAGGGTACACTAATTAAACAGCCGAGCCCGGCACAGCCAACCAATCCCCACAGAGCAATTAAATCCATCCCCTCTAAAACACTGTGGAACCTGTCTGGGGAAAACTGCCGAGAAGTGAGAGAGAGCGAGAAAAGAGGCAGAGATGCTGTGGGGAGGGGAGAAAAACATCATAAAACTCATCTGGAAGAAAAAAAAAAAAAAGGGGGAGGAAAAAACTACAGGGAGGGATGCAGCCGGAGCCTAACAAGGGAAATTGAAAAAGGAAGGATCTCAATTCACTTCTTTGTTCTCAACTATTTTTCCCTCCCATTAACATTTGAAACGCCTCCCTCTGCTCTCAGCTGAGGAGACGGGGCGAGTGTGACCACATTTCAATTAAAAAAAACGGCGACCCTGATGCGATCAAAAGTTGCATATTTAATTATGATTACAAGGTCCGGAAAGCACTCTGGAGGCTTAGCGTAAAAGACAGAATAGCCTCAAGGCCTGTATTACACACCAGCACAGCTGTTAAAACAGTTGCAAACCCTGATCAATACCCTGATTCCCTCCTTTATGGAAGTGAATGAACAGATGACGATGATGGCATGACATCACTGGGCTTTTTCAGGGTACAAAAGCGCACAATAACCTGAACTACAGGGGATAGTGGAAAGGTACATCTGATTTAGAGGTTTACTGGGGCTCTGATATGCTGTGAAATAGCATTTGCACCCTTACAGATTTCTGCAGTATTTGTTTGTTGTCACACTTAAATGTTTAAGATCAATTTTTTTTAAATCAAAAATTACCTCATTAAATGCAAAATTGCAAAAGTAGTTTTCTTATTTATTTTAGATAACACTTCTATTTTATTGTATTGAAATTAACACTTTTGTATTTTCTTTTTATTTATGTTGAGTATATTGTCTGTTTCCTGTATGTCATGCTGCTGATGCTCAATACTTTCCCAAATCTGGGATCAATATACAGTACATCTTTTGCCTTATTTAAAACACCTAAATCAACCTGTACATATGTGAAAAAGTAATTGTCTCGCTTATAGGGATGTGTATTGGCAAGAATCTGGTGATATGATGCGTATCACAATACGGGGTGACGATGTGATATATTGCGATAAGAGTAAGACAATATATTATGATTTTTAAAACTTAATTTAACTGTAGAAAAACTGTCACAGCATGGTAAACACTCCAACCTGTTTCATACTTTAACACATCCAGTTTTATTACTAGATCTAGTTGATTCCTTGGAACGAAGTAGGTGAGAACAGCCACTATCTAGCGATCATACTATTAATTTTACTACAAAAATTGCTGTCATCACTAATGGCTCCATTCAAATTCTAAAAAATAAAGATTAAAAAAATCAATACATTGCTTTTGAATATCGATACAATATCGTGACATAAAATATCGCAATATATATCGGCGTATCAATATTTCCTTACATCCCTGCTCCCTTGTAACTGTGATTAACCACTTTATTTTTTTTGAAAGAAGTTATTTTCACTAGGCACACCCAGAACGTGAGGAACCAAGAACTTAAATAGAACTTTTCTTGACAACCTGACGTAGCATAAAATATTATCCATTTGGGATTTTAAGCTCAAGCACACTTGGGTTATGCAGGAGGATAATGATCCAAAGCACACCACACCAGCTAGTCCACCCCTGAAAAGCTAAAAACGGCCACTAAATTACGGTTTTAAATCAGTCTAGTGAATGTCAGGACATAAATCCAATTCAGAAGTGTTCATGCTCAAAACCCTCCAGTGTTGCTGAATTAAAACTCTACAAAGCAGAGTGGACCAAAATTACTTCACAGTGATGTTAAATTAAAAAAAGGAAACTCATTGCAAGTTGCTGCAAAAGCCTGACGGCAGTTGTTGCCACCGCGGGGTGGCACAATCAGTTATTAGGTTTACAGGGCAAATCCTTTTTTTACATTCTGCCAGGTTGGTTTGGATAGCGTTTTTTTCCCTTAGTAAATGAAATTATTTAAAAACCTGCTTCTAATATTTCTTCAGGTTTTCTGTTTCCAATATTAAAATAATATAATGATCTGAGAAATCTATCCATCCATCTGTGACAGAAAAGCAACAGAAGAAATATGTAAGGGGGCAAATACTTTTTCACAGCACTGTATAATTGCTCACATTAATTTTGGAGACTAAATAAACAAACAGCCCTTTGTTATATAGAATAAGATTGTTAGGCAAGTTCTTCACCTTATTTCCCTGGAGAGGCTCAGACAAAGTGTAATTTCATGGTGTTCAAGATGAGCCGGGAACACCAAAAAAGGTGGGTGGGCGGATGGGGGATGATTTGAACCGGAGCGACTGCAAACCAGAGGTAAGGATGGGAGACAGACTTGCTCTTATCTCCCCCCCGACTGAGGGGGTGTATAAATCACAGGGCCCAGCTTCATGTCTCCACTTCCTGTACCTCTCCATTAAAAATGATAAACTGTACCTCTTGAAGCAACTCTGCTTGCTTCGGGGGTCCCAGTCTGCATCTTCCTGGTGAAGAAGCAAGATTCTACCCCCTCCTATTGTTGGGGATGAATAAGAGAGTAATTAACTGTGCGTGGGGGTAGCAGCTGCACAAAGACAACAACCCTGATCCATCTACCTTTGCTATAAACGCACCTTTTGTATTATTTTGATAAATAAGAGTATATCTGCTTAGTAATAACAAATGCTAGTTCAATACTTGAAAGACCACCAAGAGGCCCCGTTTGTGGGGTCTTCCCTCATCCGACTTAAATGAGGACAAATGGGCCTTACAAACCAGCCAGATGCACAAGATTGCTATATTCCTCTTGGCCGGTAAACACTGTGCAGAAGCACATAATGATGCAGCGGAGATCCCCGAAGACAACCTGCAGAAGGTTAGTGAAGCACTGATCTCGTGAGCACCCTGCACTCTGTGTGACAACCAGCGACTGAACATGCAGTCTACAAAAGCTTGGCACCTACACAGTAGGAGAGACAGAAATATTAGGGGTGGAATGGGATCTGGTGGCAGTTAACCACCACAGCATTTCTCATCACATTGCCGTCTTTGTTGCAAAGCGCTATCCAACTGCTGCTGTCGTCTGATGATAAACGTATGAGCTAATTTTTATAAAGGCTTTTCATGACCCTATACTTAATTTGAAGAAAGAAAGGAACTATTTCTTGATTCGTCCTTTGTTGAATGACTTCGCAGCTATAACAGAGTAACCAGAGCTCTCTGGTAACTTTTTCTTTTATACGCAACCAGTGACAAGTTTTCTGCAACATAAGCTGCTGTGCCACCCTCCCCCGTCTAAGAGCACTCACAGATGGCCTAGTCCTTGCACAGCAGAGTCAGAATTTACAGTCACCAGTGCCTGGGTTGTTGTAGGCTCCACGGAGGACAATAATGTGCACTCTGACTTACATTAACTGGAACACTGTTTGCTAGGGAGTGACATCAAACCCAGGTCCGAGTTCCAGCTTTCGAGGTAAATCGAATGCACCCCTAGAGTTGTCTCAACAACTGTGACATCATTCCCTGCTCAAAAGTACGACTCAACTGAACGCGGCTTCAAAATAGCTACTTTCCCTACCGAGGAGTTGGCAACGACGAATTGGTCACTTTGACTATAGTAAGGCTCAACCACTTGTTTGGGGAAAAAAAATAAAAATAACCTTGAAGAAGCCTCCACCATTTTTAAATTGTGTAGCAGAATTTGGGGGACTCTGTAGAAAAACAAAGATACAGTGACAAGACATATAATTGGCAAACACTTAGAGAACTGTCACTGGCTAACCATTAGCCGTTAACAGTAAAGTTAGCATCCGATTCGTGGCTTCCAGTCAGTCAGTCGTTAAATAAAAAGCTATTTCACTGTTTTTGTGTCAGTCTTGACTGAAGTTGACATCTTTAATTCAAAAGCTAAAACACTTGAACTGAATAATTTGACACTGAAGAGATTAAAACACAAATTTATTATATTTGTCATAACAATTAGGTTTTTGAACGTAATATTTTTGGCCATTGAAAAGAATTTTCTACACTGATTACATCATTTTTAAACTATTTTGAATTTGTGAAACCTTTACTCCTCCTGCATTGGGTTTATTATATTACCTTAATGCACTACAGCGTGTATTTATTTGAAATTCCATTGCACAATCCCTATACAATAGCAAAGATTCATCTTTAAAGATCTCATGACACGAAGCTGACTTCATGTAAATGTATTATGACATAATGCATCTTGCCAAAGTATGTGGTTGTGTAAATTTATGAGCCGAACAGACTTGATTTTACGCGATAATTAGAGTTTCAAAAATATATTAGCTTAACCGCGGCTTCAAAGCTACGTCTCCATGTGAAGTCAGCGACAGAACCGCTCAGGCTGGACAGTCCGAAAACTCCGCTGTCAGGCCTGATGGAGGCGCTCATATTTGAAGGCTCGGAAGATTCTTCCTCCAGTTTTAGAGGTGGAAAATGCAGCCGGTTCTGGTGCTTCTAGAGGCATAGAACCGTAGAAGTACGAGCCGTACACAACGACTGAGATGGGAGAAGAAAGCGGGTCAGAGAAGCTAGCGGGAGAAGTGACGTCAGGGAAACACAGGTTGGTAAGGATTAGAAATAATTTTTTTTTTTTTTAAAGAAGCCACGATTAACAAAATTATATAAATGACCATTATAATATTAACCTGTAGTGATTTTAGTAGTGACCTGAAAAATAAACATTAGCCTACATAATGTAAATATGTTAAATCAGTTTTAAAACTAAAAATAATAAACTAATCCAGACGTACTTCTTTATAAGGTCTGAGACTGATATCGGAAAAATAAAATCATATTGTAGGCAAACATTCAAGGCAAACAACAAAGCAAGTAGCCTAAGACTTCCTTCATTAGAATTCTTCTTTATGATTATTGTACCAAATTATTAGTTTCAGGTGAAACACGTTTATTTAATTTCTTTGTCAGACTCACTAAATAGATTTTGAATTATTCATAATTATAGCAAAACTGCTTTGAATATGTACCTGTCTTTTCTGGACAAGGGCGTCAGTTTGTTTTTAAAACTGCTGGGGGAAATTATTGATTATTCACATAGCCAATATTACTCAGCCGTTTGCTACAAAGGCTAAATGCGCAGTAATAAAACGCGTTCACTTTACAACCCTTGCCGTTCTGTGCGGGGAAACTTTAACAGTTCAGAGTCCTGCATGGGGCGGGTGGCATATTCCAAAGCAATAAAAGAAATGATTAATTCTACTATAATTTACATTTAATCAGGGATCCCGTTATTTTCTGTCTTTTACAGTTTTTTTTTAAGTTTGAAAAAAATCTGAAACATTCAATATTATTTAATTCTTCATTCATTTAGTTAATATTCAGCCCGAACAATCTGAACAAAGAATCTCCATGGTGCCATCACACATGGAG
This sequence comes from Valencia hispanica, assembly GCA_963556495.2. Classification (NCBI taxonomy): domain Eukaryota; kingdom Metazoa; phylum Chordata; class Actinopteri; order Cyprinodontiformes; family Valenciidae; genus Valencia; species Valencia hispanica. Next base: position 11,729,095 of record OY747704.1, read on the forward strand.
CAGATGAAAACATTTACCAAATATGAACATTTTACCTGCAGTCTCACAACTTTCTCATGGTCTATAGACGTGAATTGTGCGCCTGCTTGTGCATAAGGGAGGCTGAATCCGCTCTGGTCACACACTGGAATAACAAGCGCCACTTCTTTCTCAACTTTCTTATTGCCTCAGCCGGATGAAATAGCCTTGCATTGAGTACGGTGTCCAGGTCTGATGATGATGCTCAGATGCTCTCATTAGAATCTTTTTTGATTGATTCAGTTTCCTAAACTGCGTAAAGTTAAAAATAACTGTGCGTCTGCATCAAGTGGTCAGTGGCGTAAATTGTAAACTTTCACAATGAAGGACGGCTGTTAGTTTGCGGGTCCACAGGTGTTTCTGATTATTGTACTGACTGATGATTCCGGAATTCAATTCCGGAATTGCGCCGCTCAAGGTGGCAGCATGTTGGAGTAGCTCTGTTACTTTGGTTCATATTTGTTTCTTTTTTTAAACTTTAATTCTTCCATTTCTGGTAGAAACATTGTTTTTGTGGACAACTGTTCTCTCTGGTTTTGAATGCTGTGCAGCTGGAAGGATTTTTGCTGATACTTTTTATTTTTGGACATTTGTTATGATGCATAACCAGGGCAACAAGGTGGTTTACAACTGGCAGCAGCTGATTAACATCACAAAAGCTCAAATAAGACCTCAACTACAGCCACGGGACCCTGGTGAGTTGGGGGGAGGACGCCGTGGATCCGGAGCGTCCTCTGCGTCGGACTGTCGTGCAACTGCGGAGCGTCTTCAGTCAGAGGCTTCTTCAGATGTGCAGAGCGCTACAAGAGATCATCCCTACCCACAGCCATCAGCATCTACAACAAATCTTTGAAGGAACTTGCATAATGAGTTACAATAACATTGAATTTCCCTTTGGGATTAATAAAGTAATTTTGAATTGAATTGAATTGAATAGAGGTTGCGTCATAATAAACTGACGGCAAAAGCTCTTCACTCAAACACTCTTCACATGCTGTTCCTTTCTGTGAATGCACTCACTACCTGATGGAGTAGTGGAGTGGTTGAGCCGCCCGTCAGAAAGTGAACTTTTGTGTGATGTCCTGCTTCATTTTCTCACTCGATTTTCCTGACGCACTTTAACAACGGCCTTTACCTTTTTCCATTAGGCTACAGTTTTAAAAAACTATCAAAGACAGAAAATAACACAATCCCCAAGTGATTGTAAATTACAGTGGCTTGCAAAAGTATTCGACCCCCTTGAACTTTTCCACATTTTGTCACATTACAGCCACAAACATGAATCAGTTTTATTGGAAAGACCAATACAAAGTGGTGTACATGTGAGAAGTGGAACGAAAATCATACATGATTCCAAACATTTTTTTACAAATAAATAACTGAAAAGTGGGGTGTGCGTAATTATTCAGCCCCCTTTGGTCTGAGTGCAGTCAGTTGCCCATAGACATTGTCTGATGAGTGCTAATGACTAAATAGAGTGCACCTGTGTGTAATCTAATGTCAGTACAAATACAGCTGCCCTGTGACGGCCTCAGAAGTTGTCTAAGAGAATGGTGGGAACAACAACACCATGAAGTCCAAAGAACACACCAGACAGGTCAGGGATAAAGTTATTGAGAAATTTAAAGCAGGCTTAGGCTACAAAAAGATTTCCCAAGCCTTGAACATCCCACGGAGCACTGTTCAAGCGATCATTCAGAAATGGAAGGAGTATGGCACAACTGTAAACCTACCAAGACAAGGCCGTCCCCCTAAACTCACAGGCCGAACAAGGAGAGCGCTGATCAGAAATGCAGCCAAGAGGCCCATGGTGACTCTGGATGAGCGGCAGAGATCTACAGCTCAGGTGGGGGAATCTGTCCATAGGACAACTATTAGTGGTGCACTGCACAAAGTTGGCCTTTATGGAAGAGTGGCAAGAAGAAAGCCATTGTTAAAAGAAAACCATAAGAAGTCCCGTTTGCAGTTTGCCACAAGCCATGTGGGGGACACAGCAAACATGTGGAAGAAGGTGCTCTGGTCAGATGAGACCAAAATGCAAAACGCTATGTGTGGTGGAAAACTAACACTGCACATCACTCTGAACACACCATCCCCAATGTCAAATATGGTGGTGGCAGCATCATGCTCTGGGGGTGTTTCTCTTCAGCAGGGACAGGGAAGCTGGTCAGAGTTGATGGGAAGATGGATGGAGCCAAATACAGGGCAATCTTGGAAGAAAACCTCTTGGAGTCTGCAAAAGACTTGAGACTGGGGCGGAGGTTCACCTTCCAGCAGGACAACGACCCTAAACATAAAGCCAGGGCAACAATGGAATGGTTTAAAACCAAACATATCCATGTGTTAGAATGGCCCAGTCAAAGTCCAGATCTAAATCCAATCGAGAATCTGTGGCAAGATCTGAAAACTGCTGTTCAAAAATGCTGTCCATCTAATCTGACTGAGCTGGAGCTGTTTTGCAAAGAAGAATGGGCAAGAATTTCAGTCTCTAGATGTGCAAAGCTGGTAGAGACATACCCTAAAAGAATGGCAGCTGGAATTGCAGCAAAAGGTGGTTCTACAAAGTATTGACTCAGGGGGCTGAATAATTACGCACACCCCACTTTTCAGTTATTTATTTGTAAAAAATGTTTGGAATCATTTATGATTTTCGTTCCACTTCTCACGTGTACACCACTTTGTATTGGTCTTTCACGTGGAATTCCAATAAAATTGATTCATGTTTGTGGCTGTAATGTGACAAAATTTGGAAAAGTTCAAGGGAGCCAAATACTTTTGCAAGCCACTATATATTACAATGAATCAATAATTAATTTAATGCAGAGATCTCTGTCCAGAAACAAAATATTGTCCACAGTCCCTGGGTTTATCTGCGCTCTCCGTTCCTGAATCGCAAATTCTGTCGCAGAAAAATCTCTGGCAGCGCAGGATGCCTGGATAGCGGGAACATTCCGCTGTCAGCGCAAAGCTGGGGGAATATTCTGCCATGTTCTCTCCATGAACACAATATATCAACACCATTCTCTTTGGGAGTCGTAAACAAACAAAAGTATTAAATTAATATTTTATACCTGCAGTAAAGAAACTTCAGCCAGATCCATTAAATTTCATTGATGTATTTTTCCATCTTGAAACGGGAACCGGCGGCACTGCAGGACTCTTCCCTGAACATGTTTGCATACGGACTAAAACCTTGATGTAGGCCTATCCGCTGCAAAGAACGCTGCAGCATCTGCGCAGAAAGAAATCATGACTGTATGAGAAAGTGCAATGGAGTCATTTAAATAATAGTCCGTTCAGATACTGATTATGTGGAAATTGTGCTGGGAGCACAAGTAGATGTGGTAGTGGTCGGGACATGTAACTGGTGTCCCCGGCTAAAATGAGCCTATGCTTCTGGAAACAAGATCTAACTGGGGTATCAGTGGAAGTCGAGCTTGTAGGAGTAGTGATGCTGACGCTGTCAGTGTCGCATCGTAGTCCACGAGCCCCACCACGGTACCGCCACCACACTCCTGCTGAACACTGTATGTACAGCTGCTGGCAGCAACACACGCTTGTGTTGAACTAAACAACCCAGGGATTCCTTTATCATAGTAATCCAAACAATTCTGCTCAAAATGTTCCGAACAGAGAAGAGAGGAGGGAGCCCACTTCTCACGGGTGTGTCTAACCTGTTTCACCCCCTTAGACAGTAACTCTGGGTCTTTGGTTAACTTAAATAAACTGACACAGTCCTTGTCTGTATTTGAGCAAAAAAAAAAAACACAACATGAAGGCATTGCGATCACTTTTCTTTGTCAAAAATAGAAAATAGCGATCCCAGTCACAGCTGAAAAGCCGCTGTCAAATGTGCCAACAAACAGAATGCGTTCTCTCACTAACGTCACTTCCGGCTTTCTGCTCGTTCAGTGCAGTGATACAGTAGTAAAATGCTAGTCACCGCAGCGTTTTTTTGCTCTCATTAGGATTATACAAGGCGTGTTGATGACTGACATAGTCCATGGGGTTCAGATTTCTTTATTTTATGTTAAAAAATGTCAACTTTGTGTCATGAGGTCTTTAAGAAAAATTATTCAGGTGTGGTGCGGCTGGGAGACAAAGGCCTGTAGGATTCATAGTAAATCTAGTAAACTGAAACAAGAAAAGGATGCCACACTCAATACGTCTGCTGTGGAGTCAGACAGTGAAAACAAATAAAGCCAAGGCCGCGGTGGAGAACGCAGCTCGATATGGACTTACTGGGCAGGGAGCTGGCTGTCAGCAGGGAGAAGGGACACAGCTTTACACCCATGCCGATGAGCTATTACCTCGCCCCTCCTGATACTTCCACCTGCCTTACTGTGAGCGAAGAAGAGGCTGCCCTACCGCCATGGAGCCATTCTCCGCCACACCAATATGTCCCTGAAGCTTTGTTAAAGCTGGTTATTTACTCCTGCAAAGCAATGGCTCCAGCCTTGGGGTAGTAGCATGAAGAGCACACCGCTATGAAAAATCTGCCATCTCTTGCTATGAAGCACTATCAACTATGGGGTCGGGGGAAGGGAGAGGGGGGTTTGGCCTTTTAAACAAGGAGAGTACAGGTCCTTCTCAAAAAATTAGCATATTGTGATAAAGTTCATTCTTTTCCATAATGTAATGATAAAAATTAAACTTTCATATATTTTAGATTCATTGCACACCAACTGAAATATTTCAGGTCTTTTATTGTTTTAAAACGGATGATTTTGGCATACAGCTCATGAAAACCCAAAATTCCTATCTCAAAAAATTAGCATATCATGAAAAGGTTCTCTAAACGAGCTATTAACCTAATCATCTGAATCAACTAATTAACTCTAAACACCTGCAAAAGATTCCTGAGGCTTTTAAAAACTCCCAGCCTGGTTCATTACTCAAAACCGCAATCATGGGTAAGACTGCCGACCTGACTGCTGCCCAGAAGGCCATCATTGACACCCTCAAGCAAGAGGGTAAGACACAGAAAGAATTTTCTGAACGAATAGGCTGTTCCCAGAGTGCTGTATCAAGGCACCTCAGTGGGAAGTCTATGGGAAGGAAAGTGTGGCAGAAAACACTGCACAACGAGAAGAGGTGACCGGACCCTGAGGAAGATTGTGGAGAAGGACCGATTGCAGACCTTGGGGGACCTGCGGAAGCAGTGGACTGAGTCTGGAGTAGAAACATCCAGAGCCACCGTGCACAGGCGTGTGCAGGAAATGGGCTACAGGTGCCGCATTCCCCAGGTCAAGCCACTTTTGAACCAGAAACGGCGGCAGAAGCGCCTGACCTGGGCTACAGAGAAGCAGCACTGGACTGTTGCTCAGTGGTCCAAAGTACTTTTTTCGGATGAAAGCAAATTTTGCATGTCATTCGGAAATCAAGGCGCCAGAGTCTGGAGGAAGACTGGGGAGAAGGAAATGCCAAAATGCCTGAAGTCCAGTATCAAGTACCCACAGTCAGTGATGGTCTGGGGTGCCATGTCAGCTGCTGGTGTTGGTCCACTGTGTTTTATCAAGGGCAGGGTCAATGCAGCTAGCTATCAGGAGATTTTGGAGCACTTCATGCTTCCATCTGCTGAAAAGCTTTATGGAGATGAAGATTTCATTTTTCAGCACGACCTGGCACCTGCTCACAGTGCCAAAACCACTGGTAAATGGTTTACTGACCATGGTATTACTGTGCTCAATTGGCCTGCCAACTCTCCTGACATAAACCCCATAGAGAATCTGGGGGATATTGTGAAGAGGAAGTTGAGAGACGCAAGACCCAACACTCTGGATGAGCTTCAGGCCGCTATCGAAGCATCCTGGGCCTCCATAACACCTCAGCAGTGCCATTACATTATGGAAAAGAATGAACTTTATCACAATATGCTAATATTTTGAGAAGGACCTGTATAGGCCTACAGTAGTTTTTTTTAAAGCTACATTAGGAAAGGAGTTCGGAAAGCATCCGAAAAAGGAAAATTCAGCCCAATTAAAGTATGAAATAAAACATAAGGAGGTTACGGACAGTATTTTTTGGCAATCCTTGGCCACAGCAGTTTGGGATCAATCCATAGGTCCAGATCATGGCAATATTTCCAGCTTTTCTGTATTATACGGATCCTTACTCACCTCTTGTTGCATTCATTCCAAAGATTCACTGTTTTCCAGTTATATTACTGGGTGGGGGTGTTCTAATGACCCAGATCTATAATTTAGACATAATACAATAAAGAATGGGCCATCCTCTTTTGTAACTAATGTCAATATAATAAGCCTGAAGGTCTTCACATACTGCTACTGTGGCCCTCGCCAACATACTGTCACAGCTGAACCACAGCGTTCCACTCACAGATGCAGTTTCCCTTACAGCCTCCAAGGGGGTGATAAAGTGCTGACTTGTTAAGTCTCTACTCTGATGAGAGGAAGAACTTAAAAAAAAAAAAAAAAGACCACAGTGGTTTCTCAAGAGTAAAGCAGCTTTTTATCCAAAGCGGTTTTCGTTGTGGTCTTATTTTTCCGTTCAGCTTTGGAAACGAAAACATAATTTTTTCTTTCATTGCTGTATGTTTGGTCAGCTGACAAAAGTCTGGACCTCAAACGGACGCCCCACAGACGTTCCCTGCTACATGTATGTGTATAAATCGCTACATGTATGTACGTTACACGCTGAGCGGTGAAGCGGACAGTAGAGCTAACTGGAGGAGTACGGATCCGCTCTAAAAGGGAGAAATACACATAAAAGCCAAAGATTATTCCAACAGACCATGCTTATTCCAGTACAGTCACTGGATTTGCTTAGAATCTTCCAGAAACTGAGAACTTTGACTAAGTTCCCTTCCTGAACCCCCGCTATTTTCCAAGCTGGAACCAAAAACAAAAAGTTCCAGGAAATATATTTTAACCTCAGTTAAAAATTAAAAATCAATTAGAATATGCATTTCGATGAGACTTGTTTGTCAGATTAAAAATACCTTTCGAAAATAGTAACCTTCAAGCAGGTATTAAAGATCCTTTTCTTTATTAAAAAAAAGGTTTTGTTATTGGTCTGATGGACTATTGTCATCTCTTCAGTGTGTTGTTTTCATTAGCTGTATGCAGAAAAATCCTCATAATTAACAGAAAGAGGTTGGAAAACATCCCTTTGCGCAATCACTTTATGTAATGCGTTTTTCTTGGTGAAATGAGTTACTGGAATGAGGAAATTTTCAATAATATTCTAATTTATTTAACAGGACTGGAGTCTGTGCCATCAACCTGGGTGGAACTGAAAAAAAGAAAGCTTGCTACAGCTCTTTGAAAGAAAAGCCCCCAGGCTTTTAGATTACAAGTACCTTTGGTCAAAATGTGCTAGATTTAAACTTTGTTTTAATTTAGTCAAAAATGGCTTACGGCTCTTTTTTTTTTTGCTTGATTAGAGGTGAACTCAGTACCGCTATTTAAGCCTTTACTCAGTACTGCTAAAAAAAAACAAAAAAACCCCTGCATTTTGGGCTCTATAGTTTCTGCTCTTGAATTAGCTGTTCTCTATGAAAACAAATGTCCCATCTGTTCAGTGTGGGGTTTTTTTCTTCCAACAATTAAAATATCCTAAAGCATAGTCATCCTGCTTGGAAGCCGTTTTTGTGATCCTGGAAAAGTTTGTGGAGTTCTAAACAGCTGTTTAGAACGGAAATAATTTTGAAAATATGATGACTTTTTTTGTTGTCCATCATTTTGTCCCACGAGATCAATAGAAATCTGGTCATAATCTTAATTTTTAAAATTATAACATATTCAAGAGTATTTTTTTTATTCATTTTGAATAATATTCAATCCAAACAAGCCGAATAGAGAGAGCTACATATTTTTAAAAAATGACATTTAACGATTGCACTTAAAATAGAAAACAGTTCACCCGCTGTGGCCTGAACCGACAGTCTCACAAGTTCCTCCTGCTCCGCATGGAACTAAAATGCTCACCCAATTGTGAGTAATCAATTAGTGGGATTAGTGCAGAGGTTATTGACATGTTTTGGATTTTTGCCTCGGACAGAGGACTTGTCATGGGGGTTTAGATGATGTTCTGGAGCCTGAATCTGCACTCCGCGGTCACACTGGTGACTTCAATTAAGCATCATTTGAGCCAAAGTTTTGAAATATGGGAACATTTCTCTAATTGAAGTGATCAGAGGTCGGAAAGACTCCCTGAACGAGCCGTTTCCTGACCCGCAAGCTATCGCTTCAGTGAGAGGAAATCTCGCAGCACGATCCCGGACTCTTGGGAGAGTGACGTGCTCCAAAGCTTCAGTAACTCTTCAACGCACTGTCAGCTCCCAGTTAGCATGATGCAATGAGTACAGTGTCCAAATATGAGATGACGCTCTCATGGGGATCTTTTATTTTTATGATTTAGTTACCCATACTCCATTTGTAAAGTTGAAAATATCTCCGCATTTGCACTAAGTACTCAGAGGTCACAGTTTGAAAAAAAATAAAAAAAAAGAGGTCAAACAGAAAACATTTGGTTAACGAGACCCCTGGGTGATTGTGAAATCAGCTCAAAAGAACAGAAAATAAACTTGTGTGGTATGATGGACCCTAACTTTATCATAACAGCTCTAGAAGACGTGTTGGACCGACGGTCTCTGATATAAACAGCAGCTTCATCGCACCGGGTTTTACACTGTAGCCACCAACCAGGAGCACAAGCACAGCAAAAACATTGGATAGGTATGGAAATCTAGTTGAAGGAAGGTCAAAGTGATTAAGCTGACATTAATGACAGGCCTAGTCTTCCTGTGAGAATGCTCACCGTGGCTGTCTCTAAACCCGTTTGTCATTCTGCTTCCAACGCCAAAGCATCTGCTTTGAAGTCTCTACCACTAATGCTACACGGAGAGGTTAAACAGCTTAATGCTCCACTCAGTTTCACTCCTCTCACTTTCTAATGTTCCATCCGTTTCATGCATCCGTGTTATAGCTCCTGGATTTCACGTCTCAATTTGCCCCAGATAGTCCGGTAGGAGCTTCCTTCTTGCTTATGTGCTTAGATGTCACCTTCGCAGGAGGAGATGGACACTCCTTGAACGTTTTCACATTTAGTCACAATACAACGACAAACTAAAACTTCACTAACGCGGCACATGACCCTGAACGCACCGTCCCCGCAGTGAGTTTTGGTAGTGGCAGCATGAAGACGTGGGCGTGCCTTGATTTGCTTCTACCTCGATAGAAAACTCAGTCGTAACTTTCAGTCTGTGGATGTGCAAAGCTGGTGGACACAAATGAATGCCACACTTTTCAGACATTTATTTGTGGAAAAAAGAAAAAGTAAAAACTAGAATACTGTGCATAATTCGTCTTCCATTTTAAAAGTATGCACAACTTTACATGTACGTTGAAGTTTGTGGTTGCAAAGAGTTAGATTGTTTCCAAGTTTCCATACTTTTGGCAAGGTGCTTTGGGAGGCAATCACATCTTCTGATCTGCCCAACTTAAATAACATGACAACATAAGAAAAAAAAAAAAGAAAAAGATAATGAGCTAACACATGTGGAGGTCATCTTTAAATCTTTTTTATAATCTATCACAACATATGAACAACATGACAGTTATTACGATAAATAAAACAAGATCTGAGACATCGTGGACTCCTTTGCTCTCCAGCAGGATGAGATTAGAGTGATGCATGTGACATTAACAATATCGGCAAACAAATATATGAAAGCATGAATGAAAGGGAAACAGAGAGCTATTTTCACAGCCAATTTGAGATTGCAGAGTGTGTGCGTGTGTGTGTGTGTGTGTGTAGGAGATTCTGGCAAACAGCACACAGAGCAGGCTGGCAGTGGAGGCAGCGAGGCTCACAGGCTGCAGAGCAATTTCCCTGTTTGGCAATACTGTTGTCTCTGTGTGTGGATTAGAGCTGACACCAGAGCAACTGACTCATGCTCAATGTAGTACAATCACAAGCTTTTGTTCCTGATCTAAAAACCCCACACTGCCTCGGAAATTCAGGAGAGAGAGACTGGAAACTGGGCGCGGAAGATGGTAGCAAACAAGTGGAGCATTATTTCGCCATATGAGCGCGCCGTTGCGACATGGGCAAAAACAAAAGGCGGATTAAAGGAACTTGCTGTAAGGGTACCAGGCCAAAGTTTTAAGCTGGAAGAATCAAGCCGCCTTTGACAATATCCTTGAAAATCCTTGATGTCCGACTTCATAAAAAAAAAAAAAGGGGGGGGTACGTTTGTGTAAAGCCCACAGGTCAAACCGAGTTTTCGCTTTATTCCACCGCTCCTCATGACCTCGCAGTCCAGAACTCTTCCTGCAGTTCCAACCTCTCTCCAGGTACATCACTGGTCCGCGAGTTGTCTCTGGGCCAGGCAGGACCTGGCAGCACAGACCCTGACCCGTCCTTTTCACGCTCGCCCACAGAAATGCCATCTGGCTGGTGTGAATGATTACCACAGCAACGGCCAGGCGACCTGCAGCCAGCGGGAACCAAGGTCACTCCACCTCAGCGCTTCGCACTTTCCCTGCCCTCTTTTCATCAGCCTGCAGGTGAATTATTCATCCTGTGCAACTCAGGAGCCAATGCACAAAAACAAAAAAAAAAGAAAAGAAAAAAAAAGTGCACACTCAGTTTGCTGATATAATAACTTGTAAGTAGAAAATAAACGCTCCAGAGTGAACGGCGAGAATGAATAGCTCACAGATGGCCCCTTCAGATATAGCGAGAACGGCGCTCTATACGGGCAGGGAAGGTGAAACAGCTGCGTCGACAACTGGCTCCAACCATGACTGAATGAGAAATAAGTGCTTTAATTGATTTCTGACACATGTAGCAGAAGGTGTCACATTCAGGCTACAGGCAGACTTACAACCAGAAACCTGCAGGTTCACTTTGAAAAGAGCTGCAGCCAGACCAGATCATGTGATCGCATCCATGGAGGAGCTAACGGCTGCAGTGCAACATCCGGAACAGTTGTCCTGTTGTGTCCCTGCGTCAACACACCTGAACCACATAGTTAGGCCACTAGCAGGACTCCGTAGAACTGGATTGTGTGGTGAGGAGGTCATCCAGGCATGTGATTCAAAGGTTGGGTGGACTTGGGACAGATCCGTTCGGCACCTCTCTTTTGGATTTCCTTTGCAAGGGAGACCCGGCCAAGATAGCAGGCGCACAGTTCAAATTCATAGTACAAGGTATAAGATCACACAGCAGAGTAGCGCATTACATCACAAAACATGCCCAGGAACATTTGCACAAGGTTAGTCTAGACTCTGGAGTTTTTCAGAAAGATTTAAATATATTCGGGGACACCAAGTCTTGCAGATGAAGTTCAGATGGTTGATTGTTTCAGGCATCACATGAGAGAACCCCCCCCCATTTAAAACAGATTTCCTATTTCTAAATCATAATGGGTGAAAAGTAGGAGGGAACTCTACCCAGAACAGCCTAGTATATGAGAACATAATAGTGACAGAGGTGGGGAGCACAGAGGGGTGGCCAGCTTCATACAGTGTAGAGGAAGTAGTCTAAACCAGAGTTAGGAATAATGCTGTGTGCCCCTGTGACATGCACTATGCAACATGAAAAGGCGAAGAGCAGATTCATTCACATACACTACATCTCCATAGTCAGCTACAGGCAAAAAAACTAGAATTTTAAAATCTAGAGTGAAGCTGTCTCCTGATACCCACAGTGAGCACCGTTCCAGACTAAAAACATGTTTTCTACTTCAGCCACGAGGTTATTCTGTTTTAAGACTTTAGCTTTTATTATTTCTATTTATTTATTTTTTTTACTTTCAAGACATCTGTTGTCAAACATATCCAGATGACTAGTTTAGAATTGCAATCTCCCTTCACTTAAGTGCTTCGTAATTATAATTCCAACAAACAGATGTACGAAATATAATAAAGAAATCTAAATCCGACCATGTTTTTCCCCCTTGACACCCTCTCATCAGGTCAAGTTTTTTTTTTTATACTCTTCCATTAATCGCATCAAAACGAAAACCTTCCACCATGTTTTGATTATAAACAGATCAACCAACAGCACGTACTTTGATGCACTTTTGTTATTTTAATAATTTTGAGATAGGGAAACTTTTTTTGTTGTTGCGATAATCTGAATTCAAAACTACCACCCCTATCAAAAGCACCCGAAGCATTTATTTCCTTTTTCAAAGGATTAGTTTATTTGTATCTTTTTTTATATGGAAACCTAAAAGAAAACTGAAAATCAATATTGATCAGAAAAGGCTAAATACCTTTTACCTAGTCATCAATCAGGAAAAGCTTCATGCATACGATAGCAATCGTGACTCCAGACTAGATTTACTTCAAGTGATTTCAAAACTATTTATCACATTGGAATTTAGGGGAAGTACTTTGAACACGTGTATTCCGTTTCTTTTTTCCGTGACGCTGGCTCAGACTTCCTGGAACGATAGCTTACATTTAGCTCCAGGGCCGCTGGGGCACATTTCATTTTTGTTAACATCTAGAAACCTGTACGCTATGTGCGGATTGTAGTCCTGCGAAACCAGGTGAAATAGGCGCCATTACACTATGAAAAAGGAATTTTGAAGGTTCTTAAATATTATTCGTAATATTGAAATTTTCTTTAAGCTTATTGGTTTGGAAGTGGTTCAATTCTAACAAAGTTATTTTCTTTTGATCCCAGATCCGACCCAAACAGTTTAACGTGGATGTAGCTGGTTGTAAGGGGTTTGGTTAGTCTGTTACTCTTGTTAATAGGTTTATATCTGCTGCATTATGATTAAACGTCAACCTATAGTAAAAGGTGAGAAAAGTCATAATAACTGAGGTTGAGTACGTTTCTATGTAGGAGAAAGAGTTTAAGTTTGTCTCCATCTTTTAACTAGTTTAGCAATAGCGCTAATGCTAAAAAAAATTTTTTTATATAGATATCAAACTTAAGTATTCTACATCAGTGAAAACATGTCACCTTAGTAGAATAGAATCAATCATTTATTAAGTCATTTTAATGTCTTAATGTTGAACAATTTCTTGTGTTGTTTCTATTTATTACGGGAGAACAAACCAGATCAAATGGGATTTGTTTAAATGTAGTTCAAGTATTTTCTGTGTGCGTGTGTCTTTGACCTGTTAAAGTGACACACATTCCAATCTGAAATATTGTCAAATTCCTCTAACGTATATGCGGCTATTTTATTGGCTAAATCAGAACAGTTTGTTTTCTCAGTGTTCACCGCAACAATAGCAGCCCCCACCCACCCCCCCTCCTCCCCTCTCTCCCGCGCCGGCTCTGTGGATCCATCTCAGGCCGGAGGAGAGGAAGGTCCAGCCGGCGGCACAAGCACAACGCGACCCACCGGGTCTCATGTCTGCTCCTCGGTCTGCTTTTTGCCGCTGGAGCCGCGCTGTTGTCATTTCTCATGTTACAGAACATCAATCAGCCGGCGGAGACGGTGCCCTTGCGCCGGCTGAGGCTGATTTACAAACATTAGCGGGGAATACAATTACACAGCCCCCCCACCACCACCACCACCACCACCACCACCTCCACCTCCACCCCGGCCGAGCAGAGCTACCCCCTATGCGGCTGGAAGAGAGGAGAGAGAGAGGTGGACCCTGACAACAGCGGCTCGGGTACAACCATCCAGCCTGTCGGCACCGTGGTTTAGAAATCCAACTTTGATCTGGGTGGCTGAAGCTGCAGCAGGCTACGCCGGAGCGGATATGATGCTGTCACACAGAGGAGGCTAAATGGTGGCTGTGATACAAACAAACTGCTCACCTGCCACAGTCTCCGCCACGCCATTATTCAGAGACATTCTGCTGCCAGCTACAACACAAGTCCGCCGCTCCTCGCCTTTAAAACACTTTCAAAACGACTACAACGCTCGCCTTGATCCAGTTATTCTAGATCAATTCAAATGTCCGAGCGTTGCGACTAAAAAAAAAAAAAAAAATATATATAACTTTCCAAATCAGAACACAAAACTTTCTCCCCGGTCCAAAAAAACAAAAACGTAAGAATTCAAACTTAATTCCTCCCGTAGCTTGCAGAGAGGTGGCGAGCAGCGGCCGTCGACACTGAGCCGGATAAAACACGAAGCTGCCGGTGAAAAGTTGCAGCTACGTCCGGGAACAGCGATTCAGATGCGCATTAAAAGTTTCCCTACGCCTAAGTACGGACGAAATGGTCGGGGATGATAAACAGTAACAAAATCAAATAAAAACCCCAAACACAGAAAGGATAAGGCGTGTAAAACAGCAGTGCTGTCCGCGGTGCTGATCCCAGATCAGTGTGGCTAACACTGAGCCTGTGCTGCTCCGCCGGTAGCTCCACCGCTGATCAATGATTGAACTGAACAAAGGCAGAACAGGGATCAATTTCTAATAACTATCAATGCAAACAGCGCCGACTCTCCGCTTCTGTTCGCCCGAATCGAGTCAACACGCGTCGGGGAGCTGTTAGAAGGCATGCCGCTGCAGAAATACGCCGAGAAAGGTGAGGATAGCACTAACCTGAAGCCGCCGTAGATCAAATTTCTTCCAATATTGAAACATCGATCCTACATCGGCGGCCATCTTGGGGGATATTGAGGAGATTTTTTTTTTTCGGCGGCTGCAATAAATATGTGGGCTGGATTCCCCCTCGTTAAACAGCGTTTACGGTCACCGGTCCCACTTTTTTTTTTCTCCTCTCTTTTCCTAAGAAAAGTACTTAATACTAGAGTCCAACGATGAGTTTGGCAAGTCTTCCAGCATGTTTATCTTTTTTAGTACCCCCCCCAAAAAAAAAAAAAAAAAACCCCCCGGGGGGGGGGGGAGAAGAAGTTAATATTCCGCGTCTTTAAAAATAAAAAAAGCAAAGTCCATCTGCAATATTAAATAGACAATCGCTTTTTATTTTTGCTTTGGCAAAGTTATCAACACTGACGTAAAGCCCGTGGTTGATCAATATGGTCTGGAAAAGAGAAGGAGATGATGAGTAGATAAGTTGAGTTCTGGGAAAATAGCCAAGCCTACTTTTTTTTTCTCCCCCCTTGTTTTCTGCGTGTGTTTTTTTTTTTTTTTTTTTTTTTTTTTTTTAAATGGCAGGAGTACCCGGAACGTTAGAATTAGAGAAAAGGAAAAGGTTGCGTTTTCAATACACGCAGGTCTACTGGTGTGTTATTAGTAGCCATGTCATTCAGGGCGCGGCGCATTTTTCTGTTAAACTGATGGCACCAGAAGAACATTCACATGCATATTATACATAAGTTGCAATTTAACTATAGGATTTTTTTAAACTGTAACAAATATATTCAGTGTATGCTCTATCAGCTGCATTAAAAGGTTTAGAAGAACTAGATAGATAGAAATGTGCATTAGAGAGACAATTATTTTATTTTTTGACAGCAACATCCTGACCAGAGTTTATCTGTCACAAAACTGACTAACTTCATAAAGCATGAGGGTGTTCTTTTTCTGCTCAAAGTGAGTAATTCCTTCGGTCAAGGAGGATCATGTGGTTCTGTGCTGCTACTGTACTACTGCCAGGTGCTCCCCCTGCTGACACCATGTAGTCAGGAGGTGAAGTACCTGCAGCAGGGCACAGTTTGATTTTCCTCTCATACACATTCTGTCTATAAGAGTTCTCACAGTTCCAGGAGCCGATCATTATCCTGGGGGCCCCATCTATCAATCAATCATCACTCAGTCAGTCAAACTTTATTCATAAAGCGCATGCCATAGAAAGATTGCAACTAAATTGCTTCATAGATTAAAAATGACCCCACATAAACCGCATCCCCGTATCTCCCCCCACAGATTTCAAAACATAATCACATGTATACATTTATACCCCCACCTCCCCCCTGATTTTACCTGGTTTCCCAGATGGAAATCCATCCTCTCATAATTCAAATAAAATAAAAACACCTCAAGGGATTAAAAACATGTTTCCTGCCAAATATTCAAGCCAAGACATTAAAGGAAGATTATTAAAAGTTGTCTCGTGGCTTTTAGGCAGAAGCTAAAATTGTGGAGGAAATTAATTTGTACTTTTTTATTTTTTTTTTTTTACAGATTTTCTTCCGTGACTACCTTACGTTTATTTCCATCCATCTTCCCACCAACTCTGACCAGCTTCCCCTGCATCCCCACAGCATGATGCTGCCACCACTGTGGGTCACCAGGTTGTGCTCAGAGTGATGCGCGGTGTTGTGCTTCACACGTTGCAGTTTGTAGGCAAAACTTTTTTTAAATGTTGGTCTCATCTGACAAAAGCACCTTCTTTTGCTTGTTTGGCGGGCTGCATGATTCGTGGACTGCTTGTGGCTTTGTTTTAGCGATGGCTTTCTTCTTGAAGCCTTCTTATAAAGGCCAGATTTGTGGAGCGCGGGCCTATACGTTTTCCTGTCGACAGAATCTCCCAGCTGAGCCTTGAATCTCTGCAGCTCCTCCAGAGCTATCACAGGCTTTTATATGCTGCGATTAATACTTGAAAAATGGTTTTATAACCCAACACTAGCTAACAGAACTTCTCCACAACTTTCTACCTGACCCGTCTGCTGTGTTACTTGGTCTTAAAAGTTCCCTGATAAACCTCTGAGAACATCTAGATTTGTACTAATTAAACATATTTGAACTCTTTAGGAAACTCGTTACACTGGCCTTTATATAGAGGTATCGGACTAAAATGGGCTTAAATTCACACACCTTTCAGATTTTAACTTGTTCTACTGCATAAAATATTTTTAAAATACGCCAACGTATGTGTCTGAAAAGTGAGGAAATGTGATCAAGTTCAAGGGGTATGGCACTTAGAATCTCAGTTTATTCTAAATAGTTGTTCAGAAACTAGTCATTTGAAGTGGATTTGCATTTTGAAAGAAAGTCGTTCCAATCGAATTATTCTCTATGCAACACAGTTAAAGAGTAATGCTGAAAAGGCTGAAAATCTGGATCTGGACACTTCAGCAAGTATACAGACCTACAGGACGTAGGAAACTGTTTTTCTGAACTAAATCTTTAGTCTCGCCTCTGCCCAAAACGCACAACTTTGGCACACTCGCTGCCCACAGATCAAACTGAGTATTTGTAATCTTAAGACCTTTCCAGACGTCAGACAGGAACACTGGGCTCTTGCTCAGCATGAATGTACAACGCCCAGGCTCTTCGTGAGATACCAGGCAGGATGTGAATTATGGAGGGTGGGGTGGGGGGTGAAATGCTGAATCTAATGGCCTTAATCATCTCTCTGCTTCTGAATGTAATCGTAGGCTCGTGTTCACCGCCGTCACTGGCAAAGCACTACGGGCCTCCTCCAGTAACCTTCCCACCCCGTTCTAATTAAAACATACTTGAAAAAAGCTTAATCTAAAAGGCAGTGCTTGGTTATTTAAAATTAGGTCACAGATGGGAAATTATCCAGAAGCATTAAAGTCATTGTTTTGATGAGGTCATGGATTTATGATATTTAAATTACACATCTTTTTTTTTTATTTCAAAGTGCTGACAGTTTTACATTCAATAAAATGTCTTATTTTTGATCAGGTCGGGGTTTGTTCACTGACTTTAAGAGTAAAATTCTACCTACTCTCTAGTTATATAAATACAAATCAATATGTGCAATATTGTAAGATTTAGATAAAATGTGATTACGCAGGTTCACAAGTCTAAGAGGATGACTTCATCGCTTTCAGCAGGATTAAATTCAACTCTTATAATCACATGCATTGTCGTATAATTTTAATAAACAGTTTTCCAATTCAATGTCTTGCATATCAAAATATATCTTTCACAGTACCCTACGAAGCAAGCATCTTTTGTGCTGCTTAAACACCACAGGGCATCGACACTGATTGTATTCAATTTATTAAAAGTTTAAACATAGTGAGAATACATTTAAGCACTATACATTCTAACTAAGCCACCAAGGTGCACAAGCAAAAAAAAAAAGGCTTGTGAACCAGCTTAAAAGCTGAATGTGGTGGGTTGCTAGCACTATCTACTGGGCAAACTGAGTAAATGACTCATCATGAAAGAACATGTGAAACAGTAACCTGTGAGTGCATCACTTGTTCAGAGGTGAGACTATAATTAAAACACAGAAATCCGTTTCTTGTTGAAGGATCGGCTGTGTCTGTTATTCTGTCAATGTCAGGTTGCGGTTTAAAGAGGACCCAAATGCAGAACTTAAATGAACTCAGATTTAATTAAATAATAAAATGCAAACTTACAAATAATAAAGACGTAACCAGGGATGAATAGGTAATGCAGGAACCAGAAAGGGAGGAATGACAACGAACCAGCAAGTAGTGACTGAAGGAGAGCTGAATATATACTGAGGAGGGAATGAGGAAGTGACAGAGAAGACCGCTGACCAATTAGTGAGAGCAGATGCAGGTGAGAGGGAGAGAGCAGGTGGAAATAATCAACAACTGGAAGAAAAGGAGGAATGGCTAGGGAGACAGAAAACTCAAAAGAAACTATAAAGCAAAGATAATATGTCTGGGGAGGAATCTTTAAGGAAAACCTGGAGAACAGAAGGAAGAAATAAATAAGGACACTATCTAAAGAGAAATACTAATAAGGAGGACAAAGGAGCAAAGGGTGAAAAACATCTAAGAACAAGGAGAAATACAGAAACAAGCAATTGGTTGATTTTACCCAGCAGAGTTGTTTCACTTCAATTCAGACTTTATTCGTACCTGAAGGTAAATTTGCTTTGCAGTAGATGAGTCACAAACATTTAAAACATAGATATTTCCACATAAGACATAAACATAAAAAAACCCAATATTTCAGATTAGCCTTTCAACTAAAAATAGATGAATATCACTAATGTCACCTGGATTAGTAAGTAAGTGTTTCATGGTGGGGAAACATCCAAACTGAAGGCCAAAAACAGGGTGCACACTATGAGCCAACCCAGCATAACAATGAGAGGAAGACAGGGAGATCTGACAATGACTGCGTACTACACAGGAATATAAGTAGTAGGGAGGAGGAGATTAAGGTATATATGCACACATCTAAGGGCATCATAGATTTTTCAATATAATGCATGTCAATCTTAAATATTTTAAGTGTGAATGTTAAAGATAACTTAGCTTCTGCTACCTAGCATCTAAAAGGGTGATAGTATCTTAAGTGAACAAATTTGTTCCGTAGTGTGAACTAAAGTTGTTATTATACAGCACTATTTTACCGCCTCACCGTTTCTTATTTCATCCTAAGGAACATGTTAATGACATTGATCAATAATTTGCCACACACTCTAAAAAAGAGTATTTGTGCTGTAGTTGATGTTGGGGATTTACATTCAAAGCACTTAATTCAATTGGTTTGGTGATGAAAACTTGCTTTTATGGTTTCAGTTACCTCAAAAGTCACTTTTTCATCTGAAATGACCTTCTTGCAGCTTTATTATCCCACGTCTGTCGTCATGACGTAAACTTTGCTCAAGATTCATAGAACACAGACCCAGTACCAACCACAGTGCAACCCCCATTTCTGTTGAGCATCAACGAAATCACTAGTATTTGTGAGTATTCAATATCTCACCCTCATGAGACATTAGATTTCTGACAAGGAGCCAGGCAAATCTAATGGCAATTCACATGTTAGCCAGGACAAGAGTCAATTTAATATAGAGTCAGAGGGATTTGAATTCTTTATTTGAAAGAAACTAAATGATTTGAGTAAGTCTGACTTAAATTTGTCCAGTTACACAAATGGAATAAATTAACTTGGATGAACTTAATTCAATGACTTGTTACCAGTTGAAGCAATTTATTTAAGTTGGATCTACTTTTTTCAGTGCTGTGAATGATGAGAGCATCAATAATGCCTTTCTAATATTGTTTATTTGTAGCCGAACAGTGGTGACTGCAGGCTGGACTCTTAACAAGAGCTCCGTCTGTAAAGCACAAAGCTGAGCACCACAGAAATAGACAGGGAGTCAGGATTGAAGTTTGAGACACTGTAAATCATTTTATCATAATAAAGTTCAGTGAGGTTTGATGAGGTTGTTGCTGAGTGGAAAATAGCTGCCTGTGAAGAACGATGTGGGATTACGCTTCTTCTAAACTGGGTCACATGTTTGATCCGATTTTTGTCCCACCAGCATAAACCGAGCATTCGGTTTAAAGAAGTAACGCAACATTTTTATTTTTTTAAGTGTTTCAAGGAAGTTCACAGAATAATGTTTCACTCACAAGACAACTGCAATTTTGTCTGAATTTATGATAAGAAAATCAAGAGGCGTCTAGACTTTTATGCCAATTAAATGCTTTAGTTAGTTAGATTTTTGGATAAATATAGCCAAGTATCATCAGCATAGCAACAGAAAGGCACTTTGTGCTGTCCAAAATGCTTACCGAGTGGAGGCATATATAAAGTAAAGAGAATTGGTCTGACTACCTGAACTCCAATACTATCTCTGGTGCACAAGGAGGATTCATAACTCACATATACATGATGGGAATGTTAGGTAAGTATGACTCACACCAGCCTGCAGCTGTTTTCTTAACTTCTAATTCAGGATTCCAACCCTTTCCGCAGGAGCTAAACTTAAAGACTGTGTCAAATGCCATATTAGGACCCAAAGCAAGTATAAGTGCAAGATCAACAAAAATGTAAGTCATCTGAAGCCATGAGACTATAATCTGTAGCTATTACCAGAACAGTTTCTGTGCCATGAAGAGTCCAGAGTGCTGACTAGCGGGACTACGGTGTAAGTTTTAGGACATCCTCAGACATCCGACCAAACAGCCTCAGACATGAGCCAATTGAAAAATAAAGCATAGCTTTTCATTCAAAAAGTTGTCATACCTCTGACTGAAAGGCATTAGACTAAAAGGTCTCAGAAAAAAGCAAGTTAGACTAAACTGCATCATAACAAAAAGTTTCAGAATAAAAGATCTCAGAAAGAATGCCATCAGACCAGGGGTCACATTAACCAGATATTTTCTGTATTTTACCGTTTGTTTTTTTAAACGATGACGGAAAAATCTGAAGTCCATAGGTTATTTTGACAGATTGAAATTCCCACCCCTAACCACTTGGTGCAGACTAGCAAACATTTTCAACTTTACTCATGGAGTACAGGTAATTAAACCCTTAAAAAAAGATTCCAATGGCATGAGAGCATCTGAACATCATCTCAGATCTGGACACCGTACCCAATGCATCTCGCCATCTGAGTGCTGACTGTGCGTTGTAGAGTGCCGGAGGCATGGAGTGCATCTGTGACTGCACTGCACACAGACCAGCGGTTATAGATCCCTGCACCTCAACCACTGATGCAAAAAGAGCGCGCGATGCGGGATTTCCTCCCACTGAAGTGATCAGAAAAGCCATTGTTCAGAGAGTCTTGCCGAATTCTGATCCCTTCAATTGGAGAAATGTTCCCTTATTTCAAAACTTTGGCTGTTAATAATTCCGGTCTCCAGTGTGGCAACAAAGCATGGATTCAGCCTCCATTACGTATGCAGTTCAGTTCTATAGGGAACGTTCAGGCCACAGCACATGAAATGCTTATATTTAATACATGTAG
The DNA here is from genome assembly GCA_963556495.2 of Valencia hispanica. Classification (NCBI taxonomy): domain Eukaryota; kingdom Metazoa; phylum Chordata; class Actinopteri; order Cyprinodontiformes; family Valenciidae; genus Valencia; species Valencia hispanica. The sequence goes on from OY747704.1 coordinate 11,750,629, forward strand.
TTCATGTAATATAAAAAGATCTAGCTGGGATCTGACAATGGCGCCACCTGCAGGAGGTTTGTTTCTGACTGACATTTTATTCTGAAATCTTTTAGTCTGCCTTTCAGCCAGAACTTTTTGAATGTAAAGTGATGCTTTTTTTTCTTTGAGGATGTCTAAAATGTACACCGTACGGGACCTTCTTAAACAAAGGATTTCTTGAGTCTTGTTTCAAGAAGAGTTGAGATGATATTCAGTTTGAATCTACAATAGGTTGAATGATTATTTTACCACTGTTAATCTTGTAATATATATATTGCTGTAAAATCCTGAAAAATCCATGTATTTAAAAGTTTGAGATTGATTTGGATGTCATTGTGTGAAATACCTTTTTATCTAACTCAGCCAAAATCCCCACAGACTGGATGACCCCCGATGTACCAATCAATCAATCAATCATGTCTAATGTTGTATAAAGCTAATTTTTCCACAGAATCAGTTTCTTCCTTCCAAACTTCCCCAACAGCAGTCAGTAAAATATCAAAGAACCTTATAAGACAGCAGATCTACACAAGGCTTAAATGAGCTACAACATCATCAGAAAAAAAATACATGGTTTTTGTAAATATAGAATGACAATCAATCATCCTGGAGACCGAAATCCTAGCCTATAACTGTGTGAAGAGCTTGGTAATGATATAAAGGCAGTTTGAACTACAGCCACTAATAATAAGATTAGTAGCTGCAGTCATATTAACCACTGAAAAGTCATATTGAAATGACTTTTCTTGTAAAGTGCCTTGAGATGACATCTGTTGTGTATCTGCGCTATATAAATAAACAAACCACACCATAATAGATCCAGCCCCCCTGTTATGGAAGGCAAACTATACAAGCCCATATCAGGTAACCTGTAAATATCTAAATCAGAGGTGTCCAAATGGTGGCTAATGTTAGGTACAGCACAAAGTACTCATCATGTATGAACAGAGCTTTTATTTCATAGTATGCATCATAGCTCATGAGTTCTGGAATACACTGTTGAACTGAGCTGTTACTATTTGTCAGCTGGGCTATAGTCGGAAAAACGAAACCCTTTTTAATGCATTTGACTCACAGAATGTTCCTTTAGCACTCTGTATTCCTCCTGTTGCCTCCATCAGCTGTGAGACTAGGACACGGCGCTGCCCTGCCTCTGACAAACACACCTCCCTGTTTGACAGATGAAGCTGTGCATTGTCTCTGGGCTCTGTGGGTGTGTGGGTGTGCGTGTGTGTGTGGGGGGGGGGGGGGGTCCCCACACTTTTTCTCTTTCGGTCATTTTTATAGAGATTGATTTTCATTTCATCATCCCATAGAACCTTTCTCTGTTTGTTCCTTTGTTTGTCTCCTTCCCTTGCATGGTCACCTCTGTGCTCCTCGTATCGACAGACCGCTCCACCTCAGTCTAAATGTCAGCTCTAAACTCTCGATCAACCGTGTGGGAGCTTTTTGATGGATGAACTTCAAACAACACCTCGCCAATAAATATGGGGCGTGCAATATTTTTTGATCCGACTAAATATGGGCTGCATGTGTTAAAAGGGCAATAAATCCCACATATATATATATATATATATATATATATATATATATATATATATATATATATATATATATATATATATATATAAAACTGTTTGACCTGTTAAACTAATTATCAAACTCTGTATTCAGTCAAGGGTTGAGTAGTTTTGTTTCAAATGAAGCACCTTTAAATCCTAAAGAGAAATTGAAGAAATAATAATAATAAAGCATTTATACCCTTTAAATGCTAATCAAATTATCACATATCCCCCTAGGAAACAAATTCCTCTACCTTGGATGTGTGACCCTTTAACATCTTTTGAAAATGAAATCCGGACGAATATTATTTGACTTTTTGAACAAGGTTGTGGACAAAAAAATGAAATGAAAGTGAAAACAGATTTTTACATAATGTTAATAAATTCACAATACTAAAGCACTGCATAAACATGCATGCCCTTCAGATCAGTATTTAGTAGATGGCTACAGTCACAGCTCTGAACCACTGTGGAAATGTCTCAGTCACAGACTCATTTGGAAGGTGCAATGCAATTTTCCTCCATTCTTGCTTATAAAACAATTTAAGTTTTGCCAGGTTGCCTGGGAACCGTGCGTTAACATCTCTTTACAAGTCCTGACTCAAACTCTCAAAATAAAGTCTTTGAATCATTTTTGTTGATCTTTTTGCTGTTTGCGTGGGGTTGTTGTCTTGCTGGATAATAAGTCTCCTCCCAGGTTGTAAGTCTCTAACAGGCTAAATCTGATTATCGTTGGATTGGCTGATGCTTGTTCTGTTTTTATGTTCCACTCTCCTTCCAAGCCTTTCAGGTCCTGTTGCTGAAAAGCATCCCTAAAGCATGATGCTGCCACCACCATGCTTTATAGGGGAGATGGTGTGATTTTGGTGAAGTGCAGTCTGTTCCTCAAACATAGAATGTAGTCGCATGAGCAAAAAGGAAAATTCTGTCTTATGAAATAATCCATCAATTTCTTAATGATAGATTTATCTAAACTTACTGAGATGTCCAGTGTGTTTTTCAATATGTGTACCATATCTAACTGAGTCTTGGGCCCCACAGTGGCACTGTTACCTTGCAGAAAGAAGGTGCTGGGTTTGAATCACTGCCCAAGGTCATTCTGAATGGATGAATGGAATTCACCATTTCCCGAGTGTACCCTGTTATTTTTTATTTTAGGGACTACATGCAAAGTGGGAGAAAATTATCATTCTAAATACACCATCCTCATGTTGAAACACTGATGATGCTGCTTTTCTTTGGCAGAGACACGGAAGCTTGTCACAGTTGACAGGAAATTGGATAGGGCTAAATACAGAGGACCTATGAAAGAAAACATAATAGGAGCTGCAAAAGACTTGAGACTGGAGTGGAGGTTCACCTTCCAGCAACAGACCAACCCTACACATATGTACAGCTGAATCTGCAATGCAGTGTTCTGTGGCAAGACTAAAAAAATGATATTCATAGATGCTCGCCGTCTGATATGACAGACATTCAGCTGTTTGTCAAGAATAAATTGACAAACATTTCAGTTTCGTTATGTGCATTATATGTTCTGATAGATACATACCCCAAAAGACATGTAGCTGTAATTACACAGGAACATGAGTCTGCAAAATACCAGAGGTGGGTAGTTACTAGTTACATTTACTTGAGTAATATTATGAAGTATCGCTACTCTCACTTGAGTAAAATTTCTGGATCCTCTACCCACTGTGAGTAACTGCACTGAATCCGGAGCCCTTTGAGCCATTTGGAGATCAAGAAGTTACAGTAAACACAATATATTGTCAATGGTAGTCCTTCACCATGTTCTTACATATATATATATATATATATATATATATATATATATATATATATATATATATATATATACATATTTCCTATTGTACAAAATTAGTTTTAAAATGTCATGCTGTTGTAAGGTTGAAGACCTAGGCACAGACTGAATTTGATGAAAAAATAGATTTAATAATAAGATGGCAGACTTACAATAAATACAAAGGCAAAGAGACACATGAGGACAAGGATGTAAAGACGGAAAATCTAGCAGAGAAGTGAGATGATCAAATACCAAAAGTATACTGGGGAAGAGTGGAGAGTGGCAGAGAAATCAGCTGAGATACTCGAGGATAGAAGGGTTACAGGTGGGAGAGAGAGCCAGCAGAGGGAGATTGGAAATGAGTTGCAGCTGGGACAGGAGGTAGAATAGCAGGAGGAAAAACAGAGGGAGCAAAGGTAAGACAGGTAAAACACTAAGCAGAAAGAAACTCAAATAAGAAATAATAACTCAAAATGCCTAATGATACGCAGAAACTAACGCTGGGAAAATAACTACAATTGACTAGACCTAAATAAAGAAATATCAAACCAAAAGTACAAAATGAATACTCGAGGTGGGAACAGAAGAATCTAGAGTCCAAACATGAAAAGTGTTTTTTTTGCCCTGAATTTGTGCTTTTTTAAGTATGTTATTTAATTCTATTTATTTCTTTTCATTTTAGTCATTAAAATACCAGAATTTGCACATAAAATTATATTTTCTCCTTTTGATGGCATCATCAGTTACTCAGTACTTAAGCAGCCTTTTTATGTAATATTTTTTTACTCTTACTTAAGTAATTTCTTAGATGACTACTTTGTACTTTTAATTAAATAAAAATATATTGTAGTAGTGTTACTTTCACATGAGTACAATTTCTTGGTACTCTATACATCTCTGCAAAATACTCACTCAGGGAGGTGAAGACAAAGGCATACCACCCTTTTTGGATTAATATTTGTGAATTTATTTAGGAAAATCAGGCATTATTTTCATTCCACAAATCACACAAAACCCCAATAAATCCTTCCTAAGTTTGTGGCTGTATCAGGATAAAATGTAATAGGCTAAGCGTTGTATACTTTTGCAACTCCACTAATAGTCATGTGTTGTGTGTAGCTTATAGAAATGAAGGCAATCAGTCCACTGTTACTAACATGGAAAACGTACACACGGCACACAAGTTAAGAGACAACATTTTTTGGTTCTTTTTATTTTTGACAGTCAGTCTCAAATAAAGAACAGAGGCAAATGAAATGAACAATGTTTCCAAGCTACTGTTTTCCACAGTGTAGCATGCTGTTTATGACCCCGAGTTATTGGGACTCGGCGAGCTTTAGCTAACAGTTCCGTTTACTGAGCTACTGAGAAGCAGCTCCCGGCCTCAGCTTCAGCCCTCTGTGGACCACTAACAGGACAGCTGGATGACGGGTCCCATCAAGTGCAGCTGTCAGTCACAAAACACAACTGTCCTTCCCGGGGCCAGAGCTATGTCCTGTTGTTATTCTGGGGCCTCAGTAATGGGGGTATGTGCGTTTGGCTATTATCCCTAAATCTCATGAACTCAGACAATGGCGGACAATGGCAGGGAGAGAATAGTCCTCTTTACCTGTGCCTCTGCCTAAAGAGGGCATGGAGTATTTATAGTCCATAAGCATGCACCATTATATATTAGAGGGGAAAGGGGTTGGGATATCGAGCCATTGTTTTGTGTGCTGCTCCATCATAAAGCAGCAAGGGCACTGCTTGGTTCTCATCTAGCTACAAGGAAACATGGTGAGTAGATGCAGATTTCATGGGTGTCGCCGTGATTCTAGGTTGTGCTGCATGGATATGGATATGGATGTATGGTGTTTGTCAAAGCTGTATGGGTTAGTGCCATGGCTGATTCTGGGCATTTATACATGTAGCTCTGCTACATCAGTAACAGTTAATACAAAAGCCAGAAGAGGTTCAGAGACAGAAAACAAAAAAAAAAAAACAGAAGAGGAGAAGCGAGGAGATGAATAGAAACAGGCAAAAGATTAGAGATGGCCAGATGGAAAATAAATGAAAAAACATCGAAAATGAAAGGAGTCAGAGAAGAGTGGTGTTAAAAGAAGGCCGATACACCGCTAAAACATGCAGAATTAAAGCAATATTTGTTGGTATTACAGTTGGCCTACATTTTGTGTAGCTAGATTTTAGGTAGAGTTAAGTAAGTTTAATGGCGAGATTATTACGATTATTTTACTCTTCTGGGATGTTCATGTTTAAAGGAAACATCATAAAAGAACTGGCGTGTAATTAAGGAATAAAACATTCCTGAAATAGTACCAAAAAAAGAAAACATTCTATCTAAAGATCCAGAAAGATGGTATGTAAACATTGCCCCTGACAGCTGCAGGTGAGATTTACCATTCATTAGCAATGACTGCCTCGGGGCTAAGGAGCTGAGTTTGACTTCAGTCACTAAGACAGTTAAAGCTGAAAGCAAATTCAAATTCTTGCTCCGGCACAGAAACTTTATCAGGTCTTATGACAGTTCTTATTTTTTTACTATGTTGATATACTAATTCATAATGGAACCCACATAAATGTATCAGCCTTGCTGCTTCCTAACAGTCCACTGAGAATTACTGAAAGCTGACTGAACCAGTATATGTTGTAAAATCCTAATCAAAGGTTTTTGCAGTGTTTACTATTGTAAGAAATGAACCATTATTACACAATACATAAACAAACTAGTTTGTTAGGTTAAAAATTAAGTCATTTTAACGGCTACAATCTAATCTCCTTCAGAATTTCCCTATAAAGTGTAGTAGAGGGCAGACTTTGGAGAAGAGATAAATAGGCTGGCAAGTAGAAGCAATTAACGCATCATCGTTTTCTTCTTTTGACCAATAAAGTTGCTGCTTAAAAGGAAACTCTGCATCGCTTCATATGAGGATATATTTAACCATCAAAAGAAAAAAAAAAAAAAAGAAAATAATTTTGGGCGCCAGAGGTCCTGTCTGAGGGATATCCAAGCGCCCCAGAGTTAATCCACGGCAAGCACTAGACCTCAGCTGTCGACAGGCATGTGAATCCAAAATGATGTCATCGCGTTGGATTCCTTCACACCGTTTTTTTGTGTGTGTTTTTTTTTTCAATTCCTTGGCAGTAATGTAAATAGCTCAACATAATCCCTCCCTCTGAGGGTTTTCTGATCAAACAGGACTCAGAGTCCCCATCCTGTCATCATCCAGGCCCTGTGGAATAATCCCTCATGTGATCCTGGAACTATTGAAGTGCAGACGGCGGACCACACCCTCCCCAGGCCTAGTCTGCCGCCTCACATAACTGGATACTTGAGTAAATAACATTTCCACGACAAATTGACAGTCTATAATCCCTCTTAACTAAATGTCTGCCCCACTGTAAGTGCTGCCACAGTATCTCACTCATCAATGGTTTGTCATCATGAAAGCATGTCTGATGGTGAAAAAACGACCATGAGTGACGTTAAAGAAGGCAAGCTGCTGCAGGAGTGCCTCCAAAAGGTTTTCTGCAGAGTGGTCATGATAGGGGCCACAGTTAACCTTATATAGTAACCTTATATAGGACCAGGGCAAGAGATGGATAGATATATCTTTTATTGTCCCACAGAGGGGAAATCCAGCAAGCTAAAGGTAAATGCAAGCACACAGATTTAAACTGAGGTCAAAAAGAAAAAAGAAGTATTAAGTATTAATGACGTAAGAAAAACAATACTGTGCGGTTAAAGGTAGCATACATTAAAAGGAATTTGCAACCGAGTAGGGTCATTTAGAAAAATGTAAAGTGTATGATTTATGCATGGAAAACGGCAACAGAATATTTACAAGCAATAAAAAAACTGTAAATAAAAGCAAGGGATGTAAACACTTGTTAAGTTTGTTATGGTTATAAAGCGTAAAAGCTGCTGAGAGGAAGAATCTGTGATTAATCTCCTTTTGGCACCTAGGATGGAGCAGTCTGTCACTGAAGTTAAAGGTAGCATATAATAATTCGTTAAAAAGTGGCACTAATTTCACCATTTCATATATTTAAATTTGCAGTTAACAACATTGGCTATTTTACGTTTGATGATACTTAAATATTTTGACTAGAAGTTAACAGCAGATGTTGGTTCAGTCAGAAGTTATTCTCATATTGTGCTGTGCTGTTTATATTGGTTCTATTATGAGTGAATATGGCTAGTTGAACTGTGAAAAGACAAGAATTTAAGTTTGTATTCAGCTGGAGCTAGTTTAGCTATTGAGCTGGAGCGGTTAACCGCATCTTAGCTATGGTTGTTAGGTATAAGGTTTATCGTTGCCCTGCTGTTGATAGTAGGAGGTAGTTTGGGTTTTAATCTGTGTGTTGTGGTCGCGCCCTGCAAGTCTCCAAAGAAAGCCAAGAAGAGAGCAGAGGGAGCTAGCTCCAACGTGTTCTCCATGTTCGAGCAGGCACAGATCCAGGAGTTCAAAGAGGTGAGCCACAAAAAACCGATCCGAACACTTTCACCCCGCAGTCACTGCTTGCCGTGCATGCTCGAGTCACACTGTGGAACTCTGAATCCTCTGCAGGCTTTCACCATCATGGATCAAAACAGAGACGGCTTCATTGACAAAAATGACCTGAGGGACACTTTTGCAGCTTTAGGTGGGAGCCTGGTGTGCGTCCATTAATGTGATCCTTAGTATTGGTTCCAGCTTACCCATTAAATATTTAACTATTTTTATACATAAATGTGATTAACTGTGGGTGAAAAAAGAAAAAAATCATTATAGCCAGAGCCCCACGCTTTCACTCTGTCTTTCTGCAGGCCGTTTAAATGTCAAACAGGAAGAGATTGACGATATGCTGAAGGAGGCGCCAGGACCGGTCAATTTTACAGTCTTTCTCACCATGTTTGGGGAGAAACTAAAAGGTGATCCAGGATGTGTTCACACCTGAACATTTATGTAAGTAAAGGTTTGTAAAAAATACATTTCCCACAATTTTTTTTTATTTTTTACATTTTCATCAGGTGCTGACCCAGAGGAGACCATCCTGAATGCTTTCAAAGTCTTTGACCCTGAGGGAACAGGAACACTAAAGAAAGATTAGTGAGTAACGGTGTAAAGGTTATCATTTTAGATGAGGGGGGCCACCCGCTTCGCTCACCTTCGCTGCTTGCTTTTCACAGTGTGACAGATATGTTGACGACTCAGGCGGACAGATTCTCAGCTGAAGAGGTCGGTGCTCCACCTCTGAGAATGTTGTGACATTTCCAGCTGTTTGAACTCAACTAAACAACGACAACAACAACAAAAAACTTCTTTTTTTTTCTCGTTTTATGTCCACAGATGGAACAGATGTTTGTAGCATTTCCTCCTGATGTAGCAGGGAACCTGGATTACAAGAACCTGGTCCACATCATAACACACGGTGAAGAGAAAGACCAGGAATAGCCTAATGGATCCTGCTTGTGTCCAGATACATCAGCACACAAAGCGAAGTCGAAATAAAAAGTCCAAAAAGAAATTTGGTCTCAGTTTGACTAACTGTGTTAAATAAAGTTTAATGATGTAATATCTACAGTACCAAGGATTGTATACCCCAGGAATTTTTTGAAAGTCTGTAATGTGGCAACCACTTCATTGGGAATATGTGTAACAAGCCAACCCAGCATTGCAGAGTGGAAAGACAAGAACATGTTGTTGTTGTTCTGTTTTTACAAATAAATATTAGAAAAGCGTGATGTGAATTCATGATCAGCCCCCTCCCAAGTCAACTATATTTACAGATACCCAATTTTGCCTTAGATCTGGACTTTGACTTGGCCATTCTTAAACATGAATATGCTTTTATCTAAAAGATTCCATTGCAGCGGTATATGTTTAGGATTTTTTGTTTCCCTTGAGAGTGAACCTCTGTCCCAGTCTCAAGTCTTTCTCAGCCTCTAAGAGCTGTTCATGCAGGATTACCCTGCATTTAGCATCTACAGCTCCATCAACTCTGGCCACAGTATGATGCTGCCACCGCCATGTTTCACCATGAGGACGTTATGTTCAGGGTCATATGCACTGATATGTCTTCTCCAACACACAGCATCTTAAATGTAGTTCAATGTTGGTCTAATCTAAGCAGAACACCTTCTTTAAGTGTTTGCAGTGGGTCCAATATAACTTGTGACAGAGTGCACATGTGACTTCTTGCAGGTTCCTTTTTAATAATGTTCTTTAGTGCCTCTCTTCCATAAAGACCAGATTTGTGGACTATGAGACTCAGCATTGTCCTGTCCTATTTCCACAGCTCCTCCAGAGTTACTATGGGCCTCATTTCAACCTCTGTAGTCAATGCTCTTCTTGCTAGGCCTGTCAGTTTGGTAGACGTTCATGTCATGGCAGGTTTGCAGTTGTGCCTCTTTCCTTTTTCAGGTGGTTTAAACAGTGCTTCATGAAATATTCACAGCTTGGGATATTGCTTTATGACCCAACTCTGCTCTAAGCTTCCCCACAACTTTCTTCCTGACCAGTTGGGTACATGTTCTTTGGTTTTCATAATGCTTTTTGTTTGCTAATGTTCTCATTGAACAGAAGAAAGTCTAATCAAAGAATAATCCTAAATACATAAATATAATGAAGTAGAAAACTGACGCAGAGGAGTACCTAAAACTGATAAGATCTAAGTAAATCAATAAGAAATAACATAGAAGCACAAGATAAACTCAAAGTTCAAGCACCAATGGGTATGATAGAAATGGAGAAAAAATAAACACAACAGAAAGAAGAGTGAATAAGAAAAATAGAAAGGTATAATCTCTCGGCAAAAAGAAACTAAAATCACAAAACAATAATCGTAAATTCAAAAAATGATAATAAAGCTCAAAAGAGTTAACGCAGAGGAATGAACTAAAATAATGAGGTCTAAATGAATGAATAAATGATCAAAACACAAATTTAACTCAAATGACAACCACCTAAGTCCACCTACCAGGTGGACCCTATTATCGAGGTTACTCTGGAAAGAAATTGCTTACACTAGATTTTATTTAGAGCTACTGGAGTACAGGGGGTTGAATAGTACAGCACCTCATAATTTCCCCCACTTTTAATAATAAATAGCTTCAATGTGTATGATTTACCATCCACTTAAAAAATCTGCAGCTCTTTGTATTGATGTTTAAAATAAACTCCTAATAAAATTGTATATATACTTTTGAAAGGCACTTTAATTTGAATGGGTTTGTGTATTGTCCCTTGGTGTGTTTTTTACGTCCTACACACTTGTCAGTAAACAATATGTAAACAATATGAATGTAAAAATATGTTTTAGGTGGATAATAAAGAGGGGAGGTTTGAGATCTATGGCATCAACACAATAGAATAGAAACCATTCATGAGGGTCCACTAACACCAAATATAACTGTAACATGCACTGTGACATGCAGGCCGGTCCCACATCTCCATGTTTCCTGTTTTAGAGACGTTATGTGTGGCTCGGCTTCCGATTGTTGTAGCTGGAACACATTGTCAGTAATGATATCTAATTATAGCTGCGTGTAGTCATTTAAGTTTTGATCCTGTGCTGACAGTGCGGCAGTAAAAGAGGCAGTGGGACCCGGCAGCTCCGAGTCCTAATGTTACTGCTAACTTCTTTAAGCGCCTAAATATAACAGAGGGTGTTGCAGGCTAAGATATGTACCCTTAAAAGGTTTCCATGAGAAGGTTTATTAGCTAGAATGAGTAGCTTCAGCTCATTAACCAGAATGTGCCTGCCGGCTGCTTTAAGCTGAGATCTTACAAAGCTCATTTCAAAGACAATAAAATGTCTGTTCAGGGGTTCTTCCTTAAGCTTTCAAATTAAGAACATTAAAATACATACAGGCCCTTCTGCAGCCGACAGTACGTTTGAAACTAGACAGTCTAAAGCGATCTAGATTAGAAGTTGTTCTTATGATATTTGATAGTTTTGACCTGGATTCACCACACAACAGTAGAAATTCAGTGTTGAAATGTACTACTATTGGAAGGAATAGAGACAATCATGCATATTTTAGTAGAGAATTGTGGAGGTTTTTCATGTCCAACGATTGTGTATTGGTATATATTTTTTTAGTTTCTTCTCAGTTGCTACTTTTGATTGTGATACCCCAATAGAGGGTCGATCCCTGTACTTTTTGAGTAAAGCTAATTGAATCTAAAATAGGATTAAAGGCTGCATTTAGGCTATCACTTTCAGTATCCACATGAATATTAAAGTCCCCCACTATAATAACCCTATCAGTATTTTATACTAAATCAGATAAAAAATGTGAGATCTGATCCAAGAATTGAGAGTAAGGGCCTGGTGGACGATACAAAACCACAAACAAAAATGGTCTTAATGTTTTGCAACTTGGATGAGGAAAATTAATGGTTAGATGTTCAAAAGAACTGTAGCTATCAATTGGTCTGGGAGTAATTAGTAAATCAGAACGAAAAATGGTTCCAACTCCTCCTCCTCGCCCAGTATTTCTAGGAATGTGAAAATTTAAATGAGTGGAAGGAGTTGACTCATTTATACTGACATAATCCTCCTGCTGCAACCAGGTTTCTGTGAGACAAAGGAAATCAATGTGATTATCACAAATCAAGTCATTTACTAACAAAGTCTTTGAGGAGAGAGATCTTATGTTTAATAAACCACATTTAATAGATTTATTTTTTTGTTCAGTCAAAGTCGTATTTATCTTTGTGAGGTTTCCATAATTTGCTTTTGTTGGCTTAACTTTTAATCCATTTAATTTTGGCCGTGGGCAAGACACTGTTTCTATAGGGTAATGGGGGGGTAACACTACAGAAGCAGCAGAGAGGTGGGTTAAACTACGACTCTGCTTCCATTTACATCTATGAAAACAGCAGCCCCCATGCACACACTCACAAAAGCTGTCACCTGTATAGATGAGAACACCCCCCCCTTACATCCCGTACTTTCACAGCAGCTCAGGTTTATGGAGAGCTGAGGAGGTCGCTCTGACGTCACATGTGATTAAGACCCTGGAACGGCTGCTGCACCATCACCTGAGGCTGCAGACCCACCATGCTCTTGACCTCTGCCGTTTGCTTATCAGGAGAAGGTAGGATGGGAGGATGCCATCATCTTCCTGCTACACCGATCCATATCTCACCTGGACAGAGGCAGTGGTGCTGTGAGAATTACACTTTTGCTTCTCAGAGACAAACTGACAGAGATGGGAGTGGAACAACAACTGGTGGCATGGATCACAGACTACCTGATTGACAGACCTCGGTACGTGCGGCTGGGGAACTGCAGCTCTGACACTGTGGTCAGCAGCACAGGAGCGCCGCAGGGGGACTGTGCTCTCTCCAGTCCTGTTCACCCTGTACACGTCTGACTTCAAATACAACACAGAGCTCTGCCATGTACAGAAGTTTGAGGGCGACACAGCCATTGTGGGTTGCATATATAGTGGAAAGGAGGATGAATACAGAGACCTGATCCAGGACTTTGTTTCATGTTGCGACTCTAATCACCTCCTCCTGAATACCTCCAAGACCAGGAAGATGGTGGTGGACTTCAGGAGACCAAGGCCGCACCAAGCCAGTTCTCATCAAGAGGGGACTGTGTGGAGGTGGTACACACCAACAAACATCTTGGAGTGCAGCTGGATAACAAGCTGGACTGGACTGCCAACACAGTTGCTCTTTACAGGAAAGGACAGAGTCGTCTGTACTTCCTCAGAAGGCTGGCGTCCTTCAACATCTGCAGGAAGCTGCTACAGATCTTCTACCACACTGTAGTAGTGAGTGCCCTCCTGCATGCAGTTGTGTGCTGGGAGGGGGGCAGCCTCAAGAAGAAGGACGCCGCACGTCTGGACAAGCTGGTGAGGAAGCCAGGCTCTGTGGACGGTTCGGAACTGGACAGCATGACATCTGGGGCGGAGCAACGGGCGCTGAATAGGCTCCTGTCCATCATTGGCAATCCAAATCATCCACTGCACAGCACCATCTCCAGACAGAGAAGCAGCTTCAGCAACAGACTGTTGTCACCGTCCTGCTCCACAGACAGATTGAGGACATCGTTCCTCCCCCATGCTATAACGCGTTTTAACGCCTCTCGGGGAGAACAATAATACATACTACATTGATCACTGATCATGGAGGTTAACACACTTTTTTTGCACTAGCCCTGACTGCTAGACTTTTACATTATTTTTATATTATCTTTATGATAATTTATTTGCATGTGTATGCCTTTGTGCATACATTTTAGTATCTATCTATCTATCTATCTATCTATCTATCTATCTATCTATCTATCTATCTATCTATCTATCTATCTATCTATCTATCTATCTATCTATCTATCTATCTATCTATCTATCTATCTATCTATCTATCTATCTATCTATCTATCTATCTATCTACCTACCTACCTACCTACCTACCTCTGGACACTACAGAGAAAGTGACAGATGCACATGTTCATCTACAACTTCACATAATCCCTCGAAGGATTCATTATCCTCTAATTATACAGACTAATAACACTATAATTTTCCTTTTGGAATGAACAATCAATGATGTCAAATTTTTAATCAGCATGAGCATGATAAACCCACTTTACGAATCAGATTGATTTCCTATTATCCCAGGCCAAGTTGTGTTCTGTTTTCATATTCCATTTCTTCTAAAGGCCACATATATGAACAACACTAAGAGTTTTATTAAAGCATCCTTACTATAGTTGATCTGCCAGTTAAACTTTTTTACTATGGAAACCATTTGCTATAGCTGTATTAACACAGAAACCATCTTATTTTATACATCTTATAATTATAATAAGGCATATCTTGTAATGGGACGATGTTTCCTTCTTGAGCCAAAAACTATGGGTGATGCATGCATCAAATCATTTCATAACAGAGAATGTTAACATTATTTTGAGTAGTGCAGAGCTTAGATGTTTCATTTCTCTTCTAAAATATTGTTGAAGGTGATCTACCTCTCCGAATTATGTATGAGAGGTGACAGGTCACAAAGAACCATTGAAATACCTCATTTGAATTGAAGCATGTAGGAATACCACTGCCTTGTAAATGTATTCTTGCTCTTTCACATTTTTTGAAATAGTAAAACTTTATTGTAATTTGTTGGGATGTTATGTGATAGATGAATGCAAAGTGGCGCAGAAGGTGTCAAAATGTTTTACAAACCAAAAAAAGTGCGGCATGCATTTATCGTCAGCACGCCCAAATCAGTGCTTTTTAGACATTTCTTGGTAATTACAACTGCAAGTTATTAGGTTTGTCTAGACCAGTTTAGCACATCTAGAGACTGAAATTTTGCTAATCTGAGCTCGAATAATATAATATAATATGCTCCACGCTGTATGTGGAGCATCTGTAAACATTACGTTTAAAATTTAGGCAGAGATCCACGGTTAAAATAAACATTTCACCAAGACCATAATGTTTTCAGGATGTGTGGTGCTAGATTTCCACTGCACATGGTATTTTGCATGCTGGTCAAAATGTTCAGTTTTGGTGTTTTTTTGCCACTTTTAGACAAAGCCTGGGTTTGTGGAGTGCTGAACTAATAATTTCAATGTCAGCTGGTCTCACACCTGAGCAGTAGCTCTTCACAACTCCTCCAGAGTGACCATGGAAACTTTGTCTGCCTCTCTGAATAATAATCTTATTGCCAGTCCTGGTAGCTCAGGCAAACATCCATGTTTTGGTTGGCTTGCAGATGTACCATATTTGTT
The DNA here is from genome assembly GCA_963556495.2 of Valencia hispanica. Taxonomy (NCBI): domain Eukaryota; kingdom Metazoa; phylum Chordata; class Actinopteri; order Cyprinodontiformes; family Valenciidae; genus Valencia; species Valencia hispanica. The sequence goes on from OY747704.1 coordinate 11,765,755, forward strand.
ACATTTGAAATCTTGTTTACAATGAAACAAAATGAGGAAAAAAATGGTGGCATTTCCAGCATTTTTCAGGATAAAAAAACATAAATTCTATATATTTCTCATCTCGCTGTAAAATTAAAATGTATGTTTTTATGTTACACAATTGCGATTTTCATACGAGAGAAAAAAAATGACTGAAAATGAAAAGGTTATAGGCTTATATCTTCCTCTATCAATTCTTGGATGTATGCTGAATACATATGTATATCATGTATATCTTGTCAGCGTCTGTTTTCTACAGTTTCATAGTTTATTTAACCTCGATATACATGCGCAATAGAGACCTCATTTTCGGTCAAACTAAGTTCAAAAACGTAAAAGCAATTTTTCCTAATTTTCCACACATTGTAAGTCTGGATGATTTTCTCCACCCGGAACAGTAGAGGGCAGCAGCAGCCTCCCAGAAGCTGCTGGTTAGCTCTTCAAGGTGCGGCAGATGAAAGAGACACCATCGCTAAGCTAACAGCTAGCTCGATTGACGTTTGTTTTTTTTATGCCCCGGTTTCTTAACAAAAGCCGTGACTGGGTTTTGTTTTTTTATAGACACGGGGATGTAAAAGTAGCTTATAAAATTTCCCTAATTCTCAACGAGCATAGAAGCCGAACCGAGTCTCAGTAACATTTTTTTACGCTCAGTCGGAAAATTAGCGAAGCCAAGCTAATACACTGTAGGTAATTCTAGGATAGCTAGCGGGCTAGCTTTCACAAGTGTACCGACGCCGAGATCTGACCGAATCGATTTTTATAGACGCAGAAAATGGCTGATGTTGACAAGCTCAACATAGACAGTATTATTCAACGTCTTTTAGAAGGTAAGTACGCTCACGAAAAAATAAAGAAACTGAAACTTGTAGCGATTTAGATGCTGTTGTGACAATAACAGCAGTAAACAGGGAGCTAGCTATAGCTAAGGGTTGTCGTTTAGTTATCATTTCCTTGTGTTTACTCCTCATTGGAACTAACCACAAGTTGCCACTGAATGTGTTTATCGGTTGAGGATCTCAGTACTTCAGAAGGTTTAAAAAACGCCTCGTTAAAAACACACTGTTCTCACGTCCAGACATTGCGCATACCGGTGTAACGCCACTTTCTGTGACCCCTTCAGATGTGTGACCTGATTAGGATTTTCAACGCCCGCAAAACGCATTGTCTGTGTTTAGTTTCCGTTTACCAAGAAACATGTGCAGTTCCCGTCTTTATGGGCTGTCATAAAAAGATATATGTTCGATTTATGAACTTTGCCTCCCGGTAGTTTCAGTGACACTAAAATAACAGTAGTCTGCCAGACACTCTACCACCTGCTGTTGCATGTGAAATAATAAAACTGGCCACTCTCTGTAAACACTGCATAAATAACATTTCATATTATATGATCTACTATAATTAACCACGGTGTGCCTTCATTTTGGTTACACAGATTGTTGCTCTCCTGTCAACCTGCCCATGCAGAATACTGCATTAGGTGTTGCTGACTTGGCACATAGTGTACTGACTATTATCTTTGCTGACTGTTGTTTGTTGTCGTCTGGGAACAGTTCGAGGAGCAAAGCCTGGCAAGAATGTGCAGCTGCAGGAGAACGAGATTCGTGGATTATGCCTGAAGTCCAGGGAGATCTTTCTCAGCCAACCCATTCTGTTGGAGCTAGAGGCCCCCCTCAAAATTTGTGGTTGGTGAAACTTGTGTGTGAATAACTGTAAACCACCCAGATTCTTAAACGGCAACACAATCAATATGGTTTAGAAGACAAAACATGAGTTTTGTCCAGTTTGGTTTCCGCAAGTGTAATATATATATATTTTTTTTTCCCTGTCTGGCAGGTGACATCCATGGGCAATACTATGATCTCCTGAGGCTTTTTGAGTATGGGGGCTTCCCTCCAGAGAGCAACTACCTGTTCCTGGGTGACTATGTGGACAGGGGAAAGCAGTCTCTTGAAACAATCTGTCTTCTTCTGGCCTACAAAATCAAATACCCGGAGAACTTCTTCTTGCTGAGGGGAAACCACGAGTGTGCTTCAATTAACAGAATATATGGTTTCTACGATGAGTGTGAGTATTGCTTAATCATATTTTAGTGTTTCGTGTTCAGAGCGCATTCAGCAGCTAAATGGGATTCAGGCGGAAACACAGAATTTGTCTGACAGGGTGAGTTGTTTGAGGGAGATTGACTCATGTGCAGGCCTCCGAAAGGCCCTCTTATGTATTTTTCTAGCAAATATTAAGAAATATTTCTTAGAGATGCACAGATCAGATTTTTACTGACCGATACTAGTTTTTCTTTGATGGCTGACCCGCTGATTCTGATTTCTTTGTCTAACAATTATAACCCATACAGGGTAAAACAAAAAGTGCCATAGGTTCCAACAGACAATGAAGTTTTATGATTATCCCGATCTATGCATTTATGCTTAAGGCCCTAGCAGTTTTTTTTTTTTTTTTTTTTACTCAAAAAAGGTTAAATTAAAAAACATGCCCTCAGTTGACTAAATTGTGATCAAAACTTGTGGGAAAAATTAGTCTTAATGCATTTAATAAATATGGGAAAGAAATGTGATTTTTCTGTATTTGACCTGTTGATCACTGTTTAGAGCACAAGGAAACATATGATAGGTTCCCATCTCTGGCTTTATCTCTAGTGTATGTCTCTTATATACGGTGGCCGGGAAGTGCAAAACAAAATTACAATAACCTGAAACACTTTTACATTTTTACCGAAACACATTTACAAGTTTAATAGTTGTAAATGTGTTTCGGTAAGATTGTAAATGTGTTTCGGTAAATTTGTAAAAGTGTTTTAGTAAACTTGAGGAACTAAAACATCCTTTGTTGTCGTCATAATTCAGGTAAACGAAGGTACAACATCAAGCTCTGGAAGACCTTCACAGATTGTTTTAACTGCCTCCCTATTGCTGCAATTGTTGATGAGAAGATCTTTTGCTGCCACGGAGGTAGGTTCTTCTTCTTTTTTCTAGTTCTCGGTACAGAATCTGATCTGTTATTATTTTCCCAACTGTGGCTTATTTGAAAACTGCATGCAAAAAGTAGTAGAGCTTTGACGTCAGCCGTTCCTATTTGTCATTGCGAAACGCTGTCTCTGCAGTTTGTCATCCGGCATTTGGACTGACCCACAGTGTAATAGGTCCTGACCCTCGTGTTTGTTTGTTTATTGGTATCACTACTTTGTCTTTGCATGAAGGACTGTCACCCGACCTTCAGTCCATGGAGCAGATCAGACGCATCATGCGTCCCACTGACGTGCCCGACCAGGGCCTGCTGTGCGATTTGCTGTGGTCGGACCCAGACAAGGATGTTTTGGGCTGGGGGGAGAACGACAGGGGCGTCTCATTTACCTTCGGCTCAGAAGTGGTCGCCAAGTTCCTGCACAAGCACGACCTGGATCTAATCTGCCGTGCCCACCAGGTAACTCCCGTGCCCCCTGTCTCTACAAACAGAAAGGTGATTGTGTGACCGCATTTGTACAAGGACATCACATCCAGTGCCGGGAATTGGCCGGCGTACAGTGTAGCTTGAACCCGTGTTCTCAGGCTTTTTGTTTTGTTTCTGTAAACCTTTGTCCCTTTTTTTTAATTTATATATGATAGGTTGCATGCCCAGAACAAAATAAAAGGCAATTAAAATCCTGAAATATGGTGGTTTAATGAAAATCTCAAAATGTCCACAAGCTCTTTTGTTGGTCACCATCTGAAAACCTCGATCAATAAATGAGAACCATTTAGAAGCTTAGCGTTTTATGGTTAAGTGTGAATTTTGAAGGTATTTGTTTTATTTCAATCGAGAAATAAAGACGTGACGCTCACTTGGTCTGCATCAGAGATGCTCACAAGTCTGAGCTAGAGTCCAAGTCAAGTCTCAAGTCTTTGAGCTACAGTCCAAGTCAAGTCTCAAGTCTCTTTATTATATTAAGACTCCAGTTATAAGTGTTGCATCATCACCTACAGCGACCCATCCAACACTGCATAGCTATATATAAGGAATTCAAAGCATGTAATATGTTATTATAACTCCTTTATCTATTAGCATACAGTATCAGCTTTGATTTTGATATATAATTAGTTTTGCAAAATGACCAAAACAACAAGAATGCTTTACTCTTATGTCAATATCTGTATTTTGCCTTGTATCATGAACACACAGTACAGTACAGACCTTTAGGGGATTCCTAAAGGGATATCCTAATTCCAAAAGGTTAATAAGTTAAAAAAAAAAAGTTAATAATTGGTTACACAGACTATTACATTAATTTTAACACCCTATATTTTACCGCAAACTTGTCACTATAGTTAACTTTCTAAAGAAGGTGCAATCGCTTGTTTGCTAAGGGTTGGGGCCTACAGTAACATCAACACACTGAAACTATTGTATTCAGAATATAAAATATTTTATAGCACTTTTTAATCTGTGATTGTGTGTTAAGTGTTCACGAGATACCAACATTTCGCCAGCCGTCTTCTCTGCACCAAATAGGCCACGCCTTCCACAGGTGATCCAGACAGACGTGCTGTGCACGGAGGGGAGGAGCTGTGTGTGTGTGTGTGTGTGTGTGTGTGTGTGTGTGTGTGTGTGTGTGAGAGAGAGATAGAGAGAGAAAGCGAGAGACGCGTGAGTGACAGAGAGACGAAGAGAGAGCAGGGAAAGGCAGCTGAACGAATACGCTGAATGTTTCAAATAGCGTAAAAAAGAAAAACAAAACGCGATATGTGACAGTCGATGTTGATTTTTTTTCCTTTTTTTGGGGTCGGTGTTGAATCTGTGGCGGTCAGAGTTTAATCTGTGACGCACCGCCACAGATTCGTCTATGTGTGGGAAACACTGACGTGGGCAGGTTATAGGTAAAGGAGGGAGGGGAATAACAGCGAGCTCATCCGTTGTTTCCTAAAAATAAACATTGTTCACGAGTCCTGCACCTCGAGTCCGAGTCAAGTCTGAAGTCTATCGAGGACGAGTCTCAAGTCAAGTCTGAAGTCACTGTGTGTGCGACTTAAGTCGCACTCGAGTCGGAGTCTCAAACTCGAGTCCCCATCTCTGGTCTGCATGATATTAATAAAACATGCAATATGCCATAATGTTGGTGAATGTCACAGGGATATGAGTTGTGATGAAAAAATACATGCATATCTAAGCAGTGTTAATGTCTCTTTACTTTAGGTTCATTTGCACCTTAGACTCCAAATAGTGATTATTCTTTGGTACTGGAAAAAATGATATAATCAATTCAACAGCTTGGTTTTATTTTAAAACTGCTGTTTTGGCAAAGAACGATGTCCTTATCATTTTACCAAACATATTGGTATCCTCCTAAAAAAATTTCTGCTGCATTAACCAACAAGCATCACCAAATACAGCAGTGAGATGGAGAGCCAGAATTCATGGCTCTATTTAAATCTGCTCATATTTGCTGCAGTCTAAGCATTTAATAAATTCAATTCAAAGATACTTAATTGTTCCCAGAGGGAAATTAAGTGTTGTTGTAGGTCATACTATTGTAGTTCTTCAAGGATTGATACTGCATATACCAGTGATATTATAATAGTGACTAATTAGTGAAATATTATGCATCTCTAAAACGCAAATCATTTTTTAACGTTGTTGAAAAGATGTCCCCCCAAAATAAAAAAAAAATGTGCCAATTACTTTCATCGTCGCATCGTAACCCTAACCCAGTGTAGTCATTCCTGTCGATCATGTTAGCAGATGGACTGAATTTATTAGCCATGTATTATATTGCTAAAATTAGAAACATCCTGTCCAGAAATCATGCTGAGAAACTAGTCCATGCATTTGTTACCTCAAGGCTGGACTACTGTAATTCTTTACTATCAGATAGTCCACAAAATGTTATTAAAAGCCTTCAGTTGATCCAAAATGTGGCAGCAAGAGTTCTGATGAATATTAAAAAGAGAGATCACATTTCTCCTGCTTTAGCTTCCCTTCATTGGCTCCCTGTTAAATCCAGAATAGAATTTAAGATCCTTCTTCTTACATACAAAGCCCTTAATAATCAAGCTCCATCATACATCAGAGATCTAATTGTTCCATATGTTCCTAACAGAGCCCTTCGCTCTCAGACTGCAGGTTTACTTGTAGTTCCTAGGATCTCTAAAAGTAGAATGGGAGGCAGATCTTTTAGTTATCAGGCTCCTCTCCTGTGGAACCAGCTCCCAGCTTTAGTCCGTGAGGCAGACACTCTGTTTACTTTTAAGGCCAGGCTTAAAACTTTCCTTTTTGATAAAGCTTATAGTTAGAGTGGCTAAGGTCATCCTGAGCTATCTCTGTAGTTATGCTGCTATAGGCTTAGACTGCTGGAGGACAGACTTACCAATTTTCTTCACTCTGCTACTTCCTTTTCTCCTACGACTCTCCAGTTGTATTACAGTACATTCTGTTATATCGACTGTTAACTTTGTTTTCTCTCTGTGTTTTTCTCTCCATAGAAGATATACCTGGTCTGTTACCCTGTTTGGGTGGAATGCCCTGTTGGAGGGGGGCATCGACTGGGATGATGCTCCCAGTGGCTGAACATCCACTGTGTCCTGTTATCAACTTTTTACTTTCTGTAACATAGAAAGTTCTCTTATATCAGATCTTCTGTTCCTTCTGTGTTTCTGCTCTGTCTTCTCAAACCCCCAGACGCTCATGGCAGATGGCCGCTCCTACTGAGCCTGGTTCTGTTGGAGGTTTCTTCCTGTTAAAGGGGAGTTTTTCCTCTCCACCGTCGCTACATGCTTGCTCAGTATGAGGGATTGCTGAAGGATTGCTGTGGTTGGAAAGTCTGCATCAACGGGGCCCAACCTCACGCCAATGGCTGACGCAATCTGCTGGGATTCCTTAAATAGGAAACTTTTTAACTGATTGGAATGTTTGTATAAAAGTATTGAAATGACTTCTTGTTAAGTGCCTTGAGATGACATCTGTTGTGAATTAGCGCTATATAAAGAAGCTGAATTAAAATTAATTAGAATTAAATTATTACATCATTCAGTCTAGTTTCCTATAGGGCAGAATTCTTAATCTTTTCCATTTTTGTCATATTTGCAGGTTGTTGAGGATGGCTACGAATTTTTTGCGAAGAGGCAGCTCGTCACATTGTTCTCGGCGCCAAATTATTGTGGGGAGTTCGACAATGCCGGCGCCATGATGAGCGTCGATGAGACTCTCATGTGCTCATTTCAGGTAGACCGCTGTTTTTGTGCCTAAACTATTAAAGGCAAAAGTATTTTATTTTTTCTTCCTTATTTGGACTGCAGCAGTCAAAGCTTGTCCATGTAAACAACAAAGTAAAGTGTATTTATAATATCAACTAATATTAAACTGTGCTCTATTCTACCTGGAAATCAGAATTCCTTGTTGGAAAAAAATAAGCTGGATGGCTTCCTGAAGTCAGGGTACCAATCAAAATCCACTGTGGGTGCAGTATGACACAATGATGTCTGGAGTTGAAACGTTTTGATGTTTCTCATGGTTTACATCTCATTAATCACACACTGTATTGTACAAAATATTTTTGTGAACCTTTTTGTTTTATACTTGCTTAAATTAAGCTGGAAAATACAATCTTATTGCATTTTTTTGTACCATGTTATTAAGTAAATCAATAAACGTTTAAGTTGGTTGTGACATCACTCCCAGATTCCCAAGGTTCTCACTTTTAGGGTAAATGGAACACAGCACAATTTCATGTATTTTCTTTATGTAACTCTGTCATATGGGTTCATATAAACAATTTTTAATACTTTGTATTCTGGGAGTAATATTTAAGCGCACATTTGCTGGGGTTTTCTTCTAAAGGGTTTTCTTTGTTTGTTTCTTGTGCAGATTTTAAAACCAGCTGAGAAGAAAAAGCCCAACGGCAGCCGTCCTGTGACTCCCCCCCGCAACATGGTCACCAAGCAAGCCAAGAAATGAGGGGCCATGCTGGGGACCAAATGACCAGAGATACACTATCCTGGTCTGCTTTCAGTTTCCGCATTCTAAGGATTGGTTATTTTTCACGCTGCCAATAACGAAAAATATCCACTCCTACTTGGTGAAAGCAAAAATATTTTATTGTTTTACTGTCCACAGGGGTAAATTGATATGTCACCATGGAAAACCTCAGGTGTTTTGCACTCCATTTTGCAGCTAGTCTTTGCCACATATGACTGTTCAATCAGGAAAAACGTAATAATATGTCTACTTATGCACAGGAATGCCTTGTTTGAAGCTGTGCACAATTTATTTTTTTTCTTCCCAAGTTTATTTTGTTTACTTTGTCATTTCATTCACCTGTAATTGTTAACAATGGCTTACAAAAGTATGAGGAAAGTCACAGACACAAGTTTACTTCTGTGAACTTTATTTAGAGTTAATTTACTCATAACTTCGTAGAAATAGAATTGACTACACTGCATCGCATTTTTAAAGAAGTCTTGTGCTGAATTAAAAATAATAAACAAGCACTCTTGTAATGTCTAAATCTTTCTAATAAACTTTTAAGTGTGTTTTAGGATGGACATTGATAACTGAATGTTATTTGTTATTAAGGCTTTTATTCCTCTTAAACCTAATAAACTGAAAATAAAACGAAATGTTGTATATTGTAACATACTGTGACCCCACACTTACCCGCAAGGACAAGAAAAATAATCTGCCAAATTATTTTTCATTAAAAAGTAAAAGTTGACATTTCCTAAAATTCTTGTTTAAAAAGCATTTTAATTAATTGGATATATGCTCAAAATTTTTTAACGCGTAAAGAGGTTTAAAAAAAAAAAAAATCAATTCCTAATATTGTATTAAACGCATGTACCGTACATTTGCGGTCTTTCCATTCGATAAAGAACAGAACGTTGTGTTTCCATATTAGGAAACGTTGATTTGGTAATAATGTCTGACGTCAGAGCAGTCACAAGACCGCGCGCTCTGAGGCCACACAGCTGCTCGCTTCGGCTCCACAGTCTCTTACGCAGAGGCGAAGTGGCAGCATGGCCGCTCATAACCGACGCTCTCAGTTCTTCAAGAGAGGAGGAGACGATTCTCCTTAATTTTCTTTCCGTTTACCGCACTACCAGACAGCTTCGGCAGACTGCTCCTACTTTTCAGCGAGCCTCCGTCTGTATGTGCGGGGGCTGTTTTCGGCGGGTAGCGGCATCTCTCTAGCCTGGTTCGCCTGTCAAAACATTGCGTGGTTCGGTCGACGCTGAGCTAGCTCAGCTGCTAGCTTGGCCGGTTCGTTTCGTTCGGAGTTGGTGCGTAGGTGATGTTGTCCGTGTTGTCTTACGGTAGACTCGTTGCCAGAGCTGTCATCGGCGGGCTTTCTCAGACAGACAGCCGCGACTACAGCCTGGTGACTGCGAGCTGCGGCTTCGGCAAAGACTTCCGTAGAGGCATCCTGAAGAAAGGGATGTGTTATGGGGACGACGCGTGCTTCGTCGCCCGGCACAGGTCCGCCGATGTTTTGGGTAAGTGTTTGCTGTAGTAACTGTAGCCTATTGCTGCGCAGCGCATCGTTCTTGACTTGGACAGGTCGTAACTAAAGGCTGACATTTGTAAGGTCGCCAGTGGGTTATATAAAACACACTTAAAATATACTTGACCTCAAAAAAAGCGAATAGAAAATGTCCAAATCTGCCGTTAAAGCAGCGCTGGGACACAGAAACCTTGATCCTTGTAGACAAGCTGTCCTTTAAGTCTTGTGGGACTCCTATCATCTAAGCTGCTTGTACACGCTGACACCCACCGAGTAGATCAGGTTGCCAGATTTAACTTGCAAATTGGAACACCACCTCTCTCAATCTTATTGTTTTGGACTGGCTTACTTCATTTTTTTGTTTTTAAGTTTAGGTCCAGCTTTTGCAGGCTTGCAGTGGGACTGTCCTTGTATGGTCAGCATACAAGGTCAACAGATTCTGGCGTCCTGAGAGTAGAAGGGCAGAAGCTTCCTTTCTAGGCAAAAAAATCTTGGATCCCACCAAAATTTCTCCTTTAATGGCAAAATATAAAACATAAACACAAGAACTTGTAGAAGTTTGAATATAAACTAAACTCGGGACTTTCATTCTTCTAACTTACTTGCATACCTGCTCATTTGCCTTGCAAAAGTGCTTTTACCTCTGGAACTTTTTTTTTCACATTGCAACCACAAACTAAGATGTCTTATTTAGATTTTTATGTGACTACGCAACACAAAGCCAGTGTGTGAAAGTGAAAGGATACAGCTTCAACTTATACAATGAACACACCATCTACATGAGGGAACACGGTGGTGGCAGGCTCATGCTGTGAAAAAGAACATGGGTGGAGAGATGCTACAGAAGACTCGCTGCTATACTTGCAGTAGCATAAACTAGAGGAAACTATCAAATCTAACCACAGCTGTAGACTTTTTAATTGAGTATAAGCAGAAATAACTGATGGTAAATTTGATAATTGAACAATAGTTTATTTAATTTTTTTTACAAATATTGGCTCCCTCATACATCAAAATGACTTCTAGCCCTCTTTAAATCACTGGTAGTCATCTTTGCATCTTATACAAAGCAACCCCCCCCCCCCCCCCCGAAAAAAAGTCATGGTGGTTTTTATTGCTTGTGCAACAAAATCTGACCCTTTTTAATGATGGTTCAATGCGACTAAAGAACTGTTTCACCGGTAGTGTTTTTTGTGGGTTTTTTTTTTTTTAGGTGTTGCAGATGGAGTAGGTGGCTGGAGAGACTATGGCGTGGACCCATCGCAGTTTTCCAGTACACTGATGAAGACGTGCGAGAGGCTGGTGAAGGAAGGGCGCTTTGTCCCCAGCAACCCTGTGGGAGTCCTTAACACCAGCTACTATGAGCTACTACAGAACAAAGTTCCTCTACTGGGTGGGTAAACACAAACGAGTGGAGAAAAAAACCAAACCCAAGAATGTTAATTAGGTATCGCCCACTATTTGTCCTCTTGTATTGGAGCTGAGCATTAGGGGATTATTTATTCTACAGAAAAACAACCGTCTACTCAAAAGAAACTGGAAACCAATGCCAGGCAGTTTACAGAGCTGTAGGTTTTAACCATTGTTGTGTGGAGACATGCTTTGCCTTGACGTGGAAACAGCAAATTTCCATGTGGTTTAGATCCGAGCTGCATTATCCGGGCCTAGGCGGTTTTCATCTGTTCAGTTTATTGGTGGCTGGACATGGATTTTTGCACTATGACTCACAACAGCCAGAACCCATTAAGGAGTCCTGGGAATGTCCCAGCCAGTATCCCTTTCCTCCTTCGTAGCGTTGCCTCAAAACAAAGGCTGTGCACGCCATGTAACATCAACGAAGGAGCATGAGGGGGAGTCGGGGACCTATCTTTGTCTCGGCAAGTGTCTGTAGTTTTCCACTGAGGACTCACCAGCGGGGCCGGGGAAAACAAGGTTGGGTTGTGCCGTTCTATGTACGGCTGGAGGAATGCTGTTGAGGCAGCCAGCGTGTGTAATTGTTGAGCTGCAGAGAAAGCCTAGAGGCAGAGGACTGAGTCAGAGGGAGCAAAGGCTGGGGGGTTTTGAAGGTTGATCACAGAGAGCATATATTCTGGTGTGCTGGATGAATCACCGGTAGGGTGTGGCCTCACGTTGTCGGCCTGCTCCACCAGCTCTGGTTTCCTCCTCTTCATCTTTCCCGCAGTCACAGATGGGAGTTTACCAAGAAATTGTAAATGTTCAGGCTAACCTCATCATCCCCCAAATGTAGAAGTCACTTAAATACTTGTGTCAAGAAAACTCAGTGCTGGATAGAAATGTTTGTATTCACCTACAGCCGATGGTGTATTTGCATTTTTGTTTTTTTTTGTTTCTTAGGAGCTGTCGCAATTCTGTACATCTTTTGCGAGGAAATTCCTAAGAACTGTGTGTGTGTGTGTGTGGGTCTGTAGGTAGCAGCACAGCCTGCATTGTGGTGTTGGACAGGCAAAGTCACCAGCTGCACACAGCCAACCTGGGAGACTCTGGTTTCCTTGTGGTCCGAGGTGGGGAGGTGGTCCACCGCTCAGACGAACAGCAGCACTACTTTAATACGCCGTTCCAGCTGTCTATCGCTCCACCAGGGACCGAAGGAGCCGTGCTCAGCGACAGGTGAGACGGCCAACAAAGGTCCCTATACCTCAGTCGTGTCGGTTATCTTCTACTCAGACTAATCTAAAAAATATTGACTAATAACTCTTTTTTTCATAAAAACAAACTTGATCAAAGGTAAGATGGCATTAGTTTCTGTTGGGTTAAGATGGGTTGTTAGGGTGTACAGGAATTCTTTAATATATTTGGACAGAGGTTCAGGATTCAATCAGGCAATTCAAAGTGATGCAGTTGTTTGTTTTAAACCCACCACACAGGGTTCATTGCCATCATCCAACTGTTAAACATCTGGCACGGTAAAACATCTTCATTATGATCTGCATCATGGTAACTTAGTAACACACCTAAAAACCATCTGGTGAGGATTTTGGCTTGGACCTTGATTGGTCCTGAGTAGGGATGTGAGAAAATATTAATACACCAATATATTGTGATATTTTATGTCACGATATTGTATTGATATTCAAAAGCATTCCATTTTTAATTTTTAGAATTTGAATGAACCTTTAATGATGACAGTCATCTTTGAAGTAAAATTAAAAGTATGACTGGTAGTTTGTGGTCTTATTTTCACCATCTTCTTCGTTCCAGTGGATCAACTAGATCTAGTAATAAAACTGGATGTGTTAAAGTATGAAACAGGTTGGAGTGTTTAGAATGCAGTGATAGTTTTTCTACTGTTAAATTTAGTTTTATATATCACAATAATATAGTCTTACTCATAGTATCGAAACATATAATGTCTCCCCAGTATCGTGTTACTTATCGTATTGCTAGATTTTTACCTATACACATCCCTAGTCCTGAGCATTGGTGGCCAGTCACAAACTAAAATGTTAGCTTTTATAATTTTTTTATCTGATCACCAAGTGCACACACCACAAGTGCTTGCAGGTCATCCTAACAACAATAACACCATTTGGTGTGGAAGTTGTTAGTGAGGAAAACTCAAAGATAACTATTTTTAGCATCAGTGACATCTTTAAAATAAAGTCAGAGGATACACAGATGCTGTTAGATTAAAATTGTATCTTTTTCTATTTATAGAGGGATTATTTGTTTATCAACAAAGCGGATGCGCGTGCTAATTAGCTCCATTGTTATTTGCAGGTATCTTGCAGTTGCAGTGTTGGTTACCAATGTCAGTGTACTACAACAGTTTATCACCTAAAGTGATCGCTGCAGATTGATTATTTTTCTTCATCTACTCATTCCAGTCACTTCTTCTGATAACTTGCAGCCAATACATCTTTTGTTTGCCTTGAAAGGGGTGCGAGTTGACGGAATTCTATAGAGCTTGCACGTTTTGTTTTTATCGCACAACAAGACACGATCGTGTCTCTTTCTGCAGAACACATTCAAATTCAATTCAAAAATACTTTATTGATCCCAGAGGGAAATTAAGTGTTGGTATAGCTCAAATAATTAGTGTGAATGCTGTAGGCATTCACACTCTTGAGATCCTGTTTCTCTTTATTCTTTATTCTTCTTCTTATTAGTGTGAATGCTGTAGGCATTCACACTCTTGAGATCCTCTCATCATCTTCTGGTTGCTTCCGTACGTTTTTTGAACTTCATCTACTTTTGCATACTTTGTGCTTTTTTAACCATTCAACTTTTCAATTATTCTGCTTATTCTGCTCTTTCCGGCTATATCTTTTGGTATTCACAACCTTTATACTTTTTTTTAATAGTATTCAGCTTTATATGCTTTTTTTGCTCCCATTGAAATGAATGGAAAACCTTAAAAATTCCGCTAAATTTCGTCTGTTTTGCAAAACTAACTACTTCCACTTAGAAACACCATTCAAATCTTAAAATGTAGTCATACTCTTCAGCTATTACTGTATGTTTCGGCTTCTTCCTAACTTGTACAGTTTTCATACAATCCTTCCTCAAGTTTCAGGTCCCGAAATGATCAGATTTCTGAAAATGCATGGATGTCTATGGGAGGGAAGCAATTAAGCTAGAGTGGTCCACTCTAGCAGAATTACACTTTTCCACTTTCCTGATTTTCCACGAACAACTTCCGCTCACTCGCTCATATTTCACTCTTTCTGCACATATTATATATCAAAACATAGGTTATCAATTTTTGATTCAGGAAATGTCACCAAAATTTATGTGACAGTTAAAGTTTTTTGGCAAATCGACCCGAAGCAAAGTGGCTGCACCCAGGAGGGACCATTGGAATACATTGGGACTGAGCAAAAATTAAGAGTACAGCTGGATTCTGACTCATATTCGTAGTCATATCTCATAAACGATGCAACGTAGAAACATGAGCCTTGTGCCAATATAACTTCAGACCTTCCTGACGCTCATGATTCAACAATTTTTTTGATACCTGTTACCGTTTCTCCATAAGTTTTTTTGTTCGAGTGTAACAAATCTGCTCTTCGCTAAAACGGCTCAGATTCAAAAATGCCAAAAATCATGCTCATTTTTACAAAATCACTGCTCCTAGACAGATTGAGGTACACACATGAAACGAACCATGATTCTTCATCAAAGCCTGCTGATATTCACAGTGAAAGAATAATTTCGATAGGCCTTATATTTTCCGAGTAAGAGGATGTAGTTCGGGACCAAGGAAGGTAAGATTAATGTTTCTATCAAATTTATCAACATATTCGACAAAATTTTACGGCTGTAATATTATATTTTCAACAAATTGAGTGATTTGAGAGCGTTCCTCTATCCGTTCCGATAAGAACGGTCCTTTGGTGACGTCGATACGCCTTATGGTTCTTAAGTTATTAAGAGTAGTTCGGAAGCTGCGTTACCTGTTAAAACGGCTGAGAAATTAGGAGACATAAGTGAGGTTCTGTCTCCCCCAGTCACAGCCTGCGTGTGATTGGTCGAAAAATGGCAGGCCTTTTCATGGCTTTAGTTGGATCTCTGTCTTGTAGTAGAAAAGAGAATTGCTATACAATATGGCCTCCACTGTAAAACTGAGGTTTCAGGGTTATTGTAAGACATCTCAAACAACTTGTAGATTTAATACAAATCACTTCACCAGGACTTTTGATTACTCTGTAAAATATGATGATCAATACAGTCTCATAGGTACTAGGCAGGCAACAGCGGCCATTTTACTATTCTAACACCTGGAAAACGGTAATTACTTTTAAATGGTAGTTACACAGACTTGTATGTTTAGACAATCGTAGGCATTATAAATGGAGTAAGATATAGTTAGCTAACTTGCTATTGTTATCCATTATACTAACACTAGCATTTAAGCTAACATTAGCATTTTAGCTAATTTTGACTTAATAGCTAAAGTTAACATACAGAATGAATTGAGATACAGTTAACCAACATGTTAGTGTTTGCCAACATGCTATCTGTGGCATTTTAGCTAACATTAGCATTTTACCTAATTTTAGCTATCATTTGGTTTTTGGGTTGATTTTAACATGCTGAATGGGTTGTTATTGTTAACCAATATGTTTATGTTTGCCAACATGCTATCAATAGTTTTTTTTACTAACCATAGCAATTAAGCTCTTTCAAGCTAACAATGGGGTTTAAGATAATTATTTAATTATTAATAATATTTTAACATACTGAAAGGATTAAGTTTATGGTAACGAACATGATACTGCTTGCCAACATGCTACCAATAGCATTTAGGCTAACACTAGTATATCAATTAGTACCAAACTTTAAGCTAAATTAGCTACTTGTAACTAACACTTCCCTTTAAGCATATTTTTATTATACTGAATGGATTTAATTATTGTGAACCAATATGTTTGTGTCTGGCAACATGCTAACACTAGCATTGTAGTTAACATTAGCATGTTAGCTAATTTTCAATAATACTGGTGTTATAGCTTGTTGTCAATTTACTGAATATAAGTCGTCTTCTTTTAACCAACATAGTTGTCTTTCCCAACATGCTACTACTAGCGTTTTGGGTAATATTTGGAATTTAGCTGATTTTAGGTAACACTGGCATTTTAGCTAATTGTGAGTTTTTCTATGTGGTAGGTTTGGTAGACTACTTTTCTTTATTCTGCTTATTCTGTGCATTACACTTGAGCAAGTCTTCTACAGTTGACTTCAAATACTTCAGGTACTAGGCAGGCAACAGTGACCATTTTACTGTTCCAACACCTGGAAAACAGTGATTACTTTTAAATGGCAGTTACACAGACTGTGTGTTAAGGCAATCTTAGGCATTATAAATGGAGTAAGATATTGTTGGCTAACTTACTATTATCCATTATACTAACACTAGAATTTATGCTAACTTTAGCCTTTTAGCTAATTTTGACTTAATAGCTAAAGTTAACCTACTGAATGGATTGAGATACAGTTAACCAACATGTTAGTGTTTGACAACATGCCATCTGTGGCATTTTAGCTAACATTATCATTTTAGCTAACATCTGCATTTTAGCTAATTTTAGCTATCATTTGGTTTTTGGGTTGATTTTAACAAACTTAATGGGTTGTTATTGTTAACCAATATGTTCATGTATCCCAACATGCTACCAATAGATTTTTTTATTAACCATAGCAATTTAAGTCTTTCAAGCTAACAATGGAATTTTAGCTAATTTTGACTTAACCAAAATTAACATAATGAATGGATTGAGTTAATGTTACCAACATGCTATCTCTAGCATTTAAGCTAAAAAATAACATTTAAGCTAACATTAGCATTTCAGCTAATGTTAGCTAATAATTGCATTTGAGGAAAATTTTAACATACTGAAAGGATTAAGTTCATGGTAACGATTATGTTAGTGTTTGCCAACATACAACCACTAGTATTTAAGCTAAAACCAGTATTACAGTTAGTATCAAAATGTAAGCTAATTTTGACTTGACAGCTAAGGTTAACTTGCTAAAAAGATTTTGTTGATGTTTAGCACCATGTTAGTGTTTGCTACCTTACTACCACTAGCATTTTAGCTAACATTTGCATTTCAGCTAATTTTAGCTAACACTTCCCTTTAATCTTATTTTAATTATTCTGAATGGATTGAATTATTGTTAACCAACATGTTTGCATTTGGCAACATGCTACAATACGCTTCCATACGTTTTTGAACTTCAACTACTTCTGCATACTTTTTGTACTACTTTAACCATTCAACTTTTCAACTATTCTGCTCATTCTGCTTTTTCCAGGTATATCTTTTGGTATTCATAATATTCAACAAGCTAATTGTGACAGTTTTTCTTTGTGGTAGGGATGGCACACTATTTTTCTTTCTTCTGCTGTTGCTGTTTATTAAACTTCAGCAAGTCTTCTACAGTTGACTTCAAATACTTTAGCCATTTTCTGCAAATAAATTCAGCTTACAGCATTCACACTGCATTTTCGCAGGAAATGCAACTTTTTGTAGTTAATTCTTTAAGGAGTTGTAGATGATGATTGCTGCGGGCAGGAAGGATTTCCTGTAGCGGTCTGTATTGGAGCGAAACTGAAGAAGCCCCCGACTGAAGACGCTCTGTTGTTGTATGATAGTCTCATGAAGAGGATGCTCAGGGTTGTCCATAATTTTTTTGATTTTGTGAAGAATCCTTCTTTGCATTATCATCTCCAGATTTTCCACAGTTGTCCCAAGAACAGAACCTGCTTTCTTTATCAGGTTGTTTAGCCTATTTAAATCCCTGGCTCTGATGCTGCTACCCCAACAGATGACGGCGGAAGATATTACACTCTCCACAACAGACTTGTAGAAGATCTGCAGCATCTTGCTGCAAACCTTGAAGGACCTAAGCTTCCTCAAGAAGTACAGTCTGCTCTGTCCGTTCTTGTAGACGGTTTCACTGTTGCGCCTCCAGTCCAGTCTGTTGTCAAGGTGAACTCTGAGGTATTTATACTCCTCAACCACCTCCACTTCTTCTCCCATGATGGAAACAGTGTTTGACTTATCCCTGTTTCTTCTGAAATCTACAATCATCTCCTTTGTTTTGTTCACATTCAAGGTGAGACTATTGTTTTCACACCATGTCACAAAGCTCCAGTTGGGTCCACCAGCTCTCTGTATTCAGCTTATTGTCCATCTCTGATACACCCGACAATTGCAGAGTCATCTGAGTATTTCTGCAGATGACAGGTCTCTGATTTGTACTGGATGTCTGAGGTGTACAGAGTGAAAAGAAATGGTGAGAGTACGGCCCCCTGTGGTGCTCCTGTGCTGCTGACCACCTGGTTTGACACACAAACTTCAGTCTCACAAATTGTGGTCTGTTGGTCAGGTAGTCATTGATCCAGGCGATTGTCAGAAACTCCTGAAGACACAGGTGGAGCCCTCATCAAAGCAAATTAGGCTGGATTGTGTTAAATGCACTGGAGAAATCAAAGAACATGATCCTCACAGTGCTGCCTGCTTTGTCCAGATGACAGTGGGCTGGTTGAAGCAGGTGTATTATGGCATCCATCTCCACAGCGATAAGCAAACTGCAGTGGGTCCTGATACGTTCTTGGTTGCTTACTCAGGGGTGCCAACAGGAGTCTCTCCAGGACCTTCATGATGTGGGATGTCAGGGAAACAGGTCTATAGTCATTGATGACTGATGGGTGAGTACTTTTGGGTACTGGAACAAGGCAGGATGTCTTCCACAACACTGGAACCTTCTCTTGAGTTAGGCTAAGGTTGAAGAGGTGCTGCAGAATCCCACAGAGCTGCTCTGCACAGGCCTTCAGGACTCTGGGGCTGACACCATCTGGACCTGCAGCCTTGTTCCGGTTCAGTTTCTCCAGCTGCCTCTTCACCTGACTTTTGGAGACAGACAAGTGGGAGGGGGGAGGCAAAGGGGGTAGCAGCATTTCCTGACTTGGTTGAAGTCGAACTTGTGGAATTAGAAGAGTCCATGGCTGAGGTGCAGGATAAAACATCCGAGGTGTAACAGGAAAGCTGTTGATCAGAGGAGAGTGGGATGTCTGTTTGGCTGGGAACAGGAGAGGGGGATGCTGAGCTAGTTCCTGAACTGAACCTGTTGAAGAATATGTTCAGTTCATTGGCTCTGTCCAGACTTCCATCTATCCAATCCTTCCTATCCTTAAAACCTGTGATCTTTCTCATTCCTGACCAGACATCTCTGATATTGTTCCTCTGTAGTTTGTTCTCTAGCTTCTTCCTGTATGCCTCTTTGCTGTCTCTGATCTTGACTTTAAGGCTCTTTTTTCTTGTTTAGCAGTTCCTTTAGGTCACTGGTGATCCAGGGTTTGTTATTAGGGAAGCATCTCACTGTTCTGGTGGGGATGATGTTGTCCACACAGAAGTTTATATAGTCAGTCACACACTCAGTCATGGCTTTGATGTCCTCTCCATGTGCTGGGCAAAGAGTCATTCAGTCTGTGGTTGCAAAACAACCCTGCAGGGCTTCTTCAGCTTCCTGTGACCATTTTCTCACAGTTCGTTTTGTCACAGGTTGCCTTTGAACAAGGGGTTTATATTCTGAACAGAGAAAAACAAGATTGTGATCTGATTGTCCCAGAGGAGGTCTTGGTTTGGACATGTATGAATCCTTTACATTTGCATAAAACAAATCCAAGGTCCTGTTTTCTCTTGTAGAGCAGCTGACAAACTGTTGAAATGTTGGAAGTGTAGTAGAGAGCGAGGCATGATTAAAATCACTAGATATTGCCACAAAAGCATTGGGGCGCTGTGTCTGTAGCTTAGCAACAACGGAACTGATGACATCACATGCAGTGTCGGCAACGGCTGAAGGTGGAATGCAAACAACTGCCAAAATTACACTGGTGAACTCTCTTGGTAAATAATATGGACGAAAACTAACTGCCAAGAGTTCGACATCTGGGCTGCAGAGACGACACTTCACAGTAACATGTCCTGGATGACACCATCTGTTGTTGACAAGCACTGCTACTCCACCACCTTTTCTTTTTCTGCTCGTCTTCAGATCTCTGTCTGCTTGTACAGTCAGGAAGCCTGGCAGACAGAAGTTGGAGTCAGGATATGATCCAGCAGCCACGTCTCCGTAAAACACATAACACTGCATTCACGGTACTCTGGCTGAGTCCTTGTAAGGGCTTGGAGTTCATCCATCTTGTTAGCCAGTGATCTTACGTTGCCCATTATGATCGATGGAAGAGATGGCTTGAACTTCCTCTTTGTCTCCTTTTCGTTCCTGCTCTGCATCCACGTCTCCTCCTTATCAACTCATCAAGGATTTGTGGCTTCAGTTGAGGTATTATTTCAGCTTTTGCGATGTTAATCAGCTGCTCCCGGCTGCAAACCACATTGTTGCCATGGTTACGCATCATAACAAATTGTCAAAAAGGGAAAGATTTACAGCAAAAATCCTTCCAGCTTCACAGCACCAAAAACTACAAAGTTTACAGGTCAAAAAAAGGCAATCTTCTTTAAGAAAAAAAAAAAGAGGAACCAATGTACAAAAAACCCAAAACTTAATATGTAGTCAACAGAGCCAATCCAACATGCAGCCACCCAGAGCAGCGCAATTCTAGAATGCGCAGTGGAGCAGAATGTGACGTAAACTGATAATTACTCCATAGTTTAACCGACATAAAAACATAGTTATAACAGAAAGCCCTCCGCCGGAGCGGTCAGGGCAGATCTCATCTGTACTAACAGAAGCACTGACAAATGTGGACGGAGATTTTTTTTTAAACAAGGTGGTGAAAATATTCGTTTAAAAAAAATAAAACTGCTACGTGTGCACATAGCCTTAACCTAAGCTGGGTCCCAGATGGTTCTAATAATTAGAAATCCTTTTAATTCAAAGTATGACAACAAGACCACTCAGATAAAATGTTATCGGTACATATAAAAAAACACGTTTATGATGGGGGGGGAAATATGGCAAATAAAACTGTGCAAATCACAGAACAGCATTTGTCATAATATCACAGTAGTAAGTTGGACACGGCTGTTTTATTGTTAATTACTTGTAGAAAGGAATTGAATGTCTTGCATTATGAAAAAAAGTAAAGGATTAGTAAACTATTTATCTCTGAAAGGAGTAATCTGGATGCTGTAGTTCCTTTTTTTTAAGTTGGGTTTTATTTGTTGATGCCCCTGTCCCAGAAGCTGTAGGACTTACTGTATTAGTTGTTTTTTCAGTGATACAGAGGGAACCAGCTTTGTAACTTTGGGCTGTTTTTAGAGACTCTATTACTGAAAACATTTTTAATTTTGCACAAAGTTTTTAAAAAAGAAGAAGAAAAAAGTACTTTATAGTTCTTAAAGAGGAATCTACTAAGAAGTCTCTGATTGGTCTTCTGTCTTGAAAACTTTTAGTTTTTTTGCATGGGAAGAAAAAAAAACATTTGTAAAGCATAATTTAAACAACCACATGTTTTAGAAGAACTTTGTTCTTGGAATTAATGAGGAATCCTAGATTTGCACTTGGTGGCCAGAAGCTTCAGTTTAGCAGTCTTGCTAACAAGAAACTAACTGTGCCCAGTAGAAGATGCCCTGGGGCCTTTTTAGACAGAAATTTCATTTGTGATTTTTATTTTTTATTTACAATTTTTGGGGGGAGATCTGTGTTTTTCCTTTTTTAGTCTTTGATTTAGTTCCCTAGTTTGCTTATTTTTTAATGGTCACAGCACCATGTTCCTTTGATGCTGTATTTACATATGTATTTGTAAAGAATGAGAAAACTAGACGCTGTTGGCATTTCTGTGGGACACTATTTTCTGCACAGCAGCTATAATGCCGCCTTTGACATCCTGCTAAGACAGTCAGGATGCAAACACGACAAAAGAGATGATCTGAAACGGAACCGCTCTGCAGAGCTTTTAGTCTAGCTTGTATGTCCCACATGTGGTGCTGTTCGCTGCGTTGTAACGGCGCCGGCTCAGGGGGCCACGTGCTGCCGTGTCTCGTTGCTGCGGCGTGCCAAGAAGCAGCACTGTAGACGTCAGTGGAGCTCAGGATGTTTGCCAAGCTTTCCCTCTTACCCCGGTCAAAGTCTGTGTGGGCTTATGGGCAGAACGAAGCGTCCACAGTCAGACCGGCTGCCAGCAGGCTCAGACGCCTTTTCACTTGTTCATCTTAAATCCAGTAGATTATTTTAAGACTCTTAAAACGTGATTCTTAGAAAACTGGCAAAATGGGAAGCATGGATAAAAGTAGGCTGCATGACTATTAACTCTAATGGACCGGAATTTAGTTTCTGCCAGTCTACTATATGTTGTCCTGGAAATTTCAGTCTTTATTATTGAAGATTTAATCAGCACCATACAGAATATAGCAGTAGATCAAACTCCTAGTGAAATAACAGCACCTAGTTAAAGAGGTCAAGGGTCAAAACTAGGGATGCACGATATATCGGCATCAACATCGGTATTGGCCGATGTTAGGCGGTTTTTTAACATATCGGAATCGGTCCGATAAGTAACAGAGGGCCGATATTAACAACCGATGTTTATTTATTTCCATCTTTTTGATGCTTCTCTGTGTTTCGGGGGGGGGGGGTGTTATCCATGTGGTGTTTGTTTGGTCATGTGACAGCAATAGTGATGCGGCGCAGGAATGTGGGGGTGTTTTAACTCAAGCAGAGGAGCGATGTAGATGGTGTGGTTGATTTTCCACGGTGTCAAAAGTGTAGGGAAATATACCGTATACCATATCGGTGCGTATCGGTTATCAGCCATAACAGCGGGATTAATATCGGACATCGGTATCGGCCCAAATTTTTCATATCGGTGCATCCCTAGTCAAAACTGAACTAAAAGCTCCTGATTAATATCTGCATATTTATTTAATTTCCCCCTGAGATCAATAACGTATTTTTGAATTGAATTTATAATCAAACAGGGTGTAGTTATCGGGTTTTAGTTCTTTCTGCCTTTAAGAAAACTGACTTGGTCTTAGTGAAGCTGTATAAAAAGAGAATAATAAATTTGTTTCATATTCATTCATTGCTGACTACACTATCTCTGTTCCTTTCAGAGCTTAAAGGCCTTTCAGTCTTTTTTTTTTTTCTCACTTCATAGAAAATGCAGCACAGGACAGGTTGTTCCTGGCTCACTGTGTCCTGAGATATTCCAGACACCTTTTATATTGGATCATATTCATAACTGCATAGTGGGGGCATCTTCCAGGAAGCAAATATGACACTGCTAGTCTCTGCCTCTACGGCAACGGAAGCCCTTAATGTTGTAAAAGACCTGGCTGTCCTTTCTAAGATCCCATGTGACAGTTCCTTGGATAAAGATTAAGTTTCCATAGCCTAAGTGAATCATTTTGAGCTCTATCAATGCAGTTTCAAATGCTGGAATTGACTTTTTTCCCCAGAATACAGGCGAGGTTAATTGCATTTATCATGTTAGATGGGGTAGGGATGTGATAGTTATTGCATTCTCAGCTTTTCTGGGGCTTCTTAGTTGGTAGTACTCTATATGAAACTACATCTATCATCAAACACTAAAATGACTGTGCTCCATGTCTGAATTTGTGTGCTTGCAGCCCAGAATCTGCAGACAGCTCCTCCTTTGACGTGCAGCTAGGTGACATAATCCTCACCGCGACCGACGGCCTGTTCGACAACATGCCTGATTATATGATCCTCCAAGAGCTGAAAAAACTGAAGGTAAGGGACAGACATGGTCGGCGCCGAGTCTGAACCCAGAAGAAAGACGTAACGCTTGCTTTTGCTCTTGCTCATCAGAACTCAAACTATGAGAGCATTCAGCAGACTGCCCGCAGCATTGCAGAACAAGCTCATGTTCTGGCATATGACCCCAACTACATGTCACCTTTTGCACAGTTTGCATGTGACAATGGACTGAATGTCAGAGGTAAGTTTCTCAGTACCTTGTTTAAACTTACGGAATATACTGAACTGCAACCGCCAACACAGTATCGGGGTGCAATATTACACTGCTTGGCTGCAGTTATTTGACTGGTTTATTTTACTTCTTGCGTCATGCAGTAAAACTCAGCTTGCCACTTGTATATTTGTCCAGTTGGATGGACTTTCACTCTTCCTTTACGACCACACCAGATTTAGATCTTAGTGAACAAGATGCTAAAGCTTTCTGACATCCTGATGACATAAAAAAAAGGAAGTGAGAAAAATGTGGGTTAAACGCAACTTATGTTTGTACAATTGCAATATTTAACAAATAACATTGAAATGTAATGTTTCCCTTGTACAGTGCAGTTTTACTGTTTTTAAAACGAAGAAACCACCATTTTAAAGCATCTTATATTAGCGATTGGCATGGATAGCAGGATCAAAATAGTATTTGTGATCATCTAGATTATTGGTTAACTTTGAGATGTCCGTTGGCTGCCAGCATTTTCAAAAGTTTTATAACAGAAGCTCAAAATGATAAAACAGCACTGTTACTATTCTCCGTAGAGCCTTCCTGTTATCTGCTAGTCTCGTGCTCGCCGTCTGAACATTTGTCGCTACATGTTGTAGAAAAGTGTTTCTTACATCTCTTGTAATTGAAACATTTTACCAATGCATATAATAGCTTATTGTTTTCCTAATTTCTCAGCAGCTGCATTCACACTGAAGAGTGTTGTTAATGCCTCTTAGTATTGTGTGTTTACTCTCACTGGTTAGGGACAGACAAACTGAAATTGGCTGATTACTTGATGTGTCATAAGTCAAATATTATCTTTTCCAGAGAAATGGCTCATGAGATAATTTTTTCTGTCATGGTTTAGAAATATACTTTACTACTACCATCCTAACTGGTTGGGGTTTTTTTTGTGTGTTTGTGCAGGAGGAAAGCCAGACGACATCACAGTACTGTTGTCCATCGTGGCAGAATACACAGACTAGAATCTGTGGGATGTTGGGAATTTGCCTCTGGAAGTGATGAACTGCTTCTATTCCTGCTGGCCAGGATGTAGGTTTGACATCCGATTCTTCCTCCACATCTACAGGATCTACTCCACTGAAGATCACCTTTTTTTTATTCTCCCATTTAAAGATCCTGACAGTGAGAGGTCAAATTATGCAACCACAAAAAAGAGGCCTAAAACATACTTTGGACTGTTGGCATCTTTGTAGTTTTCCACTGCTCACTTGCTAATTCCATTGCCAAGGATCAGCAGTCATTGGGCCGGTTTGAGGTGAAGTGTCCTGTGTGAGGTCAAGTCACCCCTTTCCTGATAGGTGGCTGGGGTTCAATGCTAGGATGTAGCTGTTAAATGGCTGCAACCTGAGTCGCCATAAGGGAAATAAAAAAGTGCGTAGTAGGTTGGAAGGGAATGGCAGCATTAGGGCTCAATAACCAAGCTGCGTTTTGATGATGTCGAAGACTTTCACCGAAAAGGGAGCAGATGTTCGATAGCACGATGTGGCTCAGTGGTTTGTTCAGAGTCATGTGACACTGACGCATCTGTGGGCGGGCTCATCTCTAAAGACTTCATATTGACGAGTGGCAGCTGCCTTTTTCTCACCGGTGCGATTGGAGTCCCCCGTGTATTTTGTTACTGAGTGGAAGGAGCGTTTATAGTTCGAAAGCCTCTTAAGATCTACATGATGTATATATTTGTTGAAGTGATGTCCTCCCTTTAATCTTACTGCTGCTGAGTGAACTCTTGTTACGAATGACTGGTGGTGTTAAGTTGGATGTCAAGGCGCCAGACTACTCCATATCCACTGGACTTAATTGGTCTGGAGGCCTTAAACACGCACAGCTAAAAAAGAAAAAGAAAAAAGCTCAAGTTGGTCAGGTGACCAAACATATTTTTGTAACTTTTAGAGTGATTGTTGGCTGCTTCAGGGTAGCTTCGGCTGATTGGTTTCTCTTTTCCCTCCCTTCTGCTGTAGAGTCCAAGTAGGTTTTAATAGTGACCATCGTCGTCTTTCCATTACACCGCCACGAGATTTGCACTAGGGTGTGTTCTGTAACTTTTACCTTCACTTAGTAAGATGTCACTGTAAGGTCCATATGATGTGCCTTGTATCAGGAGTTGATACTGGCAAACATGTTCTCAATTCCTCTCCCAAATGAGCGCAGAGCCCCTAGAACTGTAAAGTAGCCATACAGTTGAAACGGCTCTGCTTAAAATCAACCACTGTGTGTTAGGTCAGGATCTTGGGGCTGTGATAACGACATCCCATGGATTTTGTTTGTCATTGTTTACAATTTGCACTAATTAGATAAAATTTAGATGTTTTGTTTTTTTCAGTCCTCAATAAATTGGGGTTGACGGTAAAGGGCTGCAGAATCGGGTATTTTAAGATGACGACCGGGGTGGATCAGATTCTGGCAGGAGATTTAACAGAAAATGGAAGTGGTGTCGTTCTCCCCAGGACAAGCTAAACAGTATTATTTCTCTCAGTCGATTGGTTCCATTCTCATGTCTCACACCTGGATAAACGCTCTCCCTCTTAGCCTCTCATCAAGTTCATCTTTGACACACATTTGGTCAACCGGAGGATAGTGTACAGTTAAATGCAAATCTGAATTCTGTGGGGAAAATAGAAATCTGTACAATATTTAAATAAAGATAATAGTATTTATTTAAAAAGTTGTTTCGACCATCTTCTGTTTACAAAAGTTACTTGTTGTCATTTGAGGTACTTTTTTTTTCCTGACTCCTGCTGGCCCAGAGGCCTTCAGTTTACCTCTGAGGTTGGGTTGTGGATGAACAGAATCACATGAATTCAGGAACACGCTGTACAACATTGGTCGTCCCACATTCCACAGGCGGCAGGAACGCTGCTAGTTTCCAACAACAGACAGGTGTGCCAACATTGTTTTCACAGACAAAACCAAGAGCAGTCACCATGCCTAGGACATCAGGGATCAGAAACGTGTTCAAGATTATAGTAAATTAGACAACTGAAAAAAAATGTTACAATAACGTTAACAATATTCTTTAAATATTTAAACAGCTTAATCATCTGTTTAGAATTGTAATTCCATGAAAATGCTGCCTTGTTTTGAGCAGAAATCACAAGTTATGACGAATCAGTAATCTGTCACAGTGAAGGGCTTCTCGGATTGTTGTCATCAGTGTTTTCTTCATCACTGTAACATGCCAGAACAGGCAGTTGGGAAGCACAACCACCGTCATGTTGCTCCGAGGACAAGGCTTTGAACAGAAGGGAGCAGATCTAGAAGGGGGGAAAATCAGCCATCAGCTGATAACATCTCTGCTCAGAGAATTTACCTAAATACTTCTAAAACTGCTAAACTAATTCTGTTAACGGCATTATAAAACACTCAAAGTCAAATAGGATCAAGGCTTCTCACATTTCTATTTTACAACCCTTTTTATTGTAGTTTTTTTTTTATGAACTTTTTGACACCGTTTAAGTGTAGCAGCTTACATGTAGGAACTGCAGAGGAGGCGGTTAAAAGACAAGAAGCCTGTAAGGATGGCTGCTAGCAGATAGACCTGCATGCTGCTGGCTACAACTTAACATGAGAGGATGACAAAGACAAAACTTGGTCACCAGTTGGGGCCTAGCATGCTGAAAATCACTGGATTTCTCAGCGCATCTTAACATAGTCTGTGGCGTCTCCAAATTCACTCAATCTGTATCTGATACCGTTTTCAAACTTTTAGGTGCAGAAACACAAGTTCTGATTTTGGGCTACAAAAGCTTAAAAACTTTAAGAAGCCTCTCTTCATTTCCTCTAGATTGTCCTAGCTTCTTACACTGGATGCAAATTAGCTGCAAGTCTAGCTTTTCCTAAACTCCAGATTGAGCTCTGGACATTCAAAGTAGATCATCTCAGCCATTGTTCGATGACTGACTTTACTCGAGTACCAAATGTTGTGACCAGTTTAAAAAAACTTTTTTAATGGGGGGTAATACTGCAAATAACAGGAATAAAATCAGGTGTCATGTAGAAGTCAAACTTCTCTATCAGTTCAAGTTAAAAAAAAACATGGCGGACCAAACTGAAACCAGGTAGATATCCCATTGAAATGACTCAACAAACAGGAGTTCATTACCTTGGTGGATGCAGGGCTGGTGGTGGCGCTGGGTACACCAAGGCAGGTAGAACCAATCATCTGAGGGTAAAGATGCGTTTGTTTGGGAGAGCTGATTACAGGGCTGCCCTGGCTGGATGCAACCAGCTCATCAGGAATGTGATGATGCATGCTGCTGGCTCCCTCAAACACGTCCACAGGTTGAGCTGACCTGGAAACACAAGGTGCGTTCGACTGTCGACCTGACCGTATCCACCCTCCATAACCACTGCACTGCTTCTATGGAGAGCGATCGCGTCACGTCTCTGTGAAATCTGACTCATGAGCATGCGGATTATCGCTGAGGACAGGCGCTTGTTAAACTAGCAAATGTGACGAGGTATGTGGGGAAAATAAGGAAGATATTCAACAAACAAGAACTGTTTTCTCACTGGCCTCTGGCTGTGCTGCTCACAACAGTTTAATCAGTGCAACAAGAAACAACCCTCTGCATTGGAAAGCTTATAGTTGCAATATCATTATTGCATAATGCAATGTCGATAATTATTACGATTAACCCACATTTGCCTGATGCTTTTTCTGTTTCTTCATCAAAAGGTCCAAGCTCTTTCTGAGCTTTAGCATCTCAGCTAATAAAATCCATCAAGGGCAGAGAAAGTCTACTCAAAATGTTGAGCGGAATGTTTATGTCCGGCACTCGACGTTCTGCAGCACAACTTAAAAAAAATAAACAGGACTCCCAGCTATCATTAAACTCTATTTGGGAACATTAATGGTTTCTCATTCAGCTACAGTAGATGAAGAAAGATGGACCGACCCAAACCTCTGTCAGCGAACGCATCTTTCGACAGCAATAAGGTCCATAACACGCTCTGCACTGAACTGAATGACTCGCCTGAAACAATGTCAAGCTGAATGGAAACATCACTATTAGAGGAAAACCAGCTGACTCCTTATTCTGAATGTTGATGAGAAGGGATTTTCCCAACAGCTGCCCATGCTGCATTCAAGTACAGCTGGGAGACTAGCCTGTCAAAATATCAAAACTACTCCTAAGAGATTTAAGCATGCTTTATTCTCAAATATTGGCAAAATATGATTTAAACATTTCAAAACATGAACATAAGCTGTTTTCAAGTGGTGATATTGTTTTCTACTCTGGCTATGTCTGCTTGTGCCATTTTATTTTTAATTCAATCAAATCTCCTGTCAGTTCTATACTTTAAATTTTATTATGTTCTATAACTTAAAAAAAAAAAACTTGAAAGGAAGGAATTTAAGAAAATAGGTTGTTTAATGCTGATCATATTTTTCTTGATTAAAGTGTACCGAAAACGTACCGAACCGTGAATTTTGTGTACCGTCATTTATTAAGCTCCCTGCTAAAGAAAAGCACCTCCATAGAATTATGCTGCCACTACCAGTTCGATGTTGCGTGACAAAATGTGGAAAGGAGTAAAAGAAGAAGCCAGCTTTCAAATGTTCCAAAACAACCTCTTGCTGTTCTAATCTGCTCCAAGGCCTCTGAGATAGCTGGCAAGCAGGTATGAATAAAAAGGGATAGGGAGATGGAAAGATTAAATAGTTTATTTACCCAGAAGGGGGTAATCCAAGCACCTTGTTATTGCATTATGAGCATCCATATTAAGAAGGGCATAAAGTGTTTATAAACTATTTGTTTCACATGAATGTCAGTTACAGTATTTTTGGTTTATATGTTAGCAGCAACCTTAATGTCAGATGGACTCCACTAGGGAAAAAAAAAAAAAAAACTCAACCTGCTAATGACCAAGGAAGACTGAATTAGATCTTGTGTCATAACAACCACCCGGAGCCCCAAAGTGGAGTTAGAAAAGAGTGAGCAGGCTAGTAAAGCAGGACAGTGACACCAGGCTAGCATAGAGGAGATGAGCCGATTACAGAGCGTCTCACTGACGGGACGGCCTTCTAACCTACGCTTTGCCCTATTTTTCCTCACTCGCAGACGTTAGACTGGCTGCAGTAACGCTATACCCTATTAGGAGGCTAAAACCAGCCAATGAGGGCAACTAGTCTTGGTGGAATGCCAAGAGTGAAGGTCAGATAAAGTCACGGAGGGAATACTGAAATACGGAGCCTAGCAAAAGTATTTACACCCCCATCAACCTTGTCACTTTACAGTTACAGGCTGGAATTTTATTCATTATAGATCAACATAAGGCAGTAGTATTTATGAAGTGGGCAGAAAATGATTACTTTTTTTTTTTAATGCTTACAAATAAAAATCTGATAGGTGTGGCAGCCCCCTTTGCTATTAAACCCTTAAAATGTCAAGTCCCCCAGTTACCTTTGGAAAACCACTTATTTATTGAGTCTACCTACGTGTAATTTAATGTCAGTCAAATCCAGCTGCTCTGTGAAGGCCCCAGATGTTTGTTTGAGAACATTAGTGAACAAAGATCATTGTGAAGACCAAGGAACACAGCCGACAGGTAGGGGATTAGGTTGTGAAGAAGTTTTAAGTAGGGTTGGATAAGAAGCTTTCAACATTTCCCCAAGCTTTGTTCAATCCATGATCTGAAAATGTAAAGAGCATGCCACTACTACACACCTACCAAGATGTGTCACCGAAACTGGCAATGGGCGACTGGACAGAAATAATCAGGGAAGCAGCCAAGAGGCCAGTGGTAACTCTGAGGGAGCTGCAGAGCCCAACAGCTCAGGTGGGAGAATCTGTTTACCCGACAAGTATTACACTAATCTGACCTTTTTATGAGCGTAGTTGAACGAAAAAAAAAAAGTCAGTTTGCAAAGAAGGCCGTATGAAGTCCCATTTGCTGTGAGCCATGTAGGAGACAGAAAACCTGTGGAAAACGTGCTCTGGTCAGATGAGACTAGAATATGCTCTTTCGGCCCACATCCAAAACACTATAAGTGGCAGTAAACACAGCATACCAGCCTAAAGTCACAACCCCTTATTATGTCACATGGGTGGTGGGAGCATTATGGTGTGGTGTGCTTTTAATCCCAATGGACAGCCAAGCTGGTCAGAGTTGGTGGGAAGATGGAGGACACTATACGGGGCGATCCTGGAAGAAAACCTGAGGTAGAGGTTCACCTTAAAGCAGAACGACTACCCTAAACATCCAGCCAGAGCTACAATGGAATGATTTAGATCAAAGCATGTTAATCTGTTGATCCAGTCAAAGTTCAGATCTGAGAAATCGACACTGCAGATGTTTTCTATCCAAGCTGAATAAGTTAGATCCCAAAGACTAACTGGAGACTAATCTCTTCACAGCATCATTTTCATTAAACATAATTGCAAATTACAATAAAGTCACAACAGAAACCATTGACGTCTGTGGCTGTAACATGACAAAATGTGTAAAAGTTCAAGCCCTATGGCTACTTCTGCAAGCGATGTATGTTCTCCATGGTAGGTCTTAAAAACCAGTAAATGCCACAGATGTGACAAGGACAGAACCTGGTCAGAATAACACCAAAACAAATCTGACCTGTGCTAGTTTGCTGCTTGTTCAGTCAGTGTTATCACTGACACTATTAACAGTCCTGGAGCTGGAGCTGGCGCTGCTTTTTACCTGGGTGTTGTAGGGGTTAGAGGTTCTGTTGGTTGAGAACGGTCCCTGCTTTCAGAGTCCACCAGAGTAGCCAGCAGCACAGTGGCCTCAAGGACCGTGTCTTCCACAGAGAAGCACACGGGCCTGAAAAATGGAAATAACACTAGCAGATACCCGACAGGGAAGCTTTACCACAAATAGTATGAGAACGCCCAAAACCAGCAGTCAGAGCAGTTTGGACGCATTAGCAGGTCCTGTGTTTCAGAACCAAACAGGTGCTGTAACTTTAGAT
Source organism: Valencia hispanica (assembly GCA_963556495.2). Lineage (NCBI taxonomy): Eukaryota > Metazoa > Chordata > Actinopteri > Cyprinodontiformes > Valenciidae > Valencia > Valencia hispanica. The sequence continues at coordinate 11,797,615 of OY747704.1, forward strand.
ATAAATGCATGTCAAGCTAAACAAAAATGGTGAGACTTACTTTCCTGCTGCATCAAGGTAAACAACACTGGAAGGCTGTGAGACTCTGCAAAGGACAAGATTCCCTGAAAAATTGAACAAACGACTTACCAAACATTAGAGAGGCTCCTCTGTGTGCATGCCATGTCTACATTGATTAGGATAAAGAAAATATAAAAGATAAGATTTCTGACTCGAAGCAATCTGCTGGGATTCCTTTGATAGAAAACGTTGAAACTGATTGGAATGTTTAATTTGAAATGACTTGTTAAGTGCCTTGAGGTGACAAAGTGTTGTGAATTGGCGCTATATGAATAAACTGAATTGAAAAGCATCAATGCTTAATAACTGTGACTGACTAAAACTCGAAGCCTTTTTTCTCCCGTCCAGGGCAAATTATCGAACACCGAGAGGAAGGAGAGGTTGAGGCTGGCTAACGAGGAGTCTCCCAGCGGGGAGCTCAACAAACATTCCAGGACATTAGGGGAAAAGAGCTGCTGAGGGTAATGCAGGTCAGGTCTCACTGACTGGACTAGTACAGAGAATGTCCATTCAAGTTCCCAAATGAAATATAAACATTTGTTTATTCAGATAGCTATGATAAACCAAGCTGCCTTTTTAGATGTTCCTATTTAGAAAAGGACAACATGCATCTGATAGATTCAGTGCTTTACAGTTATCTCATATTGACTGCAACAAGTTGAGTTTAGTCATTTTAGATTGAAAAGCTGGAATAAATTGTGCACTGCCATCATAAACACCTATCACGTTTCAGTGAAGTGGTGCATCACTATAGCAACTCTATCTGGGCAAATAAAAAAAGAAAGAGTCAAAAACACTGAGGAGGGAAGTTTACAAGGAAGGTGACACAAAATCTTGACGGTCCAGATTACATCACCAGACCTATCACCTCTTACACAGGAAACGTCCCTGATGGGGACATGTTTGTCTCTTCAGACACATACGTGCTGTTGCTCTACAGCACATTTAAACACGGATCAGAACCACACCAGGTAGTGACAAAATAAAGAGAGCCTGCTAAAACAGCTCACTTACCCTCAGCTCCTTCAGACAGAAAGTTATGTCAGAGTCCAGCCCGATCTGAACGTAGTCGAACTCGTCTGGGTGTAAGGACATCTCTGTGTACGTCGTCTTCATGGGAGCTGTCACACAAATACATCCGAGTACTTCTATTACAGCTTAAAGAAACTAGGGGGGGGGCTTTCTGTCTGTGGAACAGTTTGCCTTTCGACTTGGCTTTGCTGACTCTCTGGATGCTTCTAAAAAACTATTTAAAATCATTTATGTTCTATCAAGCGTTAATGTCGTGACTTTATTGTGTATCTTTTTATTTGTTTCCTTTTATGTGTAATTTATGTTTGATTTATATTATTACTTTATATTATATTACTCGTTCAGTCAAGTGAAGAGGGGCTAAGAGAAATTGGCCTCTTTTTCATGTATTTCTTCCATGAGGAAATAGAAAATCATGAATAACTAATTAGAAGTTCAGAGAAACTGTAAATGACTAAAAAGTAAAGTACAATTTTAAGAAACAAAATTCTATAAAAGATGGATTTGTTAAAAGGGGAAATTGCATTATTTTTACAAGGGGGAGCAAACCGATTTGTCCATGTCTGTACACGATAAAAGTTCCCGTCAAAACTGTTGCAACAGCAACTTTTATCACCTTCTGCCGTGTCCAATTTATCCCCGAGGTTAAAGTAAAAGACACGACGATGTTAGCTCACCTTTGCCATCCTCCTGGTAATTTCTGAGAGTGACTTTCATTGGAGTGATCGACAGAGTGATTTCCTCCTGAAACAGGGGAAAGTGTATCACCATATCAGCAAGAAGCCTGCAGGAGCAGAGAACAAAACAGATGCATCAGCTTCTGTTCACTTAACTAAAGGTTCATTTCCAAATTGTATGTACTTTTACTAGTTTATCTCCAGAAAAGCAGAACTAGAATACACAAAGATTCCAAGTGTGCTTTGGGACATTATTCAGATTACCAAAAGGTGGGAGAAATATATGGAGGACTGATCTTGTCAAAATTGAAAATAAATAAATAAATATAAAAATAAATAAATACATTTGGAAATGCCATTGGAAATAAGTAACTAAATGCGGAAATAAATACAAAAATTAATTTGAAAAGGCAACCAGAAATATATAAATAAAAGTGGAAATTAAAAGAATATTGGAAATAAATGTGAAAACACAATTGTTTTGTTTTTATTTCCACATATATTTATTTTCATTTTATTTTCACATTTATTTACTTATTTCCAGTTGTCTTTCCAAATGTATTTGTTTATGTTTTTATTTCGACATTTGTTGATTTATTTTTATTTTAGTGTTTTCATTTTGGCAAGATCAGTCCTCCATAGAAAGAATTCTGTATTGGATTGACCAATAAAATAATCTTAATGAATCAATCACAGAAACCTAATAAAAATAAAGGGGAATAAAAATATTTTGAATGGTTCAGTTTAGTCACAGATGCACTAAAATGTTCTGGGCTGACTGCACTGTAGAAAGTAGTATAAACAGTGTAATAAAGAGCCAGAGATACACTAAGCCTGCAGCTATGGATTGATGAATGGATCCAAACAGACAAACTAATAAATTATCAAATGCTAACCTGGCAGGAGCCTTCAGCACATTAGGACAGAGGTGTGAGGCAAACACGGCCTGCAGAGCCTCACTTTCCTGGAAATGTATGTTATGGGTTTTAATGATACCTAGAACAGCAGAGACAAGGTAAGAGAAAGGAACACACTGCCACCAAGTGTCCAGAACATGCAAAACAGTATCTGCAGAAAAGGAAATCTAGCAACACATTTGAATAGAGTAATAAACAGTAACTTTGTTAATATCTACAAAACAAATACAAACATGTTACATTAGATTTCTTTCATTTATGTAGAGCTAGGTTATTGTCCCAAATGGAGGGTTTCCTACCATGTCTGCAGAAAAACTGGATCATCACTCTGTCAGTGGCCGTGCTGACTGATAGGTGACATCGTTCCACACTGCGCTCAATGGAGGACAGACACCGAAACAGTGGCAGCACCGACTTAAAAACAAACACACGAGTTCAAAATTTTTACTTCTTGATTATATAACCACAAGGCTGTGATGAGATATACAGAGAGAATGTTCTAGGAAATCAAAACAGACGATCACTTTTTTCCTTTATTTACAGAGTTAAAGTTACACAAAAACAGGTGGGGGTTAAATAATTGAGTCCTGGTTTGACTTGTCTATACAACAGATTTTTAGGTAGGGCTTCATTTAAAGTGATGGAAATGGTAAAGAAACCTTGAAATAGCCCTTTTAGACTTTTCACAAATACAATACATAATCACAAACTATTATTAAGCAGAATAGATTTACCTTCATGAGCAGTTTGCATTTGATTGCTCCACTGCCCTGCTGGGATACCGATCCCAAGCTGTACTGCTGGAAGAACAAGGGTGAGAACAGGAAACAGCCATATGCCGATTGAGCAGAATTGACTGATCTGAGAGCCAGCTTTGGAAACGGAGACAAAGACAAAATGATTAGGACAAAATGTGAAACACATCTAAAAAAAATAACCTGAAAGGGAAAAATAGTCTAGAATGGTCAAGAGAATATTTATTCAAGGTCTTTCTTTTTTAATGAAGTTTGTGTACAGTCAGAACAAAAAGAGAAACATACAGGAAACGTGCTGCTTATAAACTGAGACCCCAGACCCCACCCATCTGCCAGATTTAAAGAAATGCAAAAGAGAAAAAAGTGGGGTTAAATTAGACAGGGTGACATTAAAATTTATATACATACACTATTGTACAATTTATCTTTCCATTTATCAAAAAATTTCATAAATGATTGCGATGCGGTGTAGAAGCTGGCTGTAGATCCTCTGAGGGAGCATCTAATCTTTTCCAGTTTAAGATACTGCATAACTTCTGTAATCGATTGTGAACATGAAGGAGACAAAGAGTCTTTCCAATGCAACCCAAGTCTCCTGGCTAACAGAGGACAAAACACTGTCGTTTTCAGCTAATGTCCATTCAGATGCCTGCCCTGCAGGACAGTACCAAATAGAGTAACAAAGGGACATGGATCAAATGGCTCTCCTAAAATTTTAGCAAAAGCAGAGAAGACTAATTGCCAGTATTGATCCCACATAAAACATGTCCAGAACTTATGTAGAAGAGTACCAGCAGCCTGTTTACATTTACATTAGTCTTTGATGAGTGTAGTCAATGTACAATTTTAAAGTGACGTTGGTAAAATGACGGTGACTAAATCCTTCTTATAATGTTCCCCTGAGATTTTAACATTTAAATCATCATCCCACTTTACTTTTAGATGATTAAGAGTGGTTAAGATGTGTTGGATTATTTTGTTCTATTCCCCCCAAAGTTTCGTAATAGTAAGTGTCTAAAAAAAAATTAGATTTGGGGTATTGAAACCTTCTTTACCAGCTGCTCGAAAGAGGCCAAATTCTTTGTGATACAGATGTCCTGAAATGACAGAGTACCATTCTTACACCAAACCTGAAAGAACTCCATCTAACAAGGAGGCGAACATGTGGTTTCTAGTAATTGGTGCCTGAAAGTTTTCCTAAACTGATTCCAAATGCAAGTTTATCAACTGGATTAGGCGTGTAGTAGCAGGTGTGGGCGTGGCTTTTGCAAGACGTTCTTTCTAATACTTGGATTTTTCTTGTTCCAAATAAACTATAGTTTGTCTAAAGAGCTGAATAAATGTGTCAAATGAATATTTACTATATTGTGTAAAACAGGTGATATCCTTAAACTACCCTTTTTAAGAATAGGATAACTAGAAAGGCTTACCCCTTTGACCATGGGATCCAGCCACAGCTCGTCTCCAATCCGTGAAAGCGCATGAATAGCCTTACCAAGGGCTGTGAAACAAACACCAAAACAGTTTATAGTTAGCACCATACTCCTATTCAGGTTTTTTTATATATATAGGCTATGTCAACACAATTTAATAACTTTTTCTGTCTGGCGACCCCTAGCAACTGCAGGCTTTAGTTAAGTAATTAACATAGAACCTTTGCTAGCTTACTTGGCTAAATAAGTGATCAGCAAAGCTAAGTTCATTTTAGCCGGGCTAGCATTAATATAACTGATAGAAATCCCTATTGAAGTCTATTTTTAAACGAAATGGTCTCATATATATTCGTCCATGTTATTACAACCTTTCACACAGTTCCCTTCAATAACGCAGTTCATATTTAGGAACAGCAGATAAACTAACTGGCTAAATTATGAGCGCGAGCGCAGATGAAAACGAGACCGGATGAAGCACGTGGACCACTCGTTAGATCTGAAAAACAGACTAAACAGCTAAAAACATGGAATTAATAAAGACCCAACAATACAATTTATGAAACAAATGTAGTTGGATAAATGTAGTTTCTTAAACAAATTTCTTAAAGGAGACATTTGAATGCAGGACCATTCTAGTATTGGATTCTTTTTTTGACATAAAAGCAAATAAGATGTTTTTCAATGTTACTTTGAATAAAAATCTGAAAAGTAGGCCATGCATATACTGGTAAATCTCAAAACATTTCAATGTCCTGAAAAAGTTCAATACTTTTGTCATTCATTAAAAAAAATAATAATTCAATACCCAAAGTGAAATATTTCACAGCTTTAGTTCTTTTCTTTTCTCCATGTTGCTTTAAGACCATTGTGAAGTTTCCACACTCACTGATGATTTTGGGTGTCATGTCGTCTGAAGTCAACGGAACCATCTATCAGGAAAATTAGAGCCATTCATGTTTCCTTCTGCCAACAAATCTTATAGAGATGTTACAACGACTTTCAACTCCCTCCACAGATTCTCCATTGGATTGAGGTCTGGAGACTGATTAGGCCACTGCAGAACCTTCAAATTGTTTTTACGTAGCCACTACTTCGTTGCCCAGGCGTTGTGTTTGGCATCATTGTCTTGCTGGAAGATCCAGCCACGTTTCACCTTCAACGCTCTCAGTGATGGAAGGTTTTTGTTCAAAATCTCACAATCCATGGCCCCATTCATCCTTTCCTTAATACAGATCAATCTTCCTATCCCCTTTGCAGAAAAGCAGCCCCACAGCATAATGTTTCCACTCCCATGCTTCACAGTGGATATGGTGTTCTTGGGGTGCAACTCAGCATTCTTCCCCCTCCAAACACAGCAAGTGGTGTTTATACCAAAGAGTTATATTTTGGTCTCATCTGACCACGTGACATTCTCCCAGTCCTCCTCTGTATCAGCCAGATGCTCTCTGGCAAACTTTAGACAAGCCTAGACATGTGCTGGCTTAAGCAGGGGGACTTTTCGAGCGCTGCAGGATTTTAATCTTTGATGACATTAATAATAGTAACACATTGGTGTAGATTCTCAGTCATCCAGGACATGATAATCTTGAGAATTTAAATGAAGGCAACTGGATTTATGTTGCCAAGATTGCTTAGTGCTTAGAAGCCCACATAACCTTGATAGCCTTGTTAGGAATAACGATAGCCTCATTAGTGATCTTAACAACACTAACTTTAGATTTATAAATCTGATACTCCCAATCCAGTTTTCAGAACTGAAGAAGCCTCTTTGGATGACAGACGAAATGTTTTCAAGACAACAAGAAAAGTCCAGTTGCCTTCATTTAAACTCTCAAGATTACTAATAGTAACCTTTGTTACTGTGCTAGAGCGCTGTAAGATGGTCAACCTTACAAAATTCTTAAAAAATACATCACTGCTTTACTTTCTCCACACTTTATCTCTGACCTATCTGCTGTGTTCTTCATGAAGCTGTTGACTAATATCACTAATAAACCATCGAGAGCATCACAGATTAAAATCACATACAGAGGTGGACCTTTTTGGAAAGCAATTAGCAGCACTGGATTTTATTTAGGGGTGTCAGAACAGAAGAGGCTGAATCCAAACGTGTGGTTCACATTTCAGCTAAAAAAGAAAGCCACATGTTTTTCTTCCGCTTCACAGCTGTGCTCTGCTTTGTGTTGGTCAATCACATTAAATCCCAACAAGCTATATTGAAGTTTGTGCTTTTAATGTGAAAAAGCAAAAGGCGTGAACACTTCTATAAGGAACGGTATTTCAGTCACATAAGGAGCTGTGATTTTCTGATTCAGAGAGAAATGGTTCGATTACAATCTACAACTCAAGTATAAATTTTATAATGGCTAAATAAAAATTTTAAATTTCGATATTTAAAAAATCTACATTTTAGGACAAAAAAATTATACAGTTATATGAATTTAAACAGCATAAACAGTGCGTTTGTGGGCATTAAAAAGTAAAAGTAGACAACTACAATTTACACTAATTTTCAAATAAAAAGTTTGAGCCAAAATTTTTTTGTTTAAGTGATGTTAACTTGAAAACACTTAGTAACCAAAACGATAAATAGTCATCCAGGTAAAGTCCTTTAAAAAAAAATCTAATCCATGGTGCGAGGATACATCAGCAGGCTGGTTCTTTGTGTCTCAGAGGTTTGAGCATTACATTTTAGGTCAGTCTCCAAAGTCATTTTTGACTCACCCTCTGCACATTTCATGTTAGATTCAGCACACCTGCAAATGAAAGATCTGTTTCAAATACTAACAATCCTTTTATATTGACTCGGGGAAGATGAGGCTGCTGCTGTCACCTTATCAAAATGCCACCAGGTTAGTTTTTTTAGCTGACGTTCCTGTTTCAGGTGCTCTACAGATGTAACTCGCTTCCTCATCTTGAGAAACAATCCCAATAAATCCTGTCAGAGATCGTCGCTGCTGTCGTTTTCTGCTCAGTGCGATGTCGTCAGCGTGGCAGAGTAGCCTGCCCTGAAATAGGACTCCATTTAACTGGCTTCCAATAACCGAGAAGAGTGCTGATATGATTTCACCCCCGACGCGTTCTTATGCATTATGTAAAACAAAGTAAAGCACAGGCCACTGGGTTTACACACTTTATTCAGCAAAATACCCACTATACATTGCATTGACACAAAATGGAACAAAAGACTAAAACTAAAACAACAAAAATGAACAGCAACCTACAAGAAAACAAATAATGGCGCCGTGGTGGATTACCTGGACATATTACCATTCTCAGAGGGTATTGCTTAATGAAGTTTTCAAACGCACCGCATCTGCGCAAATACAGTGAACACCGGTCAGGAGGTCATGGTGGGACAGGGAAAAAACTAAACAAAAAATATTGTCAAGTAAAGGTGTTAGTCAACAGCAGTGATGTGACCATCAAGTCTGCATAAATGTACTACCTATACACATCACGTTCAACCAGAGCGCACAAACAGTGCTTTCCTATTTAAACATGACCTTACTCCTTAATGTCTGGTCAGCCGTTTCCAGTGTTCGTCACAGATAGATGAGGAATAACCGAAGCCTAAACGGATGTCAATCATAGCTGTATCAGTCTATTAATAACAGCGTATGCTTTTTAAATCTCACTTCTTTTTATTTTTTAGGTTGTGCTCATTTGGATGGTAAAACATCTCCAATAATCTATTCCCAATATTAAAGTAAATGGGATCATTGTAGTCCAACAATGGAAAAGGAGATTTATTCAAGAAGCTAAATCCAGATGTTACTGTGATTTAATCCACACACTAATTAAAAAAAAGTAAAAACAAAAGGAGCCAAATGTGCCATGGCAAAAAAAACACTAATCTAACTGAATTATGGATCCTCTAAAAACATCAGCAGATCGGGAACTCAACCATAAACCTGCTCAATTTTGCTATTAAACATGAGGTAAGATCAGGAGCCAGTTAACCAGTCTACATGTAGAATATTCACAGTCTGAGCGTTTTATATGGAGACGGCATTCGACTGACCCAAGTCCAGTTCTAGAGATCAACCATCCTCCAACTTTTAGGTGCTTCCCTTCTCCAACACACCTGAATCAAATGGCTCATCAGCATCTTTTAGCCCATCTACTGAGCCATTCATTTAATTCAGGTGTGTAGAAGCAGGGATGCATCTAAAGTTGCAGAACAGTAGATCTCGAGGACCAGACTTGGGCACCACTGACTTATTCCGACACAGGCAAACTGAGTTTACGATCACTCATGAACTTCCTCGTTGCCCACATATTAAAAGGGCAAGATCAGCAAATCTAGGGACCCACATTATTGACTGCCACTCAAAACCTTCATTTGACGCCTGATCCTGAGAAGTTGGCACAAACCTCCCTGCACCATCTGCTCCACCTCTCCAAGTTAATAAATTATTAAACAGAAGCGCTTGCATTAATGTGTAGGTAAAAAAAAAAAAAAAAAAAAAACTCCCGGCAAAGGATGAATAAGACCGATCTAAATGGTTTATGCACATTTGAGGGTCATGGCTTTGAACATCTCTAACACACACTGGTATTAGAAGAAAACACAATCGGGAGGCAGCTTCTCAGGGGAACACATAAAAACCCGAAGGTCGCACTAAAAGTTCTCAACCTGCTTCTTTAAACAAAGAGCCAACTGTGACAAAGTGACGCCGACAAAAGGCAATGGTGATTCAACGACAGCTTCGAAAATAATCACATCCACTAACAAATGTGTCGGGTTGACGACGATCGGGGTCAGTAAGGAGGACCGATGACGACCTAATAAGGACAGGTTTTTTTGTTTTCGTTCTACACAATCTTGAGCACTAAATTGCATAAGAAACCTGGTATAAAGTAGAAACTTTTCAGCAGCAGATAAAAAAAGCAAGTTCATTTACAGTAGTGACATATCTTACATCATTCATTTTCAAAATAAATTAAATTAAATATACAATTCCAGGTAGGAAACAGGATAATTTCGCTGGTAGTGTTCTCAAATTGGCTCATCTGGCAGACCGTTCACAGAAATGTGGTTGGAGCCAACCAAATCCTTTGACTGGCAAAACAAAGGGTGCAAAAGCCTTTTGCTGAAGTGTTCCCGCTGAAGGCATTTCCTTTAACTGCAAAAGAGCAATTATTATGAAATTATTACTTTTAGATGTCCTCTTTTAGAGACGTTTAGTCAGTTTACTCACCCTGGAATTTACAGCAGACCCCTAATCGAATGCCATCTCTTGACTTTTCCTTACACAGCGAGCCACCTTCTTCTTGAATTCTCCATTAGGATCCTCCCTCCATTCTTTCTGTTGGACAAACATCACAATATTTAAGTGACAGACCATCAGTCAGATTTTAAAAGCATATTTTGAACTCACCGCAGCATCCACGTTAGCTGGTGAATCACTGTTTGGGTCAGCAAGCATGGAGATAACACTAATCATGATTGTCTCTACAGTGTGGATTGGAAGCCAGCGCTCCTCGGGCTTTTCATAACCGAACTTGTCTTCTCCTGGCTCGTGCAGAATCGAGATGCACACATCCCCGTTTTTTGCAACTGCGAAGAACAACTGGATGAGACCTGACACCCTGCAGTCACAAACGTCTTGAAAGCAGTTAAATAAGGAAAATATGTTGGCTCTTTCTCTGCAAACCATGCAATCATAATGTCGCAGTAAAAAATCCCGTCACAACATTAGAGTGCCGAGACACGTCGTTACCATTTGGATGCCAAATCTCTGTGATGAATTTCATCTTTGGTGGCCGTAGCGGATAATCATAGGGAAAGGTTAGGTATGCCTTGAAAAATCCTCCTTCACTGCAAAACAAAAAGGACAAAAAATAAAAACAATAACTGGCAGGGAGGCTGTCGCATCGCTTTTAATCAATATTTTCTCACTTACAAGAGAGTATCTTGTGGACCAATTATCACAACTTCCCACTTGTATATGTCGTCATCGTCTATCAGACCAGCTGAAAAGCCCTCCACTGGGTTCTTATTGAGCTCTGGCAGGAGAAAGGAAAGTTCAGTTTTGGAAAGATTCCCCCAAAAATATGTTAATAAAGGCAAAACACTAAACATAGGTCAGCTGACAAGCCACAGAAACAAATTAGTTCTGGGAATGTTTTAATTCAACTGTGTTGGCTTCATTAATGAATGACTCATTAAGCATATCTTGACATATTGGGCAATGAAGGCAAAATACATCAGTCCTTAAAATTGGAAGCTGTATGGAACTATTTTCTGTCATTTTAAATCGGGATGAAAATCAAGGTTTTCTGATCAAATTCATGATTTGTAAAATGACTTTAGTTCCAGCAAATATAACAAAAACTACAGTGTCATTGTAACCTGCCCAATTTTAACAAAGCTTGAATTAAGACAATTGCTGCGATCTTTGCCAAAGAAAAAAGAAAAAGAAGCAGCAACTATGCTTTTAAACATAATATTTTAACAGAAAGGAAGCAACTCAAAATCAGCATGCCGCTTATGTAGAAACATTGGCCTCTGTATATTTGTAGCATAGAGTTTAAACAGCCTCGTAAGCTGATGAGAAATGTAGATGTTTTTCTATAGAAGTGGCATCATCGTGAAAAATCCAATGCCTTTCCAAACATCTTACTAAAAAAAACAAGCGTCAAACTAATACATTTAACATCACAGCCCGAGACAGATCCACCTTAATATACATTAATTTCGAGTCTGCATTGATTCCTAATTATTCTTTACAGATGTAGTAACGTGTGCTCCTATAGAAGGATCGGAGTACTTGCACCTATTATTAGCTGCATTAGTGATCAAAGCATGAGACGCTCTTGGAATGATTATTCCTTTGTTCAGTCTGACAACTAATACCAAACTAGCTAGCGGCTAGCATGGTTCACGTTACAAGTATGTACTAGTTTAGATAGTTTTTTTTGACAGTTTTAGCTTTAAATATATGTGTCGAATCCAAAAAGTGATTAGCTAACCAAAGCAGCTTGGCAACACGCTGAGGTGTGTTGATAAAGGCTGCTGTGTTAGCTCTCCGAGCTCAGTGCTATGGCGTAAACACCGTTCCTCATAGCTTGCCGAAGAGCTAACGTTAGCGTAGCGGTTACACGCATAACCTTCGTTCCGTCGTCGAGACTGACGCTTATATTACCTGCTAATTGTTTTCGAAGAAGTAATGCTGATTGTTCGGTCATGGTACGCGAACGGAACCGAGGGAAAACGCTGTCTGTAGACAAACACGTTCGGATATACAGAGCCAAAGCTGGGACGGAAACCAGGCGCTGCGGTGCCAACTGCTGGCTATTTAGACAACATTCATCTGCCGGATGGGAAGTGTGCGCATGCGCATCTAAAATTGCCCAGAACGCAATGTTTCCTCAGAAATTAACAAGCTCATGTCTGGGAATGGGTTCCCATCCCCCTCATACACACGTTCCACCTAGCTATCTAAAACGTTCTGATTGTTAACTTGTATGTAAAAGATTACTATGGAACGGAAGCGTTGGACTGCCAGAGCTGGGAAGTACATTCAGGAACTGTATGTGACGAGGAAGTTTCTCGTTTTAGCGAGACCTACAAATAGGTTCCTCTGAGAGTACAAGGTATTGAAAAACCCACAAAGGAGTTCCCTCTGACTCTCCCCCTGTTTCTTAGACGCTCAAACATTCCGAGAGCGGTGTTCCGGTTTTACTATTAGGATTTTTCTTTAAACAAGAACATATTTTGGTTTTATCTCGTTATAACGAATTTATACATAACATATCTGGTTTTAATGACACAACTTCTCATATAATGGGTTTTGTATCTCGTTATTTCTCCTTTCTCCTTAGAATGAGATAGCCTACTGCTCCTAGACGCGCTCCAAAGCTCTTCAAGGCGATATCTACGCACAGATCGGCGTATATTTCGTGCTTAGGAACACTTTACGCATAGTGTACTTGTGCGTAGAAATGTTCCGAAGTATAAGAACACCTCTGGCCATGCGTACGCAAAGCATCTAGTGGTAGAATGGGGGAACTGCAACACAGTTTTACTTGGCGGGAACCTTTATCTGCTGGCGTCTGTCTCACTTTTAACAAAATAACTCAAAACTGTATGGACCGATTTGGATTAAACTTTCAGGAAATGTTAAAAAGTTGCCAAGGAATAAATAATGAGATTTTGGCGGTGATCATGCATGGATATCATGTGAATCACAATCTGGAGGAGGGTGGGGGGGGTTAAGGGAGGGAGGGAGGAGTGCTCATGAGGCAGACGAACCACTGATAACAGAGGGCAAAAACTATCAGTGTTAAAGTGAATTTACCAATGACAATTTTCTAAAAGTCTGTTTACCATGACTGTTTATTTTTGCCCCACTTATGTTTCACTTTGATCTCGGTGTCACTGAAATTCCTTATTTTTTGCTCTCTTGGCAATTATTTTTGGGGAAAACATGCAAGGATTTAATATGTGTCAGAGGATGTGGTGTGACCTAATATGGTTAATTGAAGGCGTTTCTGTATGCAAATGAGTGTGAATAGGCAGAGCACCTAGGTACGCCCATGTGGGATTTATCAACAGATGATTGCAAAGGAACATGCCTATGCTCAAATGCTCTCATGGAAGGGTTTTTCTTCCTTTTTTTTGATTGACTTAGTTGCCTGCTCTGTTTTTCATTCATTCAAAAATGTCACAATTTCAAGCTAAATAATTAGTTTACAAATCAAATGAAAGATTTTCGGTGGCTTTGGAGTGGGTCTGTGCAGCTGGTCACAGATGATGTCTGTCATTTTCATCATCGGTACACTTCAACTCTGAGAGACAGAATGTAAAAAAATTCAGGAAATCACATTGTATGATTTTTAAAGAATGTATTTGTACAATGGTGCAGAAAATAACTAGTTGGTCACTAACAAAAGTTCCCCTCAATCCTTTGTAATGTAACCTTGGTTGGCAATGACAGAGGTCAAACGTTTCCTGTAGGTCTTCACCAGGTTTGAACACACTGTAGCTGGTATTTTGGTCCATTCTTCCGTGTAGATCTTGTCTAGAGCTGTGATGTTTTGGGACTGTCTCTGAGCAACACAGACTTTCAACTCCCTCCACAGATTCTCTATTGGATTGAGGTCTAGAGACTGGCCAGGCCACTCCAGAACCTTGAAATGGTTTTTATGTAGCCACTCCTTGCCCAGGCAATGTGTTTGGGATCAGTGTCATGTTGGAAGATCCAGCCACATTGGATCTACAATGCTCTCACTGATGGAAGGAGGTTTTTACCCAAAATGTCACGATGCATGGCCCCATTCATCCTTTCTGTAATACAGATCAATCGTCCTATCCCCTTTGCAGAAAAGCAGCCCCAAAGCATAATGGTTCCACCCCCATGCTTCATAGTGGGTATGGTGTTCTTGGGATGCAACTCAGCATTCGCCTCCCTCCAAACACAGCGAGTGGTGTTTATACTAAAGAGTTCTATTTTGGTCTCATCTGACCGTATAAAAGTCTCCCAATCCTCCTCTATATCATTCAGATAGTCTCTGGCAAACTTTAGACAGGCCTGGACATGTGCTGGCTTAAGCAGAGGGACCTTTAGATCGCTGCAGGATTTTAATCCATGTGTGTTGCTAATAGTAACCTTTGTTATTGTGGTCCCAGCTCTCTTTAGGTCATTGGCCAGTTCCTCCCTTATAATTATGGGCTGTTTCCTCAATGTTCTCAAGCTCATGTGTAGCCTACCCTACGAGGTGAGATCTTACATGGAGCCCCATTCTAATGAATTTATTATACTAAATATGTATTTTCAATTTCTTTCGCGTTTAAAATTAAATTCATTTTTTTTGTTTTTGTCTTTCGCTCAAAATCTGTAACGATTTCAAAATGCGTTCAAAGCTACCGGGAAAATAGTTTAAAGCCTACCAACCACATTACTAAAGCAGAAAGGAAAGGTACAAAATGCCAAATCTTTAAGAAAATCTTTAAAAAATATAAATAAAAGTTTTACTAAATTTGCCTTCAAACCGCAGTCAACGAAATACTAATAACGTAATGTTTTCTTGTACAGTTGTAGAAAACGACGAACTAGGGAGGAGTACCAGAACGCAGCAGTACGCGGAAGGAAGGAAAGGAGGATGTGCAGCGCCATATTTAATACATCCGATGCTAGCAACCTTTAGCTATTCTCCGGCTGAAACTTTAAACTGGACGCAGAAAGATTCAACAAGCGCTTGCTTTTCTCCAAAATGAATGTAGTGGATCATGTTCGGGATATGGCTGCAGCCGGCCTTTACTCTAATGTCCGCATATTGAGCAGTTTGTTGCTGACGATGAGTAATAACAATCCGTAAGTAATAATATCAGTGTGGGGTCCGTCTACTTCCCGATGAGTGTGTTTCTACACCAATATTGTCATGTTTTCTCTCCCTGGTGATGACACTCTGAGCCTGAGTAGCCAACAACGGTTATAAGTAATGAGTGTGACTTTTACTGACCTCTGGCTTAATTATAGCCTCACGAAATTAGATCGGAAAAATTATCATAAAATCACGTAGACGCATTTAGCTCCAAGACATAGTCGTATGTAGCCTCTGATATGTAACGGGTTCTCCAGATGTTAAAACATCCATGACAGTTTGTCATTTGTTTTGTTGATCTTTTTTCTTCCATCCTCCTATTTTATTCCACTCCTCATATTTTAAATTTGATTATTTTAACATTGACTTGCTGGAATAGTTGTGTACCAATACAGGCTTTGCTACTGCATTTATTATGCGGGCATCATCTTACATAGACTGAATTGGTTGTGTTTATTTAGCTTTTCTCATGTGCCATATAAACATATAGTCAGTTTTCAATGTCTGAATTTGTTGTATTGCATTTTTTTTAATCTATTGCTAATGAATCTATGTGTATGATTCCAGAGAGCTGTTCTCACCAGCCCAGAAGTACCAGCTGTTGGTTTACCATGCTGATGCCATCTTTCATGATAAGGAATACCGCAATGCTGCCTGCAAATACAGTATGGCACTTCAGCAGAAGAAGGTGCTCAACAAAACATCTAAAGTACGAACCTCTACTGGTGGAGCTGCTGCCAATATTCAGGCACAGGTTTGTTTTCACGTCAGATTTCTGGTACATTATTAACCCTTTAACACCTAAGCCTCAAAATGTCCGTCTGGGATTTTTTTCTTTTTTTAACTATAAAATAGGCTGAACATGTCACATGAGAAAATGCTTTGGCTCCTTTTTCCAGAACACTTGGAAATTTCAATATATGGCATTATTTTTTCAATATACTGTATACTAAACCAGTGTAAAAACAGTTTGAAATGAAGAAAAACACAAAATCGGAATTAGATTTTAGACTTTTAGTGATAAGAAAACACTGCAGATGAACATGAAGTACAGATTTTTCATCATGAATTAACAATTTCAACAGTATAGAACATATTTACAATTTTTTTTTTCTTTCTCTCTCAGTTAAAAAAAAAAAACAGGCCAATAATTAAAACTATGTACTTACGTTTTTCCCTTCCCTGCATATCTCCTCATACTTTCAAGTCCTGATGGTTCAGCCAGTGACAGTTCCTGTCTAACTGTAAGAACAGGCCCACATTACAGCTCTCACACTTGGACTCTGATCACGGAGTACTTCAACCGCCTCCCAAAGATCAGTGACTGTTGGCGTACTGGAACAATTTTCCATGAAGAACTGCCTGCCACCATCATGCCCTGAGACGTGTTCATGGTCATTCTGACCAACATTCGGATGAGTGACCCGGAGAAAGATCCAGAAAATGAAGACAAAAAGGCACAGAAGATTAAGACCCAGGTACACCTTCACCGGGTCAGACTTCTGATGGAAATGATTGGCACAAGATGCAGGGTCTTCAGACCCAAGACGGCACCTTGCAGTGGATGAAAGAAAGGTGGCAACCAAGGCCAGGCTGGGTATCAAACAGTACATGAAAGCCAAACCAACGAAGTGGTGGCTGAAGTTTTTGTGTTTTGTTTTTTTTTTGCTCTGCCTCAGTCTTCCACCTGGGATGATGTGGTGAACGGCTTCGGTCCCTCCATCCCTTCAGCCTCCTCCAGTAGGCACCAGAGATCCTCCTCTTCCTCTGCCAGTTCTTCCACAGGAAACCAGCTGCTCCTCATCACAACAGACTCTAAAAGTAGTCCAAAAATTAATAAATAAAAATTGAGCTGGTCTCGAACCCACACTATATTATACAGAAAAAGAAATAGTAAGCTATGCAGACATGCATGCAGACTGTGGTAAACTGTACTAAAAGTGACATCTGTGTAGTGCGCAAAAGCTCACATTTACGCATCTAACTCAAAACCATCCAGGTACCTCTGTGGTGGTTTTATAATCCAGGAAAGTCGCTTTTGAGCCATAATCTCCTGCGCTCCGATCTGTTTCTCCTCTCTGTCGCTCATTTTCTTCTCCTCACTCCGCGCTGTTCGTGTGTGCGAGAGAGGGGGGACAAAGAGGCAGATTCGCAGGCTTCCTGCAACCGCGGGAGGAAAATTACCGTAATTACACTATGCAGACTTGAAAGCGCAAAGGTCTTCTTTCTAAATCTGTTTCAGTCTTTCTGATGGCACAAACCGTTGCGGAGTTATGGTAATGCAAAGTGTGCAAGCAAAAATGTGTTGGCGACGACACGTTCGGTATTAAAGGGTTCATATGTGTAAAAGATGTGTGCACCAAGCATGAGTTAGTGACTGAAATTTGCAGATTTTTTTTTCCAGCTTGATTACCCATCATTCCAAGTTGTAATGTGAAAAATCGGTTTATTTTTTCATTTCTTTCCTCTTTTCTAACCAGTGAATGTACCATACATATGCTATTTAGGTATGGAGGTCCTGCTAAAAAAAGAAAGAAAACTGTTCTGTGTGAAAGCTGTTTCTTGAGGAAGACTGAGTTAGCTATGTTCAGTATCGGTGAGGTTTCTAAAAATGGAATAGAAAGGACAAAAACTGTAAAAAGATGCTATTTTAAAGAAAACTGTGTTTTCTGTTGCGGCATGTTGAATATTTATAAATGTTGCTGATTACGTTGAAGTGTCTGACTTGTCAAATGGATTACAGTAAACTGATTAAATTTGAATGTTTTTTGTGTTCCTTAAATTATTCAAATGTTCAATAAAAAAAAATGAACAGGATAATTATGGGGGTATAAAATGCCCCAACATTTGTCACTCATGTTAATTAGTTATATTTTGAAACATTGGCATAACCTCTAATCTAATTCTTTAAATCTCACAGCGGTACCATGTATTTACTGTTCTGAATTTCTATGATGCATTATTTAATTCATGTTTGGACTATCTGGCTTTATCCAGCAGCTAAAATATACATTGATCCCCTGGTATTAAATAGGAACTGTTGTGCCACAGGGGAATCCTGGCTTGAGCTTATGCAGCAGGGATGTTGTAACTTTCAGTTTTGTCTTTCAGAGTTTACCATCAGAAATAGAGGTAAAGTACAAGATAGCTGAATGCTACACCATTTTGAAACTGGATAAAGACGCTATTGCTGTGCTGGATGGGATTCCATCAAGACAAAGGACTCCAAAGGTACATTAGTACTTTTTCAGTCAAGTCACTGTTTTTATTACTAGTTTGTTGGTTTAAGACAATATTTGGGGTAAAAAGCAACAAAAAAAAATCTGTTTGTGTGACATTGGACTTTGACTTAAAGAGTAACTAAACCCCAAAACAACTTTTTTTTGCTTCTAAACTGTATAAATGGGTCTTTACCAATGCAATCTTTCAGTTTCTGGGGATTTTTTTTACATTTTCGTGTAAACTTGTTTAATTCTACACTTTTTGGTCTAAAAACGTCTTAGTGCTGCCCTCTAAGGGTTGAACTGTGGCTACTGCATTTGAATTTTGTGATTGGTGGAGAACGGTACATCTTTACATCACAGACATTGACTGTGTCACAGCAGCCATGGTCTCACAGACACGCCCCGTGGGTTTGGGTATAAAACTATCAGACCGACTGACCATGTAATGTAAACCTAAGTAACAGCACAATATTCATGTGCATAATAAGCAGGCTATATTTGGTCAATATAATATTACTTTACTACTACTATTATCACTATATCATTGTCATCATTATTATACGACATATAAGGTAGCAATAAAAACTGATTTGCGCAGCTAAAATAAAGAAATGGGCAATACAAGCTGGTATAGTATGGCATCAACGGGCTTTCTGTGGCAGTAAATCTCTTATTTTCAGTTCATGACACGTTCACAGTGCAGTGGTGGATACACAAATAAACGGCAAATAATTCTCCCTTATCAACAAACAAAAACACACTCTTACGAATCCGTTTGTTTTCACTAATTGAACGCTTGAAGGGAGGACTGAATTACCAAAATGACGCTCTGCTTCTCTTCTATGACGGCTCCGACAGCCTGGTTTAACGACAACGCTGCCATGGACTTAGCCTTTCCGCATTGTCCATTTAGCTGGACCTGAGTCAAGAGCCCCATGATGCCACTAGGTACAACATGAGCGGGCGGAAGGATATTAGTTCAGTGCGACTGGCCAAAAGTATATAAAAGGACTGGGCGGAGCAGTTTGAAAGCTACCCCAGTTCACATAACATTCTGGTGGAGAATAGAGCCGTGTCACAGCGGGACTCAAGCTGAAATATGAAAGGGAAACTACGATGGGCGTGCAAACGTCGTGCGCCGCATTGCGCGGTATCATATCCTGGCCATAAATTAGTAGCCGGCTGGACTTCACTGAGTAGTCGGGTATATAGCCGGCAGCCGGCGCTTGTGGAAAGCACTGCTTAAGTTTAAGACTAAACACTTAAGCTGGATCAGCAGCCTTTTACCTTAACACTATTATTGTATTATTGACATGAAGAAAAAAATAAATACAGTTGCAACAGACTTCAGTGTGTTTTTGCTTTAGCTTTTTCACACAATAGTGGCTAAAATTAGATGTGATTTCTTTCTGTCCTCAGATCAACATGATGCTGGCTAACCTGTACAGGAAAGCCGGTCAGGAGCGCTCTGCCGTGACGAGCTACAAAGAGGTGCTCAGACAGTGTCCCCTCGCCTTGGATGCAATCATCGGTACGCACAGCCGCTGACTAATCCCCCTACTAACCAACATCGCATGGAGTTGAAACGAGATATGTAGATTAAAAAGACAGCTTTTTTTCACTGACATTAAACCAAACTAACATTTCCACTCTGTCAGTTAGGATTACCAAACAATTTTTCTTGTGCTAAATTCCATAACAGAGAATTACTTTGGGTATTTTGTTAAAATGCAGAAGATTACATACGCTAAGATTTTTTGTTAAACTCAGGCACACCAGTGGACAGATTTTAAGGCAACGCCTCAAGCATACTGCCTCCTTGTGTGACATCATGGAAAAAGCTCAAGAAATCAGCAAAGGCGTCAGGAAGAGAACTGAGCTCCACAAGTCTAGTTCAACCTCGTGTTACAATTTCCAGATGCCTAACAGTACTGAGCTCATCTGTTCAGTTATATACCGTAATTTTCAGACTATTGAGATTGCCTGAATATAAGCCGCACCACCTAAATAACAAAATAAATAAAAAATCTGTACATATATAGGACGCACCTGAATATAAGCTGCACGTTCTTGTTTTTTAGAACTTACATTTTTATTAATTCTTAACAGAGCCATTACACAGCAGTACATCAGCAATAATTATCATACGTGTTAATAGTGTAGGGTTTAAAAAAAAATAAAAATGTCACCATAACATTTTACAGTTCCATATGGTTTCAGCATCACAATTCAATCCTAAGAGAAAGATCCACTTTGGTGCGCCAGAGCTGGGCACCATAAATCTAAACCCTAACTTATTGGACCTTTACATGAATAAAGCTTCTACTGGACCCCAGCGTAGACTAAAAGTAGATTTTTGAAGTCGTAATAAATGTTATCTTTTCCATTTGGTACAATTCCCTTACTTTTTGAACCCAGGCATTGTAGGAGGGAGATTCTACTTGCATGCCCCTAATTGTAGCATTTCAGGGCTGCTGTAAAAAGAACATTTAAAAGATGTGATTTAGAACGTCCTTGCACACCAGCTGGCATAATACAGTGTAACGCAACTGTTGCATCCTTTGGTATAACCCCCTGAAAGATCTGGTTTATAGCCTTGTAAACCTGATCCCAAAAGTTTTGTAATTTAGGGCATGACCAATAGATGTGTATGATTGGGCACTGCTGACCCGCAGTTTCTCCAACACAAACCTGGTACTTTAGGGTCTATCTTAGCGACTACATCTGGGGTCCTTAAATATTTTTTATTCCTGCAACGTGTTTTGAGTTTGTAACCCGATGTTCCCCGGTCCACACTCCCTCCCATGTTTCGTCAGAAATAATCTTGGCCGTCTCTGCCTCCCGTCATTGTTTTGTCTGGGTGAGTCTATTAAGATTCATTGACAGAAAGACTATATATATAACTTTATCAGTTGTTTTTTTTATCCCCTTCACCTTTTTGGAATTGAGTCAGAATGTGCTCTATTGATGTGGGGTTTAGCACTCTTTTCCAGTCAGAAAAGAGCGCAACTGCAAATATCTAAAGAAATCACTTTTCTGGAGATGAAAGTACCTATGTAACTCTTCAAATGACATACGGTTGTTCCTGTTGATTAACTGATGTAGAAACCCCAGTTCAGCCCATTTTGAAAAACTTTTGTCTAACGAACTGGGGGTGAAAAATTTAATACGTCTGATGCTTGTTAATGTTGATAAACCCCTTGGCAGCTTAAATGCCACTCATACCTTGTTCCAAATGTTGAGTGGTTCTAGTCCACAATGGCAGTTTCTTTATTGGAATATCTAAAAATGGCAATGAGCCATAAGCCGCACGTTTTGATGTTGTAACATGAGATACAGGTCCTTCTCAAAAAATTAGCATATTGTGATAAAGTTCATTCTTTTCCATAATGTAATGATAAAAATTAAATTTCATATATTTTAGATTCATTGCACACCAACTGAAATATTTCAGGTCTTTTATTGTTTTAAAACTGATGATTTTGGGATGCAGCTCATGAAAACCCAAAATTCCTATCTAAAAAAATTAGCATATTTCATCCGACCAATAAAAGAAAAGTGTTTTTAATACAAAAAAGTCAACCTTCAAATAATTATGTTCAGTTATGCACTCAATACTTGGTCGGGAATCGTTTTACAGAAATGACTGCTTCAATGCGGCGTGGCATGGAGGCAATCAGCCTATGGTCCTGCTGAGGTGTTATGGAGGCCCAGGATGCTTCGATAGCGGCCTGAAGCTCATCCAGAGTGTTGGGTCTTGCGTCTCTCAACTTCCTCTTCACAATATCCCCCAGATTCTCTATGGGGTTCAGGTCAGGAGAGTTGGCAGGCCAATTGAGCACAGTAATACCATGGTCAGTAAACCATTTACCAGTGGTTTTGGCACTGTGAGCAGGTGCCAGGTCGTGCTGAAAAATGAAATCTTCATCTCCATAAAGCTTTTCAGCAGACGGAAGCATGAAGTGCTCCAAAATCTCCTGATAGCTAGCTGCATTGACCCTGCCCTTGATAAAACACAGTGGACCAACACCAGCAGCTGACATGGCACCCCAGACCATCACTGACTGTGGGTACTTGACACTGGACTTCAGGCATTTTGGCATTTCCCTCTCCCCAGTCTTCCTCCAGTCTCTGGGACCTTGATTTCCAAATGACATGCAAGTACTTTGGACCACTGAGCAACAGTCCAGTGCTGCTTCTGTGTAGCCCAGGTCAGGCGCTTCTGCTGCTGTTTCTGGTTCAAAAGTGGCTTTTAGCCCATTTCCTGCACACGCCTGTGCACGGTGGCTCTGGATGTTTCTACTCCAGACTTCCGCAGGTCCCCCAAGGTCCCGAATCGGTCCTTCTCCACAATCTTCCTCAGGGTCCGGTCACCTCTTCTCGTTGTGCAGCGTTTTCTGCCACACTTAGGAACAGCCTATTAGTTCAGAAATTTCTTTCTGTGTCTTACCCTCTTGCTTGAGGGTGTCAATGATGGCCTTCTGGGCAGCAGTCAGGTCGGCAGTCTTACCCATGATTGCGGTTTTGAGTAATGAACCAGGCTGGGAGTTTTTAAAAGCCTCAGGAATCTTTTGCAGATGTTTAGAGTTAATTAGTTGATTCAGATGATTAGGTTAATAGCTCGTTTAGAGAACCTTTTCATGATATGCTAATTCTTTGAGATAGGAATTTTGGGTTTTCATGAGCTGTATGCCAAAATCATCAGTTTTAAAACAATAAAAGACCTGAAATATTTCAGTTGGTGTGCAATGAATCTAAAATATATGAAAGTTTAATTTTTATCATTACATTATGGAAAAGAATGAACTTTATCACAATATGCTAATTTTTTGAGAAGGACCTGTATTTCTTCGTTAGGGGGGTGAGTGGCCCTGGCGGAGGTCTGAGTGCTTTTCTAGTTTTAATTTAAGACATGCTTTTTTTTTCTTTTTTTCTTTTTTCAAACTCTGCCTGAATATCGGCAGTCTGGGACCAATACAACACGACAGTAACATGTCTGGTTAGAAAATAAAACCTACTTTATCCTAGCAGAAAAGTCATTGGTCGCCATCTTCCTCTTCTTCAGTAATGCCGGTGAAGTCATCTTCTTCAGTTTCTTTATGTCCTCTGAAAGCTTTTGTGGTCTTTTTACACTGACTCAGTTCTTCCTGCTGCCTTCTCCAACATCTCACCATTGATTCATTGATGTCATGTTTACATGCAGTAGCTCTATTTCCTTCTGTGACAGCCAACTCGATTGCCTTGAACTTAAAAGCTGCATTTTATACGTGTATTCTCCATGATGAGGGTATGTGTATGAAAACTACCGGTAGTGTCTTCTTCGGTGCATAATCTTTCCCCACGTGTCTGTCTGTTAGCCAGTAATAAAATCTATACATTGGCTGCATCTAAGTATAGGCCGCAGGGTCCAAAGCATGTGGAAAAAGTAGCAGCTTATAGTCTTAAAGTTACGGTACACTGATATAAACATCCTGGGAATATCCAGCCATCATACAGTTTAGAAAGGAGACGAAATTTGGATCAACCCTAGCAAAAAGAAAGCTTCCATTACTCTAAAAGCAACTTAAAAGGCCAGATTGTAAATTCACTAAGGAGCAAAAACTTTTGCTTTTGGAAATGTCATGTTGTCTGATGCAGCTTACATTGAAATGTTTGATCGCACTGACCATTGTTACATTTTGAGGAAAAAATGGGGGAGTTTGCAGGCTTGTGAATTCCATCAATTGTGAAGTACAGGGGTGGCAGCATTATGGTGTGTGGGCCTCTTGCTGCAGGAGGAACTGGTGCACTGAACAAAGTAGATGTACAACATGTGGAAAGAACATTGTTTGGAAATGTTTTGGCAAAAGATGAACACATCAGCCAGAAAGTGAAACGAATGGTTTTACAAAGACAATAAACTTAATGTTTTGGAGCGGCCATCACAAGCACAGAGAAAATCAGTCTGTTAGCAATTCAACCTAAACTCAGTTCCACTTGTTCTGTTGGGAGGAACGGGCCAGAAAACCAACAAACTAATGTGAGGAACATGTGGAAGGGAACCCAAAACGTTTGACCCAAGTTATACACTTCAACAGCAACACTACCAAACACTGAGGAAATGGATGTAAACTGCCTCTGCAGCTGAATGTTGCTAAGAACTCAACTTAGGAAAAGCACAGAGCAGCATGACTTGGTGTAATGATCTGTCATTGTGTACGTCTGCTGGGACGTTGACATCAACTTTACCCATGTGGCTCCTTTCCCACAGAAGTTCTGCTACGTTACATTTTTGTTTTAGATTTACTTCTCTGCATTCTCACCCTTGACTTTTAAACGGACTGCTCTTTGTATTAAGTTGATCAATTAACCTTGAAAATAAAATAAAAACTGTAATCTGTCTCCCAGGTCTTCTTTCTCTGTCAGTTAAAGGAGCAGAGGTGGCCTCCATGACCATGGATATGATCCAGACTCTTCCCAACTTGGACTGGCTCTCTGTGTGGATCAAAGCATACGCCTTCATACATGCAGGGGACAACCAAAGAGCTATCAACACTATTTGGTGAGAACAGTTATCCCAGCGGACGGAATTTTAATGTGCCCCCCCCCCGTTCCCTAGAATAAAACCCAAACCATTCCCCTCTTCTCAGCTCTTTGGAGAAGAAGTCACTGCTGCGGGACAACGTGGATCTCCTGGTGAGCCTGGCAGACGTCTATTTCAGGGCAGGCGACACCAAAAATGCCATTCTGAAATTTGAACAAGCCCAGATGCTGGACCCATACCTCATCAAAGGTGAGACCGAGAGAACCTATTTCATATGACCAAGCGTCTGTCATGAAACACTTCATCTTGCATTTATTCACACCTCTATTTTTACGACTGACCAACCAGTTGCTTTGTCCTACTTCCAGGAATGGATGTTTATGGCTACCTGATGGCCCGGGAGGGACACCTGGAAGATGTGGAAGTCCTTGGAGGACGATTATTTAATATTTCTGACCAACACGCTGAACCCTGGGTGATCTCTGGGTGAGTCCTTGAAGGAACAGTCTCAGTGGGTCTTCTCTTTAGTTAACTGGTATTTTATAAAGATTCTTGGAGGAGGGGGCACGGTGGCACAGCTGGTAGCCTGGCTCACCTCACAGCTAAAAGGTCCCGGGTTCGATTACCGCCGGGGACGCTGTGGGTGCTGAGGGTGTGTTTGTTCCCCCACATCATCGGCACCCACACCCTGGGTGGGGTTGGCGAAAGGGCCTTTCTGTTTGGAGTTTGCATGTTCTCCCCGTGTTCCCTTGAGCAGCTAATGTGAGTTACTCCCACAAAAACATGCATTAGTCCTGGGGCTGTATACCGCCTCCTCCTGGCCGGCCGGGGCGCCCGCAGGGTTGGGGAGGATCTGGCTGGAATAACGTGATCCTTCCGCGCGCTACGTGCAGCCGGAGAAACCCCGGCCCGTCGGGTGAAAAGAAGGGCCTGCCCACTCCCCAAGCACGAAGGAGGCTTGGGTTTCAGTGAAGGGCCCCTCCCGGGGCCGGCACAGAGGGAGAGTGGAACCCCAGAATATGAACTAAGGAGCACTGGGTGATAAATAATGGGAAGAAATCGTGGGATAAAAAAAAAAAAAGATTCTTGGAGGAATAGAGAGGTTTTTTCCATCAGTTATTACCTCCCTTTCCGGTTGAGTAGTATATGTTTTTAAATTTGAATGTTTTGTTCAGCTGCCACAGCTTTTATAGCAAGCGCTATTCCAGAGCCCTCTACTTGGGGGCTAAAGCCATCCAGCTGAACAGCAACAGTGTCCAGGCCCTCCTCCTGAAGGGGGCAGCACTGAGAAACATGGGCCGAGTTCAGGAGGCTATCATCCACTTCAGAGAGGCCATGCGGTTGGCCCCCTGCAGACTTGACTGCTATGAAGGCATGTTTCATTTAAATACCGTTTGATGTTCTGATCTGCATTCGCTAACCTGCATGCAAAACTTGTACTAGGTCTGATCGACTGCTACCTGGCTTCCAACGGGATTCGAGAAGCAATGGGAATGGCGAACAATATCTACAAGACCCTGGGGGCCAACGCACAGACTCTCACCATCCTTGCCACTGTGTGCCTGGAAGACCCGGTGACTCAAGAAAAAGCCAAAGCTCTCCTGGACAAAGCCCTCGCGCAGAGACCCGACTACACCAAGGCTGTGGTGAAAAAGGCCGAACTGCTCAGTACGTACTAGTTACAACACATACTTTAGGCTAGGGATGTAAGAAAGTATCGATACGCCCATATATGGTGATATTTTATGTCACGATATTGTATCGATATTCAAAAGCAATTTATGGATTTTTATTTTATGTTTTGGAATTTGAACGGAACCATGAATGATGACAGTAATGTTTGTAGTAAAATTAAAAGTAAGACCGCTTCGTTATAGTGGATCAACTAGATCTAGTGATAAATCTGGATGTGTTAAAGTATGAAACAGGTTGGAGTGTTTAAAACGTTGTGACAGTTTTTCTACAGTTAAATTCATTTAAAAAAATCCCAAGATATAGTCTTACTCGTAGTATTGCGACATATCGCAATATATCGTATCATCCCCCCTGTATTGTGATACATATTGTATCCCCAGATTCTTGCCAATACACATCCTTACTTTAGACTGCATGGAGAAAACGAGATTCACTTAGAACAGAGGTCATATGGTAACTGTTTTTTTTTATTACTTTATTTCCTATGGTGTCTGCATACAAATGAAATCGTTTTCTTTCTCTTTTTTTTTTTGTGAAGATCGGGAACAGAAGTATGAAGAAGGGATTGCTCTCCTACGGAATGCCCTGGCCAATCAGAGTGACTGCGTCCTGCACAGAATGCTGGGAGATTTCCTGGTGGCTGTCAATGATTACCAAGAGGCCATGGACCAGTACAGTATAGCACTGAGGTTTGAATGTTTTGTTTTTCTTTCCCCCCCTAAAATTACTAGATTTAAATGGAGATACTAAAACTCAAAGTTGTATACTTTCTTTCTTTTTTTTTTAATTCTTAACTCTTGGTGATTTTCTTCTGTCAGCTTGGATCCTAATGACCAGAAGTCTTTAGAGGGCATGCAGAAAATGGAGAAGGAGGAGAGCCCCACAGACGCCACGGTGGAGCTGGACGGTGATGACATGGAGGGCAGTGGTGAGGACGGAGACCTGGAGGGGAGCGACAGTGAAGCAGCTCAGTGGGCTGATCAGGAACAGTGGTTTGGGATGCAATGACCCAGGGTCACAGAGGAGCCCTCAGGCAGCGCCACACCTTAGCACACCAGAAGCCTTCAGTCACTGTGGCAGATTAAACACCCCCCCCCCCCCCCCACACACACACACACACCCCACCTGGTTGCAACCTGGAGGTTGTGCAGCTCTTGACCTCTTAGACCATAGGAGGGAGGCAGTTTGTGGAGAGAATAAAGGCTGAGCAACCATTGAACCCGTAGGTTTCTGTTACTGTATTTAATGGAGTAGCTCAAGCCAAACCAATTCCCATCATCCTGCCAACATCATCAGCTTCACTCTGAGGTCACTTCAGCGTTCTTCAGCTGCTTCAGTCACCGCAGCAGTTTGATAAAAGCGCTAGGTGTCCAACCACACAGCGACTCGACTGATTCTTCAGTTCGTAGTGAGAGGTTACAAGGGAAATAGAGTGGCTTCTGATCCATTTTAGTCTTTAAATGATCTTTTTGTGTGATGCCACATCCGATGGCTTTCAGGTCAGGCAGTACGTAACTTGCTATTATACTGGGGTCTGCTCTGTACAGAGGTTTTTTTTGTTCAGGTAAGTAAAGCAGTTAAATTTAGTCCTCATCAGATGTGTTGAGGAATAGACAGAGACGAAGCATGTCTGACATGTATGTTCCAAAAAGATTCAATGGTATTGGAGTCTGACCTGACGTCCACAGTGCCACACCGAGAGATGTGAATATGCCTGGACTTTGTGACAGTGTTTAATTTTTTGCCGGCTTTTTAATACTTATATTGATTTCAAATATTTTATGGGTTTTGCCATGAAATGAACATGCTTCATGTGTTTGACTGTATTAAAAAAAGAAAATAAACCAGTGATCAGCTCGTTACATTGTAAAGTTTCACTTAAGCATATAAGTAAAATGTTTATATTTTTGTACATATTTTAATAAATGTATAATAAACCTTGCAAATGTGCTTGCATGCATTTAGCTGTCCCATTCGTAGTGTTGGATCCAATGAAATTTAAAATCTGTCTGGAGCCCAAACTTAAAAACATAACCTTAAAGGAGTTCTTGGTTCAGCTCAATGATTGTTCTTTTTGTTTAAAAGAAGAAAAAAATCAAACGTTTTAGTCAGATTGACATATCTGGTAGTCCAATCAACCTAGGTTGTCGCAAGGCTAAACAGAGCAGCCTGCATCACAACACATGGACCAATGAGAGCTTCTCCTGGTATGATTCAAATCTTTGCCAGTGTCTCAAGTATTAAAACAAACATGCATGACCTGGTCCAGTTTTTTTTAAATTTTATTTACAACATATTTGCTCCCCGTGCTGATACAGTAATATAATGCATTCATTTTCCCCCTCTATAAGTTAACACATTCATTATTTAAATTTGTATGCATCTACTTCAGCAATAATATAAAATCAACACCTAAATATAACTTAGTAGGTTTTCTTGCCGTTCTGCCTGTTCATGTATAACAAGCTGATAATAGCTAGGTATGTGGCAGAGGTGGGTAGAGTTTCCCAAAACTTTTTAACAGTTTTACTCAAGTTGAAGTAAAAAGTAGCGGTCCATGAAATGACTCCCAGAAGAGTATAACAGTATTTGGTATTAAGGGTACTTAATACAGAGTGACTGATAAGATCTGACTTCATATTTCATAATGATTTCATCAGACAGAAAAAAAAAACCAATGTGCAAAGTTTGGTATATGAAAACCATATATACAATTAAATAACAAATTAAGGCAGAAGAAACACTTCTCCAAATTTTATTCAATGTAACATTTATGAAACTAATGCTGACAGTATATAATGTAAATATATATTGCTTACTGTATCTTTCTGACCTGTAAATGAATGGGCACAACAGGCTCAGCAGATGGTAAATATTCAAACAGCAAAGCTTGTTTACAAACAAGAGGTCTCACTTTGACCTGAACTGTAAGATTGTCTCTGTGTCTCAGTTTTTTGTTTTTTTTTGGGGGGGGGGTTAAAATGTGTTTGTTTTTTTATTCAGTGAAGTTACTCACAGTAGGTGGAGTATCCAGAAATTTTACTCAGGTAAGAGTAAATGCTTCATAATATTACCGGTGCTCAAGTAAAAACATTAAGCACGGTTATAGTACATTAAGTAAATTTTTTCTCCAAAAAGTTATTCAAGTAAATGTTGCTGAGTAAATGTAATTAGTTACTGCCTGCCTCTGGTAATTAGTAGGGCTATCTGCTGGACAGAGCCTGCTGTCAGCTGCAAGTAGACATGTTGCCTGTTTAATAACTGCAGTTAGAAATCCTTTAGAAATCAGACAAGACTTGTGTAAACGGCCTTTAACACAACATTCCATTGAGCTAAAATAATCTTTTGTCCTGCATATTATATTGATAAACCATCTGTTGACTGTCACAGTTCATTATGATGCATGACATTACAATATTCTTTTAAGTAAATCATCGTTCTCCGCTAGTAAGTAAGCTGTTGAAATGACATTCAATTCATGATTGATTATAACCATTAGACTGTTAAACGTTATCTGGTCCTGAATTCAGCATCATCACCAAAACCCCTCGTCCTTTAACAATTCATTGGCAACCGGTCCAATTCCAAATAATCTTCCTACTTCTCCTGCCTACACTTTAAGGCCATCCACTCCGATCTACCCATCTGATCTACCCATCATTACCTCCTCCCTTCCTTAGCACTATGGGAAGCAGAACTTTCATCTGTTCTGCTCCTAAACTCTGGAACTTCCGACCGTCAAACATCCGTAATATCCACTCTCTTGCCCTAATTCAAACCCAGACTCAAAGCTCACCTGTTCAGGACAGCATGCTCCATGAATGATGCCTAAAAGTTTCCTTCATGGTTTATTTAAGGAGACTGATATCAGGCTGTGAAGTGGTGCAGCAAGTCGGTCCTTGGTTCAAATCCTGGCCTGGAGTCTTTCTGCATGAAGTTGGCATTTTCTTCTTGTGCATGTGTGGGTTCTCTCCGGGTACTACTACAAAAACATGATTCAATGGGTTATTATGCCTCTTTTTGAAGTTATTAATAATAGGTCTATGGTCTGTACAAAACAGACCATAGACCTATTAAGGCAGACTTTTCTAACATTTTCTTACATTTGGATCTAAAGTTTCCTGTGTGGCAGCAGCATGAGCCTTAGCAAGACTCAATGAACTTGCATTTTATTATTTTTATGGTTGGACGTCACTTTGGAAAAACCATACCTATATTTTTCCAAACATGCTTCAAGATACATTTGCATTGTGGATTTTGAAAGGTGGATGGTTGACAACTAAAGTGATATTTGACAGATTGTAAACAAAGGCCTAATCAAGCTTGTCCAGCCTGGTTTTATAAATCAAGCAAAACATCAAAAATGCCAAGAAAAGGTGAGGACGACTCTGTGTCATTGCCTGTGGTCCAGGAGATGCTTGAACAACTAAAGACTTATTTTAAAGAACTTCTTGATCAACAAGATAAGAATTTTAAATCATGTGTTCAAGTGATCGTGGATTCTATGTGTGTTCGCATGGACAACCTTTTCAAAGATGTGTGACTAAAGACATTCGGGACCTAAAAACAAGTCTCCAGTTTTCTCAGGCTGAAGTAGATGAGATTAAAGCTAAATCAAGCAAGATGGCAGAAAAACACCAAGCCATTGCAGAAAGTTTTGGTGAATACCAAGCTTCTTTGAACGGCTTAACGGGTAAACTGGAGTACATGGATAACATATCAAGAAAAAAGAACATTGTGATTGATGGAGTTCCTGATGTAAAGTCTGAAACATGGATTGAAGCCGAAGCAAAAGTAAAGAAACTTTTTCTGGAGCATCTTAAAATAGAACCAAAGCATATTGAATTTGAAAGAGGACATCGAATTGGGAAATATGATTCTACTGGACGACCAAGATCTATTCTGATTGAACTTCTTCGGTACAAGGACAAACAATAAATACAGAAAAGAGCAAAGTCCCTAAAAGGCACAAACATCTATATCAATGAGGACTACTCTGACAAAGTCCACATGAAGCGAAAGGAACCGCTTCCTAAACTTAGAGAAGAGAGGAAAAAGGGGAACATCGCCTTCCTAAAGTATGACCAACTGATTGTACATCCTCCTTGATCCATGTAAAGGTATTTGACTGTTGCCTTTTGTTTGGTTTTTAACACTTCATGTCATTTTCACATAATAAGTAATTTGGTTTTTAATCCATATGATATTGATGAGGATAGATCTTATAATGACTTATTTGACCCAGATAAAAATAGTTTAAATTTAATGGTCAGGTGATACGTGTCATTATTATAATAAAGTTGAATTTAATGCACTGTCCAAAAGTAAATCAAATTATAATCAGGACATGTTTTCCGCTTTTCATTTGAATATCCCTAGTCTACCTAGGAATTTTGACTTATTCATGCAGTTTCTATCAACTTTAGAACATCAATTTCCTGTGCTTGCTCTGACTGAAACGTGGCTGAATGAGGACATCAGACAATTTTACTCCTTACCTCAATACGACACAGTACATTTTTGTAGAACCAATGGACAAGGTGGTGGAGTTTCTCGTTTTATTCATGACGATTTTGAATTCTTTGAAAGGAAAGATCTGAGTATTCATTTTTCTGAAACTGATGCAGAAGCAGTTTTTATAGAAATTCCAAAATGTGGCTGTTTTGGGGGTCAAACTGTAATTATTGGTTGCATTTATCGACCACCTGATAATGATATTGACATTTTTAATGAGGCTTTGTCCTCTATGCTGGAGATTATATGTGTTAAGAATAGGACTTGCATTCTTCTTGGAGATTTCAACGTTGATCTTTTGAAACATGAATCTAATTCCTCCATTCAGTTATTAAATACACTTTATTCTTATTATTTTTATCCACTTATTGATATACCAACAAGGATAACGTGTTCATCGGCAACCTTAATTGACAATATACTAACTAATCATTTTGTAAATTCAATCACATCAGGTGTAATGCTGACTGATATTTCAGATCATCTCCCTGTATTTCTGTTTTTTTACAAATCCTCTGCAAAAAAAAAAGCCAACCTATAGTATGAAACATCGTAGACTTACTTCTAAATATGTTGAGTCTTTTAAAAATTCACTGGCTGAGATATCATGGAATCATGTCTTCGGACATCAGGATGCTGAAACAGCTCATCAGACATTTATGAATATATTTTCAGCTTTGTTTAATAAATGTTTTCCATTGGTACAAAGTAGAAGTAAAAACAGGAATATTTCTAAGCCATGGTTTAAACCTGGATTAAGAAAATCTTCCATTACTAAAAATAAATTGGATAAAAAAAATCTCTCATCAGCGCCACACCGTTAAATACTGCGTACTATAAAAAATATCAAAAACAAATTCAGCAAAGTTCTAAAAGATGCCAAGAAAAACTATTTTTTCTGAAAAGTTAGGAAATACATGTGAAAATATAAAAAAACACCTGGAATGTTATAAATGAATTATTAAATAAAAAACGAACAACTCGAGGAATTCCATCTCAGTTATCCGATGGTATAGAGAATTATCCAAACCCCAGCGATATAGCAAACGGTTTCAATGATTTCTTTGTGAATGTTGGTCCTTCACTGGCAAAAAAAACATTGTAAATTCAGGAACATTTACTTCACAAATTTTTGATCTGCCTCATTCTTGCTTAAATGAATGTGATCCTCCAACTCCAAATGAAGTGCTTGAAATCCTATTAAATATGCAGGACACAGCTCCGGGACATGATGAAATTAGAGCTAGACTCATAAAGAAAGTAGCTTCCTCTAATATTGAGCCTGTAACTTATGTTCTCTCTTTGTCACTCAAAACACGCTTTGTACCAAGAGATCTCAAATTAGCTAAAGTAACTCTCTTGTTTGAGTCTGGGAATTCGAATTTATTTTGTTTGTAACCTTTTGTTTTCTAAAATACTTGAAAAATTAGTTTATAAAAGGATATTAAAACCCTTTACCGAAAATGTGATCTTATATGATCACCAGTATGCCTTCAGAGAGAACATGTCTACAGAAATGGCTCTTTTACAGTTTGTCGATAAAACCACAAAAAATCTGCATGAAAAAAAAATAACACTATTGGTATATTTTAAGATTTGTCAAAAGCATTCAACACAATAAATCATAATATTCTTTTAGCAAAATTACAAAATTATGGCATTAAACATATAGCCTTTAATTGGGTACAAAACTATTTGGATGAGAGAGAGCAATTTGTTTATGTTAACAATCTGAGCTCAAGTAGGGGGAAACTATTATGCGGGGTACCGCAGGGGTCCATTTTGGGACCCCTATTATTTCTAATTTATATCAATGATTTAAGAGTTGTTTCTAAAAATGTTATGCCACTCATGTTTGCAGACGATACATGTCTTCTATTATCTCATTCTAACATTGACACATTGATAAGAGAAGCAAATGAAGAATTACAAAATATTTCTAAATGGTTTAAAGTAAATCAACTCTCTCTTAATATACAAAAAACTAACTATGATTTTCAGCACAAAAAAAGAGATTGTCAGGACATAGAGGTATCAATTGATGGCTTAAAAATTAGCCAAGTGAACCAAATAGAATTTTTAGGTTTCATTGTCGACCAAAAACTAACCTGGAAATATCAATATGTTTGTAGAAAAATAATGAAATCTGTTGGTATACTGAGTAGAGTTCGCTCTTTAATTGATATTTCATGTATGAAAACATTATATTATAGTTTAATCTATCCCCACATTCTGTACTGTAATATTGTTTGGGGTGCAACATGCCAAACATATCTAAATAAGATTTTATTAATACAAAAGAAATTCTTAAGAATTATGAGTAATTCAAATAGATTGTCATCATCTGCTCCGCTTTTCATAACACATAACATTTTGACAATATTTAAAGTGTAACTGAACCCCCTGAAAAAGCATAACCCCGCCCCCAGACAACATTAAAAAAATTCTACAAAGGGAGGCTTTATGGAGCTCAGCGGCCGCGAGCCGTATCAATTCGAGCCGCTGGCTCGGGGCGCTGAGTCGGCGCTGCCCGAGGCTGGCGCTGCTGAGGTAAAGGGTCCGGTCTCTGAGTGGTGATGCTAACATAGGCTAACGTTCAAAACAGTATGTTAGCTATGCTAACTAAGTGCTAATATGATAATAATGGTAACCTGAAAAATGCAATCCAACTCCAAACTCGCCACGGGGGGGCGGTATGTCTGATAGTGTTATGACCAAGCCCACGGGGCGTGTCTGTGAGACCATGGCTGCTGTGACGCAGTCGATGCCTGTGACGTAGAGATGTACCGCTCTCCACCAATAACAAAATTCAAATGCAGTAGCCACAGTTCAACCCTAAGAGGGCAGCACTAAGATGTTTTTTAACCAAAAAGTGTAGAATTAAACAAGTTTACACCAAAATGTAAAAAAATCCCCAGAAACTGAAAGACTGCATTGGTAAAGACCCATTTATACAGATTATAAGCAAAAAAAAGTTGTTTTGGGGTTTAGTTACTCTTTAATGTTAACATCCATTGCATAAATATCTTTATGTACAAGTATGTGAATATGACAAATATTATGCCCAGAGCTTTTATTAACTTTTTCATGTATTCTTCGGATGTTCATGCTTAATCCACAAGGCGCTGCAAAGACTTGTATCTTCCTTTTTTTTTAGAACTACGGCCAATCAATCTACACTGAAATACAGAGGGCCTTCCCTCTGGAATCATTAAGATCCCGCTTTAAAGACTAAAACCACTCTAAACTCTTTCAAAAGAGAACTGACAATAATGTTAACATGTAAATAAGTTTATCTTATTAATTTGTTATATTCAAATGCTTGATGTGTCATTGTATTGATGCTTGATCATGTAATTTAATGTCCATTTAATGAGATTTTGGGGCGGTGGCTTTATAAGACCTCATGGTCTCCTCACTCTCTCCCGCAAAGTATTTTCTTTCGGTGGAGAGGAAAAACTCCCCTTTAACAGGAAGAAACCTCCAACAGAACCAGGCTCAGTAGGAACGGCCATCTTCCACGACCGTCTGGGGGTTTGAGAAGGCAGAGCAGATACACAGAAGGAACAGAAGATCTGATATAAGAGAACTTTCTATGTTACAGAAAGTAAAAAGTTGATAACAGGAGACAGTGGATGTTCAGTTACTGGGAGGATCATCCCAGTCGATGCCCCCCGTCCAACAGGGCATTGCAGCCAAGCAGGATACCAGACCAGGTATATCTTCTATGGAGAGAAAAACACTGAGAGAACACAAAGTTAACAGTCGAAATAACAGAATGTACTGTAATACAACTGGAGAGTCGTAGGAGAAAAGGAAGTAGCAGAGTAAAGAAAATTGGTAAGTCTGTCCTCCAGCAGTCTAAGCCTATAGCAGCATAACTACAGAGATAGCTCAGGATGACCTTAGCCACTCTAACTATAAGCTTTATCAAAAAGGAAAGTTTTAAGCCTGGCCTTAAAAGTAAACAGAGTGTCTGCCTCACGGACTAAAGCTGGGAGCTGGTTCCACAGGAGAGGAGCCTGATAACTAAAAGATCTGCCTCCCATTCTACTTTTAGAGATCCTAGGAACTACAAGTAAACCTGCAGTCTGAGAGCGAAGGGCTCTGTTAGGAACATATGGAACAATTAGATCTCTGATGTATGATGGAGCTTGATTATTAAGGGCTTTGTATGTAAGAAGAAGGATCTTAAATTCTATTCTGGATTTAACAGGGAGCCAATGAAGGGAAGCTAAAACAGGAGAAATGTGATCTCTCTTTTTAATATTCATCAGAACTATTGCTGCCGCATTTTGGATCAACTGAAGGCTTTTAATGGCATTTTGTTGACTTCCTGATAGTAAAGAATTACAGTAGTCCAGCCTTGAGGTAACAAATACATGGACTAGTTTCTCACCATCACTCCTGGACAGGATGTTTCTAATTTTAGCAATATTCCGAAGGTGAAAGAAGGAAATCCTAGAAACCTGTTTAATATGGGATTTAAATGTCAAGTCTCGGTCAAAAATAACGCAGAGGTTCTTTACGTTATTACTGGAGGGCAGTTTAATACCATCAAGATGAAGGGATTGACTAATCAGATTCTTTTTTAGAACATCTGGTCCAAAGACAGCAACTTATGTCTTGTCAGAATTTAAGAGCAAAAAGTTTAGACTCATCCATGTTTTTATGTTTTCCAGACATGCCTGTAATCTACCTAACTGACTGGGTTCATCAGGATTTATGGATAAATATAGTTGTGTATCATCTGCATATGTGTGGAAATTTATCCCATGCTGTCTAATGATTCTACCAATTGGAAGCATATATATGGTGAAAAGAATTGGTCCAAGCACAGAACCCTGTGGAACTCCACAAGTAACCCTTGAGAGTGAAGAAGATTTATCATTTAGATGAACAAACTGGAATCTATCAGACAAATATGATTTAAACCAGCCTAGTGCTGTTCCTTTGATCCCTGCAACATCAAGCCTTTCTAAGAGAATATTGTGATCAACTGTGTCAAAAGCAGCACTGAGATCTAACAAAACCAGAACAGACACCAGTCCATTATCTGAGGCCATGAGAATATCATTAGTAACCTTCACCAGTGCTGTTTCAGTGCTATGATGAGCTCTAAAACCTGACTGAAACTCTTCAAACAGCTCGTTACTGTTTAGATACTCACAGACTTGATTAGCAACAATTTTCTCAAGGACTTTGGATAAGAAAGGAAGGTTAGATATAGGTCTGTAATTCACTAAGTCATCTTGATCAAGGGAAGATTTCTTGAGTAAAGGTTTAATTACAGCTATTTTAAATTTCTGTTGTACGTATCCGTTTACCAAGGATAGATTCATCATTT
Organism: Valencia hispanica; assembly: GCA_963556495.2. Lineage (NCBI taxonomy): Eukaryota > Metazoa > Chordata > Actinopteri > Cyprinodontiformes > Valenciidae > Valencia > Valencia hispanica. Next base: position 11,835,124 of record OY747704.1, read on the forward strand.
CCAAAATGGGGCTAGGAACCAAATGGAACACTTCCTTAAATAATTTGGTTGGAATTGGGTCCAACATACAAGTTGAAGGTTTAGATGAGGCTAATATTTTTGATAATTCCGAAAGCGCGACTAAATCAAAACAGCTTAAGCACAAATGAGGTTCTACAGTTCTTTCCGATGCTGGCTCATTTACTGAGGAAGAAGTAATCATGTTTGGGAGGATGCCAATGATTTTATTTTTAATAGAATTAATTTTATTTGTGAAGAATCCCATAAAATCATCTCTACTAAGAGCTGGGGGAATAGTTGGCTCAACAGAGCTATGACTCTGTGTAAGTTTGGCAACTGTACTAAAAAGAAACCTAGGATTGTTTTTAATCGCCTCTATTAATGATGAAAAATATGCTGTTCTAGCTTGTCGAAGGGTCTTTTTATACAGCAGTAGACTGTTATTCCAGGTTAAATAGGAATCCTCTAGATGTGTAGAGCGCCATTTTCTCTCCAACTTCCTAGTATTCTGCTTTAAAGTACGCAACTCTGCGTTAAACCAAGGAGTCAGCCTCCTATGGCTAGCCACTTTCTTTTTTAATGGGGCTACACTATCTAATGCCAAACGCAATGAGGACGTAACGCTGTGAACCAGACCATCAATTTCTGAAGGGTTAGAGATAGAATTGCTGCCATCCACTGTGTTACTCTGAGAAGGTTACTCCTGAGGTTTACTGCACATGAGAATGAAATGTAATTTGAATTTGTGGGTGGGGTTTGACCAACAAGGGGTGGTTATATGTAAATTCAGCTTATTCTGACGTCACAATAACACTTTCAAATAAACACAAGATTTTTATTCATGTTTGGAGTGTTTATAGGCACAAAAAAGCCAAATGGTAACACAAGGATGAAAAAAGTGAGTTGCATATTATGTCCCCTTTTTAAGGATTGACCATTTATTAATCTTATCCATTCACTAAAGTTACCCTAATATGAGATATGGGAGTATTGTGGAAGAAATGTTAAGAATGATCTGTTCTGTGTAGTTCACATACTGATAGTTACTGTGTGTCTTTTCTTTATGATATGGTGACCAATTTTATTATATGACACTGTATGAATTTAGGTCAGGACAAACCTGCTGATTCAGATTCTTACAGCCTGGGTTGGCATGGCAACTCTCTTTTACGTCTAAGATTATGCTTGATTATGCTTTTATATCAAATCTTCTACGCCTATGAGTCACATGTTTTACCGACTGAGAAATGTTTGCCTGTGATTTCATAGTGATAGGCTCAGCATTACTGAACCTATATAATCCTGTGTCTTGTTTTGGAAGGGTGGTCAGTATCGCATATTTTCTCTGTTAATGCTGTACCTCCTTGATTGATCAACCAAGTCTGTATTAAAACCTCAGAATATCTGAAGGAATCTCTCTCATCTCTTTTATTAAAGAACTTCGATAACAATTTTGGCGCCTAACGTGGATTCCAGCGAGCGGAAGAACAGAGAGAGCCACCAAGAAGTCACAAAAGACCCGGAGAGGAGCAGCCCCCGGCCTTCGAACCTCCGTATAGCCTTAAGGAGTAGGAAGGAACTTGGTCCTCTTGTTTCAGACCGACCGCCGCCTATAATTCGAACCCGGTCTCTCCTTGAGAGAAGGGAAACGGTGAGAGTGATTCTTTCCATAAAATTAATTAGTCTGTTGGGGGGGGGGGGGAGAAAGGTAGCATTTTCATATACTTTCGCTTTGAAAGAGTACAAATAAGTGTTTTTCTATGCTTTGACAACAAAAAAAGAATGCCGACTGTTTTGGTTCTCTAAACAAACTGGGGCTGGGGTAAAGCTATAAAATATTAGATCCAAATGTGTTTTTCTTGTAAGAGAGGGGAAAAAGTAGGAGCCTTTTTGCAGCCAGCCAGCCAGCTGGCTGTGTGCAGCAACAGGTGGGAAGGGGCAATGCTAAATTAGTAATACTCCAAAGGATTTTTAGACTGTAGCAACAGTAAGATGGAACATGTTCAGTTTTGGTATTGTGGTTGAAGGTTATCGTTGAATTTCTACGTGAATGGAAAGCAAGGCAGAGCTGTTTCAAAGAAACCAAGACAAATGTGAGTAAATTCCTCATGTATGTATGACAGTTTTATTTACCTGAAAACGATTCATGTGATACATTGTACAGTTATCTGAAAATTCAGTACAGTAGTTTGGCAACAAAATGCCAGTGGAGTTACTGCCTGACGTACTTACAGTAAAACATATGCATCACTGCACATCGGCCTTCCCACATATGGCAAAATATCCTCCGAACACGTTGCAACGTCTCGGTGCAAAGCAGCGGACGAAGAAAAACAAAACAACAAAAGATTGCAAAGTTGTTTTTTTTTAAATATCCCATAAGAGTATTTTCTAAGAAATAAAAAAGAACAGATTTTTAAGCTTTATGACATCTCTGACGAAAGTCTAATAGATGGGTTTACTAATACTATACAGTGTTTGCTGGAGGGTTCGGAGAAACCAGCTGACTCAGCAGACATGCAGCTTGAAGAAAAGAAATGACCTGTACAGTGTATCATATTAGCCTACAAAGATGGATGGAGAAATGTTTCATCTGAGGCTCCTCGTGCAGGAAGACAGACGGACTGACACACTGGGACAGACTGGTTTCTCATGGATTGATTTCTACAGACCCCCCCCCCACCCCATCACCGGATCATGTCTTAGCATTAAGCTCTTTGTAAAGACGCGCTGCCCAAAAATACACATGCACACCACAAAGAAAAAAAAAAAAAAAGTTTCAGAAAACTAAAACGCAGAGCTGGGCCTCATTCGGCCTTTCCTGTGAAGAAAAACAAAGAAAGGAAGAAAGAAATCAGATGGCAGAAATAAAGCTGAGAAGAAAATGATCAGGACGGGAGCAATAGGCAGGCCACAGCAAAACAAAACAAACCACAAGCCTTATGAAGAGATAGTGAAAGGCTATATCCTGTAATTATTTATGGGCACTTGTTTCTGCCAGTCTACAATCAAAAACGACCAGCACCAGCGACACTGAGCATGAAAACAGAAAAGCTTTCTATTCCCAGTCAGTCAGTGTAGCACTGGTGCTTGGTGGCACTGATGGCATTACATAACACAATCTCACTATTCACTCTCTCTCTGTACCATAAACTGTTGCTGTCCAACCTTAATATACATACAGCAGCAACGAACGGACTTTTTTCTCCTGAAGATGAGCACACGCTGGTAGTTGGCATGCCGACTAAGAGGAACCCGACGGTTAATCTAAAAACAAAAAAAACACGACCAACGCTGAACATCAAAGCAGGCATGCAAGAGAGAGGCTGTGTTGATGTCTGCTGCTTTTTGACATAAACAAATAAAATATACATAGACTCTATTTTGTGTGTTATGTACAGATATATAGCAGCTGTTTCAGCCTCATCAGTCCTTTTCTTTCTTTTTAAACTGTTCATGTTGTGCTCTGCTGAGAAGACTAACAGCTTCTTGGTGCTTTTCTGGTCTATTTGTTTGTTTTTACATATTCAAGTACAGTATGTGCACGATACTCACGTATTTTAGGTCATAACATTCAGAACAAAGGCTGAATGAATCGAAAGAAAAGCTGAAGATAATCAGGAGGAAAAAAAACAGTGTTTTCTACAAGTTCACACAGACGTAGAGAAAGCTATTGGCCCTTTGGTAAAGATGAGTGAAAAACCTTCAAATAAATCCCATTTTGAATTTAGTAGCATAATCTCGCATTTGATTTTTTTTTTTTTTTTTTAGAAAAACCCAACCTTTAACGAGAGTACATTTATTCAGTTGGATAAAATGTGTTTTTTTTTTTTTTTTTTTACATACAATCAATTTTTCCAACAGGGCAGCACTCAGGTCAAGACTGGAGCATACATAGAGGCATCCCCCTCTTAGATCTGGATTCTCCAGAGTTTCCTCTCTAGTCCTCACGTCACCTAACAGTTTGCTTAAAAAAAAAAAAAAAATATATCCTTTGTTTCAAGACAGATCCAACAGCAGGAGTCTTGGTCTGATCTGGACAAATAACACGGGTTCGGGTTAAAGTCCCAGCAGAGTTTAGAAAACTCTATATGTTTACGTTTGGGATGGTAGGTACAAGCGAATGCTAAACCTCCCTTAACCATCCTCTTCTCTGTTTGTGGTGGCAAGTTAATAATAGATCCTCATGCAGCCTATTGGCCTCTGTATACACAGTATACATCACAGTATACACACATTACTGATTAGAATGAAATATTTATTTATCCAATTAGGGGGAAAAAATCAAGTATAAATTAAAATAATGCCTCAGATAGATTTAGTCCAAAGGAATTAGTCAAGGTGATTGAATAAATCTATTCGAATTAAATCAATTTATTTTAAGGCTTTTTAAACATCTTTACCAGGGGTACCAACTATATTGTCTGCGTCTGTATATTTAATAACAGGCTGTATCAAAAGTTGATGTAAAACAAACTGGTAACAGATTTTTGTCCTTTTCCCCATAAAAACCAGGAAAAGAAATTTAAATATATAACACATAAACAAAAGAGAGATTCAAATGTGTGAGCATGTGAGTCGCAAAACAAAGTGGTATATACCTCAACACTTTTAGTGATAACCTCTGAAATGGTGCTTAGACAAATGGGTACTTCTGGTCATAATAACAGCATTGAGGTAGCTGCGCTCTGCCTAGTGCAGAAAATAATCAAGGTGAACAGAGTTCAGAAATAACTGAGATTCATATATTGCGAGACCTTCCCCCTCGTTTTAGCTCTGCACTTCTCGAGTGTTAGAATCACACGTCCTCTTCGCACACTCAGACTCTTTGTCCCCTCCCTCAAATTACAAAATATTAATAGAAAATAGTGTAAATTCTCTGTACAGCCAAACACGAAGCTCCAACATCACAGGCTTCTCTAACTGGTCACAATGGTGCTCCAAGATGAGAGAGGCCTGATGGCAAAATAACACATGTATTATCAGTCATTAGAATATGACCAGCCGAACCCTCCCCCCCCCCCAAAAAAAACAAAAACTGTATCAGTGGAAATGTAAATAGAATATTTGACAGTGGTCAGAGCAGGTGCAAATGTTTACGACGGGTTATTCAGAGTTAATGTAACCGTTAGGTGTGTGTTAATGTCCACTTCACACAGGTGTGCAGGAAGGGTAGTGCATCTGGAGTCAGTCAGGGCCACAACATGGCGGACACGTTAGTGTCTGTGCTGTAGATCCACAGCAGCAGGGGCAGGGAGATGGCCACGAAGGGCCAGGAGATGCCCTCAGTGCATGCAGACAGGGGGCAGCCTCTGCTGGTCGGCTTCTCCAGCTCTTTACCCAGCTCCAAGTAGTTCCTGGCAGCGAACTTGAGCAGCTCGTCCAGCAGGATGACCGGAAGAGAGATCTTCAGCACCATCATCCACTGGGTTGTATCCAGAGGGGTGATCTGGAAGATGACCTGGGACAATATGAAAATACTGGTTTGCAAGGAATAATAATAGCGTTGGTGACTCCAACTCTGGCCAGGAGATGACTGATACGGGTGTGACGCTACACAAAACCTACGGTTTCGTACATACCTCGGTTCTAAACTTAGGGTTCGGCACATTGTTCAGCAGTGAACATAGAAAGCAAAAATGATCTGACAATTTGATTTCATCAATCTCTTCTTTTTTTTTGTTGCAAAAAGTGGCCAGTTTAGAATTAAAAGGAGATTTGGTTTGATGTTGTCAATGAATAAAGTGTAAGTAAGCAGCTACAGACAGAAGAATACTATAATAAAGCCACTTAAAAATGGTTAATGTTGCTGTTTAGGGACTTTTGAATAAGACTGTGGTGAGATTTGCTAATAAACATCTTCTGTTCTTTAGACCCTGACAGCACTTAAGGCTGGTTGAATGCTACAGGTAGCTGGTTTTGGACATTAGCCTATTTTTCTCTGCACCACTGTTGTCTACATTCTGCCTGAAATCGTTGCGGCTGAGTAAGTTAAATAGGTAATTAAGAGCTGCAAACCTTATTGCTGTTGAAAAATGCTTTGGTCGGTTACTTTCTCCATGGCTACTGTAGCTGCATGATGAGGTACCCTAAATTGCTGAAATAGCAGTAATAGCCCTGAGTCCTCTCTGCTTTGTTTTGCTGCCACTTTTAAAGCTGGGGTGAAAGTTCAAATTGAGCACTTCAAGCTCTGAACATAAACATTCTGCAGCTGTTCAGATTTCAAACAGCTGCATTTATTCAGTATACCGAAACTGATCGGTACGAATATATGTACGGTTACTCCCCTCGTGGTGAACAATTATGTTTTTTTCTTCTTCAATACAGAAAGTGTTTCTTCAGCTAATAGCTCAATCATTTTTGTTTGTTGCCACTGAGGCTGTAAATCACTGAAGCGTACTGAATTCAATAAAAGAAAGCTCTGTTTTTCTGAATTAACGAGATATTTTAAGAAATAAAAAAATAAAGAAGCTGTTTTTCTGAATGAACGAGATATTTTAAGAAATAAATACATAAAAAAACTGTTTTTCTGAATGAACAAAATACGTTTTACAAAAAAATAAAAAGCTGTTTTTCTGAATTAACAAAAGTTTTACAAAAAGCTCAGTTTTCTAAGAAAAAAATATTAAAGCTCTGTTTTTCTGTATTAACACGATAAGCTTAACAGAAAAACAAAGCTTGATTTTCTGAATTAACGAGATAAACTGTGGGCTTTCTGCCTGAACAGGTGCAAATTCCTCATGTCTGTGCAAAGTCGACAAATGAATGATAATACTATCTACATTGTTTAGAGACAAGAGTATTTCGTGGTTTCTCAATCCCAAAACAAAGTAAAAGTGAATTAAACCAAAAAAACTGGACACACCAGTCCATCACTCTGCCCTGTGATGGACAGGCGCTGGAAAAACAGCTTTACATTTAAAATGATTTGTTAATTCAGAAAAACTGAGCTTCTTTGTTTTTCAAATGAATGCAATACGCTTCTGTAGTACATATCTTCCCTGCTTTTGCTGTCTTTATTTAGAATGCATTCAGATCAGTGGGACCTGGAAGTTTAACCTAATCTCACTTATAAGAAAACATATATATGTGAGAATTAATGACTTGAACCAGTGAATAAAAATAGAAATAGCTAAGCAAAGCTTTCCTCTGTCATTTCTTTTAAAATATATATATTTTCCACTAATTCTAGTCATAGAAATGCTACCAAAATCCGAAGTTCTTTATTTTTAATGGCTTCATGATTAACTAGATCCTAAGATCCGAAAACAGATTCATATATGCTTAGCGGGTGCCTAAGTCCAGACCACAAGAGCAATTATCCTACAACTTTTGAATGCATCCCTTCTCTAAAACATCAGAATGAAATGAGTGGCTCGTTACCAGATCACTGCAGAGCTGAATAACAGAAATGAGAGAGAAATTCAGCCATTTGATTCTGGTGTGTTGGAGCAGGGATGCTTTATATGCATAAAATAAGCAGTTTTTAGTGTGATTTTAAAAAAAGAAGAAGAAAAATATGTTGTGGAATTTTGTAATAATGATATAGCTTATAATAAATGAATAAATACTTGACAGTGTTAATTAAGAGTGTGACGGTACACAAAAATCACAGTTGGCTACATATTCGAGGGTTTCAAAGTCATAGTTCGGTACGCTTTTGGTACACTTTAATCAAGAAAAATAAAGACAAATGTGGATACTAATTTTCATTTTTTCTACTTTAATCAGCATTAAACAAATAACCTTTTTTCCTGAATTCCTTCCTTTAATTCCTGAAATGTATTTCATTTTATTATATTTTATAACTTGAAAAGTTGAAAATATAGAACTGACTGGCGATTTGATTGGAGTTTTTTTTTTAAATAAATAAAATAATACAAGCAGACATAGCCAGAGAAGAAAACAATATGACCGCTAACAGAGTTCTGGTTTGGTCCGTCTTTCTTTTTTTTTACTATAACTGCATGAGAAACCTTTAATGTTCCCAGATAGCAGAGTTTAGTGATAGATGGGAGTCCTTTCTGCTTTGTTGTCATTTTTTAAAGTTGCGCCGCAGAACGTTGCACTGCACTGTTCTGCAAATAAACATTGTGCATGTGTTCAGTTAGAAAACAGCTGGATTTGTTCGTTACACGTGTGTACCGAACCAACAGAGCTGTAGCAGAAAAATCCAAATACATGTACCGTTAAACCCCTAGTGTTAATGTATTGCTGCTTTTAGTTCATTGTAAACATAGACCCTAAATAGTGAGCAATCTATCCAGCAACTGAAAACAAATTTAATGTTTTGTTTTCATCTCAATAAGAAGGTTTTATGGACATATTTGTATCTGGCTCCATCTGCTGTTTTGGAAATTAAACACTTTAGTTCTAGTTTCTTAAGGAGTTTACCAGAACATCTAAATGCCCTGACTTGAAAGTCTTTCAAACTATGTGTCATATTCTTTCATAAACAGATATTTACAAATAAGCGACCAGAGCTAGTTTGTATTTTATGGAACGGTTATCAAACCTATTCATCCTCTGAGACCAACAAATCTGGATTTTTATACTATTAACTGAGGTAAGATTTCAAACTATACCTTAAAACTGCAGTTCTTTTTTTCTTTAGTTAAACATGGAATTGTCCTTGAAAGACTTAGCTGTAATACCAGCTTATGACCAATAGAGGGCAAACAGTTCTACAATGAAGCCAGCTGTGCTTTGGAATACACAGCTTGTTTAAAATGTCGACATTTTGCTAAGTTTTGCTACAGGGAGAAAAACAACTCACGGGTAGAGGCTCCACGTAGAGGATGAGGAAGTGGAGAGACATGGAGAGGCAGATGGCTCCCAGCAGCCAAATGTTCTCCCAGGGAGGCATCCGCACCAGGGATTGGTTCTCTGAGAGACTGAAGCGAGGACAGAATGCAAATGTTGTTTCAGTGACACAGCATGTTCTCCTACTGACTGCAAATGCTCCTTCCTTAACGACAAAGAAAGATTCCAGCCACCTGTTCAGAGCGTTGCACATCTCGATTGTGACGAGCACAGAGAGAGCCATGGTCATCGGATACGGCGACTCGAACACGTGGCAGTCCAAGCCTTCGAATTCAGGGTTGTCTGGGCTGCATTGCAGAAAGTGGCTCTGTGAAAAGAAGATAAAAAGGAACGAGGCTGAAGAAGTGATCGGTGAGAAGCTGAAAGTGTAGTCCCAGTGTCGGCACACTTACCAGCTGGTATAGAGTGAGCTGTGGGCCATCCTCAGAGACCGTAAACCACCATGCAGCAGCTCCCACAGTGGCAGCGCCCACATAACCTGGGACCAGACACACCGAGCATGTCCGTTACATTCAACATAAAGAGTGATAAAGCTGCAAGAAGCTAGAAGAAAGTTGCTTCTGTCCTTCATACGCAGTTCATTTCGGATTTAATCAGCTAACCTCCAATAGCCAGGTATCTGAAGAAGAGCCAGCCAGAGATCAGCGGCTCCTTCGCATTACGGGGAGGTTTCTCCATGATGTCCAGATCCGGGGGGTTGAAGCCGAGGGCGGTGGCAGGGAGGCCGTCTGTCACCAGGTTGACCCAGAGCAGCTGAACTGGGATCAGAGCCTCGGGGAAACCCAGAGCAGCAGTCAGGAAGATGCTGTGAGGAGGAAAATTGCTGTCAGAATCTAAGTGAAGCGCCTCTGTACTAAAAAAAAAAAGTATTCATACTTCGTTTTCACCTTTGATCACATTGCAACCACAAAATTCAATCTATTCTATTCCGATTTTATGTGATAGACCAATAAAAAGTAGAACATAGGTGGTGACTGGAAGGAATACGATACACTGTAGGATGTGTATTGGTAAAAATCTGGCGATACGATATGTTTCGCAATACAGGCGAGACGACGCGATATACTGCAAATCTATGAGTAAGACTATATATTGTGATTTTAAAAACTGAATTTAACTGTAGAAAAACTGTCACAGCGTTCTAAACACTCCAACCTGTTTCGCGCTTTAACACATCCAGTTTTATTACTAGATCTAGTTGATCCACTGGAACAAAGACAGTGAAAACAGCCACAAACTACCAGTCATACTTTTAATTTTACTACAGAAATGACTGTCATCATTAATAGTTCCATTGAACCCTTAATCCATCTTAAATCCCATTGAGAATCTGTGACAGGACTACTACTAGCATGACAAAATATGTGCCAGTGGGATAAATACGTCTCCAAGGCAGTGTATAGCTTTTATTTATTACTAGCTTGTCTTTTTAAACAGAGGTCTGATAAATCAGAGAACATCAGGAGCTGCAGGGCTTTCATCTGTTGCAGAGGAAACTCACCAGACAACCTCACCCACATTGGAGGAGATAAGGTATCTGATAAATTGCTTCATGTTATTGTAGATGGCTCTGCCCTCTTCCACAGCAGCCACTATGGAGGAGAAGTTGTCATCTGCAAGGACCATCTCCGAGGCCGACTTGGCCACGGCGGTGCCGGACCCCATGGCGATCCCGATCTCTGCCTTCTTCAGAGCGGGGGCGTCGTTCACTCCATCTCCTGTCTGTAGACAAACGTGTTGTTACAAATCAACCAGCAGATTACCAGGGACTTACTTCCTAGGACTGCTTACCATGGCGGTTATTTCATCAAATCCTTGCAGGAACTCGACAATCTTGGACTTGTGTGAGGGTTCGACGCGGGCGAAGCACCGGGCTTTGGTCACGGCCTCCCTCTGGGCATGGGGCGAAAGATCATCAAACTCCCGTCCGGTGAAGGCCATGTGCTCTATGTCGTCGTCTTCCCTCAGGATGCCGATGCGGCGGCATATGGCCACCGCTGTGCCCTTGTTGTCCCCCGTGATCATGATGACGCGAATGCCAGCCCGCCGGCACAGCTTGATGGAGGCGGCCACCTCCTGCCTGGGCGGGTCCAACATGCCAACACAGCCGACGAAGGTGAGGTCGGACTGGAGGCAGAGAGAGAGAAAAAGGTCCACAAGTGTCAGAGGATTTGGCTTTAAACCACAATTCGAAAAGCTAATGAGTGAAAATGGAAAATATTCACCTCATACTCTGAGAATTTAGTGGTGTCAGACAGTATCATGTCCTCTGTTTTAGGAGGGCTGTCTCGTGTGGCCAGAGCCAAACACCTCAGCGTGTCCCGACCTGTTCCATACTCCCGAATAACAGACATGATCTTTTCCTTGATGCCCTGTGTGAGGGGGACTTTAGTGTTGCCCACACGGACATGAGTGCATCTGTCGATGACTCCTTCTGGGGCCCCCTGGGAGGCAGAAGAGAGATGCTAAATATTCACACGGAATCCAAAGCTGCAGACCACCTCTCAGCGTTTTTTTCCCCTTCACTCTATACCTTTACAAACATCTTGCCGATGGTGGAGCGAGACTTGTTCGGGGTGCAGTAGACGGACATGGACTTTCTGTCCCTGGAGAACTCGAGGGTGAACTCCTTCTTCATCAGCTGTTTGATCACCTGATGCAACGAAAGCTCGGTCAGTGAGAAAACCTGCTGAGTGGGACCCGTGGGCGGGTGAAGAGGCGGCTGTCACTCACTGAGTTGCAAGCGTTGGCTCTGTCAATCTTGGACAGGTTGTCGACTTCCGTGTCAAAGACGTTCATCTTCTCCACCAGACAAGTCAGCGCCGTCTCCGTGGCCTCGCCGACCTTTTCAAACACACCCTTCACCTGAAGAATCAAACACATTCAAGGTAACTTTTTTTTTTTGTTCTTGGCTTTATGAAAATTTGATCACCAATTATTTTTCTTTTAATCATCTCATTATGCAAGAAGCAGCCACTTGTGCAAACCTCATTGAAGTCTAGGGAGGAGTCATTACACAGGGCACAGATGGTTGCCAGTTCCACCAGAGCCTCATACTGGGAGCTTTTCACAAGTTTCCCATCCTGGTATCTGTGAAGGGGTATACTGGTTTGTACAAATCTGTGGTACCCAACATAGGTCATCTGTCACCTGGATTTCTTCGGCATACTCACACTTCTCCTTCAGGTGCGTAGGTTGAACCGGTGATGGTGAATTCTGACAGAGAGCAGCTTTCTCCTTCTGCTTTGCCGAGTATGAACATCTGAGAATCACAAGAGTCAAAAGGACAGGGATGAAGAATGATCTTTGTTTTTCAAAAGCAGGGGTTCATTTACCATCACCATGTTTTAGTCAGCTGTCTGTTTCTTTACTAACACAGGAGGGGGCAGCGCAAATCCCCAATGAACCAAAAAATGTAAATGCTTCATTAGGACAGGAAGCTGCCTGGAATGCTACAAAGTGACAGTTCCAGGCTGGTTGGCTCTCTGCTTTACGAGGGGAAAAGTGTTTATTTGCATAAGTAAACAAAAGAGGCTGCCAGCAGGCCTGCATAAAAAGTAAATCTGTGTCCAAGAGTAAGAAGTCACAGTGCCAGGCTTAGCTGATTCGTCCAGGAACGCACATCAACACTGGCTATAGGCGGAGAAGATATTCCTTCTTATTCCATCAACTAAACATAGAATCTAAAAACTAACTCTGTTTGGTGGGTCATAATTTAGGCGATGGGCTGGACCTGGTGAAGAAGATGCACCTGTAGAAGAGATGCGTGCAGATTTTCAGCCCTGATTGCTGATTGGCCTTTGAAAACCCAAAATGTGTGCTACCAGCTCAAGCTAATAACAGCACTTTGGTGCGGGAGTTGTAACTGTAAGAAGACTGTGTTAGCTATTTTCAGTATCAATGATGGGGATTTAAAATGAAGCCAGAGAAAGCTCAATAATGTTGGGAGCCATTTAAAAGGAAATTGATGCAATAGAGGCAAGTGAACTGCTCATTCACTGGTTTGCCATCCCAGTACCTCTGAAGAGGCATCTGAAGATGTCTGTTATTACCGCAAATCCACCTTCTTTGTCACAAAAATAAGGTGGAACAGCTGATGGTGTCATCCAGGATATGTCACTATGACATATCGTATCTGCTGTCCGGATATTGAGCTGTTAGCATGTCGTGACAGCCATGAGACACCAACAGTTTTATGTCAGAGGCCTCTTCAAATTCGTTGTAAAACTGACTGCTACCGGAGTTCTTTCCTGCCTACAGCATTACCATCCACAATCACTCTTTATAGATACTTGAATGACATAAGCTACGACATCTAATTTCCCTTTGGGATAAATACAGTCATTTTGAATAAAATTGAACTGGATTTGAATTCAGGCTCCAACAACTGAGAGCTGGACCTGGGCAGGTGCAGGTGGTTTTGCTCCTTTCCTATTTCATATCTTTAGAAGTTCTAGTTCTGGCTATTTTGTACTGACTTATTCATGCTGAAAAAGTTATTGGGTGCCACAGGAGATAAGATTTGTACCTGGTAAGGATCCACATTCTCTCATACAGAGACTGATGAGTACAGTTAGTAATGCTAAACATGCTAACAGTGCTAAATGCTAAAATATGAGGCTAAAGGCTGTTAAATTCATCAGCATTTTCCCTGTTTTATAATAGTCCCTTAAAGCCAGCCCTCTGTCTCACACAGTGTGACGTTGCGTCTGATGCTAATTAATGGCAGCACATTTATACTGGGAAGAAAAACTAGGAGATAAAACCAGTAGACAGGTTTACAGACCCATCGACCTGCATTGTAATAATCTTTACTGCAGTTGTTTTCTCTTTTCATAGAATTATTTTATGGCTGTCAAGAATTAGAAGGCGATTTGAATTAATCCAAAAAAATCAAAATCAATCAAAATCATAATTGGCAGGTCAGACCTAGCAGAAAATTGGATATAATTACCAGCCAGCAAAAGCTTGATCAGTGTATCTCTAATTTGATCATTCCCAGCCAAATCTGCTTCCCAGTAACAGCTATCTACAGAACAAAAGTGTGATATAAAAAATGTAAAGTAAGGGATTAAACGTTGCTGATTGCCAAAAGGTCCTTTTTCATAATGCATGGTCAAGTAGCTGCATGGTGTTGCTGATTAATGCACAGAGATAAAAAGCAACCACTGACTGGCTGGCTGCTTTGTGACGCAAGGTCAGTTATGCAACAGCAGCACTGCAAGTCATCAGCTCCATGTAGATAAGAGAAGCAGCAGCAGATTATCCACTTGTTAAAAACCCTGGATACCTGATAATAAAGAAAACAGTCTTAATTCTGACAACGTACTCAGGCTGCCGGCAGGAAGTGAAAAGATGAAAGGCACGGATCACAGAACTGCTTAGTAATGCACCAGGAGAGAAAGAGTGTGTGTGTGCAGACTCACCCTGCAGACAGACATCTGGTTGGTGGTCAAAGTACCAGTTTTGTCAGAACAGATGACAGAGGTGCAGCCCAGGGTCTCCACAGAGGGCAGGCTGCGAACAATAGCGTTCTTCTTGGCCATGCGTCTGGTGCCTAGCGCTAGGCAGGTCGTGATCACAGCAGGAAGACCCTCGGGGATGGCAGCAACAGCCAGAGCCACGGCGATCTTGAAATAGTAGACTGCTCCACGGATCCAGGAGCCGCCATGAACGGGGTCGTTGAAGTGCCCGATGTTGATGATCCACACGGCGATGCAGATGAGAGAAATAACTTTGGAGAGCTGCTCACCGAACTCGTCCAGCTTCTGCTGCAAGGGCGTCTTCTCCTGTTCCGTGGCCGCCATCTCGTCGCGGATCTTACCGATCTCTGTGTTCACACCCGTGGCCACGACCACACCCACAGCCTTCCCAGCTGCGATGTTGGTACCCTGTAACAGCAGGTCGCACAACGATTTGCTCAAACACACCTGATAGCATTAGACAGACCTTGAAAAAACAACAATTAAAAAAATCTCTAAATAAAAGGACGTTTTTGTCAAAGATGTTTGAAAGGAAGTAGTGTCGGTTTTCTCTTACAGAGAAGAGCATGTTCTTCTTGTCTTGGTTGACTGCTCGAGGGTCAGGGACAGGGTCGGTGTGTTTGATGACAGACACAGACTCACCTTCGAGGACAACACAGAACATCGGGAATTGATCAGGTTATTCCGATTTTACAGCCATTCATCTTTCACAGAGTCCACCCGTGTGGAATTATTAACTTGGGTTTCATGTAAATGTTTTGATTTGGAATCAAAATTGTTGACCGGAATGCTTTTGTAACAACTAAAATCTTACACCCAATAGCATAAAAAGAGATTTCTCTACCAGAATGGCATATATAGTAACCCAGTGATAACCCTCGTCAACCTGTTGCCGCCTATAAGCTAGCTAAACAAAAGTGACTACGCCTTTCCTCGCTCAGTTAAATATTTTTTTTAAAGAAAACAGGCAGCCAAGTTTTTCTAACTAAACGAGCTCCCCAACCCACCATCCCTGTGATTAAAGTAAAGCTGTTTTAAAACTACAGCCGTCATGTCTGTTTAGCTGTTGACCGCAGGCTACCTGCTAGAACAGATAGCTAACTAATTAACCAGCTAATAGCAGCTTGTTACACTTCAACATTACAAAAGTTGCTTAATTTATACATTTACTTAAACAAAAAGAACTAAAGAAAGTTGCAGATAACATCAATATCACCAATAATCTGTGTGTTTTATTATTTCCCATATCAGCAGGAATACATTTTGCTTTTCTGATTCAAACTAGATGATTTTACATATTTTTGTTTTACATTTTTCTGTAAATAACATGAAAATGTGGTCTTTTTCCTCCAGGTTGCCATATTATGAGAATCTTATATGGATCCAGGCTTAACTGTCACCAAATTGTTCTGTCGTCAAGCAGATAATGAACTAATCTGTGCTCACCGTATAAAACTCCAACAGACTGATCCATACAAAATGCAAAAGGTCAGACAAAGATGAGTTTGTAATCAAAAATAACAGTGCCATGAGGTAGAACTGAATAAAAGAGTGTTCAGAAAAGAGTGTGGTGTCTGCGATGTCGTGAGGCTTACCTGTCAGAATGGACTGGTCTACCCTCAGGGTTGTTGACTTGATTGAACAGATGCGGATGTCGGCAGGCACTTTGTCTCCAACTAAAACCAAACAGAAACATAATCATAACGTGCATATCAGTGTAATATTGTATCACCAGTTGAGTAGCCCTTAAACTCAGGAGGCTTTAGTGAGGCAGGGAGTACACACTCGTGTTCCTGGTAAGGGCCATCTTTGCGTATCTTGGCCAAATGAAAGCTAAACAAATGAGATGTCTGTTCTGTGATGGCGGTTACTTAGCATTATTGCAAACTGAAATGATAAAGTGCAGCTCATTACAAAATGTTTGCTGTGCCACCCAACAGGAAAAGAGCACAGCAACCACTGTCGGAGGAGAAGAGAAGGAGAACCAAAGAGAAAGAGAGAGAGAGACAGAGAGAAAGGAGGAAATGAAGGACTTGTGAGCCATAAAAGGCCAGTCTCAAAGGAAAAGGCCAATCTTGATGCAACGGAATTGCTGTGTCCCAATTCAACATCCTGATGGTACAGAAAAAGGGGAGGAAACTGGGGAAATAGTTCACAGCACGGCACAGTTCCATAGGCAAAATCCACTTACAGACCTAGCGATTTCAAAATGTACACTGTGTCAGAGGACAGGGTAGTGAAAAGTAGTACATTAAATAAGCTCAAATTAAGGCTATTAAAAGGTAGTAAATAACAAACACAATTTGACTGTTGTAAATTTGTCATCACAACTTCAATATAATCGAACTTTCATTTATGCAGATTTTTTCTTAAGTTTAACATCTTGACACGGTCCAGCTTTCAAAGCCTCGATTGGTTCCGCTGTCTGATTGATTGTGCATGTGCGTGGTGTCGGGACAGTATATTAAGATTATCAAGCGACTTTCCGCTTCACAATGGGAACGTTTTCTGTGATTTTCTGTCTGCTGAGCCTTTTGTGCTGATGACGGATTGAACAGAGCTCCATAAGATCTTCAAAGCTTGAGATATTGCTTTATAATGTAACCCTGCATTACACCTCTCCATAACTCTCTCTCTGACCTGTCGGCTGTGTTCCTGGAGATCAAAAAGATACAGTAAACCCTATATATAGTCACTGGAACTATTTTACCCTGTTCCGACATATGTGCACTACCTACTTTAAGTACTATAGGTTTATAATGACAACATTTTATTTGGATAGCAATTTCTTCTGCCTAAATTTCTTATGTTGTAATTAGGTTGTTGATTTGCATAATTTTTTTCATCCCGATCCTTAAAATGCTAGAAATTCCATGTATTTTTATATTTTTGCCTGATTACAACATTTTTAAATATTAATTTGGATTTTGTAATCACTGACTCTGCACTTGAGTAACCTTTTTTACAGAGCTTAACTATTTTACTCTTGTCTACTTCTTACTTTTACTTGAGTAAAAAATATGTTGAAGTTCTGCTACTCTTACTTCAGTACAATTTTTGAGTACTGTACCCATCTCAGAATTGTTATTTTGGGGACATGTTCACTCTTATATTATGCGTTGCAGTTGTTGATGTTATTTAAAGTTAGCTGCTAAATATTCTCCCAGCTGATTCTTCAGTTTGAACATTTGAATGAAACATTGGCTTGTGAAATCCGAAAGTCGTCGCATTTTGTTAATGTTTTTAAAAAAAAACAAGTGTCCTAAAGTCTTCTGGAATTGGATGTCGAATGTTTGATGTGTGCATCACGCTTTTACGTTAAAGTAGGTGGGATAAACGTTTTGTCTTGGCTGAGGGATGGGCCAATTATCATGCATGGGTCAGTGCTGCGTATCAACCCCCAAAATGCCGCTGCTTGATGTCGTGTTGGTAGTAAAACATATTTTAGAGGTAGTAAATTCAACTCTAGGATTCTTGTATTAAACCCTGGAGAATTACAAAACACCTACAGCAATAGTAACAACAGGGGTTAGCTAAATATCTAACGTTCTAACAAAACATCCAAACAAAGCGAGAGAATAGAAACTCTAGCTCCTACACAGTCTCTTCCAGGTGAGTTACTCAGTTTTAAAACATCTGCCTGCAGCCAGTTGCTTACATGTGCAGGTGGAACATAGAGTAAAGTGCGCACAGCTGGAGAAATCCAGACCTGCCCCCAGTTTGTGCTGAGTTCTCTGTAGCTCAGAAGTGGTAAATTAAACAGATTTTTTTCTTTATGGTTGTATTGGATTTCATTTAGGAGTATCAGAGTAAAGGGAACTGAATGTATGCTACACTTTTTAAAATTTTAATTAAAAAACATTTTAAAAACTATGTTTCATTCCCTTCCACTTCATGGGGCGACCGTGCCTCAGGTGGTAGGAATTCGTCGCGTAATTGGTGGGTTGCCGGTTGGAATCCTCGCTCCGTCCGTCTCAGCTGTTGTGTCCTTGGGCAAGACACTTCACTCGCCTTGCCTGCTGGTGGTGGTCAGAGGGTCCGATGGTGCCTCTGTCAGTGTGCCCCAGGGCAACTGTGGCTACAATGTAGTCGCTTGCCACCATCAGCGTGTGAATGTGTGCGTGAATGACTGAATGTAGCGTGTAGTATAAAGCGCTTTGTGGTCCTCTGACTGAAAAAGCGCTATAAAAATGCAGACCATTTACCATTGATGTTGGTCTATCACATAAAACCTCATATTGAAGTTTGTGACTGTAATGTGAGAAGGCTTAAGGAGTATGAACACTGTTAGAAAACAGCCACTGGCAGGTTGTTCAGTTAGATCAGCATTCCTTCCTTTAGTGCCACTTTGAACGACTGAAAGTTTGTGACTATACCATACCTTAAAGATTGATCAACATAAGCTATTCATTGCCAGAAGGCAGGGGAGGTCATATTTAAAATAAAACTGCAAGTCATGCGCATTTGAGCCTGACATTTGTTTGCTGTGGGGGTTATTTTGAACGGCCAGGCTTTGAGGGAAACAGGGAATGATGTTCTGTCATACGAGAGAGACTGAACAGGAGGAGAGGAAAGAAAAAGAGTAGTTCAGTGTATCAGCTTCTACCTGGATTTGTTATTTCATTCCGATGTTTAATATCACAGAAACAAAACTCACAAACACATCTCACATAGACGAGCAAAGACGTAGGAAGTGTCACTTCCTACATCTTAAACACCATCCCAGTTGGAGCGTTCGTAGCTTCTGACTGCACGCAAAGAAATCCGTGCTCATTCGACAGGGGAATCAATTAGCAACTTCAGCCAAAGTTTTAAATAGAACCTTTGAACAATATTACAAAAATCTAGATACATCCACAGTTTCTCATGATAATAAAGCACATAAAGAATACTTTGCTGATATTGGAATGCCCCAAATAGACCAAGAACAAGCAGATTAGATAACTGAAAAGGAAATAAGAGAAGCAATATCTTTGATGAACAATGGCAAATCGCCAGGTTATGACGGATTACGGGTAGAATATGATAAAGAATACATTGATATCATTGCACCAGTGCTATTGAAGGTATATCTCGAAGCAGGGGAAAGGAAACACCTGCCACCAACGTTAAATGAACCCATAATGTCATTAATTCCAAAGAAAGATAGGGATTTAATGGAAACATCTAATTACAGACTGATAAGTTTGCTCAACTTAGACTATAACATCCTAACCAAAATATTTTCTCTATGGTTGGAAACAGTACTCCCTAATTATATAGAATATGACCAAGTAAGTTTTATGGAAAACAGATCCTTCCTCCGATAACATGCAGAAATTATTACACTTGATCTGGGTAACACAATCCAAACAACTTATAGCAGCTCTTTCATTGGACGCAGAGAAGGCCTTTGACAGGGTGGTGTGGGGATTTCTACATTCCACTCCGTCACATTTTGGATTCGGACAAGGCTTTTTAAAGAGGGTTAAGATATTATACAGAGAACCTAAAGCAGCAGTGGTAACAAATGGGGGTATGTCTCCCTTTTTGATCTATCTCAAGGAACCTGTCAGGGATGCTCACTAAGCCCACTGTTATTTATGGTATATTTTAAATCACTAGCTATTAGAATTTGACCAAATAAAGACATCAGAGGACTGCAAAGTGGAGGTAAAGAACACAAATTACTACTGAACGCAGATGATATCTTGGCTAACATAACAGATCCCGAAACATCACTTCCACATTTAATGGATACCATCAGAGACTTCTCCAAATTGCCAGGCTACACGATTAACCGGAATACATCAGAAGCAATGCCGAGAACATCAGAATGCAATCCACACATGGTAAATCCGCATTACAAAAAATCCAAGCCAACTTAAGAAAATTAGGGAAAATACAACTTACAACTTAAAGATCAAGGTTTTTAAAATGATGGTAGTGCCCCAATTTAACTACCTGCTAATGATGCCTTTAAGGATAAAATCCAATATTTTTAAGACATATGAAAAGCTGTTTAAACAGTTTTTATGGCAATGGAAAAGAGCTAGAATAAGGCTGAGTAAGTTATGTGCACTTAGGGAGAAAGGGAGACTGAGGCTACCAGACCCAAAGATGTATAGATTAGCATTTGAAATGAACAAATTGGCTAAATACTGGAAACTTTTGATATAAGACCAGAATGGATGGATATCGAGGAAGAGCTCTGCCTGCCATTCAGTCCTAAAGAAAAACTGTTTCAGAAAGATGAGACCGTTAGAACATTGCACGGCTTCAAGATTTTATAAGTTAATGAAACAATTAAATAAGAACGAAACTCACATTATCTGATTATTATGGGAGAAGGATCTGGGAGGAAATGTAGGACAAGAACAACGAAACAGAATTTTGTCAGGTTGTGGGAAGCATATTAGGGAGGCAAGAAGGAAGTTTATGCAATATAAAATTCTACATAGATATCATCACACTGGTGAGAGAATGAAACTGTTAAGTGACAACCTGTGTTGGAAATGTAGATCTGAAATGGGAACCCTGATGGATTGTTTGTGGGAATGTAAGCATGTTGCCCCCCTTTGGGAAAAAGTAACAGATATTTTGAGCGCCTGGTCAGGCACAATCTCCCCATGTTACCCCACAGTATGCCTACTGGGAGACAGATCTCAGATGGTGCATTTACCCAAGAATGTGTAATCGGTTGTTATAGTGGGACTGGTTACGTCTTCCAGAATCATTTTGAAGCATTGGACATCGTCACAGCTTCGGGAAATCAAGGAATGGCCGGATAATATGAATGAGATTGCATCCTATGAGTCCTTCCTGCACAGACTTGGAAACTAGGAGTGGAAAGAAGGATGAGGAAAACTTGTGGGACTCTTTTTGGAACAATACTGGATAGGCTGACAATGTAAAGCAGTCTCACACGGACAAGAGGACATTGTATTTTAGCAATGATATGCAATACCCTGTTGTCAGCCTGCATGTGCATATCCTCTGTCCTTTTATGTCAACATCCTCTTTGGTTGCTGTCCAAGCATCTTCCCAGGCACGACTGCTGTTTTATATCCGCTTGCCAACGCATCTCTGAGTCCAGCGATCGCAGACATTTTACACCGAACTGAGTTCACACCTGGCAATGCGACTCCCCAAAGGTGTTGTGTAAACAGACCCTTTATATAGCAGGTGAGGCGAGGATGGAACACAAGCTTCCAGCTTTGAGTGGCAGCTGCACCTGCTGCATGTTAGGGGACAGCAGTCCAGGTTTCCTCACAGACAGCCTGAAGGCTCCATGTGCCGATGGCGGCTGAACAAAGGCTGACATCCTGTCACGTTGAGTGGGCCGCTTCACATCAACAGGCTTCCAAACACATCTTCTACTGATTAAGTCATCAGCTCGATCCAAATCCATAAATCAACAGCCTTTAAGAGATAAAACTCGAACCTTTCAAAGCTTGCTGCCCTTTCTGCCCGAAAATTCAAATGAGAAATCAATAAAGGTGAAAAAAAATGAAGAAACCTAATTATTCTGTGCCTGCATGTGTGTTGTTTACTTCTTTTTGCAAGTACATTTAACTGCGACCATTCAGCCACGACTTCGGACACCAGTGTCTGTTTCCCCAGGCAACAAGCGTTTAGCAGAAGGATGATGTTTAGTTAACAGTTTGCTGATGGGAAAGATAAATCAATATTACACAGGTCACTAGTTTCTGGGCCTGCTGTTGTTTGAGGCTGTCGCTAACCTAAACATGTTAAGCTTCTAATCCAAAAATTAGTTCCCACCTACAGCCTCGCTTATAAACACATCATCTCTACATCGTCTTCTCAGGATTTCTATGTTTTCTGTCATAAATCAGCAGCAATGGCAGATAGCCTCTACAGGGAGCAGAACGCCATTTCTGTTGCCACAGCAACTGAACTGATCCAAGAACTAAAACTCCTGGTATAATGGAGAAAATCTGAGATTACAAATACATTTGACACAATTTACAGTTTGATCATATTTGTCACACTACACTCACTCACTAATATTATCACAATTGCAAGATTTTCTAATAACAAGAAAAGTTCTCAAAAACAGACAAAAACCTGACTTGTAACATTCACAAAAAGAGGTAAGATCCGTGCAGGTTAATTGGGGTCCATCTTAATTTAAGGAGCTATTCAATCATCTGTTGAAAAGTGTTGTATTGAAAAAATAAAATAAATTACAATGTCAGGTTTTTCCAATCGTGCAGCCATAATAGCAATGCACTTCGCAGTTTTTAGATTTCAGTTATCAAAAATTTTCAATAACCATGAATCACTTTACAGCTACTTTGTGTCGATCGGCCACATAAAATCCCTATTAAAAAAATAATCATTTAAAGTTGTAGGTGGACTATAGCATGAAATTAAAGAGCTCAATTTAAAGTCTACCCCAAAAAAAAAAGAATCTAAATTGTAGCCACAGAATGCATTAAAACGTCAATGTGAAGCGGCTTCGGATCAGTTTAAGTACAGACACGCTAACAGCAGGTTGGAGGTGTGCATTCCTCTCAAGTTCAACCCTCTTGGTTGTGACTCCTCGCCTCAGACTGACATCTCAGCGTCTCGTCTATCAGCATAGCACGGATTCCCAGCAGTCACTGCAGTACAAAAGAGCTCATTGTGTTAAGAATCTATTTAGACCTAAATGCCAGTGTTATCATTAGAGGATTACTGCTGTAAGGGCATTACATTACTGTAACACTACGCATTTAGAGTAAATGATGATTCTATTCAGACTATAATATATAGAATCCCATTTAACCAAGCTGTGGTTCAGCAGATTGGTCAGCGGAAATGAGAGCCACCGTCCAGACCTCTGACCGGATGAGTTTGTATTTCTGTCTGACTAAATGAGAGCGTTTCTGTCTTGCTGACAAGTGAGAAACTTTTGCCAAAAGACCGTTCCTCGGTGACGACGGACACTTGCCAGACCACAGTAAATGCCACATACTCTCCATGGTGTCTGGAATCTCGGCGGCGGGTGCTGATGGGTACAGTAGCTGCAGCACACAGAGCGCAGCGGGGTGGGACGGTTATCTGCAGAAGCGCTTCCCTATAAGGTCATCACCCTCTCTGTCCAGTGGAGCGGGAGCACAACACACACACACATCGCTAGCAGACTCCACAACAAGCTCTGATGCTCTGAGAACATCCAAATCTGAAAGCCCTCAAGACCAAACAGTAAAACTGGCAGCTGACAGAATGCACTCTGTTATGACAAGGACTTAGAGCCAGACAGAGTTTGTAAACTAACTTTATTAGCCAGTGTCATAAAACCATAAACTATTATGAATGGTAAACCCATAAATAATCATCCCTGACAGAATAAAAAAACTATCATGGGCTCACACAGTGATCAAGGTTAAAGGAATTCAGACAGCAACATGGAGGCTGTGATCAGGAATGAGAAAATGGAAGTGCTCCAACAGCAGCGGAGAGCTGCTGGACCGGCTTCTAGTGATTCTTCCCACAGTGGAGGAACCCACAGAGGACTCAACTCCTCGTCCTCTATCTCAGTTCAGCTTCTGCGTCATCACACTCCGCCTCACCGTGGCACGGGTCACTTTGAAGCTGGGGGGGTAGTCTGACAGGAGACGTTGTCAGAGATATGAGGAGGATTTAGAAAAGCACGTACAGCTGACTGGCTCGTCCTGACCGCAGGATGGAACGTCCACCTTTTCGCTGCCTGCTGGGATGATGCTGACAGCAAGGCGTCCCGCTGTTTTTATCAACAGCTTCTGCAGGAGGGGAGCGTGTCTCACCCTCTAGTTTCTCTGCAAGCTTGAGCAAAACATTTAAGCTGTCCCTGCTCAGTTTCTTATGAACAGAGAAAATCCCAAACATTAGGATTATTAAACAATGCAGCTCCATTTGTCCTTGTCAAGGTGACTGTGAAGTCCCACTGTGGCTATGTTCCATGATCAGGAGGGGCACCAGACACCTGTCATTTTCACGACTGTCAGTGCCTCTATAAATACAGCATTCCATAATCTAAACGGCCAATGATGGCTAAAAATAAAACCCTCTGCTATGCACACAAACTCTAAGCATCACTTCAATGGCTTAAGGTCAAACGGAGTATGGAGATAGAGCCCCGTTTCTAAGGACTCCGGCATTCCTCGGCACGCCAGTCTCTGATCATCCCTCTGCAGAATTGTATAAGTGAGTGGGCACTTTCAAAGCCAAAAAGCACACTGGACCTTGCCAGAAATAATTACTCCAGCGCTCAATTCATTGACAGCATGGTGGGGAGAAATTCTCAGTGCTGATGAGTCGGGAGGATGCAGGGGAGGAATTTAAACCAGGTGTGTGTGGACAAATATAAACAAAAAGACAAGCCAGTCTTAATTTTCCCCCCTTATCCCCTAGAGACAATGGGTTATGGAGAACATCTTAAAATACATCACTTTTGGTGAGTCACCTCTGCAGTGGCTCTTAGGGATGGAGAAATGTGAGCTAGTGCTACATGTAAAATCGTGACCATTGAGGAATTAGAGGAGTTATCTCCAGCAGAGCCAAATAACTCCAGAAACAATCATATGAAAACAAAAGGTTTCTATTTTAATACGCAGAAAAAAACTCTAATATGACATATCTACTCTCTCTCACAGTCAAACCGGTGCTTTTGGTCAGTCTCGAGCAGTTTGAAATCTTCAATTTGCATCCATAAAATGGCTTTTGTAGGACAGAGAGTTCAAGTAGAAAGTGAAATGCAGGGAAACCTACCAGCCACTTCCACAACGTCGCCCGGGACGATGTCTCTGGCCTTGATTCTCTGCACTGTTTTCCTGTCCTGCCGGTACACCTTCCCCATCTCAGGCTCATACTCCTTCAGGGCCTCGATGGCATCCTCGGCGTTGCGTTCCTGGTGAGGAAGACAACGAGTTTGGTCCAACATCTGGATATGCTGTGATGTGAGCCGCATCAGCAGCCGGAGCGCCTTGCAAAGGTATATTCATTTCTGTTGGACTTCCTTACAATCTTTGGGAAGTTATAACCACACACTTAAGTTAATTTCACTGGGATTGTATGTAATAATAGAACAACAGGATAGTGCATGGTTGGGACGTAGATGGAAAATTAATACCTGTGTTGTATTCAGCCCCCTCTATTCTGATACCCCTAAACAAAATCCAGTACAACCTTATCTAACTTCAGAAGTTACCTGGTGAATAAACACTGTCCAACTATGTGTAATTTAACCTTAGCATTAAACCAGCTGTTCTTCAAAGGCCTCAGAGGTTGTTTTTTTTTCAAGAGAACATTTGTGAACCAACCGCATCATGAGGACCAAGGAGCACAGCAGACAGGTCTGGGAGAAACAAGTGGAGAAATGAAAAGCAGGGTTAGGTGATGAAACAATATCCTAAGCTTTGAAGATCCGACCGAGCGCTGTTAAACAAAAAACACAGCCGTCCACATAAACTGACAAACAGGGTAAGAAGCGCGTTAATCAGAGAGGCAGCCAAGAGGTGAGACAATCTGACAAGAGGCCCACCAATAGATATGTCCTGTAGAAATCTCCCTTTTATGGAAGAGCGTGACAAACGCTACTAGAAGTCTTGTCTGAGATTACCTCAAGTTATTTAGGAGACTAAGAAAACAAGTTGAAGCAGGTACTCTGGGCAGAAAAGACCACAAAAATCATTGAACTCCTTAGCCTACACCCAAAACTCTGTGAGGTGGAAAACGAACACTGCACGATGCCCTGAACACATCATTCCTGGTTAGACAAGGTAGTGGCAGCATCAAGCTGGGGGATGTTTTTTTCCAGCTGGGAAAGGGAAGATGGATGGAGCTAAACACAGGGCAGTCCTGGAACAAAACCTGTGAAGGCTACAAAAGACGCTGGGTAGGAGGTTAACCTCCCAGCAGCCTTACATGTACAGCCAGAGCTACAATGGAATGGTTTAGATCCAAGCATATTTGTGTGTTAGAATGGCCCAGTCAATGTCCAGCCCTAAATATAATTTAGTAACTGTGAACATTTTTTGAAAGAACTGATGTTCACAGATGCTCTCATCCCGATCGGAGTCAGCTTGTATTTAAAACATGGGGGAAAAATTCTGTCTAAATCTGCAATGCCCAGAGAGTCTTGCAGTTGTAATTGCAACAAAAGGTGGTTCTATAAAGGAATGAGCAAGGGTCAATTTATAGATTTTTATTCTATTTTATTAGTGATCAAGTTTTTGAAAAATTTATTTTTTTTTAAAATCCCAGTTAAAAACATTAACTACTTTCTGTTGGTCTACCACAAAAAATCCCAACAAAATGTTTGTAATCTGACAAGATCTGGAGAAGTTCATGGGGTGTGAATACTTTTACGAGCCACTGCACACACGTGTGTTCATTATTCATTTTAGCTGGTTACATTTCAGCTTTCCAAAGATCTTTTCATTATGTCTTCACCAGAATGTTCATCATTTAGAAGCCAGGCAAACATCACTCAGCATGGCCAGCCCACACATTCTTTTATTCTTCAATATGAAGCCTTTCTCTTTTGAGACAAAAATAACTTCCAGTACACAGTGTTCATCTACAGTCCCGGTCAAATAGAACTAAAGGAAGCAGAATATCATTTATTACGTTAAAAAGTCTGTAACACGTTCATCTAAACCTTCATTTACTTAGACCTGAGGCTAATTAGGATTACTTCCTTTCCCACAGATACACCTGTCTTTGCAGTACGCTTTAAGTTCAGCAGTGAACTCTCTCAGATAAACCCTGCTAAATGCCTGAAAAGTGCTGTCACTTTAGAAACCCCACAGACGAGACACAGAGTATTTTAAACACAAGGACTTCCCAGTTTCTGACACACTGTCTCACCTGCCACACTCCGACGATGGCGTTGGCGATGAGAATAAGTAAAATGACAAAAGGCTCCACAAACGCTGTGATTGTTTCTTCTCCCTCCTCAAACCAGGCCAGCACCTGAAAGCAAGAGGACGAAACACAAGATTATTTACAATGGCAGGAACTCTTCTTACTCTCTTTCTGCAGCGAGGACAGGACAAGTGGGAGAAACGGTGCGGAGAACAACATCCTTTTTAAAAACGGACCGTATCGACCAAGTCCCACTTGAGCCCTTAGAGTTCGAGTCCAAGTGAGAGTTGAAGTGACATAGGATTAGTCCAAGTAAAGTCGCTAGGTCCTACAGGCCAAGTCAGAGTCCAAGTCCCAAGTGGGATCTTCCAGTCCAAGTCAAGTCATTATCAGCTGAGAGCAAGACTAAAATAAGAGAGCAGGGTGTAGATTTCGGGACTAGAATAATGGCACCCATAGATGGATTACTTTATTTTTTTTAAAAGAATTGTATTCAAATTCCCTGCAATGGACTGGCGACCTGTCCATGGACTGGATGATTGCTGGAGATAGGCATCCGCCCCCCCCCAACCTTGCATAGGATTGACGGTAGATAATGGATGGAAGGATGATACCAGGTTAGATATCACCAAAGTAATATGGTAGGATTTGAGTAAAAATAAAACATGACAAAATAAATGTGAAAACAAGAAATAATCGACATGTTACCTGTACACTTACAAAGGCTTTGGGAAGTTATTCAATTTGTACAGTAATCAGACCTAAGCTAACAAGCTAACATTAGCATCGGCTACATGCTAATTCCAACAATAGCAATTTCACATGTTGGAGTTTTAAGTTCTGACGTTGCAAGTCCAAGTCCAAGTGCAAGTCATTGCCGTGCTGCTCGGGTCAAGTCACAAGTCCTCTAAAAGTGATTCGAGTCAGGACTTGAGTCCGAGTCCAGGGCTTGAGTACTCCAACCCTGGCACACAAAGGTTTCTGGAGACTTTTATCAAAGTAAATAAATAAAAAAACACCAATTCCAACCCTAATACTATGGGGTTTACATACAGGATAGGCATGAATCTGCCTAAAAAGAAGAAAAACAAAAAACACAACCCAAGTGTGTTGACCTGCAAGTTGATTAAACCAATTAAAACCACGTAGCAGATGAGATACGTGTCATCAGGTCATAATGAGTTAATTAGGTGTTCCTGTAAAAGAGATTGTTCTAAAAGTATCCTGTGCGTCACAAGCTGTTAATTTTCTATAACGCAATGAAACAATCCACTATTACAAAGACATGAGTATCTTACTGCAGAGACATTTTGTGGCATCTAACTCAATTGACGAAAAAAACAAAAAAACAAAAAAAAAAACACACACTCATAGCAACAAAATTCAAAAGCAGAGTGAAGAGTAAAGGTAACAGTAAAGAGCCATAAAAGATGTGTGTGTCTTTGCCACGCCCAACAGAGAAACAGCAGCAAGTAGTGAAACTAAGCATGGAGCCTATTTACTGCACCCAGCTTTATGAAGGCGATGAAACGTTTGGGTTTTGAAACCGATGTAATTTCACTTAATCCTGTTGATACAGTTTAGAGGTGCTAGAAGAAGTGCTGGAATAACTAGAGGTTTTTATTTTCTAGCTGTTCACTGCTTTCTCCCACACTTGGTGCCATGCACTGCTTGTCAGCTGGCTGAAAGAAGGGTCTTACACTTTCCATGAGCTATATCATGTAACCCCCAAGAGATACTGTATGCATCCAGTGTGGACATTAAGGGCAGCCAGAGCTTATCCAACTGGGCAGCTATATTATCCATAATCAGATGATGAGAATGTGAATGCCTGACACTTGAAATATCTTATTAAATGTAGCATTCAATCACTCCTTTGTAAAAATAGATATCTTGTGAAGCTTAAGATGAAACATTTGGTGAGTTTTTGTACTCTTAAATGTGCAGTGGTCAGTGGTCTTAGTCTACTCTATATATCAGGCTTGCTTTCATCATACAGGCTGGTGGAAATAACGTTCTGTTAGCAGAGGTGGGTAGTTACTAGCTACATCTACCTGAGTAACTGTTGGGCGAAAAATACTTTTAGAAGTAGTTTTACTATGCTGTATTTTTTACTTTTTACTTGAGTAAGACTTAAAGTAAGACTTCCAGTTTGTGCAGAAGCTTTGTTGCTATTTTCTATCTGCGGAGCCTTTTGTGCCATTTGGAAAACAAACAAAAAAATACAGTAAACACCATGTTTTGTCACTGGAAGTACCTTATCCTGTTCTAACATATATAGATTACCTACTGTATTAGTTTTTTTATACGTTTTATAGTCATTCACCCATTAACACGCTGATGGTGGTAAGCTACATTGTCGCCACAGACTGACAGAAGCGAGGCTGACTGGAGCGGGCAACTCATCGGTTACTCCCACCTGAGCCACCGTCGTCTTCCATTTTTTCATTTTAAGCTTTTCAAGACCAGAAATCGCAGATAAATTGTTGGGGTGATTTTATTTATACCAAAGTCTCCCTTAAAGGGACCGCTTCCTAAATTATCTGACTCCTCGCTGCAGCAACCGGCAGCTATTCGCCCTTCAGCGTGTTTGTTGTTTTCTGTAATTCCAAAAAAGCAAAAAGAAGGTAACAAAGACAAAGACAACACTCATACATTTGCCTACCTTTTTGTCTGTCTGATGACATCATTTTTAAATACTAATTCAGATGTTCTGATCAGTTACTCTGTACTTGAGCTGCCTTTTAATCAAATACTTTTTTACTCTTGCTTAAGTAACTTCTTGGATGGGTACTTTTTACTTTTACTTGAGTAAAACTACGTTGATGTAGTGCTACTCCTACTGGAGTACAAGTTTTGTCTACTCTACCCACCTCTGTCTGTTAGCTGAAGTGAGACCTAAAACTCACGGTGAGACATTATTTTCTGTCTTTGGCCCTCAACGGTGGAACAGCTTTCCTGAAGACCTGAAGAGGTTTAGCTAAAACTCTGGATATATTTTAAAAGCAAATTAAAACATATTTATTAAATCCTGCTTTGAGTTGAAGTTCAATAAGTATTTGTGATATTGCATTATCTGATCTGTATTTCATTTGCTATCATTTTAAATGTCATACATTTCTCGTATTTCTATGTTTAGGCTACAGTTTATGGATTTTCCTGGAAAACTGAAGTCTCGAAGAGTTTTGATTTGATTCTAATGTTTCTTCACTAAGTGACTGTATTTCCTCAGTTCCTCATATTTCAATGTATTCCTCTTTTTTTATCTTATTTAAATCATGTTGAGAATTATTATTTATCTGGCTGTCTGTTTCTAACCACAGTAAAGTACTTTGTGTTACATTTCTGAAAAAGGATTTACAAATAAAGTTTGACTGATTTGATATTTTTGCACAATCAGGAATAATTGGCCCTTTTTCATGTCAAATTAAAGCTATTAGGTCATGTTATATAGTGTTTGTGTATAAAAACGTAACACTGTGGTATTTTTATTCATGGTTATCATAATATGATAATCTCATAAATGCGTGAAACAAATAAATTTGTTGCAGCTGGATGCTAAGATCATAAATTACTCGTCGATGGCATAAACATAAAAACAGAAACTGTTGAGGAGACAGCTGTAGCCAGTCTTCAGAAACAATCAGCAACCACCACCACAAAGTAACTAATCAATTAATCTTTTACAGTGAGTACATAATTAGGTAAATATCTCATTCTAAAACAGGATTTCTCTCAAGCCAATCCTCATTTTTCAGAGCAAACCAAATCTATAAAATAATGACTGAAAGTATTTAGAGCGACGACTCAAGAGAAGCTGCTATAGGATTGGATCGATGCTGAAAGTGTCCAAACAGATCTGGGATGAAATGTACACGGAGGTGTGCGTTAGCTGAGTGGAGAGCCCTCCCAGAGTGGTGAGAGCCCAAATTTGGTCTGGAGTGGTGCTCTGTTCCCCTGTCAGACAGCAGCCACTGACACCTCTGTATCACCTGACAGACATGGCAAACTACATACCAGCTCACAGGCGTACGCAGAGGGAGGTTTCGGATATCGCTGCGCTCCTCTGCCATCTGGACTGTAGTCGTTAGCAGCGACAGGAAAAGAAAGAAAGCAGCCTTTTTCCGAATATATGCTGCAGTATTCCCAGCTAATTCCTGCTCCGGATGTATGGCAGAACATCCCTTTATGCAGTCTAAGTTCATTCGGACGTATACAAAAAAAAGGATTGATCGTGTCTTTTCTAAAGTATTAACATGGTTTTATCCATGAAACACTAAAACTCAGCAGCACAGGTGTGACCGCCTGTTTGAGTCATTCCCAGGCAGTCCTGCTGGGCGTCTCATAAGTCTTACTGATCATAGGACTGGGTGACAACAGCTCAGTGCTGCTGCTACTGCTGTTGTCACCATTCCTCAGATGAGCTGTGAGCCATCTCAGCTGTTTGGCTCCTTCCTAAGTGAGTGTAACCCCAGTGCACCTCTGCAAACCGAAGACGTTCACACTTCAGTGCTATGCGCCCACACTAACTGTCCCCTGTGTCATTCATCACCCCAGGGGGGGTTGTTGTTGCTTTCTTTTTTTCTTCAAACCCTCATCAGCAGTTGGGATTTAATCTAAACATTTGGATGATGGATGGAGTGAGCTGACATACGCGTTCAGTCGTGGGAATCAGTCTGTAATCCAGAGGAGGCATGAAGTGATGAGAAAGTAATAACAAATCCTCACAGTCTGATTTATTCTACTTAACCGAAGCAGCAGCGATCCTAAAACGTGCACAGCTATGATGAAGCAAGGAAACAGACTTACGAAAGATATGCACGCCGCCAACAGAAGGATTCGAACCAGCAGATCTTCAAACTGTTCTAGAACGAGCTCCCATAAAGACTTCCCTGCAGACAAGAGCATATGGTGAAATAAATAAAAAAACGACACATCACAGAAAGTTATCGGGGATGCTATTTACCTTCTTCTGCTGGTAACTCTGTGTTTGCGTAGATAGGCCAGTTGATCCAGGCAGCACCCGGTGGAGGAAGAGAGAAGTCGTTAAATTCATTCTTTGGGTAAAAAGATCTCTGCACAGGTCAGTATGCACTGCATGGTAAATACACCGAGGTTTAAGGCATTCAGATTTTCATTTGGCGTAAAGGTCAAAAAGGATTTAGAAGGGGAGAATGCCCTCTGTGACCCCCCCCCCCTGCCTATCCCTCCAGGTGATATGATAATAAAGCAGCTGTTTGACCCCGAGGTTGACTCTGACACATGAGGGTCACTTCAGGGATCTGGGGGGGGGGACTGTTCAGGGCTAAATCCCTGCCAGATCTCTGAGTTAGTGTTGCCACCATGTCATACAGTCACTTTTACCCATGCCACCTAGACCTCACTTTATACCTGGCCAATTAAACAAAACAAATAACGTAATCATGCCTTTCATAAGCAACACACTCAGTAATGACTAATTTGTTACTATGCAAATGATGGGAAACCCTAGAGGTCAGCACTGATGACGACACCCAAAACCCCTTCACAGAGCCGGGTACCACCGATGATTTTTACCCCCCCTATAGAGAACTGAGCACACAGCCGATCACGTCACATTAACGTGTAGAAAACGTGCCCCGTTCACGGCTGCCACGAGACGGCTGGGAACTAAAAGTGTCTCACCGTTTAGGCCCCATTTCTCCTTCTGCCGTTTCACCTCGTCCAGGGAAAGTCCTGTGCTTTCGTTGACGCAGAAATAACTGTAAACTTCTTCCACGGTCTTCGTGTGAGCGTTCTCCATGGCGGACGCGGCTCCTTCCCCACCGAGCTTCACCTGAGTTACAGCCTGAGGAGACCCAGTGGTCCCTTAAATACCTGTCGGTACTTTCGGAGGAATAATGAGTGTGCCAGCTGAGAGCTGTACGTTCCCTCTCGGTTTAGCTATCGACGTGTTAGTTCCCCCTACCCACCCCTACCCCCCAACTCACACTCACCGGCCCCTTGTTAAGATTATCTTCACGCGAATTACGGGTATATTTTTTTTAGAAGAAGAACAAAAAATTATAGTTAAGGTGAGGCAAACTTCTTTTGCTTGTCCGGATAAAAGGTTAATGTAAGGGTCCGCTTGTCTCCGCTGTTGCTGTGGAAGAAGCGTCTGCGGCAGTGTTGAGTGTCCGTAACCGCATTCGGTCCAGTTTTCCTGCCTCACAGTGGCGCAGCTCTCTGTGCTTCCACTCGCTCCTCTCAGTCTGCTGCTTATATGAAAGCGCCTGCCTCTCTGTCTCACTGCTGCCTCTCTCCCCTGCGCTGCATGTGGACTCCTATCATTGGAGGAACGCTGGGTGCCTGCTACGTTCAAACTAGGGACAGATGAAAGAACCCAGGAAGTGACTGGGAAACGAGAGGGTGGGATAATACTATAAACGTGGTACCTACTCAAACTGTTTGGTAGCCTATATGATAGTATAGCCATAATTAAATGCTACAGTTGCTTCGTTTTGAATGAAAAAAAACAAAAAAAGCAACTAGGGTGACACCAGGTAAAATGGGACACCAGGTAAAATGGGACAAATAAGGTTTCAACCCTCTATCTCTTTAAATATCAGCAACCAATAAAAATGCATGTTACTACCTCCAAACTGTAATATACAATCATTTTTATTGGTCTGAAGCATCAGAGATGGGAGGAGCCAAGCTTAAAAAAATCCGTGCTTCGGAAACATTGAAGTGAGACCCCTGAAATGTCAATTTTGGCATTGTGATTATAAGGATATTGCAGCTAAAGTAATGTGAATATAACAAAAAAACATGAATGAAATATATATTGTTGTGTGTTAGATTTAGCTTAAAATTAAAATGATTCCCTGTGATATAATTTTAATAAACTGTAACCAATGCATAGTAACACACAACTGTGAATTGACAGGATAAGGATACAGCGTTTTAAAAAAATGTTGCATGTCATGCATCAACCTTAGAATTTTTGCTACACACTCTCAATTGGATTTAGGTCTGAACTTTGACTAGGCCAGGGGTCTAAACCTGCAGCTACAGAGCTACCTGGGGCATTTTAGGCCATCCACAATGACGCCTAGTATTTTTGGTCAGTTATGATAAGAATAATATAAAACTGAGCATTGTTCTTGACACATAAAAGGTAACAAATAGAGATTGTCATTAAATAGCTGCAAAAAATATGAATACCACAAAAATGAAATAGAAAAGCGATGATGGTACAAGGAATATTTATTTTCTGTCTTTTGGCTGCAGACAACTTCTTTATTTCTTGTAAACATTGAATATTAAAGAACATGTTTTAATTCTCTTATTTTAAAAGTTTGATGTTTTTCTTTCATTTCAAAACCTGAAAAAAATCAAATAAAACTCAGATTGTGGTTTTTAAATATCACCCCCAAAAAACCAGCAGATTTTACTCACCTTGTCTTTATTTAATACATTTATAGATATTTATTGAATGTAAATGTATTTTTTTAATTAACTGCCATTTATTTAAAGTATCAATCTAACTTTTTAGTAAATAAATTAATAATTTTTTGCTGTTTTTCCCCTACAAATGTTGTGAAGGCGTTGTTGCTCTAGACAAACTGTAAATAATGAGGGGTGAGGGTAAAAACGTCTCTTGGGATTGAAAAGGTTGAGGATGCCTGGACTAGGCCATTGTAACACATGAATATGTTATCATCAAAACCATTCCATTGTAGTTTTCCCATAAACTCTGACCAGTTTCCTTGCCCCAGCTAATAAATAAAATCCTCACAGCATGATGCTGCCACCACCATGTTTCTCAGTGAATATTGTTAGCTTTCTGCCACAAATTATGTTACATTTTGGTCTCATCTGACCTGAGCACCTTCCACATTTTTGATGTGTTCCCTACATGCCTTGTGGCAAACCTGCAGATGGGACTGTTTATGGTTTTCTTCCAGTCACCCCAACTGAGTTACCATGGGGCTTTTGGTTGCATCCCTTAATTATTTTCATGCCCAGTTAGTTTTAGGTGAGCTGTTTCATTAGGTTTGCAGAACAGACACATTCCTTCCATTTTAACTGATGGATTGAACAGTGCCTAGTGGGGTGTTTAGTGTTTGGTATATTGTTGAACTACCTGACTTTGCTTTAAAGTTTTCCATATAATCATTTTTGTGTTCCTTAGTCTTCTTAATGATGTTTGTACACTCATGTTCTCTGAGGCTTTTAAAGAACACTTGTTCGTACCGAGATTAAATCCGACCCAGGAAGAAGTTCTTTACTAAATTTGTCAATTTTATCAGCAACTGGTTGCACAAGATTTTATTTGGGGAAAGCAGAGTATAAATGTGCACCACACTTTTCAGATTTGCTGCTTTAGACCTTTTAAGTGATTTCAAATAGTTGTATCGGTTTTGCAAAAATCTGATTGTTTTACATCATATTGATGTAAAACAAATGCACATACTTTTTATGTATACAGCCAACCCCACAAGGGGCTTGTGATGATCTAAAACTGGAATGAGCTCATAAACATGGGTTAAATGTTGAAGCCATGTCAGAGAGATCATTACCTCAGGATTATATAACAGGATTTTAACAAAGGGTTTTATTTTGCAGGATCTATAAATCAGAGTCGTCAACCCTGCTCACACAAAAACTGTACAAACAGCCAATTTGTTGAAGAGGTAAGAGTTCGTTAGGTCAATCCCTCAGCCTCGTCTGAGTTCTTCAGGGGGTATCGCCGTCTGATGTTTGACACGTCTGGCGTGCATCATCTGTTAACATGTCTTAGTAAGGCCACAAGACGTTTGATTGGTAAAACAAGAACGGCATGGCGATACCCAGCTGGACACGAAGATACCTCTCAAAATGCACACCTCATCTGTTGGATTCAAGAGCCTCTAACACTGTCAGCAGCAGATTACGTTTCTGAGGCAGGCAGGGTGGGATCCTGAATCCATGCAGATAGTTGGGAGTGCTGTGAACAACGTGAGGCACTCAAACACTCCAAAGGTGTCTGTGTGGACAAAAGGTATTTCATCAGTTAGGCTTTCTCCAATATTATTCATGATTAAGTAATAGACGCTGGACAAGAAAACTTCATATACTTGTTGTCATCTAATGAGTAAAATGCTATAAAGTCAGGGGACATTTCTTTTTCAGAACTGCAACTTTAATGCAATCAAACAAAGTGAATATAAAATACAATTTGAAACTTTCAATATTTGAATGTGAATAATGGTAAAGGTCATCTACAATTAGAAATGCACTATGGTATTTAACAGGAATCTGTTCTGCCCTAAGTCCTGCTGGTCCCAGTGAAATCCAAAATTGGATTCTGGACATGGTCATGCTTTGTGCTGCCAAATATAGTTGACCGCTGTCACATCACAAGTGCACCACTTTGTATGCTGATATGTTTGGACACTTTGACTGAAAGAGTATCCTTAAAGATGTGTAAAAAAAAGGATTGTCCCATGGGCTGACAAAAGGGAAACACCTTGTCTTGTAACATGTCCGGAGACATGTATCTTTTAAGTTGTGGTAATCGCCAGAGGTCAGAGGTCTGGTTTGCACAAAAGATAAACTATCAAGTGAAGCGCGACATCTCTGGTCCAAAACACTTGGAAAGGCAGAATTAACACGGTGAACAATGAAAGAATTCAATCAAATTAACACCCGGATGTTTTGGACATGTTGTAGGAGGATGTAGAATGTAAAGTTTGACTTGGTGTAGTAAATGCATTTTTGGGACCAGCAGTTCATCGTGTCTTCAGAGCACCAGCCTGTCCTCCCCTCCTTCCTGAATGATCTGACCTATAGAGGCCTGGCTCTGTGCCTTTATAAAACACTGCCTCTTGCATTCCATCAGCTTCTCCAGGTCACACCACAGTTTCATCTGCTCCATGTTGGCGCCGTGGTTCTCCCTCACAATCTTCTGCTCCTCACGTAACTTCTAAAACCCAAAGTAGCAAAAAAGAATAAGAAAAAAAAACAAGTTTTAGGTTGAGGTGGAAAAAAATCGTAACTTCAGTGATGCAAATTTAAGGTATACAGATATTACTATCAAAAAATAATATGCAGCTAACACCACAGTACTCACTCGTTGTTGTCATGACTGTCATGTTAACTTTGAGCTTTAAATTGCACAATAATTTCAAGTATTACATTTTAATGCCAAAATCGGCTTATAATATCGGACATCCCTCGTTCATATTTATGATTAAATCCTGCTTGGCTGGGAAGCCTTCTGTGTAGGAGGCCTCGGTCCAGAAAACTTAACAAAACAACTAAAACTAGAAGTAAAAAAACATTTTCGTTAACTGAAATAAAAACGAGACTGCAACAAAACGAAAACTAACTAAAATTAACTTAATTTACTGAGAAAATGTCATTCGTTTTCATTTCTGTGTCTCATTAGCATAAAATGTAGAGGAATTATCTGTCTACGTCACTCCCTGCTCTACTGCGCATGTCGTCTGCATGTCCTGTTGTGCTGATGGTTGTACAAATCAATTTGATTTTAAACAACAAAACGAGCAAGGTTTACAGAATTCCATCAACTTGCACCCCTTTCAAGGCAAACAAAAGATGCATTTGGTTGCAAGCTATTAGAAGAAGCAAATAGAACAATGGTTAAAAATGCTACAATTTGCAGCAATCACTTCATATCAGGTAAGCCTTGGTCAACAAACAAGCTGATATTGCTAACCAACACTGCAACTGGGAACCAGAGTTATGTAAAGGGCCAGTGTAGGTTGTGTGCACATCCCTTTTATTGACAGAAACAAATAATCCCTCTCTAGTTTCCGGTAGTTTTTTTGTTGTTGTTGCTTTCTTTACCGCATTATGACAACACTTGGCAGATATGCCTGTGTTGCCACGGTCCATCCAAACCTAGCGTCATGTCAGCAAAGGTTGGGAGAAAGCTCCAGAATACAATTGAGGATCACTTACTACCAGATTATGTGCAAAATGATCAAAAATCATTATTGTACTGGCTTTTGTTTAGTAGTGTTGCATGTCAGCTTCTGTGTTTTTTCAGAACTGTTGCACCTGCATTTATAATTGGGCTTTCTAATGTACATGTGCTGTTAATGTGTTTACAGAATTTTGGAACATTACTCTGCCATATATATTTTATACTTGTCTGATTATGCATGGTTGTTAATCTGGCCCAAGTCAATACTTTTTTCAATAACTATGATCATTGTTTTGAGATTGCCGCTCGTACTGAGCCAGGTTCTGGTTCTGTTGGAGGTTTCTTCTTGTTAAAGGGGAGTTTGTCCTCTCCACTGTCGCTACATGCTTGCTCAGTATGAGGGATTGCTGTAAAGGAAACAACACAACCCAGGCGACTGTCTACTGCTGCTACATGTTTGTCCAAGAGGAATGAATGCTGCAAGTCAATGACTCAACGCAAACTGCTGGGTTTCCATAGATATAGGACTTTTTAGGCTAATTAGGATAATGAACTGAACTTAATGAGCTGTTTATTAAGTAGGATCAGTTGGAATGTATGTATGATTGAATTGAAATGACTTTTTGCAAAGTGACTTAAGATGTCATGTGTTGTGAATTGGTGCTGTATAAATAAACTGAATTGAATTAAAAGAAATGTGGGTTGTAAAACAATGAAAAGATGTCAGACATTTTTTTAAACGTATCGTAACATACCTAAATTTACTAAGTGCTTCATAATACAATTTTCTTACTGGTGTTTTAATAAGAGCGTGACTGCAGTAAATCCTTGATCTTTTTTTTATTTCTGCAGTTTAACAATTAGTTGAAGAAGATTCACATACAGACTGTCTCTATTGTAGGTTTGATGCCTGTACCTTGATTTAAAGAACACAAATAAAAGGTAACATTGTAAACATGATAGCTAATATCTGCCTGATTCCAGCTCTGTGAGCCTCCAATAAACCTTCGTTTCCCATCTGTCAGTCTTCTCCATGTTTTTGACAGAATAAAGGAACATTTCCAAGTATGGCTCCTCTGCTTTCTCCTTAGTCAGCACATCTCTCACCTTGCCAAGTAATTCTTGTTCTGCAATGTTCTTCATGTACACTTCCCTATAATAAAGCAGAAAAAAATATATGCGGTGAGAAAAGTCATTTATCACCCAATGTTTTTTTTTTAAAGGTGTGGAAGATGAGCAGATCTTTATTTTAAAAGGTGTGGTAATCAGAGTTTCATCTGTATAGTCAGAAAGAATAAAGTAGCAGCAGACTAATAGTGTTGTAACAAGAACCTGCTTTAAAGAAATAAAGATATTGTTCTAGCGAGCAGCTGGCAGACCCAGCCCGACCCGACCCGGCCTGACAGACTCACCTGATGGTCTTCTTCTTCTCCTGTGGATCAGAGGACACGTAGGCCTTCATCTCTTCAGAGGCCCGCTGAATTTGCATCTCAATGATCTGCAGATGACAGAGATGCAAAGATCAAGTTCATTATTGCGGTGGGTGGGGGTGCTTTGTAAAAGAGCAGGTCACTTGGAAAATCTCCCAGCTGCAGACAACAAAGCACAGTTTTGAATCCTGTTATATTTAGTATATGTAAGGAATACATTTACATTTAGTCATTAAGCAGATGCTTTTATCCAAGGTGACTTACAAATGAGGAACATAGGCATATACTAAGTCAGGGTCGCACAGTGTAAGTAAGCGCTGTTTTTTTTATAAGTGCCTAGGAAGTTGCGTAAAAGCTCTGGTTTTAGCCTTTTCTTGAAACATAACATCCAGGGAGGCAAACAGCTGTTTTTCTTTGACAATCAGCAATTATTTAGTAATTTAGTAATAATTTAGTAGCACTGGCCTCTGACATGGCATTGATGTAATAGTATCGGTTTTCCTTCTGAGCCATCTCCTCTCTCAGTGCCTTCACCTCCTGTGAATTGACAAATGAGGACAATTTTCATCACTGCAGCAAAAAAAGATTAAACACATTTTATTCTCACATAACTGTAAGAAGCTTAAACAAAAAGGACTAAAATGAACCATACTTGTTCCAGTTTTGATCTGTTGCTCTCCAAACCAGCACCACAACTTTCATACTGGGCCTTCTTCTCCTCATACTCTTGATTCAGCTCCTGTTATAAGATTCCCACGGATTGGGCAAATGAAAAAACAAAACCATTACTAACAAGTACACAGTAGGAAAACCAAGAGGTACAGAAGTGCATGGTTTCATCTCAACTGGTATTGTGACAGTTTCATTTCCAACAGGCTCTAACAAAATCTATTTCTGTCTTGCTGTTGCAGATCTTTTTTAGCAGACATTACCCAGTAAGATGGAAGAGCAATTCCAGGAACACATGTAGGAAAATCTAATCCTCCGCTCCAGCTCAGTGATGTGGGAGGGCTTTCCCATTATGTATGTTATTCACGGACTATGTAAATTGTTCCTAATGGACTTTACTCAGGGTAACACACAATACGAGTTAAACCCCGACGTGTTTGCAGGGACAACGTTAAAATCCCTGCATTTGTTTTTACATTAATGACGAGATTCCACTGTTATTACTTTTCTCCTCTGAGACATTCCAGTAGACGCTAACAGGGTTAAATGAAAAATTCTGATATGTTGTGGTTCTGGATGGTCACATGTCTTGGTTGAGAAAAATAATTACATCCCATTCAGATCCTGTTAGTCAGAGGAACTGTCAATGACAATCTATTTCAGCTTAGGTTTTTTGTTGGAATCCCTATACAGTGGCTTGCAAAAGTATTCGGCCCCCTTGAACTTTTCCACATTTGGTCACATTACAGCCACAAACATGAATAAATTTTATTGGAATTCCACGTGAAAGACCAATACAAAGTGGTGTACACGTGAGAAGTGGAACGAAAATCATACATGATTCCAAACATTTTTTACAAATAAATAACTTAAAAGTGGGGTGTGCGTAATTATTCAGCCCCCCTTGGTCTGAGTGCAGTCAGTTGCCCATAGACATTGCCTGATGAGTGCTAATGACTAAATAGAGTGCACCTGTGTGTAATCTAATGTCAGTACAAATACAGCTGCCCTGTGACGGCCTCAGAGGTTGTCTAAGAGAATGGTGGGAGCAACAATACCATGAAGTCCAAAGAACACACCAGACAGGTCAGGGATAAAGTTATTGAGAAATGTAAAGCAGGCTTAGGCGACAAAAAGATTTCCCAAGCCTTGAACATCCCACAGAGCGCTGTTCAAGTGATCATTCAGAAATGGAAGGAGTATGGCACAACTGTAAACCTACCAAGACAAGGCCGTCCACCTAAACTCACAGGCCGAACAAGGAGAGCGCTGATCAGAAATGCAGCCAAGAGGCCCATGGTGACTCTGGACGAGCTGCAGAGATCTACAGCTCAGGTGGGGGAATCTGTCCATAGGACAACTATTAGTGGCGCACTGCACAAAGTTGGCTTTTATGGAAGAGTGGCAAGAAGAAAGCCATTGTTAAAAGAAATCCAAGATATCCATGTGTTAGAATGGCCCAGTCAAAGTCCAGATCTAAATCCAATTGAGAATCTGTCGCAAGATCTGAAAGCTGCTGTTCACAAACGCTGTCCATCTAATCTGACTGAGCTGGAGCTGTTTTGCAAAGAAGAATGGGCAAGAATTTCAGTCTGTAGATGTGCAAAGCTGGTAGAGACATTCCCTAAAAGACTGGCAGCTGGAATTGCAGCAAAAGGTGGTTCTGCAAAGTATTGACTCAGGGGGCTGAATAATTACGCACACCCCACTTTTCAGTTATTTATTTGTAAACAATGTTTCGAATCATTTATGATTTTTGTTCCACTTCTCACGTGTACACCACTTTGTATTGGTCTTTCACATGGAATTCCAATAAAATTGATTCATGTTTGTGGCTGTAATGTGACAAAATGTGGAAAAGTTCAAGGTGGCCAAATACTTTTGCAAGCCACTGTATCATAGGTTGCATATAGTGGGGCAAAAAAGTATTTGGCAAAACGGACTTTAAACTCCCTCCACAGATTCTCTATTGGATTGAGGTCTGGAGACTGGCTAGGACAATCCAGAACCTTGAAATGCTTTTTACGTAGCCACTCCTTCGTTGCCCGGGTGATGTGTTTGTAATGTAACCTTGGTTGGCAATGACAGAGGTCAAACGTTTCCTATAGGTCTTCACCAGGTTTGCCCACACTATAGCTGGTATTTTGGCCCATTCTTCCATGCAGATTTTCTTTAGAGCTGGGATGTTTTGGGGCTGTCACTGGGCAACAAGGACTTTCAACTCCCTCCATGGATTCTCTATTGGATTGAGGTCTGGAGACTGGCTAGGCCACTCCAGAATCAGAAAATGCTTTTTATGTAGCCACTCCTTGCCCAGGCGATTATTGTCATGCTGGAAGATCCAGCCACATTTCATCTGCAATCCTCTCACTGTCAGTGATCTTGTATTTATTCCATTTTCTAATAATAGCTCCAGCAGTTGATCTCTTCTCACCAAGCTGCTTGCCTATTGTAGATTGGCTCATCCCAGTCTTTTGTAAGTGTACAATCTTGTCCTTGGTGTTCTTAGGCAGCTCTCTGGTCTTGGCCATGGTGGAGGTTGAAGTCTGACTGGTTGAAGGTGTGGACAGGTGTCTTTTATACAGATAAAGAGTTCAAACAGGTGCCATTAATACTGGTGTCGAGTGGAGGATAGAAGAGCTTCTTAATGAAGAAGTAACAGGTCTGTGAGGGCCAGAATTATTGTTTGGTTGTAGGTGCTAAATACTTTTTTTCTGCACCATTATACAAATAAATTATTATTTTTTTATCATACAATGTGATTTTATGGATTTTTCTTTTACATTCTGTCTGTCACAGTTGAAGAGCAGCCTGTGATGAAAATCACAGGCCTCTCTCATCTTTTTAAGTGGGACAACTTGCACAAATGGTGGCTACCAAATAAATTTTTGCCCCACAGTATAAAAGAGAAAAAAAGCCTGCAAAAATGTTGACAATGTTCTTTATGTTGGAACCTTTTTCTCATTTGGATAATGCTTACCGCTCGCCGCTGTCTCAGTGACCTCAGCTCTTTAATAATTGGTGCAAGAGCCGATTTCTTCTCCGCAATCATGGAGTTCAACTTCTTTACCTGAAAAATCACATCACAACACAACATGCGTTACAGCTGGGAAAACATGATAAACCTTAAAGTATGTAAAAAAATTTACTTATAGTAATAGGCAAAGAGAGAGAGGGGGGGGGTTAAGTAGTAACGGTCTCAAGGTTGGATGGCTACGTCAAGTACTATAGTCTCCATATTAGGGCTGCATGATATTGAAAAAAAACTGACACTGACAATGCGATGTATATTGATATGAAAAAAATACAGGAATGTTCAACAGCTGACTTGAATAGCACCTAATAGTTACGCTGCCGTCTTGTTGACAATTAACCTGCACTGATGTTACCTCTCTTTGTAAATGTTACAAATCTGATTTTTGCCTATATTTACAAGCTATCATTATTGTTACAGCTGGACGATATTAGAAAATCTTGCGAATGTCGATAATATTAGTAAATACTGTGCAGACGATATCAGTTGTAAATTATGCTTTTTTTTTCGTTCCTCACGTTTTTATCTGTGCTTCCATCACTCTGTGACATTTAACATTTTGGGCAACGTCATTTGTGTCCGGTGTGAGCATCTACCACTGACCACTGGGTAAATATTACACTGGCATGAAGAATGGCCATTCATAACACTTGGAATATATTAGTCAACAATTATTGCACTCCAAACAGTCTTTTGCGATATGAATACTAACAATATTTTGTGCAGCCCTACTCCATATGTTGCACGCCCACTCTATGAAGCCATGCACTGCCCAGTCACCATGGACCCATCTGAGCAGAGAACCTTATTCCATAGGTTTGCTAATGGCTTTCTTCTTTCCACTCCTCCATAAACATCAGATTTGTGGAGTGCATAACTAATAATTCTCAACAACAGATTTACCCAACTGAGCTTTGGATCCCTACAGCTCCTCCAGAGTTAACATAGCCCTCTTCTCAGCTGAATTCTGTCAGTTTAGGACTAAGTAAGCTTGCAGAATTTTGTTGTTGTTTTCAAACACACATCTCCCAAAAGGTAATAAGATAATGTACAAGGGGTACATTTGTGGGAAAACATATATCTGTTAATATTTACATTTGAATAATAATAAAAGTGATGTCATGTCCAAAACTATTTTAATGCTTCCCAGTAATCAACAGATTACAGCAACTGAAAGCTTCCAATAATTGCTGACAAGCTTTTTGAACCTTTGTCTGCCCGGTTTTCTGTTTTCTTTGCCATCACCCGAATTTTAAGATCCAGTGACAGATTCTCTATTTACTCCAAAGTGTTAGCATGTTAATATTTTTATTGGGTAACCATTCCTTCACCACATGAGCTTTGCTTTTTGGGTCAATTTTATGCTGAAACAGCTTTACCTCAGCCAAGGAGATTATGTTTTTGCCAGGGTTTGCTCATTTGACTGTTAGCAACATAACCCAAAAGGTTATAGACAGATTTTGATGAAATTGTCAGGGAATGGCCGCTGTCCGACCAGGAACAAGTGATTCAATTCGGGATCTGGATCACCATCTTGCTGTTTATCACCTTTTGAGTTAATGGTAACAGTTGTTCCCAATTGATGGGGGTAATTAAAATCGCTTAGGCCTACACAGATTATTTTGCATGGTGAAGAGCCGTGGATATTCCCACAGGCTTGTATG
Organism: Valencia hispanica; assembly: GCA_963556495.2. Classification (NCBI taxonomy): domain Eukaryota; kingdom Metazoa; phylum Chordata; class Actinopteri; order Cyprinodontiformes; family Valenciidae; genus Valencia; species Valencia hispanica. Next base: position 11,879,952 of record OY747704.1, read on the forward strand.
GTATGAATACTCTTGGAGATTATATTTTACATAACATTTAGGTAAATCATAGAAATTGTTCATTTTTTGCTGAAAACGTTGAAAAATTGAATCATATTTTGACACATCTATATCATTTCCAGTTAGTAGAAACACGTTGGTCATGTCAAAAGATTAAATCAAAATCAGTCAGGGTTATGAAGCATTTTGGGCTTAACTATAAGAACCGAATATGTCTTCTAAGTTTAGCTGAGGAAACTGCTGCTGAAGTTAAGTTCTATAAAAAAAAGGATATTAAGTCTGTGCAGAAGCTTTTGATTAATGGTGGCTGTACCCCATGAGAGAGAAATCCCTGCGGCGTACATAACACGTTCTTGGAGTTGTCCCTTAGCTTGTTGTGACAAGTCAAAATATGTGCCATGAAAGACTTACACCGTGACAGAGAGCAACACACCCAGTTCTGACACTGAAGCACCTAAATATCGAGTTACACATGTGCTACTCACATGGTATCTATCATATCTATACAGTAAACAACAAAAAAAGTGTTAGTTCCAGTTTCTCAATGCCTAACCGTGCCATTAAAATGAAACGGCTTAAAACAAAGAAAGCCTTCCAACTGTATTTACACCTTTTGAAAATGTTCCTTTTACTTTTCCAATTTGGTGTATCACATGAATTCTTAGCATGAAGAATTTGAAGGTGACAAAATGGGGTATGAATGAGTTGAAAGGGTATGAATACTTTTGCACATAACTTCATCCATAGGTAAATAAAAGGGAACTAATCTCCCAGATTTACTTCTGTTTTATGATTGTTGCATTGCCTGTTTCAGTCTTAAAAAGTGACAGCAGGAACTTACAACATAGGCTCAGTGGTCCAAGAAAGCTGTGACGTTGGTGCTTATGTACATATTTATAGGTGGCGAGCATTTTACTATGTTATAACTGACTTACTAAGCTTTTCACTTGCAATTAATTATTTAACGTGTCGCTCTTTGAACACAAGAGGAAAGAAAAAGAAAATCCTGTGCTTAACACTTAACCGGCTTCCAGGTGAAAAAGCTGCAAATAAGTTGGATAAGAAACTATGAGGAGAAAGTGACTCTAAGCTGAGCTGAATAAACTTGGCATGCCAGAAGAACACCCTACGGGACAATATGCTTGTAAAGACCTTAGTTCAACAAGATAGCTCTAAGTTTAATCTTTAATTTTCTTCCAAAGTGACAAACCCGGATAGCTATGATTGTGTAGCACCTCTACTTATCAATACTAATTGGATCACACTTTTAAATTATTATGTGGTCCTTAAATAATTATGAAGTATGTGCTTTGAAGGATTTTTATTCTTGATATGGTCAAAAAGTTTGTGTTTAATGTGTTTAATTCTATTTTTTGGTTATGGGAGGATATTCTGGGGTCTTCTGTGGAAATATCTCGACTTTGATAAAGTAGCTGAGGGTCACTCAAGAGACCTTTGGCAACACATCAGCTTTAACGTTGTCCGGTTGTTCCGATCATCTTATGTCCCTCATTGGAGCGAAATCTCAGACATGGCTGGAATATCCGATAGTTTTAAACAAGTTATAATAAGTCTATGGTCTGTACAAAACACATTAATGAAATTCTTTACACAAAATCCCTCCTCTCACATCAAATTATCTCACCAGCTTAATTCTTGATCATTTCAGTCCCTTTCAGAATGTGCCGTTTTGGGGGCTCTGTCACTTTTACGTGAATTAGCGTTTGCAGCCCAACCATCTTGTTACTAGGCTGCGGGTTTGCCACACATGAGAATGGCGTGGAATTGGTGTTGGTGGGCGTGGTTTGACAGATGAGGGGCGGTCATATGCAAAGTCAGCTTATTATCAGAATCAGAAAGATTTATGAAAGCAAAAATTTGCACACAAAAAAAAAGGATGGATGGTTTTTACTCCTGTTTGAAGAGTTTATAAAAGAGGTAGAGAACCAAATGGCAAAAGAATGAAAAAAGTGAAATTTGAATATTTACTCTTTAAAACTGCGTCTTTAACGGACTCTAATATCATGGAGACTCTTTCCCTGCAATCATTCCTGATGAAGATACTTTTCTGAGAATTGCGTAACAGACTGTGTTCCTTCATCATCCACTGAGAAACAAACCACTTTTCTTTTGGAACACACAAGAAATCAGATTTAGTGGAGATCTTTTCATTAAAGGGTTCCTGGAAATCTGATGAAGCCTGGATAACCATTAGATCTTAAACTGCTAAACAATAAGATTTATTACTACAGACAGACGCATGTATAAGAAACTGATTATAAATATCAAGATATAGCTTATTATAAAACAAACATACAACGAGGATCTCATACTGACCTATGACTAATTCAAAACCTCCAGGTTTTAATATTCCATACAGCTAAACAGATACAGTGGGGCAAAAAAAGTATTTGGCAGCCACCAACTTTGCAAGTTGTCCTACTTAAAAAAACTAAGAGAGAGGTCTGTGATTTTCATCATAGGTATACTTCAACTGTGAAAGACAGAATATAAAAGAAATCCAGGAACTCACATTGTTTGATTTTAAAGAATTTATTTGTATAATGGTGCAGAAAATAAGTATTTAGCCACCTACAACCAAGCAAGAATTCTGACCCCCACAGATCTGTTACTTCTTCTTTAAGAAGCTCTTCTATACTCCACTCTTAACCTGTATTAATGGCACGTGTTTGAACTGGTTATCTTTATAAAAGACACCTGTTCACACCTTCAAACAGTCTCAGACTCCAACCTCCACCATGGCCAAGAACAGAGAGCTGTTCAAGGACACAAGAGACAACCTTGTAGAACCATACAAGACTGGGATGAGCCAATCTACAATAGGCAAGGATCTTGGTGAGAAGAGATTAACTGTTGGAGCAATTATTAGAAAATGAGATTAATACAAGATCACTGACAGTCTCCCTTGATATCGGGCTCCATGCAAGATCTCACCTCATGGGCTACACATGATCTTGAGAATGGTGAGGAAACAGCCCAGAGCTACACGGGGGGAACTGGTCAATGACCTGAAGAGAGCTGGATGATCCAGAGGAGGATTGGGAGAATGTCATGTGGTCAGATGTGGAATGGGAAGAATGCCGAGCTGCATTCCAACTACAGCATACCCACTGTGAAGCATGGGGGTGGAAACATTAGGCTTAGGGGCTGCATTTCTGCAAAGAGGACTGGACGACCGATCCTTATTAAGCAAAGGATGAATGGGGCCATGTATGGTGAGATTTTGGGCAAAAACCTCCTTCCATCGCTGAAAGCATTGAAGATGAAACATGGCAACGTTCCTGCCTGACAATAACTCCAAACATACAGCCCGGGCAATGAAGGAGTGGCTAAAGAACAGGGACTTCTTTGTTTCAATAGTAATCTTTTAATCAGAACGAACAGAAATCACATGTGGGGTGCCCCAGGGCTCTATCCTGGGGCCCCTCTTATTTAATATCTACATGCTCACACTAGCCAAGATTATAAAAACCAATAAGATTAGCTACTATAACTATGCAGATGATACTCAGCTCTACATTACGATGTCACCAGGTGACTTTCAACCCATCCGAAACCCTAAGTAAATGCATCAAGCAAATCAATGGATGGATGTGCCATAACTTTCTCCAGCTGAACAGAAACAAAACGGAAGTGATTACTTTTGGTGTGATGTGGTTGTATAGTTCTTAGTTCACATTGTTTGTTTTGTTTTGTTTTGTCGATGTTCTTTTTTTTTCTCTCTCTCTCTGCTGTCTTGTGGGTATGGCGGCAGACTCCGATGTTTTGTTGTGTTTTCTTTGCTCCCCTTCCTCTCTTGTATTTTCAACTCACCCTCTCTCTTTACTTTTTGTTTCCTACCTCTCTTCTTCATCTTCTTTCTTTCTTTCTTCCCCTTTATTTTCCATCTCTGTGTCTATAACATCAGAAAATAAAACCCACTGCAATTCATAATAAAGATTTCTCACACATATATATCAAGTGGAGTACTATAGCAAAAGCTGTAAAGTTCCACTTGTAAAAGTAAATCGTTTGGGCTTCTACTTGGTACTCAGACACCAATTCTGAGTGCCACACCGCCAGACAGGACATGTAAAAAAAAAAAAGTAATTACTTTTGGACCTTAGGAGGAACAATCAATAGTCAGCACACAGCTTCAGTTAATACAGCTAGAAACTACTGATCAGGCCTGAAATCTAGATGTAGTAATGGACTCAGACCTGAACCTCCAGGGTCACATAAAGGCAATAACAAGGTCAGCGTTCTATCACCTGAAGAACATTTCTAGGATTAAAGAACTGATGTCGCAACAGGATCTTGAAAAACTCATCCATGCGTTTATCTTTAGTCGAATTTATTACTGCTACAGCGTCCTCACAGGTCTGCTTAAAAAGTCAATTAGACAGCTGCAGCTGATCAAGAACGCTGCTGCTCGTGTTCCTCACTAGAACCAGGAAAGTAGAGCACATCACCCTAGTTATAAGGTCCTTACACTGGCTCCCTGTAGCTCAGAGAATAGACTTTAAAATACTTTTACTAGTTTATAAATCATTGAGTGGCTTAGCGCCAAAATATGTTGAAGATCTACTGTTACTATACCAACCCACCAGACCACTCAGGTCCTCTAATTCCAGTCTACTCACCATCCCTAGAATTAGAACCAAGCATGGAGAAGCAGCTTTCAGTTTATATCCTCCTCTAATCTATAACAAACTTCCAGACAACTGCAAAGCTCCTGAAACACTGAGTTCTTTTAAATCACAACTAAAAACGTATCTGTATAGAGCTGCCTTTGAATAATGTTTTCATGTGTCATATGTTTTTTTGTGTGCTTCTTGATTTATTTCTGTTTTTACTTTATATGCTTTACCTGTGTTTTACTGCCATTTTAATTTTACACCTTAATGATGTAAAGCACCTTGAACTAACTTGTTGTTGAAAGTGTGCTATAACAATAAAATGATCTTGCCTTGCCTACGTAAAAAGCATTTCAAGGTTCCACAATGGCCAAACCAGTCTCCAGACCTCGATTCAATACAGAATCTGAGGAGGGAGTTGAAAGTCCATGTCGCCCAGCGACAGTCCTAAAACATCACAGCTGTGTGCAAACCTGGCGAAGACCTATAGTAAATGTTTGACCTCTTTCATACACAAAGTATTGAGGTGAACTTTTGTTATTGGCCAAATACTTATTTTCTGCACCATTATACAAATACGTTGACGTTCTTTAAAAATCATACAATTTGATTTCCTGGACTTATTGTTTTTACATTCTTTCTCTCACAGTTGAAGAGTACCTATGATGAAATTTTCATCTTTTAAAGTAGGACCACTTGCACAATCGGTGGCTGCCAAATCCTTTTTTTGCCCCACTATATTTGAAGGCTATAATGATTTTTCTTTACCAATGAGTGGAACTGAAATAAGAAATAAGTTGAGCTGTCTAAGAGATTCCGTTTTAGAGGCTCTCTTTATCAAGTTAGATATAGACAGTGATAGTTTTAAGACCTTACAAGAAAAACAGTATACTTCCATCAGTGCCTTTTCTTGTTTCGTGCCTACATAGAAATTTGCAGATTATCTAACTAAAATCCTATAATCCTTTTAGATCAAATCATTTATTAGCTTTTCTAAAAGGTACTGACTTTATATTACCTCCACACATTAAAGTCAACCTACTGGATTCTACCAATGGGTACTTAATACAATTACCATTTCAGACATGTCATCCAGAGTGCGGCCCTTCCTCTCGTCTAGATCGCTCTTGATGGCAGAGACTCTCTCCAGCTCCTCTTGAGTGTCACTGTATCCAGAGATGCCCTTCTCAGCTTCCACAGTTTGCTGTAAAACACAGAGTTTGATATTGTTTTCAAAAATTTCCTGATAAAATTACTAATATCCTGTAATCCTTTATACACAGATGCAGAACAAACAATCAGAAAATGGGCTGCAATTTAAACATTTAAAAACTAAATCATTACTTTTGACATACAAAAGTTGAAAATAATAAAAAGATGAAACGCAATGATCCCTTCAAAAATACAGGGCAATAATGTTTAATCTCTTATTTTATGAGGTGTCTAGCAAAAAAAAGAGCTGTGCAATGCAATGACAATCGGGCTAAAAATTTATTTGAAATCAGGCCCCTGCAAAAGAAGAGTCATGTGATCAGAAGGAAAACTTGCTTTAACAAATCCTAATGTGGGATGCAGACAGAGGAGGAGCAGCAGATGCAGCTGTCAGAAATAGCAGCTCAGCCTGCGTCAAACAGACCATCAACAAGTCAGGTGATCTGACCGCACAAAGGTGTGAAGCCATTTCCACAAAGCTTCTGTCACTTCACTGTAAAAAAAAAAAAAAAACAGGCTGCGAATGGAGAGAAAACGGCAAAATTTGGAGGTGCAGTTTTAGAGCATGGAGGCTGGCGGATCATACAGTCTGAATAATACAATGCAGGCTGGGCAGAAAGCTTGGTTAAGAAGGCTTTTCTGATCTGAAGAAGAATAAGGAAAGTGATAAGGAGGATAATCTATTGCTCTTGATTATCTCGGCAAAATCAGCTGGTCAAATAAGGCAATGTTAAATAAAAACATAACAGATCATCAGAAATGTATAAGAGAGAAGCCTATAGCTTCTAATGAATTAGACATTTCCTCATGGGTATGGGCCATTTCTAAAAAAATATAGCTCTTAGTTCTTCGTCCTTGTCTGCATCAAACTACAGATTTTTATGAAGGCTGTTCCTGGTTACCAGTTTCTGCTGGACGCTGTCGTGTCTCTGTTTGAGAATCTCCTCGGTCCGTTGGAGGACTCCAAACTCTGCCCTCAGCTCAGCAATTTCCTGCCTCTTCTTCTTGTAGGTTGTTCCTTTACTGCGCAATTTTGCCACCAAGCGTTTCAGCTGAAAAACAAAAAACAAACACTATCAAGAGAAGAACAAAACAACAACTCTTGACATTTGTTCTAATGCAATGCAGTACACCAGCAACAAGTCAAATATTTTAGAGATAATGCATATGAAAGATGACTGATTACTGCAAAAATACCAAAAACATCCACTGTTTGTATGGAAAATACAGCCTGAATCTGACAACAGCTGAGAGTATGAAAAGCCTCAGGGGCAGGGATTAGAGAACTGAGGGGGCCTGGGGTGGGGGTGGGGGGGTCATGTCACGGTCTGGAAGAGTCCCTCGCTCCTTTAACCTTCATGGTCAGCTAAGGACAGCTTCATTAAACAAAATAACTGTTTCGAGTGGATGTTCAGTCACTCCCCACCCCGATGTCCGTCGGGACGTACCGAAACTCCTCCACAGTGAAGAGCAGCTATAAATGAACACAGACACGGGAGAACAGCCCCAGAAATCACAGAATGTGCTTCACGTCCCGTGGGCCTCCGTGAAGCCAGGACCGTGCATGTGTGTGTAAGTGAGTGAGTGCGAGTGGGCGGATGGACGGCTGCGTGCAGTTGTGCACGCACGTTTATTCTTTGCGTATTTTGGGACATCAAGGGCAGACGCGGCGGTGAGAGGAGTTAGCACATTGGAGTAATCCAGCATAGAGTCGGTGACATTGTGTCCCCAAAACAACTGCTGTGAAACTGGACAGCAGCTCAGCCGGTGGTCGTAACTCTGACATGCAGCACATTCACACCCACGTAAAAAGCATTTACATGAACGTCTGCGCATGCATGCATGTCTCTATCAGCTTTGCACGTGTAAAGACTCACATTTCTTTGCTTTTATTCTTTGTCAACTAGCTCAAGGTCAATTACATCTGATGAACAGCTTTCGTGAACATCAGTTTTCAAGTCTTGCCACAGATTCCCAATCACTATTAGGTCTGGACTTTAACTGGGCCATTCTAACAAAGAAACACGCTTTGATCTTTAATGAAGCATTCCCACAGCATGATGCTGCCCTCAGGTTTCAGGGTGATGACTAGTGTTCAATTTTTGCCCCATATAGTGTTTTGCATGTAAGCCAAAATGATCAACTTTTGTCTCATCCCATCATAGGACCTGCATAAAATGTAAGATGACTGCAAAATATTCCAAATTTTGGATATTTTTCCATAATCTAATCCTCCTTATGATGCGATTTGTTCACAAAACTCTGAGGGCTTCACAGAACAACGGATTTATCCTAAACGCTCAGGTAAACCTTATTTACTAATTGGGTGAACGTTGAAGGCAATTTGTTGCCCCTTCATTTTGTTTAGGGGTCTCAGAGTAAAGGGGGGTAAATACAAAGGCACACCACACCAGTCAGATTTGTATTTGTTCTCGGTTTTGCACTACTTTGTCAAATCATTTGTAGCTGCATCTTCTTTTCAAACAGCCAACGAGGCGCCTTGATTGAAAACCGTTGCTTGTTAGCGGTCAAGCACGGCCGAACAGATGCAGCCTTGCCCCTCAGAGGGTCCATGCAGTGGGTTGGAGGCATGTGATGACACACAGTCGTCAGAATGGAAAATACCTCTGATAAAGTGATCATCTCCACCATGGCTGATGGCCCGAAATGACACAGGAGTCTGATAAGCTGAGTCTGACAAAACATTTTCCACTAACTTCATTCATGTAATGCTTCAAGGACCTCTTTGTCTCTACAAACAGCTCCCACTTGTAATTCAAGTCAGCTTTAAAGGTTTTCTGTTTCAATCTGCTGACAATATGAAGAAAATGAACATGTGTTCTCCCAAATGATAGCTGATTTTCTTCACAAAAAAAGGGGGGGCTACATTTTCTAGACCATCTAATCACATTTCTTTCTGTCACAGTACATTTTTGCTACCTGGACTATTTTTTCTCCTCTTCCTGTGGAGAATAAACACGCTCAACGTAATTTTTCCACTGATACCTCACTTTTTCTACAACTGACGTGCAACGGTGAATGTTTTACTGTTTGTTTTCTTTGCATGCTCAGCCAAGTTTTGAAACTCTCACAGTTCTCTTCCCAAACATTGGCCCGCGAGTCACAGAACAACCGGCCCCAATTATCTGCGTTTCTCCACTAACACCGGGTACAGTCAGCTCTTTAACTCTGCACAAAGACTCTTACACACCACGGTTTAAATATTTCCTTATCCAAGAGTTTAATTCCACTTCACATTAAAGTTTAAAAGAGACCATGCTAAAAGGCTGTGTAACAGGAGGGGGGGTCCATCTTCAACATAAAATATAAATAAAGACAAATGTTTCTGTAACCCAGCTCTGCTTCACAAGTCAAGATGACTTGGACTGAGGATTTGTTACAGTGGTGATAAATAAAAAGGCCAACTCTCAGGAAGTTTGTCCAGTGCAGTTCCTTTTTCTGGATAGTCTCCCTTTTGTGTTCTATTTATGGCTTACATGGGAATGTGGGGGAGGAGTGGGGGAATAAAAGGGCTAAGTAACGTTAGACAGTGAGCCTGTCTGTGTTTGGATAAGGACTGAAATAGCCTTCTGAGTTTTCAGTGGTTTACTAATCTTCTTGAACATACTTTGATAAAGCTGAACTGGCCTTTTTGTCTTTCGGTTTCTGACGGTAACTTTCTAAGGCGTCCAGCTGGGAAGCTAAATGCAGCTAAGGTAGAACTCTCAGATGGCTCATTTTTGATCGACTGTTGCAGCCAAGGCAACCGTTTACCTCGTCACCACGGATTACTTCTTCCCCATGCGAGCCTCGTCCCTGGCTGCTCCGCTGCTTCAGCTCCCTCTCTGCAGCGGCCAGCTCCTCCCTCACTTCCTGAAGCTCCTCTGCCTTTGACTCCTTCTTTCGAATGATAATAGAGGCCTACAAGAGTAATGTTGCATTAGATAAACAGAAAAGATTGCTTACATGAAATCAAATAGTGGTTTTGGTTTAGAGACTTTTTAAACTCCAGGTCAATTTGTCCACTAGGAAATTCCTACTCCTATTTGGTAATAACACATTGTACATATGGGTTTAATCAAAAATGGAAGTGTTAATCATTATTTTTCATTAATCAACAAAAAAGCAGTGAAGAGAAATCTAAATTAAATCAGTATTTGGTGTGACCACCCTTTGCCTTGGGAACAGCATCTATTCTTCTAGGTACAGTTGCACACAGTTTTTGAAGGAACTCGGCTGGTAGGTTGTTCCAAACATCTTGGAGAACCAACCACAGATCTTCTGTGAGCGTAGGCTTCCTCACATCCTTCTGTATCTTCATGTAATTCAAGACACACTCAACGATGTTGAGATCAGGGATCTGTGGGGGCCATACCATCACTTCTAGGAGTTCTAGTTCTTCTTTACACTGGAGACAGTTCTTAATGACTTTGGCTGTATGTTTGGGGCGTTGTCCTGCTGCAGAATAATTGTGGGGCCAATCATACGTCTCCCTGATGGTACTGCATCATGGATAAGTATCTGCCTGTATTTCTTAGCATTGAGAACACCATTAATCCTGACCAAATCTCCAACTCCATTTGCAGAAATGCAGCTCCAAACGTTCAAGGAACCTCCACCATGCTTCACTGTTCCCTGCAGACTCTCATTATTGTACCGCGCTCCAGCCCTTCGACAAACAAACTGCCTTCTGCTACAGCCAAATATTTCACATTTTGACTCATCAGTCCAGGGCACTTGCTGCCATTATTCTGCACCCCAGTTCCTATGTTTTTGTGCATACTTGAGTCGCTTGGCCTTGTTTCCATGCCAGACGTATGGCTTTTTGGCTACAAGTCTTCCATGAATACCACTTCTGGTCAGACTTCTCCAGACAGTAGATGGGTGTACCTGGGTCCCACTTGTTTCCCAGTCTGCTTTGAAATCTTTGTCTGGGAGTGACTTTGCTGATGCACTATAACTACCTTGTGTCTTGTTGCTGTGCTCGCCATGACAAACTATCTTCACAACCTCACCTTGGTAGCAGAGTTTGGCTGTTCTTCACCCAGTTTTAAGTATCCTACACAGCTGCTTCTGTTTCAGTTAATAACTGTGCTTCAACCTACGTGTGACATTGATGGTCGTTAGAACCCGTTTATACAAATAATATTGGATTTTAAAGAAATAAAGACTGATCTATTGTTTCATGATACAAAAAAAAAGTTTTTATAAAAATAGAATCTTGACAAAGAGGATATTTAATACCATTTAACTGTAAAGAAAGAATACATTGAAACAAACCAGGCCAAAAATAAGACATCTCAGAAATGTAGTTAAATCAGCACCTGCTGCCTATAAAGGGTCAGTTTGTCATCTATGGGGTCATTTCTCATCATCTTCTTCTCAATCAGCTGGTTTATCTGAGAGTCGACTTCTTTAATCTGTGAGTGAACATTGAAGAGAGTTAAGTATTGATTACATCGGAGCGTTGAAGCCTTATAAGGGAATAATAACACATTACAAATGCCGTCCTGGTGCAGACCTTGTCCTCCATCTCCTGGAGATCAGCCTGGCCCATTGCAGGCTCTGATGCTGCTTTTTGCATGTACTGCACCGTGCGCCTCATGCCCTCCAGCTCTTTGGGGAGTTTTTCAGTCACCATGTAGGAGTTGATCTTTATTTCTTCTTCAAGTCGCTTCATCAAGCCTAAAAAGACACAGAGGTTTTATTTTAGAACTTAAGCTTGAACACTTCAGAGCTTTCACAGCATTTGGTTATTTGAAAATAACGCATTATTAATTATACAAAATATGAGAGAATGCAACACTAATAAACTGAAAAAAGTAATAATTTCAATTCTCTCTTTTTTAAGTGATTTTAAAGGGCCACATGCAGGATTTAAAAAGTTATTTTAACAAAGTAGCTTGATCTCCAGCTGCAGAGCGCAGGTCAGTTTAGAAACTGCTAATGTGTAAATCTCTCCCTCAGCTTAGGCGGCCCGTTGCATATGAGAAGAAAAGACAACATACCAGCCTCAGATAGAATCTATTATAACACATCAAAGATCAATATAATCAGAGGGCGCCTATTAGCAGAGATACACTTGTCTCATTGTGTGTCCTTATGCACCCTGTCCATCTCCAAGAGACAGCAGGATCACAGGGCTACTCACTCTCTGGGTGGTTGTCTGCTGCTGTCTGCCGCAAATCCTTCAACTGTTGCTGTAACCTCAGAAGTCTCTGCTCTGCCTGAAACAGCTGATCACACAAAAAACAATTATCAACAGGTAGGGGTTGCTACTGCTTTCGGTTGGATTCAGCTCCCTGATGTTCACATTCTTTAGGTCAATATCTTAACCTTGGGAGAATCTCATGTTACACCTCAGCTTGTAGCTTTGCTATATAGTGTTCCATTTCACTTTTTTCACGCAAGGACGGAACACTCGAACCAAAGGATGCTGTTGGCATGAACACACTGAAGAGCCTAAACAGTTATGCCTTTTTTTCCCTTTCAAATTCTAAATAAATCTGTCCACTGCAAAAGCAAAACAACAGGTTTCAAGATTAAACACATTTTAAATAATATGACATACAAACTACTGTATACGAGGAGAGAGCATGATTGGACCATTGTGTGTATTTGGAACTATTACAAAGGAATAAAAGTCATATTTTGGAGCCAGATAACCTAAAAGTCTTGAAAGAGGGAAGCATAAATAAATCCCAGCTGGATTTTCCTCTGGTTTTTAAACCAGACAGGCAATAAAAAAAAAAAAATTTCTTAACTAAATCAACCTTTTTGAGTTCCACCCACCAAACCAAGAAGGTTCTAACAGACATGGATGACGATGTTTTCTCTGGAAATGTATAATCTGAGAATGGATTGGTATTTTGAATATATTTAATGGACGTGTGGATGCTTATTAGCTGCAACGCAGGTAGGGAGGCTGTAACAGCTGTAACAGTATTGTTTTTTTCTTTGTGTCGAAGTCATATAAAGGAAAGAACTTTGACCGCAGGTGTTGCAAAAGTATTTTAACTTTCCTTCCATGATATACATTTATCACTTACAGTGACCTTTTAGATCAAAAGGCATTGTGTGAGAAAACGAAGTACAGACAGGCTTACAGAGTTTGATGTGACAACGTGTGTCGTCAGAATAACGTTTTAATTCCTAATCGGTAAAACACAGACTGATTGTGTGGAGAAAAGTGAGACAATCACGGCATGGCTCCCTATTATCAAACATTCTGATGACAGTTTCTGTCAAAATGCGGTCAGAACCGGAGCGGAAATTGCAAAGTTTAACCTGAATGCTGGCGGCATTGTTGAACTGGAGTTCTTTCTCAAAAACGGTCACACACCACTGTGGTGAATTACAGGCAGAGTGGGCTCAGGAAAAAAAAAGTAACGCAAAACAACCATGACAAAGGTAGGAGAACATTACTGACAAGATGTCACTCCCAAAGTGTCCATTAAAAAGAGGAATTGCTCCGATGAAGCTGTGACATAAATATCTCCAAATGTTGTCCTAAATGTATATATGTACATAAAAAGCGATTTTTTTGTTCTCTCTCTCTGTGAAAGTAAGTCAATTCCTTTTATTTAGTTTATAAAACTTTGAAACCTCTGGAATGAAAATCGACAGCGATGACTTAATCTTAAATTAATCTGGATGTGTAAAGAGCCCAAATTTAGAGGATGCCACATTGTATGGTCTATATTCTTTAAGAGTCCACCTACTGAAACAAACACTTTATTGTCTCTCTGTGTTGTCCTATATAGAACTTTTTTAATAAATTATATGTATAAATATAGGTGTATTGAAATAAATGTAGATAAACCTAAACTAATGTGAAGGGTTTACCTGGTTCTTCTGTTCTTGCTTCTGATGAGTCAGTGACTCCTCTCTCTCCTTCTCCACTCGCAGCTGCCTGGCTTGCTCCAACATTCGCTGATGGTTGGACACAGACTCCACCTAGTGGTTCAACAAGTTGACAAGACGGCGATCATCCCCAATGGAACACCATCGCATAAACGTCAGGAATGAGTTAGCACCTCTGTCATAGAGTCAGGTTACACCTTTGGGCAGAGCCCATAAGTAGGAACTCAACATAAACTCAACACCTCATTACATCTCAGTCTTGTTATGACAGTTGTGCAGCTTGTCACATGCCTCCTGAGTCCAGCACAGAAGCTGATCATACATGTCTAAGATCATGTTTTCATTCCACCATGAACCTGAAACCTTCCAGGAATTACAAAAGCCAACAGAGTGCCTTACCCTCTTCTTCAACCTCTCCACACGCTTAAGGAGTTGGTCTTTTTCTTCTTCCATGGCATTAATGTCCTGTTATATCATAAAAAAAACAATTTTAGTGCTTCTAATCAGTTAAGCATAAGGCGTTTTATTGTCAGCCTTTTTAAGAGTATTCACACCTGTTGGACTTTTCCACATCTTGTACATACTTCGTTTTTTTTCCTCTCTCTCATAAACCAACAAAAAGTAGTGCTTAGTTGTGAAGCTGAATAAAAATGACATAATTATCAAAATGTTCCCTTTTGTTACAAAAAAAAAAAAATCTTAAAAGTATGACATCCATTTGTATTCAGTACTGTTTTCTCTGATTGCCTGAAATAAAATCTAAAACAACCAAAAAGATTTGGTGAACAGGCTCCATCTTTGGCGCAATTTGATCACAATATAACTACAGTTGTTCTGTGAAGGCCTTAAAGCAGAGGTGTCCAACCCAAGTCCTCAAAGGCCAGTATCCTGCAAGTTTTAGATGTGTCATACAGTGGGCTAAATGACCTCCTCAACATGTCTTGAAGTTCTCCAGAGGCTTCGGTCATGAACCAGTACAGGACTGTTGACTAAGGGTGTAACGGTACACACCACTCATGGTTCAGCACGTGGTTTTAAAGTCACGGTTCGCTACATTTTCAGTACACTTTAATCAAGAAAAATAAATGCAAATGTGCATATTACTTTTTTTTTTACTTTGATCAGCATTAAAGTAAGAATCTTTTTCCTGAATTGAGTCCTTTCAATTCCTGAAATTAATTTGATTTGATTATCTTCTACGACTTAAAAAGGTTGAAATCATAGAACTGACTGGAGATTTGATTTATTTTTTTTAATAAATAAAATAGCACAAGCAGATATAGCCAGACTAAAAAACAATATAACCACTTGAAAACAGTCAGTGTTAATTTTTAGAAATGCTTAAATAATACTTTGCCCATATTTGAGAATAAAACATGCCTAAATCCCTTTAGAGTTGTTTTGATATTTTGACAGCCTAGTTTCTCAGTTTTACTTGAATGCAGCATGGGCAGCTGTTGGGAAAATCCCTTCTAATTCTGCCCTTGTGTTTTGTACAAAATACTGAGTTTGGCCTGATTGGATGCTACTGGTAGCCATGTGGAAAGTACACAGTCAGCTTGTTTATCAGTGATGTTGCCATTCTGCTTGACATTGTTTCAGGTGAGTCATTCAGTTCAGTGCAGGGCGTGTTATGGACCTTATTGCTGTTCAAAGGTGCGTTCGCTGACAAAGTTCTGGTTCGGTCCATCTTTCTTTTTCTACTGTATCCGCATGAGAAACCCTTTAAGTTCCCCAAATAGCAGAGTTTAGTGATAGCTGGGAGTCCTTTCTGTTTTTTTGTTTCATTTTTTTAAAGTTGCACTGAGGAACATTGCACTGAACTCTGAGTTCCGCACATAAACATTCTGCATGTGTTCAGGCAGAAAACGGTTGGATCAATTCGGTACACGTGCGTACTGAAAAATACAAATTCATGTACCGTTACACCCCTAGTGTTGCCCCAGAGTGACATCTAAAACAAGTAGGACACCGGCCCTTGAGACCTGACTTTAGACACCACTGCCTTAAAGGTTAGATATGTTTTTTTTTAACCCTGCTCCTCAGGGCACGCTGCCCTGCATGTTTTAGATGTTTCCCTGCTTCAGCACACCTGATTTCAATGAATGGCTGATTAACAGACTTTTGCTGAACTGGAAAAAAAAACATGCAGGGCAGTGTGCCTTGAGCACCAGGTTTGGGAATCACTGAAAGCAGTGTTAAATTCTAAAACAATATTCCAAGCTTTGAACATCTCATAGAGAACTGTTCAACAGAAAGCATGTCAGTCCACCTAAACTGACAGGTTGGGCAGGTGGAGCATTAATCAGAGACAGGACAACTATTAATTTTGCAATCCCCAAATCTGGAGAACGCAATTGTTGAAAGACAGCCATAATATGTCCTGTTTGGGGTTTAGAGAAAACATGTGAATGAGGAAGGTTCTCTGGTCAGATGAGCTGAAACCCGTGCTTTTAGGCCTACATGCAAAACGCTTCGACAGAAACACATTTATGTGTTAGAACGGCTCAGTTAAAGTCCAGACCTACATCCTGCTCTAAGACTTGAAAAGGGATGTTTACTAATGGTCTCCATCCAATCTGACTGAGCCTGATCTATTCTACAGTCTCCAGATGTGCACAGTTGAGAGAGATATCTACTAAAAAGACCTGTAGCTTTGATGGCAATAAAAGGCGGCTTTACAAAATACTGACATAGTAGGACTGAAATTTAAATGCAAGCCTCACTTTTCTGATTTTTATTTGCAAACCATTTTTGAAAACCATGCATCTTTTTCCCTTCTACTCTACGATAACGCACCACTTTTGTTGGCCTATCACATAAGATCCCAACAAAGTACTTTGAAGCTTGGGATTGTGACATTAAAAAGTTCATGGGGTGTTAATACTTTAGATACTGTAGATCTATAAACAGAATTTATGACTGAAAGACAAAAAAAAAACAAAAAAAACACCACTAGCAAACAAACCCTTCTGATTTCCGCTGTGGAGAAGCCAGAACTCCTCAGATGCTCACACTCCTTATGGTACGTCTTAAACCCTTCCACCAGCTCTTCATACTGTGAACACAAACCGTTTGCTTTAGACAGCTTGCGCTTCCAAACACTAAAGACCGACATGGTGACAGCTAGGCGTCTTTGCAAACACACCTGATGATAGGTGTCGTTGATGATATCATCCTGCAAAAACTCAGCGGGTACCTCCAGCTTCACCAGAAAACGGGCCAGGTAAGCCCTCTTCTTTAGTTCAGGGACCCTCTGCAGTAACCAGTGGAGGATTGGATGAACTACAGGTTTGCTGCCCATCACCAGACCCTGTCTGAAGCCGCTCCTGTATAAGGAAAGAAAAGGAGCCGATTCATTAAGCCTAAGAGGAAGCACATGAAAAAAAAAAAAAACCATGGTCCGAAATGTATCTTTGTAACGACACAAATGTGAATGTGCTCCATATTAGGGGTGGGCAATTAATCGAATATGGAGATTGAATTTTTGAAGAAAATAAAAAAAATCACCATAGCATCTCTTGGGTTTCCATAGTTCAAAGTGATGTCAACCCACCCAGGGCCTTCCATCTTGTTAAGTACGTGATTATGTATTTATTTGGACTTTGAATTCAGGTCAACTCCAAGAAGGGATGATTGGAATAAAAGAAAGTTTTTTTGAAGATTTAATAAAAAAAAAGAGGGGGTAGATTAATATCAAAAATCGAATTTGGCATGAAAAAAAAATCAAAGATTTTATTTTTAATCCACATCGCCCAGCCCTAGCCTCCTTTAATTTTTCCAAAACAGCTGTATAATCTCTGATGACATGTTCAGCTTTTGAAAATAAATTTTAAAATAACTTTCTGGTATCTTCAAATAATACCAGGGAATGTTAGATATTGACAAGAATTGTGATTTTTTTAAATTATTGTGATATATGTCGCTATCAACTGATATTAAAAAGTGATAGAATTTTTTCCATATCGTCCAGCCCTACTCCATATTTACAGGAGGTTAACACGTTTTGAGCCACATGTAAAACCTTGATTATGAATAACTAGAGGGGACAAATGGTGACAGCAGACAGATGATAAAACAATCATCTCACTATATAAACATGCAAGGAAATGAAAATTTATTCTTCCGGTTCAGATTTTATCGATTAAAAATAAGCAGATCCAGAGGAACAATTTTTACAACTGCCCCCCAATTTTATAGATTACTAAATTATTCTGGTAAAAAAAAAAAAGTCCTAATGTAAAATCATTACGTTCTGTTCTGAAAAACGACAATTATTGCCTCTGCTAGCTTTTTTTTCTTTTTTTTTTTTCCAAACAGTACCTTTAACATTTGAAGATACATAAAACCAGAAGAAGAAAAAAAACATACAGTGCCTTGCAAAAAGTATTCATACCCTCCAACAAAATTCCATGTATTTTATTGGGATTTTACACAAAAAGACCAACACAAAATAGTGCTTAGTTGTAAGGTGGAAGAAAAATGTTTTACAAATAAAAAATGTTTGGTGTCCATTTTTCAGGACTTTGTAGGACAACCTTTTTCTACACTTGCCTCAACTTTTAGCTAGCTATTTATTTGATTTTGGCGTGTTGTAAAAAAAAAAAAAAAGATGCTTCTAAATGTTTATTTAGGAGTGTCAGACTAAAGTTGGCTAAGTACAAATGAAAACTACAGTTATCAGATGCTTATCTGAAAAACAATCTCATCTAAGAACCATGAATTCCACTTCCTAACTATATACTAGTTATCGTTAGACGACAAAATCTGAAACAGACAACAGATAATAACGGCAGCATCTATAAATGAATGTGTGTGAGGTATTTGATGGATATATGGAGTAACTCACACATCAGAGGGAGGTTTGTATTTCAGCATCCCCAACAGTGCAGACATCCTCTTCACGGTTTGTTCAGGCATTTCTTCTCGGATATCCATGGCTTGCTACATGAACAACAAGGCCGAACGACGGCGTTAAATGGAATCAGTTATTTCATGGACACAAACGCAACACTACCCATTTATTTACCTTTGCGTCTATTTCAGCCAGAACCTCGTTTAGAATCTGTAGTAGCTGCATCGGCTCCAGGGAATCAAACGTGATGAGGTTGAAGCTTTTGCTGAAGGGCTCCTTGTTCAGTTGTTCAACGATGAATTTCAGTTGTTCGCTCATAGTGGGAGTTTAGAGGTGGACTGCTAGTTAGAAGAGCGCTTCGTGCGGTGGATTAGCGAGCTAACTAGCTAACTAACGCTAACGTAAAATAAAAGCCCCCCAAAAAACAAAGTTAGCCTAGCTGCCCTAAAGGATACAAAATATCCTTCAAATGCTGCTGACAACGTCGGAGACCACGGGAAGTTTTATTTTTTTATTTCAAGCAGTTGCGACTGGCTAATTTAATAAAGAAGAGCAGAAACTGTTGTCATCAGCTCCATAGATACCGTATAGGCGTCATGAACTGGTTGCTAACAGGAAGTGCATTATCGGTTAGTTCAATAAAATTGGGTTTTCTATTTATATATATATATATATATATATATATATATATATATATATATATATATATATATATATATATATATATATATATATATATATATATATATATATATATATATATATATATATATATATTGTGTGTGTGTGTGTGTGTGTGTGTGTGTGTTTTAAAACTCATTTCTGAGAACAAATTATTATTACTGGTTTTTTTTCTTCTTTCAAATACTTGGTGCAGAAAGGGTACATTCTGAAGTAGAATATTTCTAATGTACGTTTGAGTAGAAGTGTTACATTAAGCATCAAATGACTTTGAAGTTAACATCCCCTGACTACAGAAACATTTCACCGCTTTTAACAGCTCTGGATTATCTTTGACCCTCTTTAAATTTAAATTAGGCGAGATCATATTAAGCCCGTTAAATATTTGACTAAACATGGCTTGTGCTTTAACACTATTTAAATTGTATTAAAAAAATTAAAAATTTTATTTTAATGCTTATCTAAGGGGGTCTCAGCCGGATCCTAACAGACTTTTTGTTGCATCAACAAGGTCATGATAAGTCTTTCTAGTATTTAACACCAATTTTTTGGGTTTCCTCGCATGGACCCAGCATTAAAGCATGATCTAAAAATGTAGAATAGGCTTAATGTATACCCTGCTTCATCTTTTCCAAAACCTATATTTAAAATGATATGGAATGATTGTGTTGTTGCGACCCCATTCAGATCCATACACTCAACCATCTCCCTGTTGTGAAGACAAAGACCCTGGAGGTAGTCCTCCTTCTTCATTACTCCAGCCGGTTTGTGTGATGCTGCACCAGTGCCTCTGAAACAGATCTTCAGCATGATGCTGCTACCACCAGTCTCACCTTGACTCCTCCTTCCTGAAACTGTTATGATCACAAACTATTTGTTGTTGGTTTTAAAAAAAAATATGGAATGAGTTTAAAACAGTCCAGCTCAGTTTTAGCTGATGTAAATCTTCTCCCTGTCCATGCTGCTTTGTGTGGTGAGGCTTCTCGTCCATACAGAAAACCGTTGGATAGCCTACAGATGCGGGCAACGGGCCCTCCACTTTCACACTGTTTTAAAAAGAATACATGTAAGAAAGCAAAGAATAAGATTTATTTATTTTTATTTATACCCATTTGAACTCCCGCCCCCCTCCTTTATAACTCCTGGTTTCGTTGCGCCACCCCAAGATTATAAGAAACCCGCGTCTGGCCAGCCCTTTGCTAACTGCCTTGATCCGTCCCTGACTAGAACGGATTAAAGGTTCTCCAGATAAATGAATGCGTTGACATTTTAAGCGTCGCATATTCACGAGCGTGTCTGTTCAAACTATTTTGAATGTGAAAGCTGAAAAGTTTGGATTGCATTTGAATGCAGCGTCTGGCCAGTTCCGACCGCAAGGTGGCGACGTGTCCACGAGGCAGGTCAGCCACAGAAGTGAACGTTAGCGTGGATTAGGCGAAGTTTTCAGAGCACCCAACTGAAAGTACACGGCTGCTGCAGAGACTAACCCACAGGTCTGCAGCTGCTGGGGTAGGAAAGAGGAAAACATTTAGTGCGTTTCAGGGACATTTAGTTTAAGTGAACCTACAGAAGTTTTTTTTTTTTTTCCCCCTTTCTTTTCCTACCTGACCCGGACTGTGACCCATATGAAGAGAATACCAACCTGCGCAAGAACCAATCTTTCATCGCTTTTTTTGTTTCTTGTTTTACTTTAAGTGTTCTTTTTCCTGTTTTACGCAAGCCGAGTCAAATTCTGTTTACCGTTTTAACTCGAATTCCCATCAATGATATATTTTTAATCTCTTAACTGTTCACAGTTAGAAACCACCACATAGCGGTTAAAGCTCGTTTTTTTTTTCATAAATGTATTTGAGGCATAAATCTGAACGGGATCCAGTGGCTCCTCCCTCTTCGTGCTGCGACCAAACAGCGGAGAGCTGTGAGTCAGTCTGACACCGAGCCCAGAGGCTGACAGAGGATCCCCAGAGACCGCACTGCCTCCTATCAGGATCGAGCTGGGAGAAACTGTTTTGCACTTTGGTGAAAGCGGTAAAAAAAAAAAAAAGATCGCACCTGTGATCTCTGGATGATTTTATTGCTGTCATACGCGCTTGCTGAACTATGGAAGCCGTGAGTTGTAAACGCTGTAGCGCAGTAGAAGCTGTAGGTCAGTGTTTCTCTCTTTTCTTGGTAGATTGAACAGTTTATATAGGAGTTCTCACAATGGTGGAACCGTTGGGGTTTGTTGAGGCATGGAGAGCCCAGTTCCCTGAGTCTGATCCGCCTAAAATGCATCTTGGCTCATTAGGGGACGTTGAACAGGAGCTGGACAAATGCAAGTCCTCCATCAGGCACTTGGAGAAAGAAGTAAACAAGGAGCGTTTTCGGATGATCTACCTACAGACTCTCCTCGCCAAAGAGAGGAAATCCTACGACGGGCAGAGATGGGGGTTTAAAAAGATGCCACTAATGAATGACAGAGATCTGCCCAGCGGGTCTGAAAACCGGGGGTCCTACACCGAGGAGCCACCGGCAGAGGAGCAGAGGCAGAGGGGCATGGATGGGTTGTCTCCGGCGAAACAGAAAGAAAGGACGTCACCTGTACGCCAAGACTCCGAGCCTCCAGATTTCCCGGTTGGGCCTGGATCTGTGGCGGCTCTGAGGTCCAACTTCGAGCGCATCAGGAGAGCCAATTCTCACACAGCGGGGGACAGCAGGGGGTTATCAGTGACAGGGGGCCAAGAGAAACCCTTCTATGTGAACATGGAGTACCATCACGAACGTGGGCTGGTCAGGGTGAACGACAAGGAGGTCTCGGATAAGATCAGCACCCTGGGCAGTCAGGCCATGCAGATGGAGCGCAAGAGGTCCCTGCACTCCCTGCCGGGGAACCTGTCGGCCGCTGCAGGGGACACTGTCAGGCCTGTTCAGAGAGGCAGATCCGCCGAAGGCAACTGCAGTTTCAGCTTGTCCCAGGATGACCCCGAGGTCAGCCCACACCTCCTGAAAGACGGTGCGACCAGGTCCGCGGAGGGGAAGTCAGAGAGGCAGGCGGTGGAGTGCCAGCCTTACACCAGTGTGTACGTTGGGGGGATGATGGGTGAAGGGGACACTCGGGTGATCCACATCAGGGACTGCAGCGTGGAGGAGGATCCTCACCTCACCTGGCCGAGGCGCTCCTACTCCCCCGGGAGCTTCGACGATGTCGGGGGCGGCTACACGCCAGACTGCAGCTCCAACGAGAACCTGACGTCCAGCGAAGAGGACTTCTCCTCCGGCCAGTCCAGCCACGTCTCTCCCAGCCCGACCACCTACCCTATGTTCAGGGAGAAAAGCCGCTCTCCCTCCCAGCACTCCCAGCTATCCATTGACAGCGGCAGCCCACCCACGCCTCTGTCACAGAAATGTCTGAAGCAGCAGGGCGTCCCCTCCACCATCGGGGTCCGTAAGAGGGGCCAGATGTGGCCCAGTGATGGGGACTCCACCACGTCCAGCAGGACCTCCCATGACAACAGTGTTCAAGGAGATCTGGGTAGGTCCCCACGGAACACACACGCAGGTTCTCTCACTCTCTAACTTCTTGTTTTTCAGTAGTTGAAACACAAAAGCAGAAATGCACTAATCAGGCTTTTTCTGGCCGATTTCTGTTATCCCGTATGGTCTGACCTGCTGAATCTGATTTTGACCGCATCTGAGCTTTAATCTCAAGACACAACGACATAAAAGGGAAAAGGAGGTGAATGGTTTGGAATCCACGAGAAAATGATTGTATTACACATCAAAACCCAAACCGTATCTGCTTACATGCTGCTGGTGATGCGTTTATAGACCCAACATGAGGAATTCTTGCCTTTGATGCATTTTATGGGTTGGCAGAAAAGTATTTTTCAGTTTTTTTACCTGCGGATCACTAATCACAGTCAATCAAGGTCACTTGCTGGGTGCATCACTTTACTACAGTGGGTCTATGAGGACAAGATGATAATGGAGCAAAATTGACTTTAAATTCTACTGATTCACCAAATAATCAGCCGGAGACAGGAGCTGGACATTTTTTATTCTGCTCAAAATCAATGATTAGCAGGTCAAAAACTCAAAATTTCACTTCCCTGGTCATAAATGTAATCAAAAATAGGAATTCCCAACATGTTTTCTAGTGCCGTGTTGAAAAAAATGTGAAAGATCGATTCTTGTAAAAATTCCTAAAAATCGATTTGGATATCTAAAAATAGATTTTAATCGTTTAACATTTTTCTGTCGTTTTTACAGCTAGAGTTTTCAATAGCACTGACCCGTATCAATATCGAATTGGAACAGATTGGATCGGTTCGTGATAAACGATAGTATCTCTTGAGAATCGGAATTGTGAGGATTTGAATCGATACCCAGCTCTAATGTTCCTTCTAGTTTACTGGATTCAAAACTATCCCCTCTATCACTGAACCTGCAGCACATTTTTACCCTTAAAAAAATCAGCATCAGCAGGTCAGACCTCAAAGAAAACCAGAAACCAGTATCGGCCAAGAAAAAGTCTGATCAGTGCAGCTTTTATAAATGGGACGCTTTAATCA
The DNA here is from genome assembly GCA_963556495.2 of Valencia hispanica. NCBI lineage: Eukaryota > Metazoa > Chordata > Actinopteri > Cyprinodontiformes > Valenciidae > Valencia > Valencia hispanica. The sequence goes on from OY747704.1 coordinate 11,903,750, forward strand.
CTAAAATTGAACACATCAGCGCGTGACAGAGAGTGAGTCACTGATGCATCAAAATGCACCTGCAATCTCTTTAATGTTGTCCTCGTTTTTGGCCCAAATGTATTAAATTTGTCCTAAAGGGCTTTCTCTGGAGTTGGGATTAATATGCATCGACACAGTTTCTGAACAACTTGAGGTTTTCCCGCTGGTTTAACTGAAGGGAAGTGTTTCATTCCAGCATATACGGCCTATTAATAAAAGGAGGACATGTCTGATTAAAATTCATTTACTTCTTTTTTTTAATGAGAATTTTATTTTCTTCCCTCTAGCGCCAACGCTTATTGAGCTCAGAGGGGGACGTTAACTCTTTCCTGGGAGGAGGACATTTGTTAAACAAGAAATGTGCTTTTGCATCTTTTGAAACCTTCCGGTTTCTACTCTTTGTGAACAGACACCCCCCCCCCCCTTTCTCCTCTTTGCCCCCCGAGTGCTGCATTATATTCCAGGGGACGCTGTGAAGCAGTGGGAAGCCCCAGGCCTTCCTCGGTCACTCAGCCTGTCCACCCTGAGAGTTTTCGTGTCAGCTCACATCTCCGTTGTCGTCCTCTGTGCAGAGTAATTAACTTAAAGGGGTTTGTCTAGCGTGATACATTTAGGGAGGCCCTAAAGGTTAAAGGGAGGGGGGGGGGGGAGGGGGTGGACTAAAAAGAGGCCGGACATGTCTGTGCAGAAAAAGAGAATGGCCGTGCTTTTAAGTGTGCAAAACAGCAGCCATCAGTGTTTCCTGTCGAGATGTGTGAACACAATAGAGGAATCACTCATTGAGCAACAGTATTGCCACGGTAACAATATACCAGTGTTAATTGGGATAAGGAAACTGGTTTGTGTAACTTTCTAGTCCCAAGGGCAGGAGGTGAGGTGGACAAAGAGTGGATTCCATTCGCTGTAGATCAGGTTTTCGGGTTGTTCTGCTGTCCAGCCAAGAATCCATCAAGTCAAAGAACAAGCCTCCAAGTTTGTTTTTGGTGACATCACAATATGTTTACAGTTACCAGCAAAGGGAATGGCACTCTATTGGATAACGGACCAAGCTTCTTTAGTTTCTGACTGTGAAGCTAATGAGCTGTTTAAATTGATTCCCAAATACCCCCTAATTTGGGACATTACAACAACAAATACAGAATAAAACTTACAACTTGGTGTTTAAAAAGGCTGTTTGCCTTCAGTAGGCTGCCTTTACCTTGGTCCATATCTGATCTCTTTACTTTGTTCCAAGTAAAGGTTAATTATTACTTAAAAATCAATTTTTACCCGCCCCGATGATGGACTAACAACCCAACCAGGGTTAACTCCGCCTCTTACCCATTGCTTACTCCCACTGCTGGAGATGGGCACCAGCGCCCTGCGACTCTGAACGGAAACCAGGTAGAGATATTCTTAAACCTAAAAAGATGATCTCATCATGATCAATATATAACATTTCAATACAAAAATAGCCCTAATTTATCAAGATTCATTTATTTTTATATAATGCTCCTAAAAATGTAACTATCAATTCGTAGTGAGCAATATAAAAGGTATAAGGTAGAAATGATAAAAATTGAACCAAGGGTAGAGTATACTATACCTAAACCAGCCTACCGCGGTTTTTGCGTGTTCCATTTAACGGAAAAGAAACCTGTTGAACTTGAAGCGTTTTTATTTCAAATATGTGCAGGCTTATTTTAGCGCAATATTACATTTATAAGTAACAAATAACCAGGAAAGCAGACAATTTTAAACTTTGTGTTTTCACAACATTTAGCTTTTAATTTATTTAAAATATTTTCATCTTTATGTATGTTATGAGGATTCTTGTGTTGCATTTCTTGGAAAAAGATTTGAATATTCTTTTTAATGCATTTTGCACAATGAATGATCTTTAAATGGCATGCTATGCTTTTTTGAAGTTGTTCTACTGCAATGTATCTGGAAAGTGAGAACGTCATTTTGACATAATATATGAAGGAAAGAAAAGAATATATCCCAATAGATATCGATATCGCACACGCTTTAGATTATATTACAATATAGATTTGAGGCTATATCTCCCTGCCCTACTATCAGTGATCTATTGGTATTTATTTAAAGGGATATTCCACCCCTAAGTGAAATTTAGTCTGTTGCCATATTCCCCAGAGTTAGATGAGTGAGAAAACGCCTTTTGTAACCAGCCCAGTCATTATTCTAATCTGGCATTTTACTTTAGCTTAGCATAAATAATGTAAGTGAATGGTAACAGCTAGCATTTTGTGTGCAAAAGTCATGGAAATTACCCAGTAATGATTCCAATTATTCCTGGTGACCTCAATAATCATATCGATTGCAAATTACAATAATAAGTAACACAAAGGAATTACAGGAGCAGATTTAGACTTGGGTACATTACGACAAAGCACCGCTGTAAGCCGCCGCTGCAAGGCACAAGGCAAGGCACACCTAAATCCAAGCCGAAATTATGTCATTCCACAGTAAATAGTAAAATTGATTTAGTCTACAAAACTTGCCGTTTACAGTCATTAGGGTGAAATGTTGCAAATATTATACAGTAAACCTGGAGGTGACAGTCAGCCAGACGTCACAATTATAGTAATTCATAATAGCCCAGGAACACCCAAGAAATTAACGTAAATATTCAAATTCAATTTAAAATTCAAAAATACTTTATTGATCCCAGAGGGAAATTAAGTGTTGGTATAGCTCATATAATTAATTCTTTAAGGAGTTGTTGTAGATGATGATGGCTGTGGGCAGGAAGGATTTCCCGTAGCGGTCTGTATTGCAGCGAAACTGAAGAAGCCTCCGACTGAAGACACTCTGTTGTTGTATGACTGTCTCATGAAGAGGATCCTCAGGGTTGTCCATAATTTTTTTGATTTTATGAAGAATCCTTCTTTGCATTATCATCTCCAGATTTTCCACAGTTGTCCCAAGAACAGAACCAGCCTTCTTTATCATGTTGTTTAGCCTTTTTAAATCCCTGGCTCTGATGCTGCTACCCCAACAGATGACGGCTGAAGAGATTACACTCTCCACAACAGACTTGTAGAAGATCTGTAGCATCTTGCTGCAAACCTTGAAGGACCTAAGCTTCCTCAAGAAGTACAGTCTGCTCTGTCCCTTCTTGTAGACGGCTTCACTGTTGCGCCTCCAGTCCAGTCTGTTGTCAAGGTGAACTCCGAGGTATTTATATTCCTCAACCACCTCCACTTCTTCTCCCATGATGGAAACAGTGTTTGACTTATCCCTGTTTCTTCTGAAATCTACAATCATCTCCTTTGTTTTGTTCACATTCAAGGTGAGACGATTGTTTCCACACCATGTCACAAAGCGGTCCACCAGCTCTCTGTATTCAGCTTCTTGTCCATCTCTGATACACCCGACAATTGCAGAGTCATCTGAGTATTTCTGCAGATGACAGGTCTCTGATTTGTACTGGAAGTCTGAGGTGTACAGAGTAAAAAGGAATGGTGAGAGTACGGTCCCCTGTGGTGCTCCTGTGCTGCTGAGCACCTGGTTTGACACACAATTCTTCAGTCTCACAAATTATGGTCGGTTTGTCAGGTAGTCATTGATCCAGGCGATTGTTGAGGGCTCCACCTGTGTCTTCAGGAGTTTCTGACAAAGCAAATCAGGCTGAATTGTGTTAAATGCACTAGAGAAATCAAAGAACATGATCCTCACAGTGCTGCCTGCTTTGTCCAGATGACAGTGGGTTGGTTGAAGTAGGTGGATGATGGCATCTTCAACTCCAACTCCACAGTGATAAGCAAACTGCAGTGGGTCCTGATACGTTCTTGTTTGCTTACTCAGGGGTGCCAACAGAAGTCTCTCCAGGACCTTCATGATGTGGGATGTCAGGGCAACGGGTCTATAGTCATTGATGACTGATGGGTGAGTTCTTTTGGGTACTGGAACAAGGAAGGATGTCTTCCACAACACTGGAACCTTCTCCTGAGTTAAGGTAAGGTTGAAGAGGTGCTGCAGAATCCCACAGAGCTGCTCTGCACAGGCCTTCTGGACTCTGGGGCTGACACCATCTGGACCTGCAGCCTTGTTCCGGTTCAGTTTCTCCAGCTGCCTCTTCACCTGACGTTTGGAGACAAGTGGGAGGGGGAAGCAAAGGGGGTAGCAGCATTTCCTGACTTGGTTGAAGTCAAACTTGTGGAATTAGAAGAGTCCATGGCTGAGGTGACGGATAAAACATCCGAGGTGTAACAGGAAAGCTGTTGATCAGAGGAGAGTGGGATGTCTGTTTGGCTGGGAACAGGAGAGGGGGATGCTGAGCTAGTTCCTGAACTGAACCTGTTGAAGAATGTGTTCAGTTCATTGGGTCTGTCCAGACTTCCATCTATCCAATCCTTCCTGTCCTTAAAACCTGTGATCTTTCTCATTCCTGACCAGACATCTCGGATATTGTTCCTCTGTAGTTTGTTCTCCAGCTTCTTCCTGTATGCCTATAACATTGGTTAGAACCATTGATGATGCACTTCGCTCAGTATCTGTATAAAAATTGACAGGACTGTCGTGTTCTTTGGATGCAGTACCATCTTTCTGGTAGAAAAGGGCATTTTTTCCTTCATATTACTCTGGTGTGACATTCTCCTCGCAAACCAGATATTGATTCGTTTTTTCCACAGGTGTTGTTGGAGGAACTTTTTTAGATATGAACTTAATATTTCCACAGTATTGCATGGTTCACAATAGTTTTTGTGGTTGGGTTCTAACTCACACACCAATAACGGTGCTTTGACAGTGAACCAAGAATATAAAAGGATTTGGACTGGTTAGTCTGAAGACAGTGTCATTGTCATCATTTACTTCAGCATCCATTGTGGTTTGAGGGTCATTTAAATCAAACATGAATGTTTGCACTTGTTGCAGCTCGAACCTATGACAAAATATATCAGAACGTACTTTTTCAGCAGTTACTACAGTGGACTCTCAGTGTTCGTGGGTTTTGTAGACCACAGCCACTTAAATCCATGAATCCATGAGACCCCCTCTAAAAACGCTTACAACTGCCTATTTTAATAGTTCAAGCACCAAATGTACTTTAACTTGCACTAATACGCACATTGGAAAGCATTAGGGATGTGTATTGGCAAAAATCTGGCGATACGATATGTATCGCGATACAGGGGAGACGATATGATGTATCTCAATATATCGCGATACTATGAGTAAGACTATATATTGTGATTTTTAAAACGGAATTTAACTGTAGGAAAACTGTCACTGCATTCTAAACGCTCCAACCTGTTTCATATTTAACACTTTATCACTAGATCTAGGTGATCCACTGGAATGAAGATGAAAACAGCCACAAACTACCAGTTATACTTTTAATTTTACTACAAAAATTACTGTCATCATTAATGGTTCCATTCAAATCCTTTAAAAAAAATAGATATTTTTTTCCCCAATATCGATACAATATCGGGAAATAAAATATCGCGATATATTGGTGTATCGATATTTTCTTACATCCCTAGAAAGCATCTTAGCACTACTACAGAAGCTAGCATCTACGGTCTTCCTTATTTCCGCTCTTGGGTGGGTACAGCCAACACCAGCCAAAAGCGTGAGTCAGGGAGCAGTGAGGCCAGGTATTTCTACTTCCCAATCTGCATTTTCTTTCGAACGTTTTAAATGTGTTCTAGGAGAAACATCTGCGGAGAAGCAGGTTTTTCGTGAATAATTTGGAGTTACGTTCCACCGATCAACCCCCGAATACTGAACTGTGAATAGCCGGGGGTCCACGGTAATACCAGCGAATCTACTAAGAATGTTGTGCTCTTTGTGATGTCATCAACCCAAGTACAAACAAAGCAGAGTTAGCGGTGTTTTCTTCCTCTGTACACTTTCTAAAAATCTTGTTTCGCCAAATCCTGCAGTTGAAATCCATTCACATCCAGCTTTTCTTTTTTTATTGTCGGTGTACATTTGATATTAGAAAGAAAAACACCACTGGATAGTATCTTTAACATGAGGCACACGGATGTGTTTTCGCCGGCTGAAGACCCTGCCGGCCGACGTGGATGTTATATGTGCCACTTTCGCTCTTAAATTAGATGATGGTTGTGGTTAAGTGTCCGTGTGAGTGTGAAAATTATCCACTGAGGATCGGATTAAGCAGATGAGCAGGATAGTGTTTTTTGTGTGTTTTTTTTTTTTTTTGTCGTACAAATGATCCAGCCCAAAGCTTCTTGACTCGAAACATGTGACAAACAGGCAGACATTCTGTGACATTATCAGCATTAAGCGTGAACTAGCGTGATGCTTGGATGACTGATTTGTTGAAATCATTTGGATCTGGGTCAATGTCACTTCAACCCTGCAAACATATCATATGTTTCATGTATCCGTGGTGTTTATTTCAATTAAAATAGCCCTGCTGTTGAAGGAGAAAAGTTTTGCATAAACTAAAAGTGAAGGATGTTTTTCAAGCAAGCCTCTCTTGGTTGTCATGGCGACTAGGTCTGTGAGTAGGCAGGCCTTGAATGGCAGTGATAGTTTTCTTTAGTCTCCCGTTTGTGTGGTCAGCAGGAGGGTTGGATGCTCCCAGCTGTTCTAGCAGGCAGTGGTTCATCCTGTGACCGGTCTGTTGACCTTTGCCCTCTGTGGTTCCAAACTTTCTGTTACGTGCCGTCCTGTTCGACACCCACTAAGTCGCCCCGTCTCAGAGCCTTCGGTGCAGCTTTTGTTCTGGATTCGTGACATAATGGCACAGCTGTGTCCATGTGGACCTTGCTCTGTGGATTACCAGGAGTCTGGATTTACTTTCTGATTTTGTAACGACATTAGGTTGCACATTGCTGGATTAGGCCTCGGGCTGGGGGTTAGGTTTTTAAAAAAAAATTCTTTTTAAAAAACTGCTCTTTGTTTGATGCTTTGTGGCTTTTTAAGCACCATTTGGAATATCTAGTTTCGTTGCATTTATCATTAAACCAATCAAAGCAAACAAATGTCAGTGGCATAATCAGGCTACTCGCATACCTTGAACTTTTCTACATTTTGTCACTATAATGTGAAGTAATTTACCTTAATTTACCATAATTTTGAAGTCAAAAGAAAAGGATACACCATTTGCTTTTTTTTTAATAATAAAAATCTGAAAAGTGAGGCATGGATTTGTCTTCACTCCTAAATGAAACTCTGTAACTTTCTTCAGAAGTCACCAAATTAGAACCTAGAATAAATGCAGCTGTTCTGTAAAGGCCTTTTGGTTTGTTAGAGAACATTAGAAAACTAGAAAGGCATTGGGAGAGCACAGACCTCTGCCAAACAGCAATGTTGTCATCTAATGTAACTTTTTTTCAGATTCCTTGACCATGAAAACAGATGTTTAGCAGGTGGATTGACACTGATAATCACTTGTTCCTGGTCCAATTGCTGACATTTCCTGAAAATTTCATCAAAATCCATCTAACGTTTTGAGTTATGTTGCTGACTAACAGACAAACCCAGGTGTAAACATAACCTCTTTTACGGAGGTAACTAAACAGCATCATGACGACCAAGGAACCCAGCAGGGAGAAAGTTGTGGATAAATTTAAAGCAGGGTTATGTTCTAAACGTATGAAACTAGAAAGTGATAAACTGAGTATGGAACTCTGAAACTAGGGTATGGCACCTAAATGTATGTTTCTGGTCTACATTCTAAACTGGATGTGTGGTGGAATTCCAACACTGGACAATCCCTCTATACAGCAAAATGTGTTTTTTTTTCTTCTTCTAATTATTTTATTAGACCTATATTTAACCAGGGATATCATATTGAGATTAAAATCCTCTTTTCCAAGGGACTGCTGGCCAAGAGGCAGCACAGTCCAACACAGAGCTAGAACATACAACCAACATTAATATAACACAGATCATGAAAAACAGTTACAAATTACTGAGGCGGTCTCTGACGCCTTCAGCTTGGTTTTGAAGGCCTTTAAGGAGTAATAGCTCAGTGTAATTTCCAGTCTTTCTGCAGCATGTTCCAAGCAAAAAAAAGCTGCATAAGCAAAGGTTGTCTTCCTGAACTCTGTGCGGACAAAAGGGACAGAGAGCAACAGTTGATCGTTTCAGTTTGTTTATAATGCATCAATTCACAACACCTGTCATCTCAAGGCACTTTATAAGAAAATTCATTTCAATTCAATCTTACATATGTTCCAATTAATCCTTCAGTTCATTTTTCCAATCAGTTTAGGAGTTTTCAATCTAAGGAAACCCAGCAGATTGCATCGAGTCATTGACTTGCAGCATTCACTCCTGAAGGAACGTGTAGCGACAGTAGACAGTTGCCTGTGTTGTGTCGTTGACTTCACAGCAATCCCTCATCCTGAGCAAGCATGTAGCGACAGTGGAGAGGAAAAACTCCCCTTTAACAGGAAGAAACCTCCATCAGAACCTGGCTCAGTACGAATGGCCATCTGCCACGACCATCTGGGGGTTCGAGAACACAGAGCAAAGACACAAGAAAGAACAGAAGAACTGATGTAAGAGTACTTTCTATGTTAAAGACTAGGGATGTGTATTGGCAAAAATCTGGTGATGCGATATGTATCGCGATACATATATCGCTATACTATGAGTAAGACTATATATTGTGATTTTTAAAACTCAAATTAACAGTAGGAAAACTGTCACAGTATTCTCAACACTCCAACCCGTTTCATACTTTAACACATTCAGTTTTATTACTAGATCTAGTTGATCCACTGGAATGAAGAAGGTGAAAACAGCCAGAAACTACCAGTTAAACTTTTAATTTTACCACAAAAATTACTGTTATCATTAATGGTTCCATTCAAATCCTTAAAAAAAGAAAAAAAAAGAAATTTTTGTTTTGAATATCGATACAATATCGGGAAATAAAATATCGCGATATATCAGTGTGTTGATATTTTCTTACATCCCTATTAAAGACAGTAAAAATTTGATAACAGGACATAGAGGACGTTCAGTTTCTAGGAGCATCATCCCAGTCGATCCCCCCCCCCCCTTCCAACAACACAGATCGTTTGATCGTAAGGAGTAGGGATCAACACTGTGTGATTAAAGGTCTCCTTTACCGAGAAACCGTGTAAGACTTTTTCTTTATGAAATATGATTGGTTACTCATATGCATGCTGCACGTGAACATTATCTCCAACCCCCATGGCCTGGATTAGCCACAGAAAAAAAATGGACTGCAAAAACGAGCGAGTCAGAAAAAAACCAGTCCGTTCTACGTCACAGGGTAAATTAGTATTCATGGTCTTGCCTGCCTTGGTTTGCGACCGCCCACGAGAAGGCTGATTCTGCAGCCCTGAGAGAGCGGAGCACGTCTCTGCTAGTAGAAGCTAGAAGCTGTTAGTAACGAAGCTAACTGTTAGAAACTCCACAGCATGGCAGAACAGGGTCAGGCTTGTGTTATTTATGGACATAGCACATCAGCTTTGCGTTTTTTACCAAAGAAAGAGGAACTGAGAAAGAAACTTTTGTAACTTGTCTTGGATCACCGCCAGCGATGTAATTTAATTAGTAAGTTAATTATTTGTAATTTAATTAGTAAATTAATTTTGTTTGAACGCAGCATGAGTCGCATTGCTGTTAGCGAATCAGAGGCAAGACATTGGCATATCGTGAATTATAATGAGTTAGACTAGTGATCCTGACGTTTGCCCCTTGCTTGTGGCCATTGAGGGCCATCCAACTCGTGAGTACAAGTCACAGTGATGTGTCAGGACTACAGTTAGCAAAGAACCCCAGCCAAGCAAGATAAATCACTACCAACATTTAAGGACAAGAAAAAGAAGCATTGATATAAAAAAAGATTACTATAATCTAGTACAGATAAAAAAAAAGTTGCAGTGACGAGATGCTTTTTTTTAACTTCAAAAGAAAAACCACCAGTTTTTTTACAGACAAAAAAACCCCAACTTTAAGTTTTAGTTTCTTCACATGTTTTTTCTGTGTGTGGTTTGAAACTGAGGGAGACATTAATCAAGACAAAAAGGTACTTGTATTTATGGTGTGTGGGATGGTTGTCTTCTGCAGAGACATGAAAACTAGTCAGCTGATGGGAAGATGGATGGAGCTAAATAGTGTAGAGCTGGAAGAAAACATGTTAAAGAGTCAGAGCTAAAAGGGAAGTATTTAGATCAAAAATGGCCCTGTCAAAGTCCACAAGTCCAGCACTTTTTCAAACCCCCAGTTGGTCGTGGCAGATGGCCGCTCGTACTTAGCCAGGTTCTGCTTGAGGTGTCTTCCTGTTAAAGCTGCTCTACCGAATCTGCAGAACAAATGAGCTTTTCAACACAAACAACACAGACACAGAACTCTCACCCCTCCCGTCGGCTATCATCACTAGGCCACGCCCCCCTGATATGGGAACACGCATTGCCACAGTAAACGAGAGAGTGCGAAACACCAGTCGCAGTTTTCGTGAAGTAATATGGCAGAATCGCCTGTTATTGAAAAATTAACAATATAAACACGAATAACTAACATAAACCATTCATTTTGGTAGTAGCCCACTGTTTCTACTTCTCTGACATCATTGAGCGGAGAACCTCTCACACCAGTGGTGTTCTGTTGCAAATTGAGTGGAGGACCCAGGCAAATGTGGAAGTGCGCTTGTCTGGTGATACAGACAACTGGATGGTCTAATCGTTGGTTTGAACCGAGCCATGAGGTTTTTAGACGAATGCGACAGAACCACTTATTTATTTTTTAAATCTCCACAAAATCCATCCATCCATGATCTATACCCGCCCATCCTCTGAAGGATGGGTTTCCTGAGATAGAAAACATAAAAACTGATTGGAATAATGAACTGAAGGATTAATTGGAATGTATGTGTGATTGAACTGAAATGACTTTTCTTGATAAGTGCCTTGAGAGGACATATTTTGTGAGTTGGCGTTATTAAAATAAACTGAGTTGATTTGATTTTCTTCCACTTCACAAATATACCCAACTTGGGTGTTGGAGTATCCCATAAAATCCAGACAAAATACTTTGTCATTGTGACGTGACAAAGAGGGAAAAGGTTCAACATGTGTGAATACGTTTGCAATACTCTCTTACCTTTTATTTTTAATGACATTAAATGAAAACCCAAAGATGACTAATTGAGGGGTATTGCTGTTGATATTGTGCATTGCAACAGACAGAAAAAATGGCATGGGTCCTGCTGATGTGTTGTGCATCTGGTGTGGGGGCAGCTTCTCTCCTCTTCAGCAAAACGTGTGATGTACCCTTTAGCTACGTCTCCTTGCCGCCACAGAGAAGGACTTCTTTCATTCTCCCGTTAGGTGTTCTTGAAATCAAAAACCGACACATCTCAGCAGGCTTTCATCCTGACAATAGAGAGCCCAGCGCCGTCTCCTGGTTCCTGGTTATCTAGGCCAGTTGTCAGCCCCGGCTGGGAACATAGCTTCTGGTTAGCCGCGGACCTTCTTAAAGAGGCCAACTCTCTGGTGGCTAATTTTTGCATTAATTAATTATCATCACGACGCTGACATGCCCGTGGCTCTTCACGCGTTCTGCCGAGGAAGGCTCTTGGCTCTCTCAGGGTTAATGGATTAGAGTGCGTAAAAGAAAAAAAATCCCAAAATGGGATGCTAAATCTCACATTAGGTTAATAATCCCCGCAAAAAACAACCCCAGCGGCCGCTCTTTTTAGGATGCACTTAGCTGAGGCCGCCTCAGTCAGGATGTTGCACAGGTTTGGCCCATAAACAGGTCAGGCTGGGACTGCAGTTCCATTAGAGGAAAGTGTCTGTCTGCTTCAGACCTGCTGCCTCAGCATTAGTCACACTTATGCACGTCTGCCCTCCTAGTTAATTGCAGACTCATGGATATTTGAGGGTCCCTCATGGAAGCCCAGACAGACCTGTCGTTGTACCTGGACGTGAACCTCTGAGCTCCGGTGGTTGAGGAAGCTAAAGAATTCAGCCTCTCCCTTTCCTAAAGTAAATGTGGGCGTAGAGGAGGAAGTCCTCGGCGAGTCCTGGTGCAGCGGTGGAGTTATGTGTGAAAGTGAGACACCTGTTCTCCTTTTCAGTGCTCAAAAGCTGCCAGTTCATCAGTACACCAGACCAGGCCTCCCCAGCTGCTCTCACAGTAGAAGGCATGAATAGTCTTTGTGTCCCTGCCTATCAGAAAGCTCAACAGAAGCACTTGTTTAATGTCGACTCCAAACATTTCTTGCTAAACTCACTGTTCACGTACATAACAACATACATGTCTCCATAGACGATCTGGATAGAAAACCATGTTTGGCGTGCTTTGGCCGTAGGGCTCCCTTCAGATGGATGATCCTCCCTCGTGCTCGGCCTCAGCCCTCTGGGCCCGCAGCCTCGGCTCCCCTCCCTTGGTCCCACTCAAAGGGCCCTCTGTGCTGCAGGCTGGCAGGCCAAGTGTTTATGGAATGTCTCAGCTGCTTGTGGGGTGTGGGGGGAAGTGGTTAATGAAATGTTAAGTGTTGTATGAGTTCAGCTGACCCGTGGAGCTTGTTTTTCTGCGACAATGAGAGTTTTTATTTTTGGCTTAACTTCTGCCTCAAAGTAACTTAGGCAGCAGCAAATCTAAATGGAGAGATTTTATTAGACGCACTGCGCTAGATATGCTCCCGTATTATTTATCAAAAGCTTGTTAACACTGGCTTTTCAAGAGTATTCTTCAACTTTTTGACATTTTATCAAGTTAAATGTCTTCCTTTTCCGTTCTCCTGTATTTAGCCCCATCCATCTTCCTATCAACTCTGACCAGCCTCACTGTCCCTGCTGAGGAAAAGCATCCTCACAGCATGATGCTGCCACCGCCATGTTTTATTGTGGGGAGGATGTCTTGAGGGTTATGCACAGTGTTAGTCTACTACTACTTCACATAACGTTTTGAATGTAGACCCAAAAAATATATTTTAATACTATCTGACCAGTACACTTACACATTTGCTACATGTGAAAAAAAAGTGCAAACAGGAGTTCTTACAGTTTTCTTTCAACAGTTGTTTCGTCTTCCCGCTCCTTCATAAAGACTATATTTATGTATAGCACAACTAATAGGGATCCTTTTGACATATTCTCCCACTTGAGCTGTGGAGCTCTGCAGCTCCTCCAGAGTTACCACGGGACTCTGTTAGGAATTCTTTAGGAACCAGAGAAAAGGGAGATAAATACAAACCCAATATATGGAAGACAATGGAGACAAATTAACAAACTCAACAACCAAACTCTTGACTTAATAAAGCTCATGTAACACCCAGAAGCCACTGCATAGATTTTTAGGACTCTAACTGTAAAGGTAAATCTGGGACGGTTTGATTAATCCAGTACTGGTCCATTGCACTGGTAGATCAAAGCACAATTCGGTTCAATTCCGAAAGACTTTTATTTGTCCCAAAGGCAATTTAAAGTTTTGTCATAACTTATATCATCTTTTGTATCTTCAAAGAGTCGATGTGTATAGTGATGCTGTGGGCAGGAAGGATCTCCAGTAGCAGTCAGTTAACCAACAAACCTGAAGAACCCTCTGATTAAAGACTGTTTCTGTATGACAGTCTAAGGAATGTCACATGCTAACAGCTCAATTTCCAGGCAGTATATTTTGATATTTCACAGCAACATGTCCTGGATGACACCATCAGCTGTTTGCAAGCACTGCTACTCCAGCTCATTTGCTCTTGCCACTCTTCTTTAAATCTCTGTCTGTCTGGCTGGATGGTTAGAAAGCCAGAGACGTTTGAGTCTGGGATGTACTCCGTGGATGAAATGGTTAGAACTTCCTTCTCCTTCATGTAGCCTCTTTTTTAGTTGTAGTTCAGGTATTATTTGAGCTTTCGAGATGCTAATCAGCTGCTTCCATTCTTAAAAGCAATACCTTGTTGCCACATTTATGCATTATAACAACTGTAAAAAGTAAAAAATCAATTGAAAAAAAAATGTGTTAAATGTAAAGACTCTGTGTTTCCAGGCAGATTGTGACAGAGTCGATCACATTAAAACACATCAGATGAGCTTTGTTCACTAATATTTAATCCCTTTCAGACATGCACATAAATGTTTCAGTGAACCAAGGTCACTGATTTCTTTTCTTGTCTCTACTCATGTCAGGAGAGCGATCTGATGATTTAATGCAAGCTAAATGGAAAGATTCCGCACAACTTCTACATTCGATAAATTCTGAGAGCGTGTTTTGGAAAAAACTGTTTCTTCGTATGACAATGAGTCAAATCTTTTTACTTTTCCACAAGTGTCCGTTTATTTGACCAGATTGGAGCAGTTATCAGTTATGTGGCTGATTATGAGCCGAAGTCTGACCACCCTGAGCTATTTCAGTGCACACTGATTAGTAGGTGCGCGGGGCCGGGCCGCTCATTTCTGACCCTCACCGCTCAACAGCTGGCACTCATTTTAGGCTTTCTTACAACGAATCTGAAACATGTGCTGGTGGACCTCAGCAGAATTCTGGTTTAAAGGCTCTCCCAGTTCACCTGATGTTTCCCATGAGCTATAGGGTGTGACGCGGGCTGACATTGTTACACACTGCCTGAAAACACTCAACTTGTGTCTGAATTTGGCATGACAGATGGCCTGGTTACAGCTACTGGATGAGACAAAATTAGCTTTCACAGATTTGACATATAAAAGTCAAGTTTGTACATCCATTCCTGATTTTCTCTTTTTCTTTTTTCTGCTTCATAAGACAGATGAATGTAGAGCTTTCAGGTTTGATCAGCAGTCTCATATTCATGTTATTTAAAAGCCAAAGTTATAATTTAATGACATTAGAATATGTTCATTTTGACTTCTACCAAACGTTCACAAATGGATTCAGTTGTGGACTTTGACTGGACCATTTTGACACATGGATACTCTTTGATCTAAACCATCCCATTGTTTAGGCCAGTGTTGTTGTTTTTTTTAACCCTGGCACTCAAGGCACACTGCCCTGCATGCTTTAGATGTTCCCCTGCTTCAGCACACATTATTTCAACTGATGGGTGATTAGCAAGCTTTTGCTGAACTGTAGTAACCTGAATCAGGTGTGTTTAAAGCAGGGGAACATCTAAAACATGCAGGGCAGTGTCCTTGTTCTGCTGGATGGTGAACCTCCCCCCAAGTCTTAAGGTATTTTGGAGCCTCTAACAGGTTTTCTTCCCTGTATTTCAGCTCCATCCATCTTCCCATAAAGTCTGTCCAGCTTCCACGTCTCTGAGGAAGAAAGACCTCCCCACAGCTGATGCTGCCACCAGTGGGGGTGGCATGCTCAGTATAATGTGCTGTGTTAATTTCTCCAAACACTGTTTTGCATTTTGGCTGAAATGTTATATTTTGAGCTCCATGCCCTATATGATTTGTGGTCAACCGTCAACAGGACTTCTTATGACCATTTTCTTTCTACAGAGATATACTTCTTGCTTACCTTTCATAAAAATTTGTAGACTGCAAGACGGAAAATTGTCTCCCACCTGAGCTCTGGAAGTCTTTAGCTCCTCCAGAGTTACCGTGGGCCTCTTAGCTACTTCTCTGATAAGTTCTCTTTTTTTGCCTGGCCTTTTACTTTAGATGAACAGCCAAGACTTTCTTGGTTTACAGTTGTGCTATACTGCGTCTATGTTCTGTTGACGGATTGAACAGAGCTCTGGGAGAGGTTCAAAGTTTGGGGGATTGTTTTACACCCTAACCCAGCTTTAAATGCGTTCTTGTAGAAGATTATTGACCTCAAATGTTGTTTTCTGATTAAATAAAGCTTTCTCCTTGACCTGTCCTGCTGAGCTTCATGATGCTGAATGTTCTCCAACAAACCTCTGAGCCCTTCACAGAGCAGCTGGATCTATGCCGAGATTATTTTACCCTCTATTTGTAAAACTTCTGTTGGTTCCCCTTGATTTTTATTTAGGGGTGTCAGCGTAACAGTGCTGAATACAAATGCATGCCGATCTTTCCAGACTTCTATTAGACTTTATAAGACATCTTGAGGAACATGCCATTTTTCTTTCATTTCACAGCTATGCTCTGCTTTGTGTTGCCTATCACAAAAAGAAGTTTGTGGATGTAATCTAAGAACGTGTGAAAAAGTTTGAATGGGGATGACTTGGCTATTGTTTGATGTACCCTCCAACCATCTCTCCTCTTTCTCTTTCTGCTTTCCCTGCTGTTCCTGTCTCCAACAATCCAGATGAGAATCCAGTTTCTGGACACCTTAAGTAGTGGCAAGCTTTTTCAAAAAAATTAAATAAAAATTTTAACCCTGACATCTTCCTTAGGTTATTATATTAAGGTGTTATGCTTTTCGGACACAGAGGCCGTCCTTCACTGGATCTTTCTTCTCTTTCAGGCCTATTCTGAGCTGCATAAATCGAACCTCTTTTATTTAGGAGAACTTGTGATCAAATTTCCGACCATCAGCTGGCTGTCCTTTCCGTGGACTGTCAATATGTTCACAGCAGGGAGCAATAAGTCTGCGTTGTGATTGTCTGTGTGCTCTCACGAGTCTGGGCTGTGTTCTGTTATCCTATTGGTGAACTGGGGGGGAATATGGATGCTGCTATTTCGGTTCCAGCTGGGCTCGATCCGTCGAACTTTTTGCTCTGTTGATTTTTTTACTCTTGGGAACTCGTGTCTGAAATTGATACTATTCGTCGAACAAAATTGATATTTTCCCCACTTTGGTCTTTACGGCTATGTTAAATTAAGGTTTGGTGATCCGATTTTACTCTGCAAATTTTGACTTTGTTGTCCTCCAACATGAATCAGCAGAAGCATAGACTACTGGACATGAGCATTTTAATCTCATTTTGAAACTAAGGACAAGCTGTTAGTTTTAATATAAGTTAAAATGGAAAATTCATGTTACCCAAAGGCGGTGTTGTAACAGAACATGGATACTTGATTATTTAAGGGATGGAGAAGCTGTGACACTGGTGACTTTGTCTCTGCTGCACATCTGTCACTCCCTTTCTGCTTGTTTTATCATGGTTCATCTGTATGGATTAGGATCAGGGCTTTCACTGTGGCTTTGCTTCGTCATGGTTGAATGTCCCACAATCCTGTTGTAACTGTCCTGAACGTCTCTCTCTTGTTCGCATTCTGCAGGAAGGAAAAGTACTTCATGGTGACTAATTGTTCTCCAGAAGTTCTCAGGCATAGGAGCTCAGACCCACTTTGTTTTGAGGGTTTGTATGTTCTCTGGGTCTATTTTTAAAAACTGCATTCTGGGTGTCGGTAAGGAAAACGGAAGGAAAAACATGGTGTTTACTGCTGAATCGTGTACCATCATATATTTATTTTTGTATTTGATGTGGGTAATACCTGACTCGGTAGAACGGGTTTAAATGAAATTCTTGAAAAACTGAATTACAGAGTTGAGCGACAGTCCAAAGCAAAATCCGCTCCTCTGTGATCCCCTGCTCTACACAGCTCAAACCCACAGCTGTTAGGTCTTATGTAATGTCATTAGAATGTATTTATTACGTTTCGATTGCAGAGCTTGAAAGGCTTTTAAGCTGCACATAGTTGGGTATTTGGGCAGGAATGTCATGGTTATCACAGCCATCTTTATCGCCTTCCAGTCTTTTCACCTAATGCTTTGAGTCACGCAAATCAAGGGCCGTCTAGTTACAGTGGTGTGGATCGGACATAGTGTTAAGGAGCAGTTCAATTCTTTAATCCTCTAAGGGGGATTTATATCTGAAGGGGATTTATGTCTGTGAACAATATATTGGCTTTATTCTGTAGGTATGTATTGACAGATTTACAGCAAATCCATCGAAAGCAGATTTGCCTGTTACATAAAATAGAAAAAAGTATATTAGGTTGAGGTATTGTAAATCTAATATGCCAGGAACCAATGTTGTATTCTCTTTAATCTGTCTTGGAATACAAGAACTAAAATGAGATGAGCATGTGAGCATTCTATTATGAATACACAAAACAGCCAAATGAAAGTACTCTGTGAGACTTTAGAAGCACTGTCTAGCAAGAAAGAAATTCCCTAACAATTTCTCTTTGACTGCAGTGTATATAGCTAAACAAAGGGAGGCCATTTTTAAATGAAATTTAATTAGCATCTCCTTGGACTTGACTTTCGTATCCCAATAATCCTGCATAGATTATTAAGGTATTGCATTTTTATGCAATCGTATTTTAGAGTTGAAGGAAGTTCCTACTACCATCATCAAGATTTCTTTAGATATAAAAACATTCATTTCTCTCAGCACTGTTTAAAACTATTGCATCAAGCTGTGCTGAAGTAAGGCCTTAGGATTTAAGATCAAATGTTACCTGTAAATTCAAAACAATATGAACAAAATCTGTGCAGAAAAAAAGTTTGTTGAGAGAATAGAGACTGTTTATAAGCACTAATGAGATTGCTCCAGATACTCAACCTTGGGGAACACTTTTTGAAATTGGCAGTAAAGAAGACTGAGAATTGTTTAGGGGGAGATTGCTCTGAAACCACAGGCAAGTACTGCTGTCTGAGATGCAAACGGGGTAAACGTTGCTGTAAAAACAGTGTGTTAAAGAGCTTCAAAAGCCATTTATTAGACTAGTTAAACTATGCATCTCTGCCCTTCAAAGTGTGGGGGCTCTGTAAACATGGGAAATAAATATAGTGGCCGTGACTTTAGGAGGATGTGTTAGGAGTAGGAGTGAGGGCTGTTTGTGTAGAGATGACCTTGTGTAGAAAGCCTGTTTCCTCTGTGGAGCAAAATGAATTGCAAAATTTTCCGGGCAGACCTGCCTGGACACTTCCTCAGTAGGCGTCCTTGTGATCGCTACAACAACTGCACTCACTGAGGGTCTATTGTAATGTCAGCTTTCTCACACTGACCACAGCCAAGTGAGTGCTGTGCTTGTACCTTGTTTCCATATAACACACAGCTCAGTGGAGGGGTGTAAGAACACATTTTCAAACTCCCCTCCTGTTGGCAGTTGAAACTAGATATTTACATACACTTCAGAATTATATATTTTTTTATTTTACTGTCAAACATCAAATCGGAGTTAACTTTTATTGTTTTAGATCAATAAATATAAAGTGTCAGAATAAAGAAAGAATTAAGTATTTTTTTATTACTTTCATTAAAGTCCGGTGTATACATACAATACGTTTATTGTGTCTTTAAACCAAAAGAAAACTCCAAATGATTCCAATCTGTGCTTAAGAAGCTTCTGAAAGGTTAATTGAATCCATTTGGGTATAAAAAACAAAAAAACATGAGAAAGCATTATAACCCTAGGTAAGGAGATGGATTCCGAGTCCCAGAGACAAACGTTTTTTGGTGCAAAATGTGTGAATCAACCTCAAGACAACAGTAAAAGACCTTGTGAAGATGCTGGCTGAAACTGTTAACAGTGTCCCTATCCACAGTTGAACCAGTCCTGTACGACCATGAGTGGAAAGGTTCCTCTGGGATAGGGATGGGCATTCGATTAAACTGTCTTCATCGATCATCGGGAGAATTAACGATCGATTTTCAAGTAATCATTGATATTTTTGTATTCAAATTCAGTGTTCATAGGCTATATTAAAATGCAGTGAGAATACCGCGAAATTCACGGTAGTTGCACAAAGAAAACATGCGCTATAAGCAGCGGAGCCGACAGCTAAAAGACACTACTCATTAACACAACTGACGCTCAGATTTCTTTTCTTCTCCAAAAATGTAAAAAACAATAAAAAGTCATGTTAAACAATAACTTAATTTAAAAATATATATAATACTTATAGGTCTGATAGACATCTGCAGTTATGCGGGCGCTCTACCGGTCTGTCGTGGTGAAGAGAGAGCTGAGCCAAAAGGCGAAGCTCTCGATTTACCGGTCGATCTACGTTCCTACCCTCATCTATGGTCACGTACTCTGGGTGGTGACCGAAAGAACGAGATCACGGATACAAGCGGCTGAAATGAGTTTCCTCCGCAGAGTGTCTGGGCTCTCCCTTAGAGATAGGGTGAGAAGCTCAGTCATCCGGAGGGGGCTTAGAGTAGAGCCGGTGCTTCTCCACATTGAGAGGAGTCAGTTGAGGTGGCTCGGGCATCTGGTCAGGATGCCTCCTGGACGCCTCCCTGGTGAGGTGTTTCAGGCACGTCTCACCGGGAGGAGGCCCAGGGGAAGGCCCAGGACACGCTGGAGGGACTATGTTTCTCGGCTGGCCTGGGAGCGCCTTGGGGTTCCTCCCGAGGAGCTGGAACAAGTGGCTGGGGAGAGGGAAGTCTGGGTCTCTTTGCTTAGGCTGCTGCCCCCGCGACCCGACCCCGGATAAGCGGAAGAAAATGGATGGATGGATGGATGGAGGTCTGATAGTTTAGTGTTACATTTGGCAAAAAGAGTCGAGAAAGAGGATGAGAGAGATCAGCCTACCTAACAATAAATTAGGCTCAATAACAGAGTAAAAAAGACAAAAACAAAATAAACCGTAACTTATGTACAACTTTAGCATCAGTCTACTGATTTTTGTTGACAAAGATGAGCATGTTAATATGCGCTGGGGTCAGAAGCGAAAGCAGCCTGGTGAGCAGACTGACGATCACTAAGCTGCTGTCGCGTCTGACACCTGCTGTGAGGGGACAGACGTCGCTGTGATACACGTTCCTCCGTGCTAACCTGGGAAGCATCTGGAATCTTGTTTATTTCATTTTCCACCAGTCTGTAGGGGTGCAATCCAGGGGTGGCGGAGCCTCCCTCAGAAAGTAATCGGTGAGTAAGCTTCTTTGCTCGTTGTGTATCTCGGCTACTACATGCTACCACCGACTGGATGCTAGGTTGATACCAAGAGCTGGATGCTCCGCTTCTAACCAGGGTTGGAAGTGCGTTCAAGTAATCTTCAGCTCCGCAGTGTTGGCAGTGAACCGAGACTTTTTTGTTTGTTTTTTTAGTCAAAGTTGTCCCACGCCACACTTTGCTGCGACCTCTTCATGACAATGCTACTCTTGAAATACACAGAAAGTCGCAAGAAATTAAGTCGGCCTGTGGGTTTTATTTTCAGTCATCGCCCTCGTGTGGTAAAGTGTTTAATTACTTCCACATAGCAAAATGAATTGCATTCCTTCAAAACTCACACTACGCAACAGAACATGCATTAATTGATCGGTAAAAAAATTGTCATCGATGAAATTCTTAAAGATCAATTAATCGATCGTCGATTAATTATGCCCATCCCTACTCTGGGAGGAGCTTCAGAACCATCATTAAAAAAAAGCCAGACTGCAGTTAGCATCTGCTCATGGGGACAAAAATCAGAATTCCTGAAAACATGTCCTGTGGCCTGACGAAACAAAAACTGTTCGGCCATGATGATAAATGGTATGGTTGGAGGAAAAAGGGGGAAGCTTCGAAGCCTCAGAACACCATCCTAACTGTGGAGTATGGGGGTGGTGGCATCATGTTGTGAGGAAGCTTTGTTGCAGGAGGGACTGGTGCACTTCACTAAATAGATGGCATCATGAGAAAACAAAATTCTGTGGACATTTTGAACCAACATCTCAAGACATCAAGACATTCTAGAATTGCGCTGCTCTGGGTGGCTGCATGTTGGAGTGGCTCTGTTGGTTACATATTAGGTTTTGTTTTTTTGTACATTGGTTCCTCTTTTTTCTTAAAGAAGATTGCATTTTTTTACCTGTATACTTTCTAGTTTTTGGTGCTGTGAAGCTGGAAGGATTTTTGCTGTAAATTTTTCCCTTTTTGACAATTTGTCATGATGCGTAACCATGGCAACAATGTGGTTTACAGCCGGGAGCAGCTGATTAACATCGCAAAAGCTGAAATAATACCTCAACTGAAGCCACAAATCCCTGATGAGTTAATAAGGAGGAGACGTGGATGCAGAGCAGGAGTGAAAAGGAGACAGAGAAAGAGGAAGTTCAAGCCATCTCTTCCATCGATCATAATGGGCAACGTAAGATCACTGGCTAACAAGATGGATGAACTCCAAGCCCTTACAAGGACTCAGCCAGAGTACCGTGAATGCAGTGTTATGTGTTTTACGGAGACGTGGCTACTGGATCATATCCCCGACTCCAACGTCTGTCTGCCAGGCTTCCTGACTGTACGAGCAGACAGAGATCTGAACACGAGCAGAAAAAGGAAAGGTGGTGGAGTAGCAGTGCTTGTAAACAACAGATGGTGTCATCCAGGACATGTTACTGTGAAGTGTCGTCTCTGCAGCCCAGATGTTGAACTCTTGGCAGTGAGTTTTCGTCCATATTATTTACCAAGAGAGTTCACCAGTGTAATTTTGGCAGTTGTTTACATTCCACCTTTAGCCGTTGCCGACAATGCATGTGATGTCATCAGTTCCATTGTTGCTAATCTACAGACACAGCACCCCAATGCATTTGTGGCAATATCTGGTGATTTTAATCATGCCTCGCTCTCTACTACACTTCCAACATTTCAACAGTTTGTCAGCTGCTCTACAAGAAAAAACAGGACCTTGGATTTGTTTTATGCAAATGTAAAGGATTCATACACGTCCAAACCAAGACCTCTTCTGGGACAATCGGATCACAATCTGGTTTTTCTCTGTTCAGAATATAAACCCCTTGTTCAGAGGCAACCTGTGACAAAACGAACTGTGAGAAAATGGTCACAGGAAGCTGAAGAAGCCCTGCAGGGTTGTTTTGCAACCACAGACTGGATGACTCTTTGCCAAGCACATGGAGAGGACATCAATGCCATGACTGAGTGTGTGACTGACTATATAAACTTCTGAGTGGACAACATCATCCCCACCAGAACAGTGAGATGCTTCCCGAATAACAAACCCTGGATCACCAGTGACCTGAAGGAACTGCTAAACAAGAAAAAAAGAGCCTTCAGGGAGGGAGACAGGGAATTATTGAGGAGTATACAGATGCAACTTAAGGTCAAGATCAGAGACAGCAAGGAGGCATACAGGAAGAAGCTGGAGAACAAACTACAGAGGAACAATATCCGAGATGTCTGGTCAGGAATGAGAAAGATCACAGGTTTTAAGGACAGGAAGGATTGGATAGATGGAAGTCTGGACAGAGCCAATGAACTGAACATATTCTTCAACAGGTTCAGTTCAGGAACTAGCTCAGCATCCCCCTCTCCTGTTCCCAGCCAAACAGACATCCCACTCTCCTCTGACCAACAGCTTTCCTGTTACACCTCGGATGTTTTATCCTTCACCTCAGCCATGGACTCTTCTAATTCCACAAGTTTGACTTCAACCAAGTCAGGAAATGCTGCTACCCCCTTTGCTTCCCCCTCCCACTTGTCTGTCTCCAAAAGTCAGGTGAAGAGGCAGCTGGAGAAACTGAACCGGAACAAGGCTGCAGGTCCAGATGGTGTCAGCCCCAGAGTCCTGAAGGCCTGTGCAGAGCAGCTCTGTGGGATTCTGCAGCACATCTTCAACCTTAGCCTAACTCAGGAGAAGGTTCCAGTGTTGTGGAAGACACCCTGCCTTGTTCCAGTACCCAAAAGAACTCACCCATCAGTCATCAATGACTATAGACCCGTTGCCCTGACATCCCACATCATGAAGGTCCTGGAGAGACTCCTGTTGGCACCCCTGAGTAAGCAACCAAGAACGTATCAGGACCCACTGCAGTTTGCTTATCACTGTGGAGTTGGAGTTGAAGATGCCATCATCCACCTACTTCAACCAACCCACTGTCATCTGGACAAAGCAGGCAGCACTGTGAGGATCATGTTCTTTGATTTCTCTAGTGCATTTAACACAATTCAGCCTGATTTGCTTTGTCAGAAACTCCTGAAGACACAGGTGGAGCACTCAACAATAGCCTGGATCAATGACTACCTGACAAACAGACCACAATTTGTGAGACTGAAGAATTGTGTGTCAAACCAGGTGGTCAGCAGCACAGGAGCACCACAAGGGACCGTACTCTCACCATTCCTTTTCACTCTGTACACCTCAGACTTCCAGTAAAAATCAGATACCTGTCATCTGCAGAAATACTCAGATGACTCTACAATTGTCGGGTGTATCAGAGATGGACAAGAAGCTGAATACAGAGAGCTGGTGGACCGCTTTGTGACATGGTGTGGAAACAATCATCTCACCTTGAATGTGAACAAAACAAAGGAGATGATTGTAGATTTCAGAAGAAACAGGGATAAGTCAAACACTGTTTCCATCATGGGAGAAGAAGTGGAGGTGGTTGAGGAATATAAATACCTCGGAGTTCACCTTGACAACTGGCTGGACTGGAGGCGCAACAGTGAAGCCATCTACAAGAAGGGACAGAGCAGACTGTACTTCTTGAGGAAGCTTAGGTCCTTCAAGGTTTGCAGCAAGATGCTGCAGATCTTCTACAAGTCTGTTGTGGAGAGTGTAATCTCTTCAGCCGTCATCTGTTGGGGTAGCAGCATCAGAGCCAGGGATTAAAAAAGGCTAAACAAGCTGATAAAGAAGGCTGGTTCTGTTCTTGGGACAACTGTGGAAAATCTGGAGATGATAATGCAAAGAAGGATTCTTCATAAAATCAAAAAAATTATGGACAACCCTGAGCATCCTCTTCATGAGACTGTCATACAACAACAGAGCGTCTTCAGTCGGAGGCTTCTTCAGTTTCGCTGCAACACAGACCGCTACAGGAAATCCTTCCTGCCCACAGCCATCATCATCTATAACAACTCCTTAAAGAATTAATAATATGAGCTATACCAACACTTAATTTCCCTCTGGGATCAATAAAGTATTTTTGAATTGAATTGAATTGAATTGAATCAGCCAGGAAGTTGAAGCTTGAGCACAAATGGGTCTTCCAAATAGACAAGGACCCCAAGATGACCTCCAGATTAGTTACAAATTGGCTTAAGGACAACAAAGTCAAGGTGTTGGAGTGGGTGTCACAAAGCCCTGATCTCAATCCCATAGAAAATGTGTGGGCGGTACTGAAAAGGCGAGTGTGTGCAAGAAGGCCTATAAAACCTGACCCGGTTCCACCAGTTCTGTCAAGAGGAGTGGGTCAAGATTCCAGCAAACTATTGTAGAAAGCTTGTGGAAGGAAACCTGAAACGTTTGGCCCAAGTGAAACAGTTTCAGGGCAATTCTACCAAATATGACACAACGTTAACATTGATGAAAAGTAACACAAAAATTCATAACAGTTCTCTCACTCTTTATTCTAAAATTTCACAAATATAAAAACATATGTTAATATTTATGGAATTAGTACAAAAAAAAGAGTAAAGAAAAAAATGTCTGGTTTTTATTTGTGAGGTGTATGTAAATATCTGGCTTCAGCTGTAGTTCTGGTCTTTGATAAATTGTGATTCTTATAATAGCTTTGGTGGTGCTGAGACAGTTACCTCAACGAGGATGTGTTGCTCATCCTTTTCTAGGCCTGGTATACAAGATGTCTTGAGTGCTGTGTGCCCTTTGACTAAGACTTTCTCAGTTTGCTGAAGCTGCTTGAACTACATCGATCTTTTTCTTTATCCTTTCCTCCTGAGCTTGTGTGTTTTCTGGATGTCAAATTTTATGTCGCCTAGGCCTCTCCAGAGTGACATGGCTCCATCTTCCCCCAGTTTCCGTAATCCTTTATTTTCCTGTTTTCCTGCTGCGGTAAACCAGCTTTATGGCCTCCTTAAAATACATTGCTCAACACTGCAAGATATCTTAGACGTCCTCTTTCTATGGACTACCTTTTTAGATGTTTTTCGATTCTACCAGTGAGCTGCCAAAAACTTGACAACATGTGAAGACAATGGTGATTATACATGTTGGTGAGTTGGAGCGGCCGACAGTAATTGCAGTATGCAGAAGGCTGCTAATCTTAAAAAGACTGAATGACAAGTGTCGTATTTTTCCAGCCTAAACTGCCGGCGAGCATTTGTGTTGCAACACGACCCACACTGAACTGTATTTTTTGTGTGCCGTTTTTTTAACAGGATTCTGAAAGAAATCTGTTGTTGTGTGAGTTTTGAGACTTCTTTGAATACGTGAATATAAGTAAAAATCACACCAAGCTACAGGATCCTGTTCCTTTTATAACCCAAAAAACATGTTGGTGAAGGGGGACGCTGCCTTTTCACTTGTTTATCCATCCACCTGACTTCACCTCGCTGACTGGGACAGAGTGGGTTAATATAGGTCACAGGTTTATGGAGGTTAACAAAAGATTTAATATGAAAACAGAAGAGCTTCATGCTGAGAATGTAGTGTGTCAGCTGTTAACATCATAATAGACACTGTAATCCAGCTGTGTTTTTCTTTTTTTTTTCAATTTTTGTGTCTCAACTAGGTTTGTGCTGCATCCAACAGTTTCCTACCTGATTTTTTTTATGTGAAAACTGAATAAGAAATAATAGAAAACATAAAAAGTATTAATATCGCCAATAACGGCTGGTTTCTGTGTCAGACCTGTGCTAATATCTTTCACAGATGAATGTGAATTTAATATACCTGATCTCATCATAGCTAATTACAACAATGAGATGACCATTGCATGGTAAACTGGAAGTTCTACACTACACAAATCTGATGAAGGTTGAAGGAAAGCTATAAGATGTCCTGTTTACAGCAAACATATGGAAGAGGGTGCTCTGGTCACCACCTTTTTGGCCTACAAGAAAATTGCAGCCCCATGGAAGCATGGTAGTGGCAGCATCATGCTCTGTGGATGCTTCTTTTCCCAGCAGGGACAGAGATTTTGATCAGAGCTGAAGGGAATATGGGTTGAGCTAAATACAGGTCAAGCCTAGAGGAAAACCTGCTAGAGGCTGAAAAACACTTGAGGCTAAGATGGAGGTTCACCTTCCAGTAGGGGCCACAACCCTCAACATACACCCAACGCTACAATGGAATGGTTTAGATCAAAGCATATTCTGGCGTTACAATGACCCAGTATAACTCCAAACCTAAGTCTAATGGTGAATCTGTGGCAACGCATAAAAATAGCAATTCAGACGTTTCATCTCTGTCTCATTTGGCTGAGCTGCTTTTCAAAGAAAAATCAAATTCAATTCTATTCAGTTTATTTATATAGCGTCTTTTCACATGTCATCTCAAGGCACTTTACAAGACAAGCTATTTCAACTCAATCATACGTACATTCCAATCAGTTTAAACGTTTTCTATCTGAGGAAACCCAGCAGATCGCATCGAGTCATTGTCTTGCAGCGTTCACTCCTCGTGAACGAACATGTAGCGACAGTAGACCGTCGCCTGCGTTGTCGTTAACTTCACACCAATCCCTCATACTGAGCAAGTAAATATTTCAGGTTCCTTAGATGTACAGAGGGTGGTATTGAAATACTTTAAACGACTTGTAGCAGTTGCTGCATTAGAAGGAAATTCTACCAGGTATTAGCTCTGGGGGGCTGAATGCGCCAAAGGTTTTAGATTTTTGGTTGCCGTACGCTGTTACTTGGAGATATTGATTCAGGCATTAAAGAACCAATCAGTTCAGGGAATCCTGAATTTTAGCCCTACTGCAGATGATCTTACCAGTGACAACCAATTGAAACACAGGTTTTTATCTGGTCAATGTCTTAACTTTCATTCAATATACGAGCACCAAAGACCATGTCAAAAATGACCACCGCACTATCTGACCAACGCATCACCACAGATGTGATCCTGCATTGACTTCGGGTTAAGATTCCAACTGGAAATGGTGCCTCGGCTTGATTCCTTGCCCACAATGTTTCTCTGTGTTAACTACATGACCTAGCGGTTTATTAGCGCACCATGTGACTATTGTGCTTTGTCTGTTTTTCCCTCCTAGACGCTCCCTACATGGAAAACCCTCTGTCATATGGCTATGACCTGGAGCATTCCGAGGAGCACCAGCCTCGCCACGAGCCTCTCTCCTTCAGCGGGTCTCCTTCCTCCTCGCCACGGCTCCGCTCCAAGAACCGGAACAGCCGAGACACGCAGTCCTCCGGTTCTCTGGAGTCCACGCAGTTGGTAAAGTCACTGTGACCGACAACTCTGACACGTTATCTATCAGCTCACGGTGCTGCTTGTGCTGCTGCTTGCTCCTCTCCACCACTGCATTGTCCTTCAGCGTCCTCTGTCCGCGCTCCATTCCACTACGTGCATTATCTGTGGTTCTTCCTTCTATGCTAAGAATTAGCTTTTTTATGCTATGTGTGTTAATTACTGTTACTCTTTATTATTTTTTCCGCTTCAAATTTGGCTGCCAAGTGATTTGTCACATGCTTGATGATGTATCTTGTTGTCTGCTTGACCATTTCCCACAACTTTTCTACTAACCATCGAGCAACTTCTAAGATGACATGTGCGGAGAAAAAGTTATGGGTCTGTTTATACCCTGAAAAAAACATTTTCTATAAGCTTGAGACAATAAAAAAAAAAAAAAAAAAATCCACTTGTTGAATAAACAGCATAATCTACAGAGCCTTGCACATTTTGTCAAATTAATGTCACAAAATGCAATCTGCTACTGGTATTTTATGTGACATAGAGAGTAATATGTACAAATATGATGTGGAAGAAAAAGAATACATCCTTTTTAAATATGGTCCAAAATAAAAATCTGCAAAGTGTGGTATGCAATTGTCACACCATCATTAGCTGCAGGTATATCTGCATGCCTCTTGTGGTATGTCTCTACCAGCTATGCAGATCTAAAGATGGATTTTTCCTTTGCAAAATACCTCAAGCTCAGTCAGATTGGATGGAGAGCGTCTGTGAAGAAATTTGCAGTTGAATTTCAGTCTGGACTTTGACTGGGCCGTTCAACACATTAATATGCTTTAAACTATTCCATTGTATCTCTGGCTGTATGCCTAGTGTTGCCCAGGCTCAATTGTTTTTCAGCCTCTAGCAGGTTTTCATCAAGGTTGGTCCAGTATTTCCCTCCACTCATCTTCCCATCACCTCTAACCGGCTTCCTTATCCCTGCTGAAGTATAGCCTCTCCACATTGTCACATTAGATATTTGTATATTATTTATTCATGTAGATATTTATTTCATAACGTTTAATTTATTTAGAGCAGTTTGGTGTTCCGTACCCCATTGCATGATGGTGGTACCATCATGTTTCACAGTGAGGATTATGAGGTAGCTTTCCTCCACTTAAAATGTTTTTCATGTACTCCAAAAGCTTCAGTCACAGAATTTTATTAATTAGATTAAGGTATTAGACTCCAAGCTATTCATATTTGTAGATCAAAACTATATTTAATTTAACTTTAACTTCAGAGTTAAGCACTGCTCTGTGTTGGTCTTTCACAATCAATCTAAATAAACTTCTGACATTTCTGGTTGTAGCTTGCAAAAATACAAAAAGCTTCAAGGGTGTATTAATACTGCATTACTGTTAATCCAAAATATACATTTAAGTCTTTAGGATGTCTTTAGAAAAGAATAGAAACATCGTTCTTTGTCCCACAGAGGGAAAATTCAGCTGTAACAGCAGTAAAGTGACAGGTAATTGAAGCATTTAGATTCACACAAAAAGTATAAAAAAGAATCAAGAATAATAATATATGTACAGTAAGGACAAAAATACAAAACTAAAGTACTGTGGTGTTATTAAAAATAAAAAGTGGCATACTCAGATTCGAGGACTGTGCAACTGAGCAGAAAACATTTACAGAATGTGTATTGGTGCATTAAAAAACAACATATTTACAAAAAGTGAAAAATATAAACTATGCAAACAGAGATGTGCAAATAACAGCAGCAGAAATGTAATTTGAACTGAGAAAAATAGTGCAGATTACTTCAGAGGTGTTTGTTGGGAGCAGTGATGGTTATACAGTCTAACAGCTGCTGGGAGGTGAGGTCATCTTTAATTTGAGTTGCTAATTAATCTTACACACGGAAATATTGTTTTTGGAATATGTACAGTATATTGAGATTTGTTCAAATTCAATGAAAAAATGTATGTCTAGTTTTAAAAGATGATTATTTGTGTTATTTAAGCCTTATTTTGGTTAAATCAAAACATTTAATGAAAGACTTGTATGAATAAATCTGTCAGATCTTAAATTGTTTTATTTAGTCAGTCCAAATTGGCTCATTTAATTTATTTAATAAGTTAAATTAGGTCTTATTGGTTATTTTGATATGATCCAAATAAATTTGCTTATAATAGCAGATTTACTTGCTGAATTCTAAAAGGTTTCAGTGTGGCAAATTAAAAGTATAGTTATTATTTTACGGAACTAAATTTACTTTGTTTGTAATGCAGTGTTTTCTGTTAGATAGTGGTGCGTTTGTGCTTCAGGACAAAAGTAGAAATAAAAAATGGCAATAACACCAGCCGATGCACCCACATGCCACCAATTAAATACAGTGCAGCATATAGCTCCCAGATGGGGAATGCTTTTCATTGTGAAGCAGGGCGTCGGTGAAAAAGCCTGTACATAGTCAGCGAACATACTGTGGCCAAGCAGATGTTGACGCCCCTCCCTCCCTCCCTCCCACCCTTTCTGCTCTGTTCCTCTTCTATCTGTGGTATTCTCATCCTCTGATGTGTACACTTAGTGATTTTTTTTTTTTCAAAGCCTAAATCATGGTAGAGGGTCGGGGCGCATGGGCTCAACCAACGTACTGCTCCTTTTTACATGCAGTACACGCAACAGCAGAACTTGGATTCAGTTCATTGCTCTGCTGAGTTTTTACTGACACAATTATACCAACTTAAATGCCTGATGTTTTTGACCCATTTAAAACAACTCCTTGGTGAGAGAGAGAGTGTGGGAGAGAACAAAAAACTCAACATTTGTCTTTTTTAAGAGACAAGGAGTGTCTGGTGCAGGCCTCCTGGAATGTAAAACTCCTACAAAGTGTATTCACATTTCAGGTTCCCAGATTTCCCAACAGCCGTGTCCGTAGTTAAGGTTTTCTGTTTGTGAGCAGTTTATCCTTAAGCACCTTTATCTTTTGCATTTCAAGTTGTTTTTGTTAACCATCTTGGTTGAAAATGAAAATGTCTTCAGATCTGAGAACGTTTTCCTCTTTCCCTCATTTCATGTATGTATCAGGTGGAGCTGGAACAGGAAAAGGGGCAGGAGATGAGGAAGTGGGTTCTGTCTGGGATCCTGGCCAGTGAGGAAACGTACCTCAGCCACCTGGAGGCCCTGCTGATAGTATGTAAAAAGTCTTTACGCTAAGAGGTCATTGAACACACGCTGCTATAGCTATCAGGGATGCACCGAAATATCATCTGGTCCACTGGAAACAGCAAACTTTCAGCTTGTTTGGTCGCAACTTGTCACCAGCTGTTAAAGCTACTGAGAGAAAAATGCATTTTTAAGTTTGAAGTTGAAATTAATAATTAATTATTCAGTTTGTCTAATAACCACTAACAGTAAACACATGGTAAGTTTAGCTATTAAATGTTTTCTTATCATTTTCTGCTGACTTTGTGTGATTCTTTAATCAGCTTTCTATAGTCATGACAGAGTTGTAATGTTAAGGTAAAAAGGCATATTTAGTCATTCACTGTTACTTTTTTGTTTCACTTTAAAGTTTCAGATTATGAAACTAATTTTAATATCATATAAAGATGACCTGGCTTAATACAAAAAGTATTTTTGATTAATTATTTCATTAATTAAGGGTGTGTGTGTGTGTGGGGGGGGCTTTCTAAACCAGCCTGGATCTGTGTGAAAAATTATTTGCCTCCTATGAGTAATACCTGCTTTCACAGATCCTTAGCAGGCAACAACTGGTGTAAAGTGTTTTGATATTTGGTTGAACTGTTGAATCATGAACACTAACCTAGTGTGAGGCAGTTGAGACCTGTGGTGCTTTAGGTGCTATTGTCTGTTTGATTATTCACTGACTTGGAAGTAACAAGTTGGATCTTCCAGACTGGGCACATCTAGAGTTTTGGATCTCTGTCTGGGCAAGACCTAAAGTCTAATTATGGACAGAAAAGAAAGTACAGTTACATTCTTCTTGCTCTAAAAATATAAATATGTGTTTGTCTAAAAGATGTTGCTCACTTTATTGTTTAACAACAGCCTTGAATGTATTTCCTGTTTGAAAAATAAACATTAAATGATAGTAAAAATAGTTACAAATCACAGGAGCAATCATTTATTCAAAAAGAGAAACCGTAGAGAAAAACAAGCTGTGAAAATTGTTTGCAGGAATTTGTCTAGTCACTATTTCATTGTATAATTGTCCGCCAGTGACGATGTTTTATTAAATTAACCTATTGGCTAAAAATAGAACACATCTTGTGCCGCTGTTTAATAAATAAAATACAATACAATACACTTCATAGGCATAATATAGAACATAAGTGTACAATATTATCTATGAATATACACAGGACAGGCCTGAACCAGAAACAAATAAAAAATGTGCTGTAATCAGTGAAGCAAAAACCCTTATCAGTTAAAGTCCTTTTCACAAACTGAGAATTTTGAAGAAGTATATCACTAAGACCTTTTTAATACAAATTTAAGGCAGACCATTTAACACTGACTGTTTTTGGATTAATAGCCTGTGGTTCTCTCTTGTAGCCTATGAAGCCTCTGAAGGCCGCTGCCACGACCTCCCAGCCGATGCTGACCATCCAGCAGATAGAGACGATCTTCTTCAAAGTGCCTGAGCTCCATGAGATCCACAAGGACTTCTACGACTCTCTGCTGCCCCGAGTCCAAGGCTGGAGCCACCAGCAGTGTGTGGGCGACCTCTTCCAAAAGCTGGTACACAGATTTTGATTTCACTTCAGCTGGATTAGTTCATACATGACTCCGAAAGTTGTGCCGCTCTCTCACGTTGGCTGGACCAAGTTTGTGTTAACGGCACAAACGGATTTCTTGTCAAATTGAGCTGTAGCACCATGTATTTTTGTATGGGTGACTGCATCCCAAGAGATAAGTCAACATGTCCTGACAATGCCTAGACACACAAAACTTGTTTCTCCACTTACTTTGATCCAACTTGAAAGAAGCTGAGGCTAATGCTAAAGAACATAAATAAGGAAGTCTGAACCTGGTGGAAAAATGAAGCGCTTTATTGGCTGGTATGAGTAAAATGTTCTGATTATCAGCATACAATTCAGCAGCATTTACATACAACTACAAAAAGAAAATCTAAAATCATAATGGTTATTTCCCCCCCCCCCCCCTTGATCTAAACCTTTGTGTGTGGGTAAGAACACTCGGCATCAAATAACAAGAAGCACCACCTAGCGTGTGGGTTTTTCTTCAAAGAGACCACCATTTAGCACGTGAGCAACTTTCTAAAAGTAATTACAGCTCCGCTTAAATGTCATTTCTTGCTCGTTAATGATTGTATAAGAAGCAGAGACTGTCAGGGTGAAAAGGTGATAGTTTCTGGGTCTAATTAATCTTAATGCTTGGTGGATCCTGTTGGAACTCACGTCTGAGTAGACTGCCTGGAGGTATCTCCTGGCCAGATAAGAGCCGCTTCGCCACGTTCCAAGCAGTAAAGGCTCCGTAGGAGGTCGATGCATTAAAGGTTACCTCAGTGTTCGCTGTTGAAAGCTAAAGATCAAAGCCACATACGTAAAGGGGTTTATACATAGAAGCAAATGCTGAATCACAATCAGCTGTATCCGTTAGGCGACTTGATGGCCGAGCGGGCCGTGCTGCGCCGTTGAAGTTTGCAATCACCAATCCCTTAAATCTAACCTCTGCTAAGGAGGGAGTCTTCATCTGTGCTCTGCCTTTTTTGTTGCAGGCCAGCCAGCTCGGAGTGTACCGGGCCTTCGTGGACAACTATAAGGTTGCTGTGGAGACGGCAGACAAGTGCTGCCAGGCTAACGCTCAGTTTGCACAGATATCTGAGGTATGTAGTCACGCTACGCACAGCAGGACTGCAGCTTGAAGGGGTTTGATGGTGGACCGCTGCCTGAGACAAGTGATGACAGGGCAGTTTTCTGTAATCCTTACAGTATAAAGAGCTGCACAGCTGCAGTCAGTGGAGCTTTCTGTAAATTAATGAGGGTATTATGTTTTTTCTTTGTCTTTTTTCCTGTTATCTCTCTGTCAGGATCTCAAAGTGAAAAGCACAAAGGAATGCAGAGATCAGTCTGCTAAGAATTCTCTGGAAAGTGAGTACTGAATCCGACAGCAACCAACTTTCACTGGTCTTAGAATACTTTTTTTTTTTTTTTTGCTCTACGGTAACAACCCCTGTTGAGCTGACTCTTCCTCCTCCACAGCTCTCCTCTATAAGCCTGTGGATAGGGTGACACGCAGCACTCTTGTTCTCCATGTAAGTGCGTTATCGGGAACCACAACTGCCTTGCATAGTGGAACCTTTTCTAAACTGTATTTTTTCTTTATGTTTTCCTCTTTAGGACCTGCTAAAGCACACCCCCTCCAGCCATCCAGACTATCCTTTGTTACAGGATGCCCTGCGCATCTCCCAGAACTTTTTGTCCAGCATTAATGAGGAGATCACCCCCCGCAGACAGTCCATGACTGTTAAAAAGGGAGAGGTGAGTTTGTTGGGAAACCTGTTGACTTTAATACCTCAGGTTTGAATTATTAACTATGACCTAATGTTGGTAAATTATTAAAGCTTAATGCTAAATGCAAATATGGGATTGGCTTTCTCTGAGTAATGTAAGCTGTTGCAATAGCATTGTATGCAGGATGATATGTCAATCTGTTAAATCCAACATATTTTAAATGGTCAAGAATGAAAACT
This sequence comes from Valencia hispanica, assembly GCA_963556495.2. Lineage (NCBI taxonomy): Eukaryota > Metazoa > Chordata > Actinopteri > Cyprinodontiformes > Valenciidae > Valencia > Valencia hispanica. The sequence continues at coordinate 11,938,368 of OY747704.1, forward strand.
CAGCCAGACAAAAACACATTTATCACCACCATGCAGTCACCATGTGTCGCTTCTGCTATTTTTATATGGATTTATACTTGTCCTACCCTTTGATCCATACGGATCCAGCGTCTCTGCTCGTTCGATCACCTGTTCTGTGCGCACCGTGTGTGGTCGGTTCATTGGCGGGTTGGACCAGCCCTGGCCTTTGTTGGATGCCTGGTCTCGGCGCTCTGCATTGCCTGGGATCAGGACTCGGGAGCTGGTACAACTTGGTGTCCAGGTGCTGGCTGAGCTTGGCCTGGGGATGCCGTCCGTCCGCTGCGGCTATCGGTGGGGTGCCCTGACGTGGGGCAGGGGTGGGGATTCTGCCAGGGTGGTGGTGGAGCGTGGCGGCCGGCCGCGGCCCCTGCGGTGTCGGGGCCCCTCGTCGGCAGGTCCCTTGTCGGGTCCCTCCTGGGGGGTGGGGCGCCCCTGGGCCCCGGCTCTCCCGGTCCATGGACCGGCCCGCCCTGGCGCGGCTGGTTGCCGGCGTGGCCCGTGGGCTCGTCACTGCTGCCCCCCCAGGGCCCCTGCATAGTAGCCGCTGGACGTTCCCCTGGGGTTCTCCTTTGCTCCTCTCTTGGGCGATGCGGTCGGCCCCGCCTGGGTCCGCCTGGGGCTCTGGGGGTTCTTTGGACGTCCTGGCTCCAAGCTCCTTCATGTCTGCATCGATTCCTGGGAGACGGATTGATGCCTGCTCACACCAGCTATCGAACACTCTTATGGAGAAACTTTATATGCACCAGCATGCTAACACACACACATAGATGTGGGGTCTCTGGTGTTTACAGATATATTCTTGGGCTGAGGTTATCATTACTAGAGCTTGATTAATCGGTACCATGAGTTTTTCTGTGTCATTGTTGTTGTATTTTTATATCCATTTTTGTGTTATGTGGTTGTTTACTTCTTAGTTCACAATGTTTGGTTTGTTTTGTCGATGTTCCTTTTTCGTGTTTTGTTTTGTTTTCCCCCCTCTCTCTGCCATCCTGTGGGTATGGAGGCAGACTTCAATGTTTTCCTGTGTTTTCTTTGTTCCCCTTCCTCTCCTCTCCCTTCAACTCACCCTCTCTCATGACTTTTTGTTTCCTACCTCTCTTCTTCATCTTCTTTCTTTCTTCCCCTTAATTTTCCGTCTCCGTGTCCATAACATCAGGAAATAAAACCCCAACAATTCATAATAAAGATTTTTCACACATATATCAAGTGGAGGACTATAGCAAAAGCTGTACTGCTCCGCTTGTGAAAGTAAATCTGTTGGGCTTCTACTTGGTACTCAGACACCAATTCTGAGCTCCACACTGCCAAACAGGACACGTTTAAAAAAAAAAAGAAAAGAAAAAAAGATGTATGCTAAAATTCCTACATAATAACAATGAGAATTCAATCTGAATGTTAGCGGTGGGTCTGAATAGGGCCTTATTGTTGATGTTAAATAGGTTCACTGTTTCTTGTTGGCTTGTTAGCATGCTAGCATAAAGCAATAATCCAAACTGAATGTTAACAGTCCTAATTGGGCCCTGGGTTGTATTTACCTTTTTTTGAGCATGTTAAAGGAGCATGGGGCAGAATGAAGAAACGATACTCACGAGCGACGCGGCCGGCGCTGCAAGCAACTGCAGCCAGCCGCGCAGGAGCGCACACAAACGCCTCACAAAAAAACATACCTCTTCACAGTGACATACTTCTTTTTCTTAGTGCCACTTTTTAGTGGGCTGTGAGTCGTCCTTGGTCGTTTCCCAGTTGCAGAAGAATCCATCCTCACAATTGAATCAATGGAGGTCTGCGACCAGTTGTCTTCCTCTTTTAAAGCTGTCGAAAACGCGCAAGCCGTGTCAATTGACGTCACACTAAGACAGCGCGGGAAATTCGGGCCCCGAACTGCAGCACATTTTGCAGCACACAGCCAGTTTAAGAAAATGGAACGATACGTGGGTGGGCTCATTCTTTTTGGTTTTATAACGCTTCATCACCCAACAGCATAAGAAAACTGGACATGCATGTTTATTTTATTTACAAATCCTGCCCCATGTTCCTTTAAATCATAAAATAATCACAATGAGAATTCGAGCTGAATGTTACTGTCTGGTCTGAGACGGGCCTAAGTGCTGTTATTAAAGAAGTTTGTCTTTCAATTTTGCAATTCTAGCATGCATCAGTCTCTAAACTGTAAACATGCAAAAAGAAACGGTTGGAAGAACCAAAGAATAAACCTTTCAGGTTATAAATACAGTTGAAACGGTCTATATTAGGACTTTACTGTAGTCACAATATCAGTGTTCATATTTCAAAGAACTGCCAGAACGGCAAAAAAATCTTACCTAGTTATTTAGGTATCATGCATTAAAGCTCTATATGTTAGTAATAGAGATAGTAATAGAGATATATATAGTAATAGAGATATTGATCGGCCGATATTTACAATTTTTTTAATATATCGGCATTGGCTGATATACCTCTTTAGTAGAGCCGATTTTCTTCAGTTTATTTTTTTTAACATGTCTCCAGAAATTCCGGTATTCGTTTCAAAGTTCATTAGCAGTCTGTGATCTCCTTTTTTAAATAGCTTTTGGCATAATGGCTTCTTCCTCATTTTAGTACATGGTCCATATTCCTATGAATAATGATACTGTCTTACCAGCTTCAGCCAACATCTTCACCAGGTCTTAGGCTTTTGTTCTCAGGTTGATTTTCAGCTTTTGCTGCAAAACACAGAATCTTAACGATGTGAGGCAGGAAGACATTCCCATGCTGAGTATTGAACCCAAATTGAAGGAATGGTAATCATAGTGTATATACTCTTCAGATTTTGAAGAAAATAATTCATATTCTCTAAAACGCTCTCTAATTGTTCTGCGATTTAGCAAGTAGAAATAGTATTGATAATACTTACTGTGTTAAAACTGAAAACTGTTTGATTAAAGTCAGACAGTGAGGAAACAAAGGTTGTGAATGAAAATATCTGGTTTCAACTGTAAATGTATCACGTGTCTTGTCAGCCTGTCCAGAAGAAGCCAGGCCCATTAAGGGGGAAAAACAATAATTGTCCATGTGACTTCCAGGTTGCTGTACAGCCTTTTATTAGATCTTGTTTCTGAAAAATGCTTTTTGTGGATTTCAGGATTATCCCTGCTCCTATAATATCCTCCCTGCCTTGACAGTTGACGGTAAAAAAGCTTAGAGCACAAGGTGTCTGGAAACCGCAATAAAACAGGAGTGTGAGTCAGGTCGCTGCTGACTCATTTCAGTCTGTCTGTTGTGAAAAAAGCCGACGGTTCAGGAAGCTCGCGACCTAACAGCACAAACACAGGAGGCGAAGGGGTCTCCGTGTCGCAAACCAGGAAAATCGCCGATTACCGCCACGCTCACTCCCATCCTTCCCTGCTGTGGTGTCAAATGCTCTTCCCAGAAATGACCTGCACATTGCCTTATCAACTGGGCTTGTCTGACCAACCTTTTGCACTGGGTGGGTGTACTGACTTATCTGTGTTTCCTCACCCCTTTACACTCCCTGTGTTCAGCACACAGCTCATTGCTTGGATTCAGATGGTCTGATTGGGAACTTCCTCTGTTCTTTCCTGGGAACTTGTCCTGCCCAAAAGGGTCGGATTTAAACCAGTGAAGGTTCCTAACAACATTCTTTTGCGTATTGTCTTGGAAGTCTGAAATCCCACAGAGATTTACTGATAACAAGCCAAGCCAGGCTTTATGTTTGAAATATGTGGTTGTTGTTGTATGTGATGAACTGTTGGCTAAATTTGTATCTTTGCTGATGCTTTGCACTGTAACTGCCTGTAATTACCCCGACCATTAAACCATAGAGTTTATTTAACTATCCCTCTTGTACATATCCTTGTGCTCAGTGTCTCATTACTGTGCAGACAAAAACAGATGCACAGTGCTTTGAAGGGTGGCATCTCGTGCAGCGACAGCTCCTATTTTTCCATCAGATTATTGACTTGTGGTCCCTTTTGCGTCCCCCAAAACAATGAGCGGAAGTTACCCTGGCTTTATAGCGAGGGCTCTGTCGGACGCGCTCGAGTCCCTCACCAGTGAGTTTGGAACAAGGCCGAACTGAGCTGGAGCGTGCAGAGCGCAGCAGAGGAAATCACGCCGCAGTGCTTTCCTTGTTTTTATCCTGCTGCGGTTGGTGCGGGGAGGCGGTCTCTTACATGGGCAGTGCCTCGGCGCAGGAATCGGAGGGCAGTGGAATAACTCAGGGGCACCCTCCTGGAGGAAAAAGCTCAATGCCCATCACATCCGCCTTGAACCTCAGACTGTGTGGTTTGACCTTGAGTTAGAAGGTCTGATGCTTAAGTTTCTTAGTGACCCTCAGACACCTACATTAGTATCAGCAGCAGCAACAAAGCAGTAAAACGGCAACAATTAGCTAAATATTAAAATGGAGCTTATATGAAACCCATTTTAAGTAGATGACAATAGACCAGGGGGGGTCTCCAACTCCAGTCCTCAAGAGCTACTGCCCTGCAACTTTTAGGTGCATCCTTGTTCCAACACACCTGAATCAAATTAACTATTTGTGTTGATTTCATACACAAACTCCCATTAAAATACATTGAAGTTTGGGGGGGGGGGGGGGGGCACATATTGTAGTTGCTGATGGAGGTGCACAATTGATTTGCCGTTATTCTGTGGCAGAACCGACAGCTGCTGAGGGATCGCTTCATGGTGGAGCTGGTGGAAGGTTCCAGGAAACTCCGTCACGTCTTCCTCTTCACAGACCTGCTGCTCTGCACCAAACTGAAGAAACAGGCTGCAGGGTGAGTCCTGGTCAGAGATGCCCACGCTCCGTGAAATCCTACTATCCCTGCTGGAGAGCTGGGATGATTCCTTCCAAAATCCTAATATTAGTTTTACATGGCTTTTTTTGTATTGGGAGGTGAAAGGTTATAACCCAACCATCAATTTAAAACCCATTTAATGAGAGATAGAAACACATTACCATAATGGGGAACCTTAAGATGTTTTAATATTGAAACGTGTGTTCTTAAAGAAAAGCGCAACAGTATGACTGCAAATGGTACATCCCACTGGCTGACCTGACATTCCAAACCATCGATGACTGTGAGTCCAGTCCCATCCCTTTGGTCCAGGATGAGGAGATCGATGCCATGAAGATAAAGTTATCCCAGATCAAGAATGAAATCCAGAGAGAAAAGGTGAGGATAATGTCCTTGTTAATCTAACCCAAAAGCCACCGCCGGGCGGGCCGGTTTTGTGGTACAAAGGTGGCAAGACGAACAAAAAATAACATGAGGAACTTAAACAGCTTGTGACTAGAGCAAAGCATCAAGACTTTGACCCTGCAGAGCAATGACTTTCTTCCGTTTTTATCTGTAGAGGACGACAAAAGGAGCGAAGGTGATGGAGCGACTGAAGAAGAAGTTGTCTGAACAAGAATCGCTGCTGCTCCTCATGTCGCCCAACATGGCGTTCAGAGTGGCCAACCGAAACGGCAAAGTGAGTCATGCTGACAGGCTTTTAAAACATTATTGTGTTTAGCTGATGAGCATTTCAGGTGACAACTTCATCTTTTAAGTTTGGCTTCTGCTGCCCTCTGTTGTTGGGAGCTTAGAATTACAGGATGGAGCCTGTATAATTGTTTTCACTGCTTTTCAGGGATTCACATTTCTGATCTCCTCTGATTATGAGCGAGCGGAGTGGAGAGAGATCATTCGCGAGCAGCAGAAGAAGTGTAAGTTCTACTCTATTTTTCAAGCTTCTCTTGTTTTAGCAGCTGTGATCTCACTTCTCTCTCCCCTAAATGATGTCTTTCAGGCTTTAAGAGCTTCTCTTTGACCTCTCTGGAGCTGCAGATGCTCACAAACTCATGTGTGAAACTCCAAACTGTTCACTCTATTCCAATGACAATGAATAAGGAGGGTGAGGCATCGCTTTGCTGCATTTCTGAGGATTTAGTTCACTGTGTTGTATTTTAATCTTTAACTTAAATTCTTGCTGCACAGATGACGAATCTTCTGGTTTATACGGCTTCCTGAATGTCATCGTCCACTCTGCGTCGGGATTTAAACAGAGCTTAAGTAAGCGTCATCATCTTGTGTATTTGATCAGGAAACCACACCATGATCCCTGATGATTTTCATTTTCTGTGTCGCTCTCTGTGGAACTGCCAGCTGGGAGGGCAGCTGGAGGGAAACAAGTGGGATTAGTCAGGAACACTGTGTATAAGCTTCCTTAGATATATCTGTGGCTTCTCGCATTACTGCCTGCTTAGATTTTATGCCACATACAGTGAGGAACATGGGTATTTGAACATCCTGTGATTTTGCAAGTCATCCCACTTAGTAGTTATGGAGGGGTCTGAAAGTCACATTACAGGTGCATTTCCACTTTGAGAGAGAGCATTTTCTTTTTATTCAGGAAATCACATTGTCTGATTTTTAAAGAATTTATTGGTATTTTATTGCTGCACATAAGTATTTGACCATGTGAGAAAATCAGTGTTAATATTTGCTACAGAGGCCTTTCTTAGCAATTACAGAGGTCAAATGTTTCCTGTAGTTCTTGACCAGGTTTGCTCACACTGCAACAGGGATTTTGGCCCACTCCTCCACACAGATCTTCTCTAGATCTGTCAGGTTTCGGGGCTGTCGCTAAGCAACATAGAGTTTCAGCTCCCTCCACAGATTTTCTATTGGATTTAGGTCTGGAGACTGGCCAGGCCACTCCAGAACCTTGATATGCTTCTTCCAGAGCCACTCCTTGGTTATCCTGGCTGTGTGCTTCAGGTCATTATGTTGGAAGACCCAGCCACGATCCATCTTCAATGCTCTGACTGAGGGAAGGAGGTTGTTGCTCAAAATCTCACAGTACATGGCCCCATTCATCCTCTCCTAAATACAGTGTGGTCGTCCTGTCCCCTTCGCAGAAAAGCAGCCCCAAAGCATGATGCTTCACAGTAGGGATGGTGTTCTTGGGATGCAACTCACCCTTCTTTTTCCTCCAAACACGGCAAGAGAAGTTAAGACCAAAAAGTTATATTTTGGTCTCATCTGACCACATGACTTTCTCCCATGTCTCCTCTGGATCATCCAGATGGTCAGTGGCAAACTTCAGACAGACCTGGACATGTGATGACTAAAGCAAGGGAACTTTCTGTGCAATGCATGATTTTAAACCATGACGGCGTAGTGTTCTACCGACAGTAACCTTTGAAACTGAGGTCCCAGCTCTCTTCATGTCATTGACCAGCTCCTCCTGTGTAGTTCTGGACTGATTCCTCACCTTTCTTATCATCAGTGATACCCCACCAGGTGAGATCTTCATGGAGCCCCAGTCCGAGGGAGACTGACAGTCATCTTTAGCCTCTTCCTTTTTCTTACAATTGCTCCAACAGTTGATCTATTTTCATCAAGCTGCTTGGCATTTGCTATGTACCCCTTTCCAGCTTGTGGAAGTCTACAGTTTTGTCTCTGGTGTCTTTTGACAGTTCTATGGTCTTGCCCATGATGGTAGTTGGAGTCTGACTGACTGTGGGGTGGACAGGTGTCTTTAACGAGCTCAGACAGGTGCTACTAATTTAGATTGATAAGTGGAGTAGAGGTGGACTTTTTAAAGGCACAGTAACAGGTCTTTGAGAACCAGAATTATTGCTTATTGCCAGGTGTTCAAATACTTACCTGAATTTAAAAAAAAGAAATGCTGTCTCTCACAGTGGAAATGCACCTATAATGTGAATTTCAGACCTCTCCATAACTACTAAGTGGGAGAACTTGCAAAATCGCAGGGTGTTCAAATTCTAATGTTCCTCACTGTAGGTTAGAGGGGGAAAGTAGCCAGAGATATTGCCTGACACGGCCCTTAATATACTGAGAGGGAGAGACTGAGACCAGATGTGTAAAAAAACAAGACAGGAACAGAGATTTGTGGTTGTCCAGAGGCATCATGCTGCCTCGGAGACACTTCCCTTAACCAGATGATTAACACAGATCCTTAGTGCTTTAGTTTCACTTTGACTCTGCTCTTAAAAGCTGTTCTGCTTTTAGATCTTTACTGCTCTCTGGAGGTGGACTCCTACGGCTACTTTGTCAACAAAGCCAAGACACGTGTGTACAGAGACTCCACAGAGCCCAACTGGAATGAGGTGAGGCAGCATTTCAGAATCCAGAAAGAAATGTATTGTAAGATCGTTCTTTTCATCACTAAATGCCTTTAAGTCAGCCTCGTGAGAGTAAACCAGTTGGGGGAGAGGGGGGGACAACCATGGATTTCTCCAGATTATGATCACATAATATGATTTGCCCTGTTTCCACTGCAAGGAGTTTGAGATCGAGTTGGAGGGCTCTCAAACTCTGAGGCTGCTGACCTACGAGAAGTGCTGCGCCAAAACCAAGCAGACCAAAGAGGAGGGAGAGATGACAGATAAGATTGTGGCCAAAGGACAAATAAAGGTAGGAAAGAGTGATGCGAGTGACAGGTTACAGAAAATGGTTTCTGTGATGTACCTGGAGTGCAGCTGATGAAGCTGACTACATTAATTGCCTTCCAGTTGGAGAATAAGCCAGGGTAGATTTTTGGGCACCATAAGAAACTTTTGATATAAGATTTAACAAACGGTACCTTTCTAAAATATTCACACCTTTTGAACCTTTTTACATTTTGTCATGTTACAACCACACTTTTTTTTTTATATGATCGACCAACAAAAGTAGTGCAGATTTGTGAAAAGGAACGTAAATGATTCACTGATTTATTTATTAATTTTTTTGGGTTTTACAAATTAAAATGTGAACAGTGTGACATTTGTGTTCAGTCCCTTTAACCTGATACTTTGGTAGAACTTCCTTTTTATTGCAGCGGCATGTATTTTAGGTTATGTCTCGACCGGGTTTGAACATCCAGTGACATTCTTTTTCCCTCATTCTCCTTTGCAAATTAGCTCTAGCTCAGTCAGATTGGATGGAATGTGTCTGCATACATCATTGTTAAAGTCTTACCACAAATTCTGAATTTGCTTTATCTCTGGACTTTTACTTGACTATTCTAACACGTGAATGTACTTGGATGTGAACCATTCAGTTCCTATGAACTCTGGCCAGCTTTCCTGTCCCTGCCGAAGAAAATCATCCCCGCAGCATGATACTGCCACTACCATGTTTCACAATGTGGATGGTGTGTTCAATATTATGTGCAGTGTTACCCCCCCACATTGTGTTTTTCTCCCCATCGAAGATACACCTGGTCTGGTATCCTGCTTGGCTGCAATGCCCTGTTGGACGGGGGTCATCGACTGGAATGATCCTCTCAGTAACTGAAGATCCACTGTGTCCTGTTATCAACTTTTTCCTTTCTGTAACATAGAAAGTTCTCTTATATCAGATCTTCTGTTCCTTCTGTGTTCTGCTCTGTCTTCTCAAACCCCCAGACGGTCGTGGCAGATGGCCGCTCCTACTGAGCCTGGTTCTGTTGGAGGTTTCTTCCTGTTAAAGGGGAGTTTTTCCTCTCCACTGTCGCTACATGCTTGCTCAGTATGAGGGATTGCTGAAGGATTGCTGTGGTTGGAAATCTGCCCAACCTCACGCCAATGACTGACGCAATCTGCTGGGATTCCTTAAATAGGAAACTTTTTAACTGATTGGAATGTTTGTATAATTGTATTGAAATGACTTCTTGTTAAGTGCCTTGAGATGACATCTGTTGTGAATTGGCGCTATATAAATAAACTGAATTGAATTGAATTGAAATATAGTATTATGTAAATGGTCCCCAATGCATGCAATACAGTGTATAAACTTTTTCTAAATGAATGCACTCGATAAACACATTTTAGAAGGAATGTTGATATTGCTACGATACTAAAAGATGTCCTGCAGGTATGCCATGTATGCTTCAGGTTCTTGTTTGCCAACCCTAGCTTTAAGGTCTAATTAATAAGTAGAGTTAGAGCTTGTTTCATGGAAGCCTCCAAGCAGACGAGTCATGGACAAAAAAGTGGTTCGCATCTCATTTTGTTTGAGATCTGGAGGTTCATGTTTTATAGGGAGCAATGAACATCTTCTAAAGCCACATCTCGTATAGCAGAAGGCAGCCAGTAAATATAAAGAACCTCTTCACATGTGAGAAATGAGCTTTCTCCCTCTAGTCTTAATGATGCCAGTTGCTCTATGTTGGTGTCTTTGTTGGCTAATCCCCCCCTTCAAGGGCCTTTTACTGCTTTAGAAGAAGTGAGTCATGAGGTTGCGACTGGGTCAGTCAAGCCTGACCTCCTGAGTGGGTGTTGTGACAGAGGGTGGATTAGACTTGGGGTTAAACAAATGGAGCTGCTGGCACTGCTCTGGCTGTATGACACGGGGAGCGAGATATTGAATGCCTGTTGATCAGCCGATGAAGGGATTTTCTTGCTTGGGGACAGGTGTGTCGAACCACAGAAGAGTCTTTGAGGAAGGAGCTGCAGGGCGTCACATACTTGGCTTATTATTCAGGAGCCAGCAGTGAGAAAAATTTTATATGGCCGATGGTGTTTGTTTTAGCCTTGCTTTGCTAACCTAATTACATCTACAGTTCTTTACAAAAGTTTACAAACCTGTTGAACATTTTTACATTTATAACCACAAACTTGGACTACCCCCACCTTGACCTAACGGTCAGACCTGTAGAATCAAGAATATCATGTGCTGATTGAAAGAAATATTAGAAAAGTTGAGAAGGAAAATCCTTTACAGCTATCAGTCTGGAAAGTGTGATAAAATAATTTCTTTGGCTTCTTGGGTCTCCACCACAGCTGAGCAAACCGAAAATGAAACCGCTGGTGATAATGACTGAGAAGTCCACCTCCGAATGGCTATACAAAACAACGTTTTGTAGTGGTCCAGTGAAAGTCTGGATTTCAATCCAACTGAGATGCTGTTGTCTGACTTAAATCATGCTGTTCAAGCTCGAAAAACCCTCCTTCATGGCTAAATTAAAACAACACCGCAAAAGATAGTGATATTAAAATTCCTCCTCAGTGATGTCAAAAACTCCATCCATCCATCCATCCATTTTCTTCCGCTTATCCGGGGTTAGGTCGCGGGAGCAGCAGCCTAAGCAAAGAGACCCAGACTTCCCTCTCTCCAGCCACTTGTTCCAGCTCCTCGGGAGGAACCCCAAGGCGCTCCCAGGCCAGCCGAGAAACATATTCCCTCCAGCGTGTCCTGGGCCTTCCCCTGGGCCTCCTCCCGGTGAGACGTGCCTGAAACACCTCACCAGGGAGGCGTCCAGGAGGCATCCTGACCAGATGCCCGAGCCACCTCAACTGACTCCTCTCGATGTGGAGAAGCAGCGGCTCTACTCTGAGCCCCCTCCGGATGACTGAGCTTCTCACCCTATCTCTAAGGGAGAGCCCAGACACTCTGCGGAGGAAACTCATTTCAGCCGCTTGTATCCGTGATCTCGTTCTTTCGGTCACCACCCAGAGTTCGTGACCATAGATGAGGGTAGGAACGTAGATCGACCGGTAAATCGAGAGCTTCGCCTTTTGGCTCAGCTCTCTCTTCACCACGACAGACCGGTAGAGCGCCCGCAAAACTGCAGATGCCCCACCAATCCGTCTATCGATCTCTCGCTCCATTTTTCCCTCATTCGTGAACAAGACCCCCAGATACTTAAACTCCTCCACCTGGGGAAGGACCCCATCCCCGACCCTGAGGAGGCACCCCACCCTTTTCCGGCTCAAGACCATGGCCTCGGATTTGGAGGTGCTGATTCTCATCCCAGCCGCTTCACACTCGGCTGCGAACCGCTCCAGCGAAAGCTGTAGATCACGCTCCGATGAAGCCAACAGGACCACGTCATCTGCAAAAAGCAGAGACCCGATCCTGAGGCCACCAAAACGGATCCCCTCAACGCCTTGGCTGCGCCTAGAGATCCGGTCCATAAAAGTTAGGAACAGGATCGGTGACAAAGGGCAACCTTGGCGGAGTCCAACTCTCACTGGAAACAAGCCCGACTTACTGCCGGCAATGCGAACCAAACTCTGGCACCGGTCGTACAGGGACCTAACAGCCCGTATCAAGGGGCCCGGTACCCCATACTCCCGGAGCACCCCCCACAGGGCCCCCCGAGGGACACGGTCGAACGCCTTCTCCAAGTCCACAAAACACATGTAGACCGGTTGGGCGAACTCCCACGCACCCTCCAGGACCCTGCTGAGGGTGTAGAGCTGGTCCAGTGTTCCACGGCCAGGACAAAAACCGCATTGTTCCTCCTGGATCCGAGGTTCGACTATCCGTCAGACCCTCCTCTCCAGAACCCCTGAATAGACCTTACCAGGGAGGCTCAGAAGTGTGATCCCCCTGTAGTTGGAATACACCCTGTCAAAAACTAATTTCTAGTTATCGCAAACAATTGATGGGAGTTGTTGCAGCTATGGGAGACGCAACCAGCTATAAGGTTTAAGGTGCAAATACTTTTTTACATAGTGCTGGTAGGTTCGGATTGCTTTTTTCCCCCTTTTAAATGAAATTACCATTTGAAAACTGCGTTTTGTGATTACTCTTGTTATCTTTGTCTGATAGTTAAATTTGTTTGATCATTTAAGTGCAAAAAATGAAAAATCTGTAAACAGGACACTTCATTTTTCACAGCACTTCTACCTCCAGTCCTTGGTGTTATTCCCATGAAATATAAATATATTGAGGTGTGCGATGGTAACGCGATCAAATACGTGGCAGAGGATCACTCGTACTGAGTCCCTTGTTGGAGGTTTATTCCTGTAAAAGGGGAGTTTTTCCTCTCCACTGTCACTACATGCATGCTCAGTATGAGGAATTGCTGTAAAGTCGACACAACGCAGACGACTGTCTACTGTCGCTACATGTTTGTCCAGGAGGAGTGAATGCTGCAAGTCAATGTCTCGATGCAATTGGCTGGGTTTCCTGAGATAGAGCACTTTTTAGGCTAATTGGAATAATGAACTGAACTTAATGCACTTTTTAAAAGTAGGATCAATTGGAATGCATGTATGATTAAATTGAAATGACTATTTTTGTAAAGTGCCTTGAGATGACGTGTTGTGAATTGGCGTTATATACATAAACTAAAGCATTACAGCATTACAATTGTTCAGATCTTATTTGTCATGTAGGTCTTGTTCTGTAAATATCAGGACTTATAGCTCTGATAGTGTGACCCCGCATATCTTTATACTGATGATTGCCAGGCCTATATCCTATTACAAAAACTGATCCATCTTGTATTAAGTCTCTTATCGATTTCATTACTAATATTAAAATCTGGATGGCGTTAAACCTTCTGAACCTCAATGGAAAAAAAAAAGACTGAGGTTATGTTAGTCAGACCAGGGAGATCTGCCATGACCCAATATATATTGACCTGGATGCCTTGTCATCTTATGAAAAAACTGATAAGTAATCTGGGGGTAAAAGTAGGCCCTTAATTTAAACTCCCCCAGGTTAATGCTGTGGTAAAATCATGCCTTTTCCTATAGCGTCTTCTGAGACAGATTTAAAAAATCCTGTCACGAAATCACCTGGAAACTGTAATCCATGCTTTTATCACAACACGACTAGATTATTGTAATGGGTTAATTTTCGGGGTCTCTCAGTCTATAGTTTACTGCCCACAGTTGGTTCAGAACGCTGCGGCTCGCTTCTTAACTGGATCACGAAAACGTGAACATATTCCTCCCATTTTAGCGTCGCTTCATTGGCTTACACCATCTCGCACAATCAGATGGGCGGATCAGATGCTCTTGGTTGTCGGACAAGAGGTGATAGAGCTTTTTCTGTGTCAGCTCCCACTCTCTGGAATTCTCTTCCATTGGAGATCTGGCATGCCCTACTCCCTTTCTGTTTTTAAAAATCGTTTAGAAACGTACTTTTGCTTACTTGCTTTTAATATGGATTGATTGTATAATTCCATCTGTTATGTTATGTTATTATTTGCTCGGTTGAGTTGTACAGCACTTTAGACAACTTTATTGTATGAAAAAGCGCTTTATAGATAAAGTGTTATGGTAAATTAAATTGAGCTAAATTGAAGAGTGGCCCTGTAATAACTTATACTTCAAGTTTTAAAGCTTGTAAATCATTTGTCCTTTAAACGAAATGATTGCCTCATGTATCATTAATTGTCTTCCTATTTTAAGAGGACATCTTCTCTGTGTATCTGAGGACTTTAGCCCTGTTCTAAATGAATCATTTCACTGTATGTAGCCTTACATTAATTAATTACTTGATTGATTTTTTCTGTGATGGTGCTTTACCTTTTAGTCATGTAGTTAAGTCATTTAAATTGAGATCCAGGTGGAAGATGACAGGGCATTGAGATCTGCTCTGATGGAAAACAAAGGATTACAAAAATGGTCGTCTATCGTTTAGAAGTTTGATTTAATACAGTGCTTTTGAACTTTTGGAGTTGGGCCACGTGCTCCAGTGTCAAAGGGCACTCGTACTAATAGGTGCTTGGTCTAAGAGGATCCTGTTCAGCTACCTGTGATACCACCAGCCAGAACTCTTTACAGCAGCAGGCCACAGCACGTTGATAAGAAGCAGTAGGAGGGGATTCTCAGAGGTTAATCCTACAAATCCATCTGGGAAGTAGAACAACACCGAGGCGAGCATTGTTGGCCAGGCTGCGTGGCTTTGTTGCTTTCTGAAAGAGGCGAGAGTCCATCTCCAGCTGCACAAGACAATGTGACTGAAAGTCGTTTTAAGAATCCAGGAAGATAATGAAGACTCATCAAGGCAAAATCTATGCCTCGTTATTCAGGGATTAAGACCGTTCTGCTCCTGTTAGTGCTGCAGTTTGGAGACTAGTTGGATTTTATAGGGCGGTAATGCTTTCTTGTTGGTTAGGTGGAGACGAAACGTAACGTAAAACGACAATGCCAGAAAAGATGTGTGAGAGTAATCTTAACGAGGAGGAAAGTGTGGACTGGGCCACTAGCAGGTTTGAAGAAGAGGGAGACCCTGCTGTAAGGAAGCCCCCAGGTACAGGAGCGCGTCTGTGGGACAGGGTTCGCAATAGACTGCTCAAACCAAAGGTAAAGAGCTGGAGATGGATTATAATACTGTCAATGACAAGCAGGTCTCTTCTTATGTCCTAGAGATTACTAGCATCCTGCTTGAGTTCCACCAACATAGTTTTTTTTTATTATTATTTCCTGGGCTTGATTGTCCTTGAGATTGAGGTGAAAGCTCTGTGTCGTCATAGTTTGTTTTGGTTTTTTTGGGGATAAAAAAACAAAACAAAAAACTGTTATGTAAATAAATAGATTTTTT
Organism: Valencia hispanica; assembly: GCA_963556495.2. Classification (NCBI taxonomy): domain Eukaryota; kingdom Metazoa; phylum Chordata; class Actinopteri; order Cyprinodontiformes; family Valenciidae; genus Valencia; species Valencia hispanica. The sequence goes on from OY747704.1 coordinate 11,953,652, forward strand.
GTGGGCAAAGGATTATTGGAATGAGATTTGAAGGTTTCTTGGGTGAAGGAACATCTGCCACATGGCACAGGGAAAGAGCTTAGCAACAGGGACATGATGGTCTCTCATTACTCAGATCTGATCACTGATTCCCTTGAATACCCTCCATTTCAATGGTTAAATTAGATCTTAGGCATGGGCCGGTATAAGATTGATATGATGACCTTGATCAAGTATAATGGTTCTTTTGCAGTTTTATTAGTATTAATACAAGAATTTTATTTTAATATGCGTAGCATGATCTAATCCATTTTGTTTAAAACTAATAAGAAATACTTATTCTGACTGCTGTACAAACAAGCCAACATATTGATTATGGCAGTTCTTATAATAATGTTATCTGTAGTATGATTTTATTTTAATTTTGATACGTAGACTGAAGCAAAGTGTAATGTTTTTATTTTGCGTCATCCTTTTTTGCTGTTGTACTCTTTCTAGATTAGCACAGCTATAAGAAGCTGCTATCAGCTGATTAATTACTCTGGCTATCTGTAAAGGTCAGACAAGCAGTCAGCTGGTTTACAGATTCAATTCAAATTCAAAAATACTTTATTGATCCAAGAGGGAAATTAATTTAAAATTAGTAGTTTTAAACCAGTGTTCCCTAAAAAAAAATTGTGATGCGTGGCACTCTTTCAGTTTCCACAGCATGACACTCAATTTATTTTGTTTTAAGTGAGAGAAAAGCATTGTCACCTCCATTCATGGAAATAGGCAGGGAGGGGCGGTACTGTACTTTACCCCACATAGCCAGCCATCTTCTCCAGAATTTCATGAAACATGACTTTAAACTGTTGGGACTTTTTATAAGAAAATGTTGGCATTTTCGAAGTTGTAACTTTCTAAAACCTCAGTATACCCTGATACCATAGTTTACTACGTTTGTATATTACTATTTACACACAAGGTATTACAAATTGCTTAACAGGAATATAAGGGGACTGAGTTGGTTGGACTGATATAGGTTTAAGCATCACATTAAGAAAGAAATATTAAAATGCAAATTTAAAGCAAATATAAAAGATCTGATGGAGAGGAACAGATGAAGGAATGTTTTACCTTTCATTTCCCTACCTTTCTTCTCTCTGATGATTCAGAAATGTATTTATGATGTTGTAGTACACCATAATCTGAGTTAGGGAGGTCAGGCACATGTTGAATGTTAGGGGTCAGAGAATGGAGCCTTGAAGAATCCCAAATAGGATGATTGTTTGCTCAGATTTACAATTACGAAATTACACAACGTAGTTTCAGTTTCCCAAATAAGATCTGAACCTGTTTAGCACAACACTAGACAAGTCTGGGCTGTGATAGACATGTTGACATCAGCTGACGCTGCTGCAGAGGCACAGAGACATAGACAGCGAGAAAAATGGAGAGCAATGGAGACGCAAGCTCCTTTGCCTGATGCCCGGTTCACACTGTGCATTTTATGGCAGCCTCGAAGGACTGCTTCACGCCACACTGCGAGCTCCACCGAGCTCTAGAGGTGTGTGACACTGAACGGCCCAAGATTTCAGTGGGTCAGACTGCATGACGTTTCGCTCCAGCAGGACGCACCAACAGCCAAGCATAGACTGTCACAAGCAGACCAGCATTGGATAAAATGTCGGGGAGCGCGGCCCACCGCACAGACACAGGGCTGCGACTCACACGCATGCTCGCCGTGATCTTTCTTCACCAGAGGAAAGGGAGGGAGGTTTTGTGGAGGAGGGATGGGTACAGACTCCACTTCTTTTATACTCCACAGCGGCAGGGCAGGGCTGATGTCAGCAATCCCCGATTCAAATTCATGTGCAGTGTAGAGTTTTAACCTGAAGAGGGCACTCCACAGACCGTTTTTGGTAAAAAATGTATATTTTTATTAAAATGTACCAAAATACCAAAAATCATGACCTTGATCATTTATACTATATTTATACTATGTAAATTATAGTATATAAATTTATACTATACTAAATCAGATTTGTTTCTCTTTTCTTAGCTGGATCCTCAAACTCTGCAGAATAAAGATTGGCAGAGGACAGTCATTCCCATGAATGGGGTAAGTTTTATTCTAAAATGAGAATATGCATGATAACATAGAAAACTGCAGATGACTTTAAATCTGGGTGTTATTTGAAAAACTGCAGTAAAAATAAATAAATTGGACACAATATTGAAAATCTTAGATTGCTTAGGGGGAAAATATGTTTTTTCATATTAAACCTACACTACCATTCAAAAGTTTGGGGTCACCCAAACAATTTTGTGTTTTCCATGAAAAGTCACACTTATTCACCACCATACGTTGTGAAATGAATAGAAAATAGAGTCAAGACATTGACAAGGTTAGAAATAATGATTTGTATTTGAAATACGATTTTTTTTTCATCAAACTTTGCTTTCGTCAAAGAATCCTCCATTTGCAGCAATTACAGCATTGCAGACCTTTGGCATTCTAGCTGTTAATTTGTTGAGGTAATCTGGAGAAATTGCACCCCACGCTTCTAGAAGCAGCTCCCACAATTTGGATTGGTTGGATGGGCACTTCTTGCGTACCATACGGTCAAGCTGCTCCCACAACAGCTCAATGGGGTTCAAATCTGGTGACTGCGCTGGCCACTCCATTACCGATAGAATACCAGCTGCCTGCTTCTTCTCTAAATAGTTCTTGCACAATTTGGAAGTGTGTTTTGGGTCATTGTCCTGTTGTAGGATGAAATTGGCTCCAATCAAGCGCTGTCCACTGGGTATGGCATGGCGTTGCAAAATGGAGTGATAGCCTTCCTTATTCAGAATCCCTTTTACCCTGTACAAATCTCCCACCTTACCAGCACCAAAGCAACCCCAGACCATCACATTACCTCCACCATGCTTAACAGATGGCGTCAGGCATTCTTCCAGCATCTTTTCAGTTGTTCTGCGTCTCACAAACGTTCTTGTTTGCGATCCAAACACCTCAAACTTGGATTCATCCATCCACAAAACTTTTTTCCAGTCTTCCTCTGTCCAATGTCTGTGTTCTTTTGCCCATCTTAATCTTTTTCTTTTATTGGCCAGTCTCAGATATGGCTTTTTCTTTGCCACTCTGCCCTGAAGCCCAGAATCTCGCAGCCGCCTCTTCACTGTAGATGTTGACACTGGTGTTTTGCGGGTACTATTTTATGAAGATGCCATTTGGGGACCTGTGAGGCGTCTGTTTCTCAAACTAGAGACTCTAATGTACTTATCTTCTTGCTCAGTTGTGCAACGCGGCCTCCCACTTCTTTTTCTACTCTGGTTAGAGCCTGTTTGTGCTGTCCTCTGAAGGGAGTAGTACACACCGTTGTAGGAAATCTTCAATTTCTTAGCAATTTCTCGCATGGAATAGCCTTCATTTCTAAGAACAAGAATAGACTGTCGAGTTTCAGATGAAAGTTCTCTTTTTCTGGCCATTTTGAGCGTTTAATTGACCCCACAAATGTGATGCTCCAGAAACTCAATCTGCTCAAAGGAAGGTCAGTTTTGTAGCTTCTGTACCAAGCTAAACTGTTTTCAGATGTGTGAACATGATTGCACAAGGGTTTTCTAATCATCAATTAGCCTTCTGAGCCAATGAGCAAACACATTGTACCATTAGAACACTGGAGTGATAGTTGCTGGAAATGGGCCTCTATACACCTATGTAGATATTGCACCAAAAACCAGACATTTGCAGCTAGAATAGTCATTTACCACATTAGCAATGTATAGAGTGTGTTTCTTTAAAGTTAAGACTAGTTTAAAGTTATCTTCATTGAAAAGTACAGTGCTTTTCCTTCAAAAATAAGGACATTTCAATGTGACCCCAAACTTTTGAACGGTAGTGTATATTATAAACAGAAGATCTGTTCTAAAACTACATTTAATGCATCTATTACATCAGCAAAGTTTGAGCAGTAACCAAGCGTTGCTACGGTTAGCTATCACAGCCTATGTCTGCTTTCAGGCTGGTAATCTGATGTTACCATATAGTCATAAATCGCTTTCTTTGACCTGACGTAGATTGAGGTGAAGCTGTCGATGAAGTTCACCAGCAGGGAGTTCAGTCTGAAGCGAATGCCGTCACGGAAACAGTCTGGAGTCTTCGGAGTGAAAATCCACATAGTCACAAAGTAAGTTTTTAATATGTGGTTCAGCTAAATGCTTTTTCATTCATCTTCCATGTGTCCACAACTCGACATACACAGAATAAAGGATAGGTTTGCTATGCTTTCATAATCTGCCTCATAAAACCTTGTGTTTCTGCGTCTCTGTTGTCATTAGGCGTGAACGCTCCAAAGTACCGCTGATTGTTCGCCAGTGTGTGGAGGAGATCGAGAGACGTGGGATGGACGAAGTGGGGATATACAGAGTGTCTGGTGTTGCTACCGACATCCAGGCCTTAAAGGCTGCTTTTGACTCGAGTTAGTTCGGTTTAAGTTCTTTTCAGAAGTACTCTGTCATAGAAATTGTAAATACACCAGGTCACGTTGCAGCTTCTCTTGTGCATTCTGCAGACAATAAGGACGTGTCTGTCATGATGAGGGAGATGGACGTAAACGCCATTGCTGGAACACTGAAGCTGTATTTCCGTGAACTGCCGGAGCCCCTCTTCACTGACGAGTTGTATCCCAACTTTGCTGGCGGCATCGGTCAGTCATTACTTTATTATGTTTTCATCATTCTCAGTGGTCACTCTTAGATAAGTGTGTGTTCTGATGGCAGCGACTCCATCTTTACTTTCTCTTCTTCTCGTCCTCCAGCTCTCTCTGACAGTGTGGCGAAGGACAGCTGCATGCTCAACCTGCTGCTGTCTCTGCCAGAGCCAAATCTGGTGACTTTTCTCTTTCTGCTAGACCACCTAAAAAGGTAACTAGAGGCCTTGTAAGATTAGTCCGTACCTTATCTGCCTTTATGTATTTCTGATTCTGTACTAAAGAAAACATGTGGCACTATAATATTCTTAAAATAAATATGTAAAACAGGATCTAATCACTTTTATTTTAAAACAAAAATGTGAAGGAGCCCTTTTTTTCAGCAAGCTGACCAGCAGAAGTGGCATTGTTGCATTATTCTTTGCTCCACAGAGCTGGAGTAAACTCTGGTCGCTCTAGAAATGTATAAAAAAAGTGTGAAAGAAATAAAGCAAGCAGAAGGGAGCAGACAAGACAGCCAAAATTTGTAAAAGAGTGATGATGCAATATTTGGAATGCTAAACTCTGGCTTCAGTTCTTAAAATAATGTTTTCCCAAGACAAATGTAGTGATTGCAAAATCTTTAGCTAAAATTTTTAGTTTATAAAATAACAAAACTTTCTCTGGGAGCTATAGCTCAGCGACTTAACAAACCGGCTTTCTATAGAGGAAATTAAAACCCCTCTGTGGCAAACTCATTCTGCAACAGCAGCAAAGGACAGCTCGTTTCAAAATCTGCCATTTTAAAAACTAAAATTCCAGTTGAATTTACATAGACAGGATTTATGCTACTGTTTTGACCAGCATTGGTACTCTAATGTGCAGACTTAAGCCACCATATTTTTCCCAAAATCTGTCACCATAATATCCTACTTTACATTATCAAGACATGCATGTCTCACTTTTATCCACATCGTTAGTTCATCCTTTATTAATGAGGATTTAACTACAGTAACATGAAGTGTTATTTTGCAGTCATTCATATATGCTTTGTACTGCGGACACACAAAAAGTTATAATCGCTGTAAAAGAAAATATTTTCTTACCTGATAAATGTTGTGCTCACAAAAAACAGTGTTTCCAAAAGAGACTGTTTTTGATAAGGGAAAAAAAATCCTCCCCACCTTTCTGTTTAGATGACCTTTGCAGAAAATGTGCCTGCTCTGTACCTTTTCTGTGTTGCTAGTAAGTGGCAATGCATCAAGTAAATATATTCTCATTTTAAAAAAAATCTTTTTTGTCAAGAAAACAATCCATAAATTTTTTTTTTACATCCGCAGAGATTGACAGACCACAACATGTTACCATGGTACCTTAACAGTTAAAATGTCGTCATTCATATATCGCAGTAACTACCGGTTTTAGTATGTGACTCAAAAGACTAATTGTTGTCAGAAAAGTGGATTTCATTGTTTTTTTTAAATTGTTTTTAGAAAAGTGGATTTTAAAATGACCAATCTTCTCTGAAAACTAATAGAATTGCAGATTGTGCTTCATTTGTGCTCCATACTGGCTCTGAAATATGATGACGGCTTTGTTTCTACAGGGTGGCTGAAAACGAGAGCATCAACAAGATGTCTTTGCACAACCTGGCTACTGTTTTCGGTCCCACTTTGCTACGACCCTCTGAGAAAGACAGTAAAATCTCGTCCAGCTCCCAGCCCATCTCCATGAATGACAGCTGGTCTCTCGAGGTCATGGCTCAGGTAAAGCCCATTCCAAAATGGCAAACCCCATTACTGTACGATTTTGGATGATTGGTGTGACCACCTCTTGTGTTTCTTCAAAGGTTCAAGTCCTTCTCTACTTCCTTCAGCTGGAGAGCATTCCAGCCCCCGACAGCAAGCGACAGAGCCTCCTCTTCTCTACTGAAGTATGACAGGAACATGTAGGACCCGCCCCATAATGACCCGCTCTGAGGAAGAATGTCAGCCAGTGTTGTGCAGCCAAGCCCCGGCTTCTGTTAGCCACCAGGAGGCGCCGTCACCCTCTTTTAAAACTGGAACCAACCACCATGATCAAAGAGCTTTCTTTGGGAGCTAAGCTTGTGGTCTGTTTACGTCAACGTGCTGTGTCAGTAAAATATTTCCCTTAAGATCTATGGATGAAATATATCATTCCTTTTTATTATTATTTAATTTAAATCTCAAGAAGCAATTGTTGTTTGATGCCCAGTTCTGTTTGTGTTCACATTACAGTATCTCCAAATTCATACTGGAGTTATTTTTTGCTGTTTCTGGATTCTTATAAGATCTATTTCTGGCTGTGAATGGTTGGATAAGGAGAGATACTTTTCTAACACTCCCACCCGCCCAAAACCGGTTTAAATTCACCTGTGCCAACGTTCCCATGCTGATGACCAATAGAGCTTTTCTGTTCTCCTTATGTTTACGCCGTTTCAATTTTGTACAGAGACTAAAGCTGTAGTCGGCACACAACATGCAGGCATGTTGAGTGAACCAGTCGATGTTTTGCTTTCTTCGAACTTATGATGTTCCTTGGTTTGTTTTGTGTTGCCCAGATGGGCTACAGGATGAATATGAGTGTTTTTTATTATTATTAGTGCAGAGAGGTGAAAGGAAAATCATTCCAGGAAAACTACCCTAACTCTTTAGTCTGCCTAACATAGAATGTATACCATGCTGTGTGTAATCTCATTTACAAAGGCATCTTTATGTCTGTGTTTAATAACCCCTTAACGTTTTTTTTTAGATTGTATCTGCAAAATGTATGTAGCAGGACTTTTTATGTTGCTTTCCACATTCCTTCTTTGTCTGCCACAGCTGAAGAAATATCAGCTTTATCTGAAAACACTAAATATTAATCTGTAGGACAATCAAAGGGCAGCAGTTCATACATACCTAACCATCCTAGCAGTTCTTGCAGAAGTCTGTGAAAAAGCATACACTGTTATTGCAGTTATTTCTTCAGTTCTCTACAAATAGTCAAATACAAACTGTAACCTTAAAAGCTTTTAATTCATCTTACATAAGCAATAATTCTTAGTGATGCATAGGATTTATTTGTACCATATGTTTGATTTATGTAAATAAAAACTTTAAAACATTTTTAGCCGGTGTCTAAATTAATAAATGCTTAATATCTGCCTGAACTCACAACAAAACCACCCAAGTGTCAACTTATATCTTCTGAAAGGCCTGTCAGCTTTTCCACCATTGTAAGAACAGCAGGTAGACTAGCACTTTTAAATGCTTCTCCTACCTCTGGATAGTGGTGTCCAAACTTTAATCAAAAATTTTTTAGGTTTAATGTTTTACGTTTTCTTGGTCTACAAAATGCTTTTAGTAGACACAGAACAAAAAGACTCATGTTAGAGTACTTTCCTTTTTTTTTTAAGTAAAAAATTGATTACAGGACACAGAGGATGTTCAATTACTGGGAGCATCATAACAGTCTAGCTTGGATATTAACTGCTTTATATGTAAGAAGCAGGATCTTAAATTCTATTCTGGATTTAACAGGGAGCCAATGAAGGGAGGCTATAACAGGAGAAATGTGATCTCTCTTTTTATTGTTCATCAGAACTCTTGCTGCCGCATTTTGGATCAACTGAAGGCTTTTATTTACATTTTGTGGACTACCTGATAGTAAAGAAATTACAGTAGTCCAGCCTTGAAGTAACAAATGCATGGACTAGTTTCTTAGCCTCACTCTTGGACAGGATGTTTCTAATTTTAGCAATATTCCGGAGGTGAAAGAAGGAATTCCTAGAAACCTCTTTAATATGGGATTTAAATGTCAAGTCTCGGTCAAAAATAACGCAGAGGTTCTTTAAGTTATTACTGGGGGCCAATTTAATGCCATCCAGATGAAGTGATTGACTAAGCAGTTTCTTTTTTAGAGCTTTTGGTCTGCAATTCTATTCTTTGCAAAATGACTCGGTCAGTCTGATTATGCAGTTTTGAAGTCTTACCACAGATTGTCAGTTGGATTTTGCTGTAAAATTGACTATTTTAACACATGAATATGTTTTAACCTAAACATGCAGCTTTGGCTGTATGTTTAGGGTTGTCCTGTTAGAAGGTGAGCCTCCGACCCAGTCTAAAGTCTTTTGCAGCCCTATACTGTTTTTTTTCTTCCAGGACTGCTCATATTCACTACCCACCAACTCACCATGCATGTACAGTAGGCCAGACATCTAATCAGAACATATTTACTTATTCTACATATTAGCTATGTCTCCCACAATGCTTGTGGCAAACTTTAGATGGGATTTCTAACGTATCTCTTTCTATAAATGGCTTTCTTTTGGGCTAGATAACAAGTTCAGTGGCTCCTTACACTGTGTTTCATTGGCGTCTCATGTTAGAACGTGGATCTATGAATGACTTCAAACAAGTTCAAAAGCCAGTGGCATTTGCTGGGCTCAGTAACCTACTATTAGCAGTACTAGCTGATTATAGTGTATTTTTCAACATTTTCACCTCCAGCACTACAACAACATTTTCACAAAAAGAGGTTGCATAGCATGATGTTAGTAGAGAACAAGATCAAACTAGAGGTATCACAAAGCTTTGTATGCAAAACAGTCCTGTTGGATTTTTCTTTTTTCCCGATTGGGATAGATGACAACATTCCCACTTAAAATCTTTACTTCTTTGGGCCTTTCTGGTATTTCTTTCAAAATCAAACTTAGAAATTGCAAATAAATAAATAAAAATGAAATGGAAATTATTTAACATAATTGAAAATTATGTGGTGCTTCATTTTGTGCCACAATAAACAAAGCACAGGTCCTGTTGTCTTACTGGTTCAAAATGTCTCAAGGGATTGTGATACTTGAAAAAGCAGGTTTTTAGTAAGGAGGTACTTGTTATACAAGATTTGAGGACCAAAGGTAAATTTATAGAATCGTCAGGGCGTCTGTATCGGGATGCGGCATGGACCCAAACGCAGACGTGAAAAAGGTGCAAAGATGTTTATAATGATGACAGGAACGACGAGACAGGATACCAGGCTGACACGAACGAGCAGCAAGGAGACGATAGGGGGAGACACGGCATGGGAAGACGTCAGTGATCCGACCGGAAGTGAGAGGAAGTGAAGGGTTTGAATAAACAGAGGGGAAGGAGGATCAGGTGTGACAGATTGGAGACAGGTGCAGACAATGATCTGACAGGAGTGACCATGACGGCGTGCTGATGGCTCTGACAAGATTGATTCAACACAAAAAGCCTTTTTCAGCCTTTCCCATATTTGTCAGGTATGGAAACATAACTGATAAACAAAGGATGTAATTACAGTCTAATAAAAGCAACCATTTTTAACGAGGCAGGTTAATTAGCTACTTAGGTATGATTTTATTTTGTTTACCTCCTAGTTGATCCGTGATGGGCCTGCCTCTTACCTACTGACCACCACCACTACCCGCACAGAAAATAGAATAGAATGTAATAGAGTTTAATTGAATTGAATTAAGATATCTTTTATTATCCCACAGTGGGGAAATTCAGGTGTACTGACAAGTGAATGGAAGCAGGCATATTCACACAAATGTTAAAAAAACTCACTCAAAAACATTAAGGGACATAAAGGGAAAATCTGAAGTCAGATTTATTTATGTTTTTATGAACTGATGAAATAAGAGTGACTCTTGACAGACCAGATGGATGGGCCTATGGGTCAATCAGTTACAGGCACAGAGCGCCACTCTGAGTCAGACATCAGCAAGGTGAAACTGGGAGTTGGTATCTGCTGGTGTTTTTACAGATGAGCTGATTGGATCTCATTGGGTTGAGGATGGGCTCAAAATAAACTTCCAAACCTACCGCCAGTTTTTAGACACTTTCTTCAAGCACTGGTACAGGAAGAAGTCTGCATTTTTCAAAAAGACAATGATTTTTATCTAGGACAATGCTCCATCACATTCATCTAAGTATGTCTCTGTGTGGCTTGCCTGTAAAGACTTTAAGAGATGAAAAACCCTTTCCTCACCTAACCTAAACCCAGTTAAGAATTTGTTTATAAGTCTCACTTAAACAGATCAAAATAAAAAGTGAGATGGGGAAAATGTGGGCTGCACAGTGGTGCAGTTGGTAGCACTGTTCCTTTGCAGCAAGAAGTTCCTAGGTTCAAATCCCAGCCTGGGGTCTTTATGCATGGAGTTTGCATGTTTTCCCTGTGCATGTGTGGGTTCCCTCAGGGTGCCTCGCCTTCCTCCCACACTCCGAAAAACATGACTGTTAGGTTAACTGGTCTCTCTAAATTCTCCTTCGGTGCGTGCGTGTGTGTGTGAGCGCAGGGTTGTTTGTCCTGTGCGTCTCTATGTTTTACATTTTACAAAGAGTGAAAGAACTGCAAATAGCAGGGATGTAAACACTTACTGAGTTTGCTGGGAGCAATGACTGTTACAGTATAAAGTCTTACAGCTACTGCTCCTTTGTGCAACCAATGCTGCAGCAGTCTGTCACCAAAGGATTTCTCCAGTTCTACAACAGCTTCATCCATGGGGTTGGAGAAGCGGGTACTGATAATGAATGGATGAATAGATAAATGGAAAGTGGGATGATCATTGACAATCATGCATCATCGTCACAAATCTCAGTATCAACAACCTTTCAGTAGAAAGAGTATATAGCATTAAATTTCTTCTTCTGCAGATCTCTGATGATATCACCTGTTTAAAGACCACCACTGTGATCATGACATGGGCCAGGCAAAGAGTGCAACACCAGCGAAAACGTAAAAAAAAATAAAACAAATCTCAATACAGCCATCTTTACGACATTGTAAAGAGCTGTGAAGGAGAGTGTGCTAACGTACTGCATCTCAGGGTACTACAGGTGCAATATGGCAGACAAAATGACCCTGTAGAGAATAATGTGGGGAGCTGAGAAACTCATTAGAATGTCTCTACTCTCTGTCCAGCAGCTGTGGGAACAGGGTGCTGAACATGATCAGAGTCCTCACATTGTCCATGAAGTTTCTGACCTGCTGCCATCAGGCCAGCGGTACTACAGAAAGACCAAACAGCTAAACAGCACTCCGCCTCGAGCTGTTAAAATGCTGAACTGCTGTAAAATTACATGTACTTTGCACGGTTCCACTTAACCTATTTCAGTTTTTGTGTGTCTGTTTTGCTTTTTAACTAATTGAATCATTTTTCACACTGATCTGTTTAGAATCACAGATAACATTGTTGAATGCTATTAGTTATACAATGAAATGACAATAGATTGATTTTATCAATCAGTTGATCAAATTTTTAGTAGGTTTATCTTTGTTTTGTTCTATTGTATTTTTAATTCAATCTTAATGCGTTTAATATTATTTATGTTTTAATCTGTCCCATCATACAAAATGTAAGGAAAATTAGGTTTATTATTACTTTGTTGTAACCACGCTTCTTGGCAGTAGATTTTGTATTATTGGAAAACCTGTCTATATCTTCTCCTAAAATAGTTAGTCAGCAAAATGCATGTGTTGGATGAGCAGCAGATTTAAAAATGTGCGTTGTACCCAAGAAAAACTTGCCAGATCACATCTTCTGATACCAAAGAGCAAAGAAAAAAGTTTATTTTGATAAAGACTCTTGCTTAGTTTGGTTTATTAGTTGATTACATTTCAAAGAAAGAAAACATACTAAAAATGTATTCATTAAACAAACTTGGGACTCAGTAGTCCATAGAACTGTACACAACCTCAACACACAGGCACCTCCTCTTCCTGCTGGTAACCAGCTTCGTCACACACTGCTGTGGGATTTCATTCTATTCAATTCATAATACTTTATCTATCCCAGAAGGAAATTAAATGTTGTCATAACTCATATTTTCCAAGTATCACAAAAAGCCATTGTGAATGGGAGGCTGAGGGCAGGAAGAATCCCCAGTAGCAGTCAGTCTTGCAACAAATCTGACGAGTCCTCTGGGTGAAGAATGTTGCTGTATGACAATGTCAAGACTGTCATGACATGCTAACAGCTTCATATCTGGACTCAGAGGCGATATTTCACAGTAACATGTCCTGGATAACCCTATTATTTGTTGGTAAGCACTGCTAATCCACTTCATTTGCTTTTGTGACTCCTCTGCGGGGAGAGACGGAGTCAGGATGTAATCCTTGCCCAATATGTCCGATGGTAGAGATGGTTTGAACTTCCTCCTTCTCTTTCTGGTCCTGCTCTGCATCCATGAAGCCTCCTTATCATCTCCTGGATCTTGGGTTGTAGTTCAGGTATTTTTTGAGCTTTTGAGATGCTAATCAGCTGCTCCCCGTTGTAAAAACAATACCTCGTTGCCACAGTTTTGTATTGTAACAACTGTCTGATAGTTTAAAAAAAAAAAAATCTTCCAGCTGCGCAGCACCCAAAATCAGAGGGATTGTCTGTCTAAACTTGAAACGCCTCAACCAAAAGAAAACCATGAACAAATGGCAAGGCAAGGCAATTTTATTTGTACAGCACACTGTCAACAAGGTAATTCAAGGTGCTTTATATAATTAAGGGGTAAAATAAAAATAGCAGTAGAACACAGACAAAGCATATAAAGTAAAAATAGCAATAAAGCAAGAAACACACACAAAACATATACATGAAAACATTACTTAAAGGCAGTTCTAAACAGATGAATTTTTAGTTGTGATTTAATAGAACTCCGTGTTTCAGCAGCTTTGCAGTTGTCTGGAAGTTTGTTCCAGATTAGAGGAGCATATAAACTGAAAGCTGCTTCTCCATGTTTGGTTCTAATTCTAGGGATGTTGAGTAGACTGGAATTAGAGGACCTGAGTGGTCTTGGCGGTTTGTATAGTAACAACAGGTCTTCAACATACTTTGGCACTATGACATTCAATTATTTATAAACTAGTAAAAGTATTTTGAAGTCTATTCTCTGAGCTACAGGGAGCCAGTGTAAGGACTTTAGAACTGGTGTGATGTGCTCTACTTTCCTGGTTCTAGTGAGGACACGAGCAGCGGTGTTCTGGATTAGCTGCAGCTGTCTGATTGACTTTTTAGGCAGACCTGTGAGGACGCTGTTGCAGTAATCAATCTGACTAAACATAAACACATGGACGAGTTTGTCAGTCTGGCATTAACAGCACTCCCAAGTTGATCCCACCAATGTTCAGTGGGGTTGAGGTCAGGATTGCAGGCAGGTCATTCCATTCTCTCCACTCCCAAATTCTGGAGTAAGTCTTGAATAAATCACACTCTGCAGGTCGGGACACTGGCATCTTGGTGGATAGAGTTCGGCAACCAATAGTGGAGATATGCGATTACCTCTGGTTGCAGAGTCCCACTTCTATCTGACTCTTTATTTACATTTTTTAGCCTTTAATGATGTCAAACCTTGCTTTTTTTTAGAGGAAGACGCTCCCACACACCATCACTGTAGCCATTATAATGCTGTATGCTTTGATACAACAAAGGATAAAGTCCACCAAACACAAATGTCCTTGTTTTTTTATGCTAAGTTGTTTTTAGTAACGTTAAGATCATCAAAAATGAAATGTAATTTTATGTTTATCTTTACCCCCCTCTGTAGTAAAAATTTTCAAGTGTATCAAAATGTCAGAATTTCAATTATTTAAATCAATCAGTTCTGGATTTTATCAATTTTAAATGATATTTTATTGCGTTTAATTCTAAGTAAAATGAACTGTGCTAGATTTAGATTAAGCTGGTTAGTTGTATATTTCTTGGTTTATTGACTGTTGTTTGCTCAATTTAATTTAATAACTTCTACAAAAGCACTTTGTTAGAATTCCTGATGATGTTCAGTGTGATGCTGAGCTGATGAAAGCATGGACCCGGAGGGGAGGGGAGGGGGAGAGAGAGAGAATCCTCCTGATAGAAAGAGAAAGAAGAGAACAGCCGAAGCACCGATGCTGCTGTGGGATCCGTGGAGTGACAGCGGCTGCAAATGGATCCTTATCGGGCCTTAATCAGTTTGTCATGTTGGAAGAAATAGAGGACCCAAAGGTAAAGATCTTTGTTTTAATCAGTTCCTTGACTAGAAGGCTGTCTTTTTACCCAGGCTATGCTAACACTGTTACCATAATGTTAGCAGTAACTACTTAAAGTTCTCAGTACACACTCAAAAAAACCGAAAATAACCACACATCGTATGTGAAATGTTACAAACTTCGTGAAAGCACCCCACTTCCATGTTTCAGCTCGTTGTTTTTATAAAAAGAATGTCGATTTATCTATTAGTGGCTCTTAGTTCAGCTGTCAAGTTAGCCAATTCATTTGGAAGCTACTTCTTAAGAACTTCAAAATAAGTGTTTGCTGTTGTCACGTAGCTTTACCGTGACGTTCATGCGGATGATTCTTCTTCTATAACTATCGTTCTGATGACCTCTGCTTTCAAAACGAATTAGTAGCTTCAACTTTTAAACGAAGTTTGTTGCTTCTTTCTACCTAAAGTCAAATTAGATCAGACTACTTACACACCATGTATTATATTCTTTATTTAAGCGTTCACTATAGTTTTATACTGAATTTGGATGTCATTGTTACACACATAGAATACGTTAGTCTGAGTTTTGCCTACGTGTCTTGCTGCGTGCTTTTATTTTGAAAGCAAACAGGAAGTTTACCTCCTGCCTCACACAGCAGAGCTAACTAGCTAGTGAGGTTCTAGCCTTCATTTTAAATAGCTTCTCCTGGCGTTTTCGCTATCAACACTGACTCCGTTGCCTTCACACGTAATGTGTGCGTTGATGAAGTATATCCCTGTGCATTTAGGTGAGATATTGTTTGTTTTGCGGGTAACTTTTTTTATTTTCATTTTTAATTTTGCTGTGGGGCTTCTAATGTATGTGCTGTCAACGATGTAGAGGTTTCACTGCCACCTGAGAGCACCCATCAGTGTCTTATTGGTGCCCCCCTAGAAGGCCTGTCTGATTTTTAGAGATACAGCATTTTGGGCTGAGTACTCTCTCTTCTACCGTCCTGTTCCTCTTCAATACTTCAGAAAGTGTAATAATAATTTACCTCCACAACACGCGCTTTGGATACATTTCTTGACGATAAGGTTCAAGGGCTACAACATTAGTTTCACATAAAAAAATCTATTTTGGAAAAACTCCACATAGAGTTGGGTCTAGACTCAACCTGTAAACGGATGGTTGGTTTCTGTTCTGTTTTAGCTCTGGTTCTGTGTTTGTGGTCATTCTGCTTGAAGGTTTAACTTCATCTACAGACCCTTTCTTAAAAAAATTAGAATATAGTGGGAAAAAAGTGTATTTATTTCCATAGTTCCATTCAAATTAAACTCATTAAACTTCCATAGATTAAAAATCATTAAACTTCCATAGATTATAGATTCAGGGCCCACAACTTAAACGATTTCAAGTATTTAGTTGTTTATTTGTACATAATTTGGACTTCCAGCTCATAAAACCCAAGAAATCAGGAATTCAAAAAATTAGAATACTGTGAAGAAATCACCATTTACTTCTCAGTTTTTGCAGAAAAAAAGGAAAGAAATTAGGATCATTACAATTAAAATACGGTACTTTCAAAACGATATGTCAATCTTCAATACTTGGTAGGGAATCCTTTTGTCTTAATCACTGCCTCGTGGCATTGAGGCATCAGTCTGTGGCATTGCCTGGGAGTCATGGAAGCCCAGATTTCCTTGATGCTTGCTGTCAGCGCTTCTTTGTTTTTGGGTCCAGTGCCCCTCATTTTACTCTTGATAATAGCCCATAGATTCTCAATGGGGTTTAGGTCCGGCGAGTTGGCTGTCCAGTCAAGCACTGTGATGGCATGGGCATCAAACCAGGTTTTGGTGCTTCTGGCGGTATGGGCAGGGGTCAGGTCCTGCTGGAAGATGAAATCTGCATCTCCATACAGATCCTCACCAGTCTTCCTCCAAACCCCTGGACTTTAATTCCCAAACGAAAGGCACACTTTACTTTCATCAGAAAAGAGGACCTTGGACCACTGACCAACATTCAAGTCCTTCTTCTCCTTGGCCCAGTTGAGACACTTCCTGCATTGGGTCAGGCTCCTCAGGTTTGACCTGAGGAACCCGACAGCTGTAGCCCATCCACTCTTTCTGGATCTCTGCCAGATTCATGAATCTTCTCTGTTTGTTAATCCGCTGAAGCCCACTGTCAGCTCTTCTGTTGGTGCATCTTCTCCTGCCACATTTTGCCCTTCCACTAGACTTTCCATTGATATACTTGGACACAGCACTCTGTGAACAGCCAGCCTCCTTAGCTATGAACTTTTGTGCCTTACCCATCCTATGGAGGGTATCAATGATGGTCTTCTGGCCAGTTGTCAAGTCTGCAGTCTTCCCCACATTGAACCTAACTGAGACAATTGAACCAAAGTTAAACCATATTTTGATTGATTTGATATGATCCTAATTTCTTTCTTTTTTTTTCTACAAAAACTGAGAAGTAAATGGTGATTTCTTCACAGTATTCTAATTTTTTGAATTCCTGTTTTTGTAGGTTTTATGAGCTGGAAGCCCAAATTATGTAAAAATAAACAACTAAATACTTGAATTCGTTTAAGTTGTAGACCCTCAATCTATAATCTATGGAAGTTTAATGTTTTGAATGGAAATATGGGAATAAATAAACTTTTCCATGATATTCTAATTATTTGGAAAGGGTCTGTATATTCTCATTAGTTCTAACCACCTTCCCTGACCCTGCTGAAACAAATCATTCCCATAGCGTAATGCTGCCATCGCCGTGTTTCA
Source organism: Valencia hispanica (assembly GCA_963556495.2). Classification (NCBI taxonomy): domain Eukaryota; kingdom Metazoa; phylum Chordata; class Actinopteri; order Cyprinodontiformes; family Valenciidae; genus Valencia; species Valencia hispanica. The sequence goes on from OY747704.1 coordinate 11,971,050, forward strand.
GGATCTGGGATGTTGTGTTGAGGGTGATGTGCATGGCTAGTTTTCAACTATACAAAGCGTATTGCATGTTGGTCTCATATGCCCAGAGCACACCCCCCCCCCCCAAATATGTGTCCTGTACACAAACATTCTGCAGACTGAAAACAGGCATTTTTATGGCTTTCTTATGAATTTCTTGCCATTCTTTGATAAAGGGGGAAGATTTTGTGGCGTGCACTAATAGTTATTCTGTTGAGAAGTTCTCCCACCTGAGCTGTGGATTTCTGCAGCCCCTCCACAGTTACCACGGGTCTCTTGGCTGCTTTTCTGAACAATGCTCTCCTTACTTGGCCAGTCAGTTTTTGGTGGGCATGGTGGGTTTACATTTGTGCCATGAGCAGTGGGGGTATTCTTTTAAAACGTCACGCTCTGTGTTCCTTGGTCTCTATGATGCTTTTTTTTTCATAAATGCTAAACTTTCCAGCATTAATAAAAAAACACAGAAAAAAAGCATTTGTCCTTCTACTGAGATTAAATTCCACACCGGTGGGGCGTCTCGTGGTGTAGTGGTTAAGATGGGCGCCCCGTGTTCAGAGGCCTCAGCCCTCGGACATTTGCCAAATTTCTCTTCCCCTGCTTCTTCTTCTCTCCCGTTTCTGCACTAGCCACTGCTAATAAAGGCAGCTGTGGCCACAAAGTCTTTCAAAGGTTTTCTACTCACTTCTTCTAAAGGCAAGTGGATGCACACGATCCTAATTAAGGGGATCGGGGTAAAAAGGGACCGATTCTGAACACACACTGCACTTTTCAGATTTTATTTGTAAAACATTATTGGTAACCATGTATCACTTTTTGCATCTTGCACATCTTTTTGCACTACTTATATTTTAATGCCTTATATAGTCTATTGCTTGCATATAATGTTGATAAGTGCCTAAGGCATTTAGTCTGTTATTGTTTTTTGTTGTATGGTATGCGCCTATAGTTCTTCCTGGCTCACCGAATGTATACTCGTTTATTTGTTGTATGTTTAGAGAGCTAACATCTACCGAAGTCAAATTCCTTGTATATGCAAGTATCCTTGGCCAGTAAATCTGATTCTGATTTTTATAATTTTTTTGTTGTTTTGTGAAAAACAGTTTCCGGGGTGTGAATACTTTTGCCAGGCAGTGCACACGTTCGCAGACGGATTTTGCTGCCGATCAGCAGCGCTGCGTGATATCGTCCACCTCCCTAGGACTAAAATATTGGAGGTCCTCTTGGGACTCGAGGGTACGTTGTAAGTAGGAAAAAAAAGAAGACATTTCAGCCCCTTCCTATTAATAGCTAAATAAGTAAATTCAGACGTGGACAACGTCTGCTCTGTCTCAGGCAGACCGGTGCCTGAGACAGTCGCCCCCTGTAGAGCTGACGCTTGGATTATTTTTTATTTTTTTTGTCTAAGGGAGACGCCACCACAGGAAGCTGATGTTATGGCAGGGCATGCCTCCCTGCAGTTAAAGCATAAATAGGGTAGGAGAACTAGTAAGGGGTATTTACAAGACCACTACTACCCCAGCAACCCCCCCCACCCCCCACCCCCCCACCCACCGCCCCCTACCGCCTTCTCCTCATGGGCTGTTTTATTCCTCCCCTCTCCCCTCAGTCCCATGCTTTTGTTTAGCTGGCTGTAAGGGAACAGTGTTCTCTCTTGTTCCTTTGGAAGTCTTGAACCGGGTCCATTGCATTTATTAATACTTGGATCAGGTACTATTAGTCTGATCTACAGAAGGGCCAACTGTCCCAAGATTGTAAAAATGATAACAAATTGACTCAAGTCTTCCCTCAAAGCCATGGCTGCAGTGTTTCAGTTGTCCATTTTTCCTTCTGCAGGTCTAAATTCTTTTACTGCATCCAAGACTGGAATTTTCCAGTGTTCTGTAGTTTTTCATTTTTTCCGGAATGTTTCCTTCTTACCTCAGCCACTAAAGCCTTCACATAAATTCTACAAACAAAAATGGAGCCGGCAGTCATTTGTGCATGACAGCCCAAGCATGCTAATAAGGATAAAGTCAATTTACAGGGATGACCGCTTCTAAAATATGAGGTTCTCTGAAGCACAATATTATTTTTGGCATATGACTGATATGTTTTGGTAAATTGTTCTGCTTTAGGAGTGAAGCGACTAGTGAACTCTATAGCTACACGTCTACAAGAACAACTGATGTCGTAAACAAACTCATTGGTGCAGTTTATTTGTAGTTCTTCACCTAACTTTCCCATCAAACGCTTCCCACCATCGGGTCTATTTAGCTGCCAACTATCTGAGTGTTCCTCTGGTGGTTGTTCTGACTCACATCAGGAGTAAAATGTTCCATTTCCCACCTGTTTCTTATTGATTGTGCTTACAGTTCAGCTTCTTCTTGTTGTGGCATTACACGTGATGTTTTCAACCCAGTCAGAAAGTCTGAAGTGGTGAAAATATTCACTTTATATCGATTTTAAAGAGTGATCCCCATGATAATAAAGAATAAATGTCAGAACTTTCTAAAGCTGAACTAAATGTGTTTTCATTAAACACAAACTCCTGTATATAAATTCAGATTTTAATATTTGGTAAAACATTTCCGGAAGCTATCTGATTGTTTCACAGTCTGCATACTTTGCCTACACATACCTCCAGAGTTGCTATGGCCCTCTGGGAAATCGTTGCCCACTTTAATCAGCCTGTTAGTTTAGGTCAGGGATCTGCAACCTTTACAATCTAAGGTGCCATTTTTGCCCTCTTGTCAGGACAAAAATGTCAGTTTTAAATAAAACTCGTTTAGAGCCGCAAATATTACTTGACCTTTTGAAAAGAAAAGACAACTTATAATTTGTTGAGAAATATCTACTATAGGAAATCTGTTGTAATAAAGAGCGACCATCTTATTCCTACTTTTAGGGTTTTTTTAAAAAAAAGAAGAAAAACAAACTATTTCAAAAAGATGAGGCCTACATTTTCTTTTGTGGAATGTTATTTGTGGGTAGTTTCCAGCCTAATAACAAGAAAAACAGATCTAAATAAAAATTACTGGTAGTTTTAGTTTCTGTTGTGGAAATTCAAAGGAATTATACTATAAATTATACTACGGAAAAACTGAAAAACAGGTCAAACCTGCATTTGTTGTTAAATGAATATTTAAAGACTTGAGTTGTTCCTTTATCGTTTTTAGCAAAAGTTGATAAAAGTCATTGTGGAACGTCCAAAGTGGTTTTAGGTGGAAAGCGAAGTCCTGATGGTTTCACTTTATGCACCAATTTGTGTTGGCGTATCACATAAAATCCCACTAAAAGACAAAAATGTTAGCGGTTATAACGTGAAAAGAACGTGAAAAAGTTCAGTGTATCTATTTTTGGTCTTATAGATCATTTGTTGCTTCTCCTTCACACTAGATTTTAGTAATATCTAGCACAATAGGACTAGTGGGTGTGCTTTATGTTGCTGTTAAACACCTCCCAGATGTATACCTCTGCCCGGCCTTTAGCCTCATAACAGAAGCGGAGTCTTGGATGCAGGATGACTGGAGCACCTGCACTTCGGAAACACATCTGAAATCCATTACTGTATCTGGTTTTCAGAAAAGTGCTCATCTGCTTAGATCGTTTCTGAACCTTTTGGGAGCGAACGTTGGCAAGAAAATGGCAGATTTATTCCTGCATTCAGCAAAAAAAGATTTATTCACAGAATTGCCTCAACATTTGTGGCTCTGCCGGGATATCTTGGCCAGCCTCTTGCCTTTTTTTTTTTAAAGCCTGATTTAGTGCTTCTGATTATATTTTTGTCCGTATCCAAAAAAAAAAAATTAAAACAAATGTTTTTTTTGGTGAGGGGGGAACAACAGAGCACTCGCATGTAGATTGTAGCCGGGTTTCCTCTGTTCAATAAATCATTTCGGCTCAATTTTTCATCTTGAGGGAACTCGGAAACATTTTATGTTAAACTACTTTGTCTTCTGTCGTGCCCTGGTTTACTTTTCTTGCTTTCTGTTTCATCAGAATCTTGCACAATGTCAACAGTCCCAGCATAAATTCAACACCTTGTTTACTGCCAAATAAATTAAATTCAGTTTATTGGGGAAATTAAAGGTGTTAGTTATGGATGTCAAGCACATTAGGAATGAAGCTTAATGGCTCAATTTGCCCAGTTTAGTTTGTTATTAGGAGCATTTCAGCTTTTTGAGGTTTTAAAATAATAATAAATAAAAGCTTTGATGATGTTTCCTCATTCCTTGGCTGTAAGATGAATATCAGTGGGGTTTTTTTTTTTCTCTGCTTCCTAAACACACTGCCAGCCCCACTGCTTTCAGCGTTCCATCTGATCTGGTAAGGAATCTAGAATCCCTTATTTGGTTCTGCTGATCTCTGTGAAGAAACGTTACAGAAATGCTTTTTCTCCCTCATTTTTTTTTTCTCATTGCAAGAACTAGATTCGTCAAGTTGACTTCTGACACTTTCAACACTTTTGGGTTCTTTTACTTGCCGTGATTGGTAATGCAGCCGACAGACACGTGTGAGTCTGAACTGAATCAACTTGACAAATGGATGAGAGCCATCTTGCGGCGGCTTTGGTTAGCCTGGAGTTCACTGTTTTTGATGCAGTGAAGGTTCTGGGGAAGTCTTCAGATGACAAATGATCTTTGAATCAAGGCAAAGTAATAAAAAATAGTGTGATTAGATCTAAATGGGAGCAGTTTTTATTCCCATCTTTAGATGATCCTGTATAGTGATTGAAAGAAAATGTCATAGATTTTCTTTCTCAGTTACTTATATTCTCTTTTCACCTGTGCAGACCCCTCCCCGACGCTGCTCTGTCTTTTCTGACATGTATTCACTAGTCATCATTTAGCTAACATTATCTGCATGCAACAGCATAACTCAACTTACATAGGTTGTTTGGAAAACACAGTCAAAAGTGTTTGGCTTATGCTGTTTCTGGATCGGTAGCTGAACGTGCTGCTCTGCTCAGCAGAACACGCACCTGTCTGCCAATCTGTACGCTTAAAGGTGCGTTTAAAGACGGCTCGGAAAAATACGCTACGGCATATTGACGGATTAAACGGCTGTTACGCCAATGTTCTGCAGGTCAGCAACTTGACCAGAGCGCCTTCTTCCACCACTTTCCTGTGACCCCTGCTTGGCTTTCGGCAAACTGGCTTTAGTTTGTTGTTTTCTTCTCCTTCTTGTTCTTGCTTTTCTTCATGTTTTTGTTCTTTGTGCTGTGCTGTTTCTTCTTCTTCAAGTAGAAAGATTTGTGGAATGCACGACTGTTGGGTGTCCTGTTGACAGAATCTCCTACCTAAGCTGTATGCTGTTTCTCTAAATAGTGCTTTATTAGCTTACATGGGCAGCCTTATCCTGGTAGGTTTGCAGGTGTACCATGACAAATTGCGACACGAGAGGTTTTTAAAGTTCTTAAGAACATTTTCCTGACCTGTTTGCTGTGTTCCTTGGTCTTCATTATGCTGTTTGTCCACTAATGTTTTTCTTATTAATTTGGTGACTGTGACTGGACGTATCGGAGTAAAAAAGGGGCTAAATGCAAATGCCTTTCACAGTTGTTACATATTTATTTATTTCTACTCGTTTTTTGAAAATTCGCTCAGTCCAACATTTATAACAACTTTTACCAGGACTGTATAGGGAATAAAATCCTAAATAATAGTGGGAGTAGTTGTTGGGGGGGGTGAATTGCGTCAGCTTCCAGAATTCCTTTCTGTTGGAAAACTGGAGCTGCCACTCTCTCCAGGCTGTCTTGACACCAGCTTTCTCCTCCCACCTTCCTTCCTTGTTTCAGCTTGAGCTGTAAATGTGTCAGCAGCAGAGAACTCAGTATGAAGAAGTCGGCCCGGCCAGTGGCGAGTAAGGTCAGCGGAGAGCGAGGGAAATCGGAGGCTGCCGGCGTCGGAAAGTCCTCAGCCAAAAGTGTCACCGCCGCCCCGCTGAATAAGGTGAAACTCATCGTGTGATGGAGCATTAGTTGTTGTTGTGTTCTTTTTTTTGTTGGCTTTTTTTGTCCTTGTGTGTGATAGTGTTGGCTTTGTTCTTTCAGGTGAAAAGCAATGATGATCTTTTAGTGGCCATGGCTGGAGGGAATCCTGTCACCAAGACCAAGAAGACAGCTTCGATTGGAAGTAGCTCTAACAACCAAGATAACAAGCCAAAAGTTACATCAGGTATCCGACGTTCCATTAATACAAATCTCTCTCCGATTGTCTGTAGTTTAAGGTTTACATCTGTCCTTTTCTGACTTTATAGTGTCTCTGTCCAAGCGTACAACGTCAGCAACTGCCAAGGACCCAAATTCCTCGCGAGACCGTCTCCGGACATCGAGGAGTTCGGCTGCTAAAAAGCAGTTGGTGTCGGGGAGCGTGTCGGGGGATGTAGCCTCAGGAAAACGCTCCCGCAGCCAGATTGCTGCTGAGTCAGAGGGCCGCATGAGCAAGTCTAAATCAGATGGTCAGATCAGTGATAAGGTTGCTCTAGAAGCTAAAGTGAAAAATTTGCTGGGTTTGGCTAAGAGCAAAGATGTGGAGATCCTCCACCTCCGCAGTGAGCTGAGGGACATGAGGGCCCAGCTTGGCCTCGGGGGAAAGGAGACGTCACTGCAGCTGCAGCAGCAGCAGGAGGAGGAGGAGGAGGAGGAGGAGGAGGAAGAGGAAACTGGAGAGGAGGAGAAGCCCCAGATGTCAGCCATTACAGCCGCTGATGTGGAGTCCACTCTGATTCTCTTGCAGGAGCAAAACCAAGCAATCAGAGAGGAGCTCAACCTGCTCAAGAGCGAGAACCGCATGTTGAAAGACCGGCTCAACGCGCTTGGCTTCTCTCTGGAGCAAAGGCTGGATGGCTCGGACAAGCTGCTCAGCTACCCCTCCATGAGCCCGGACCTGTCAGCCGGCGGTGCACACAGTGACGGAGGCTGCACAGGTACACTGACATCATCGGTGGAAGGCTCTGCCCCCGGTTCCCTGGAGGACCTGCTCACAGGACATCAGCATGGAGGCTCAGCGGACAACTTGGACAGTGAATCCAGCGAGGTCTACCAAGCCGTCACCTCCAGCGACGACGCTCTGGACGCACCCTCTGGAGCGTCCTCATCGTCCGAGTCGGAGGGAGCTCCGGGCGCCGAGCGCTCGCGGAGGGGCAGCAGCGGCAATGCCAGCGAGGTGTCGGTGGCTTGTTTGACGGAGCGCATCCACCAGATGGAGGAGAACCAGCACAGCACAGCAGAGGAGCTGCAGGCCACTCTGCAGGAGCTGGCCGACCTGCAGCAAATTACCCAGGAGCTGAATGGAGAGAACGAGCGGCTTGGAGAGGAGAAGGTCATCCTCATGGACTCCTTGTGCCAGCAGAGTGACAAGCTGGAGCTCTACGGAAGACAGATCGAATACCTGCGCTCGCTCCTGGACGAACATCACATCTCCTACATGCTGGAGGAAGACATCAAGAGCGGGCGCTACATGGAGCTGGAGCAGCGCTACGCAGACCTGGCAGACAATGCCCGCTTCGAAAGGGAGCAGCTGCTGGGAGTGCAGCAACATCTATCCAACACGCTGAAGATGGCCGAGCAGGACAATGCTGAGGCGCAGGAGATGATCGCAGCGCTGAAGGAGAGGAACCACCAGATGGAGCGCATCGTGGATTCGGAGAGACAGGATCGAGCGGCCTTGGAGGCGGCGCTGGACGAGTACAAGGCGGCGGTGAGCAATGACCAGACAGAGCTGAGCCGCTGCAGATCCCAGCTGGACCAGGAGAGGCAGAGGGTAGCCGAGCTGTACTCCCTGCACACGGCCGGCGACAAGAACGACATCTGCCAGCTGCTGGAGGGGGTGCGGCTTGGGAAGGAGGAGGCTGAGGCCAAGGCAGCAAAGATGCAGGAGGAGCTGCAACAAGTGCATGGCGAGCTCAGTCGGCTGCAGGAGACCTTCAGCAAGGTTAGAGAACATGAGGTTAAAGGTCAGAGTACGTGTGTGTCTGTGTGTGGCATCAATGAACTCGACAAATAAGACTCTACATATGACCTTAACCATTGTGCCTTGCGTAAAGGCTAGATCTAGAAGGCTTGATCTAACTGCAGTGCCTTGCAAAGGTGTTTACATGACTTCAACTTTCCACTACAACCACAGAATTCAATGGAATTTACTGTGATTTAATTTTTTTATTCAAACAGCCTCTGTTTGAATAAATGCCACTGTTGCTACAATATAACATTTTTTCTTTCATAAATATGCACTGAATGCAAAATATTATTTTGAAGGCTCAGGGAATTAACATGTATTTCTACTTCAGGATTTTAGAACAAAATGAATTATCTATTATTTTTGCAAAGGAGAAAAACACTTGTAGAATTAGGTCAGCTGAGTGAGCCATTCCTATAAATGTGGAAAATGAGGAAGGATAGGTAGCAGACTTGAAACTAGAAAAGCGCTGACCTCCGCCAAGGCAGCTCAGTACCCCACTAAAGTAATTATTTCGGTAATGGTGCTTTTCTTCTAGATCCAGCTCCATAGATTTTGAAGATGCAAGAAATCTGTTAGCACTCTCCGGATTCCACATTGTCTTGGCTATACTTTGGTGGTTGTTGCATGTCTATACCTTAATTTGTTTCCTTCCAGTTATCAAAGGTCCCCTATTTTTTTTACTCGTTCCGGATCACAAGTTATTCGATATTTTATTTATTGCGGCACTACATGCACATATGCTGAAAACACCCCTATCTCCCAATGATAAGGAATCCTTTAAAACATTCCTGGAACCAGACAGTAATCCGGATCACCCCCAAATTCTAATCCCATGTTCCTGGTCCCATTGCAAACATTTGCTCAAAATGTCAACAAAATCAATCTATAACTTTTTGAGTTATGTTGGTAACTAACAACCAGACAAACAAACAAACCCTAGGAAAAACATAGCCTTCTTGACAGAGGTAAATATTAAGTACATAGTTAGCTAAAAAACATAAAATTAATTTTAAAAGCCTTGTACTATTTATGCCCTTCTGTTGTTGATATTCTATGCAGATATTGCATAAAAACATACAGAAGAACTGCACTCATACTGCCTTGTTATAATAACAAAAAAGAAAAATCTCACTTGGTTTTATAGGAGCCAAAGTGGAGGGGCCAAAAAGCCTCATGGGGCTCTGGAACCGCAGGTCCTAAACGCCTCACAGTGAAACCCACCAATCCTCACCGTGTTACATAATGGTGTGTTCAGTATGATATGCAGTGTTAGTATTCCACCATGCTTGCCGTTTTACATGTTGAACAAAAGTCTTTGGACTTACCTGAAAGGAACGCTTTGTTCTGGGGATGCACGATATATCAGCATCAACATTGGTATCGGTTCGATAAGTAAACCTGGGGCGACATGAATAATCAATGTTGATTTCCATTTTGTTGCCGTTTGTGTTTCAGGAGCGGTTGGGTGTTGGCCATGTGGCATTTGTTTGGTCATGTGATAGTAATAGTGATCAAGTGCAGGATTGTAGGGTGTTTAACTGAAAACAGTATAGGTGATGTGGTCGTTTTTTTCATGGTGTCAAAAAAGTAGGGAAATGTATCTAATATACAATGAGGAACAGAAGTATTTGGACACCCTGCGATTTTTGCAAGTTCTCCCGCATAGAAATTATGGAGGGGTCTGAAATTCACATTGTGGGTGCATTTCCACTGTGAGAGAGGGTATTTAAAAGAAAATTAAGGAAGTTACATTGTCTGATTTTTAAAGAATTTATTTGTATTTTATTGCTGCACATAAGTATTTGAACACCTGGCAATTGGCAAGAATTCTGGCTCTCAAAGACCTGTTACTCTGTCTTTAAAAAGTCCACCTCTAATCCACTTATTAATCTAAATTAGTAGCACCTGTCTGAGCTCGTTAAAGACACCTGTCCACCCCACAGTCAGTCAGACTCCACCTACTACCATGGGCAAGACCAATGAGCTGTCAGAAGACACCAGAGACAAAACTGTAGACCTCCACAAGGCTGGAAAGGCTACGGGGTAATTGACAGGCAGCTTGGTGAAAATAGATCAACTGTTGGAGCAATTGTTAGAAAAAGGAAGAGGCTAAAGATGACTTTCAGTCTCCCTCGGACTGGGGCTCCATGAAGATCTCACCTGGTGGGGTATCACTGATGATAAGAAAGGTGAGGAATCAGTCCAGAACTACACAGGAGGAGCTGGTCAATGACATGAAGAGAGCTGGGACCTCAGTTTCAAAGGTTACTGTCGGTAGAACACTACGCCGTCATGGTTTAAAATCATGCATTGCACAGAAAGTTCCCCTGCTTTAGTCATCACATGTCCAGGCCTGTCTGAAGTTTGCCACTGACCATCTGGATGATCCAGAGGAGACATGGGAGAAAGTCATGTGGTCAGATGAGACCAAAATAGAACTTTTTGGTCTAAACTTCACTCGCCGTGTTTGGAGGAAAAAGAAGAATGAGTTTCATCCCAAGAACACCATCCCTACTGTGAAGCATCATGCTTTGGGGCTGCTTTTCTGTGAAGGGGACAGGACGACCACACTGTATTAAAGAGAGAATGAATGGGGCCATGTACTGTGAGATTTTGAGCCACAACCTCCTTCCCTCAGTCAGAGCATTGAAGATGGATTGTGGCCGGGTCTTCCAACATGACAATGACCTGAAGCACACAGCCAGGATAACCAAGGAGTGGCTCTGTAAGAAGCATATTAAGGTTCTGGAGTGGCCTAGACAGTCTCCAGACCTAAATCCACTATAGAATCTGTGGATGGAGCTGAAACTCTGTGTTGCTTAGCGACAGCCCCGAAACCTGACAGATCTAGAGAAGATCTATGTGGAGGAGTGGGCCAAAATCCTTGTAGCAGTGTGAGCAAACCTGGTCAAGAACTACAGGAAACATTTGACCTCTAATTTTTCAAACAAAGGCTTCTGTACCAAATAGGAATTATTTTCTCAGGTGTTCAAATACTTATCTGCACCAATAAAATACAAATAAATTCTGTAAATATCAGACAATGTGATTTTCTGAATAAATAAAAAGATGTCTCTCAAAGTGGAAATGCACCTATAATGTGAATTTCAGACCCCTTCATAACTGCTAAATGGGAGAAGCAAATTCGCAGGGTGTTCAAATACTTCTGTTCCTCACTGTCGATAATACCAGTAAATATTGGCTATTGGCCATTAGTAATATTAATATTGGAAATTGATGTCGGCCAAAATGTTCATGTCGGTGCATCCCTACTTTCTTCCACTTGTTTACATTGACCAGTGCTCTATTGGTTAATAAGTGACTATTAAAGGCTATTGATTGCACTTGATTTTATGTAGGGGTATCACAGGAAAGGGGGATGACTACAAATAGATGCAATTTTTACAATTTGAAAACTATGTTATTGTCCTTGTACCTAGTATTGTGTTGGTCCATTGCATAAAATTCCAATAAAATACCTTAATAGATTTTGGTTGTAATGTAAAAAAGAAAATCAAGAGGTTCGAATATTATGAGTCTCTGGAATGACCTCAAAGCCTCTTCATATTTTAATGAAGGATACTGGTCTTCCTGCAGCTGGACAATGATTACCGAGATTTCCAGGAGCAGGCGCAGCAGCAGATAGCCGAGCAGGAAGGCGCTCTGGAGAAGCAGCGCGTGGAGCTCCAGGAGAAAGAGACGGAGATCGGCGACATGAAGGAAACCATCTTTGAGCTGGAAGACGAAGTGGAGCAGCACCGAGCTCTAAAACTCCATGACAACCTCATTATCTCCGACCTGGAGAGTAAGTGGCTGGAAGCAGAAGGTTTTACATGTTAGCACATAAAATTTAATTGGTTTGGATTTCTCATAGGATTGGACATAATTACTGGCTGGCAGCTGAACGTTTCTCTTTACTTTTTACTGTGAATGTACTGTAGAAAAGCTATGTAGCTTAAAACAGTTCTCTGATGGCTTTTGGCCGTAGTAAAATCTTCCTTGTTTTTATTTTTATTTCAGACTCTGTGAAAAAGCTGCAGGACCAGAAGCATGACATGGAGAGGGAGATAAAGACTCTTCATCGCAGACTCAGGGTAAACTTCAAGTTTGATAGTGAAAAAGTTATTATTCCCCAGAGGCCAATTTGGAAAAACATTTCCCGGGATTTTATGGTTCACGAGATGCTAAAGTTTTATTATATTGCTAATGATTTAATGACCTTTAAAAAGCTTTCATGGCAGAAATACTTGAACTTCTGCTGTTAATTTTACAGTTGGTTAAATCAGGAAGCATGGAATACTTTTTCATCTTGTGACCCTAATTATTGTTGTTTCTTGAATGTAAAAATGCTCTTCATTTCATAGTTTCTTTAAAACCTACATTGTGAGTCATTTGTATTTATTTTTGTTTGCAGACAGAACATTTAAACCGAGCCACCTATGTTAAATATCAGTGATTATATACTCTCACATTAATGATATCAGCTAGCCTTAGTGGAAATATTAATTTGATGGACTTAATGAAGTGTGGACTTCTACTTTCTGTGTCTGTGGAGACATTTTCTTCAAAGCGAGTTTTAGGAGTTCACCCAGTTATTAATGTTTGAATGTTTAGTAACAGCCCACCACGATTGTGTATTATTGACTGATTAAGTTTAAAAGAAGCTGACCCCTTGTGGTGTGTGTGTGTGTGTGTGTGTGTGTGTGTGTGTGTGTGTGTGTGTGTGTGTGTGTGTGTGTGTGTGTGGTTGATGCATCTTTACGACACATCCATCATGCTTTAAATATTAAAAATCTGATAATTTTCACTTAACTAAAGAGTGGTTATTGTTAGTGGAAAGCTGCAGGCATTCGATTAAAGATCAGGCTTTACTTTTCTTTTAGTAGATTTAAGTTCTTCTTACTTCAGTCCACATTACACTTCCTTTGTGTGTGGTCCTAAAAAGTAGACATTTAAACAAAGTTCACAAATTAAACTAAATCCTAGGTGTCAAGAATAACTTCAGTGTCCTAAATAAGAGATATTAAACATGTGCATACATAATAGACAAAGCTTCATAGCCTGCCATATACTCCTTTTAACATTTATCATTTAAACCGACAACTTCCTATATTTTAACTAAATACAACTCTACTTAGTCATAGGTAAATATGATTTAACAAATGACATAACTTTCAAACATTTACTTACTATTAGTTGCTTGCACACACATTTTTTCTGTGCAGCTTAGATTGTAACTCACCCGCAAATCAACTTTTTTTCCTGATAAACTGTATAAACGAGTGTCTAATAGTGCTATCTACATGTCTGGACATTATTTTTGGTATTTTAGAACATTTTAGTAAAAATATTAATTCAGTGTGGCGCCGTCTTCAGGTTAAAACTTGACACTGCACTTGAATCTGAATCGGGCAGCGCTACTGGCTCAGCTTGGATTACTGAGGTCAGCAGTTATAACTGACGTCAGCCTTCCTGCCTATGTGGAGTATAAAACAAACCCAGTCTCGGCCACGCCTCCGTAGCGAGTTGGAATAGCAAGGAAGTGTTGACGCCGCCCAGTTTTTAGTTGCTTTCATCCATGTACAGTCCATGGGGAGTGGGCTCCCCATGCTTGCTGCTGAGAATAGGGAGACCGTTTTACATGCTTTGTGTGGGACTGCACTGCCTTTGATTCTAGTCTGTAATGAAGATGGTTTCTTGCATTTTGATTACTAATGGGCTACTGAAAAGAACTGAAAAGAAATATTATATCTGAAGTAAGGAAGCAAACGGTAGCATATTTTAACATTATATCTAAATAAACATTACAGAGAGTTATTATAGTGGAATTTGCTATAATACCAGGACATTTTAGAATTAAAGATATATAAAAGAACTACAAGTTACCTTTCTTTGCTGATTTAGGAAACGGGTAGTACAGCCTGACTCACTGAACACCTGAAAGCAAGTACATGCGGCTCTGAAGCCCCGCCCCTCCTGCTGCATGACGTGAAAAGAATGAGAGAGGAATGAAGCTTAAAAGCAGAAGGGCAGAAAAAACGGTGGCTTTAAAAAAAAAAAAAGATGAAAGTGTGAAACAAATAACTAAATTACAATCAATTTTTCAATGTATGTATTTTTGAGTTTCATGGAAACCTTTTTCACACTCAATTTTTGTTTCACTCTACATTTATTTCAGGTTCAAAATTAATATTTTCAGTTACAATTGTATTTTTGTCAGTGCCGATTTTTTTATTTTCAGTGCCAATATTTCTTTTCAGTTTCATTTTAAGCTGGTATCGTTTGGATGTCATTTAAAGGAAACTAAAAAACTGCAGGTCACAAAATCAGCTCCTTTGCCAGCTGTTAAATATCCATGAGCTGTGTGTGTGAGAGGTGTGCAGGCTTTCTCATATTTTACTGAACATCAGTTTTTAGGAGCAGAGATATGGATCCAGAGCTGCTTTATTCCCTTGTGCTCGATTAATCATGTAAATATTCAGGCCAGTGCTCAACTCCTTATCTTGTCATGCATGTTCATGTGCAGGAGGAGTCGATGGAGTGGCGTCAGTTCCAGGCCGATCTGCAGACAGCTGTGGTCATTGCTAATGACATCAAGTCCGAGGCACAGGAAGAGATAGGAGACCTGCGGCGTCGGCTGCAGGAAGCCCAGGAGAAGAACGAGAAGCTGAGCAAGGAGCTGGACGAGGTCAAGAGCCGCAAGTAAGAGAAACAGGCCGATGTGTCATGTCAGTGTGACCGCTTTGTATTTCTAAGCACAAAACAGGCCACATTAACTTCTTTTTTTTTTTTTTTTTCTTCTTCTTCAGTCTCCATATGAGTCGTGTAGATCTGTGTGTATACGTTAAGCAGAGCCCTGTTGGTTTTCTAGGCAGGAGGAGGAGAGAGGCAGAGTGTACAACTACATGAATGCAGTCGAGAGGGACCTGGCAGCTCTTAGACAGGGGATGGGTCTCAGTCGGCGATCCTCCACCTCCTCAGAGCCATCACCCACTGTGAAGACTCTCATCAAGAGCTTTGATAGTGCCTCACAAGGTACCACACAATCTAAAGATGCTCCGTTTTCCTCATGTCGGTTGATGAAGTCATTAGCTGCAATTGGCTTTGCAAATTTAAAGTTTAATAATACTTCACCCTGATTCAGTGTTATTTCTTTTATTGTACTTTGTAGGGGTGTAATGGCACACAAAATTCTTGGTTCGGTACATGTTTGGGGTTTTAAAGTCACAGTTTGGTGTGTTTTCGGTACACTTTAATTAAAAAAACAAATATGCATATTACTTTTTTTTCTTACTTTGATCAGCATTAAACAAAGAACCTTTTTTCCTTAATTCCTTTCTTTTAATTCCTGAAATCTATTAGAATTTATTATGTTCAACAAGTTGAAAAAGTTAAAAGTATAGAACTGACTGGAGATTTAATTAGATTTAAAAAAAATAAATAAAACAGTACAAGCAGACTTAGCCAGAGTAAAAAAACTATATAACCATTTGACAACAGTTGGTGTTAATGTTTAGAAATGTATAAATGATATTTTCCCCATATCTGAGAATAAAACATGCTTTAATAACTTTGGAGTTGTTTTGATATTTCGACACCCTAGTCTCCCAGCTGCACTTGAATGCAGCATGGGCAGCTGTTGAGAAAATCCTTTCTCAATAACAGGGATTCTGCTGACTTGCGCTTTATACAAAATAAGGAGTTTGGGCTAATTGGATGGTACTGGTAGCCATGTGGACGTCAGCTGGTTTTTCTCTAGTATCACTGATGTTTACATTCAGCTTGACATTGTTTCAGGTGAGTCATTCAGTTCAGTGCGGAGCGTGTTATGGACCTTATTGCTGTTGAAAGGAGCAATAGCTGACCAAGTTCTGGTTCTGTCCCTCTTTCCTTTTCTACCGTAGCTGCACGAGAAACCATTAATGTTCCCAAATAGCAGAGTTTAGAGATAGCTGGGAGTCCTTTCTGTTTTTTTTTGGTGTCACTTTTTATAAGTTGTGCTGCGGAACGTTGCACTGTGCTCTGAGTTCAGCACATAAACATTCTGCATGTGTTCAGGTAGAAAACAGTTGGATTCAGCCGATACATGTACCGAACCGACAGGGCAATACGGAAAAATACGAATACCTGTACCGTTACACCCCTAGTACATTGGTATAAGTTATTTTGTCTCCTTTTCATGTGGCAGAAAAGTTTTCTATTCCACCCTCAAAACATTATTACAGTTTCATCCTTCTGTTATCCTCTGTTTATGCAGGTCCACCCTCTAATGGTGCCACTGTAGCTCCCACTGCCTCAGCTCCCCCGTTACCTCGGACTCCCCTCAGCCCCAGCCCCATGAAGACACCCCCAGCAGCTGCTGTTTCACCAATGCAGGTACTGAAAAAAAAAAAAAAGATTTGGATTATTATGGTGTTAACATTTTTAGCATTACTACAGCAGTCTTGAAAAATACCCCAATTGTTCCCTTTTTTCAGTTATCTAGTTATGAATGTAAAAGAAAAATGTATAAAAAAGCTGGACACGAGCTGGGAGCCATCATGTTTTCTATATGATTCAGACATGTTCCATCAGTTCACTGCAACAGTTTGGAAATCATTTTTTGGTGTCTGGTTATATAATGAAAACAAAATGGGATTCTGGTTAAAAGTTTACATCCAATTATTAAAGTCATATATGAGAATCATTTTGTGCTTTTAATGACTTATATGAACTGTTATTTATCCTGGGTGGAGGGATAATACAAATTCAATCATTGAAAAGAAATACTTTGTCCACAAGTTTGAAATGATTATGGATTTCTTTCATATTCACACGAGTCAATCTCATATTTTTACATACATGCCCAATGATCATTTTATAAATGTCCCTTAGCAAGATGCACTTAAACTACACGCTTTCTATGTAATCATCAACAATCTTCTGGCATAATTCTGGATGGGTGTTTGACCACTCTTATTGGTCGACTTCTGATAAAGTCTTTGGTTTCTCGGCTTTTGATCTTAGTTCATGCATTTCTAACAGGGTTAGAGTTATAGCTGGAGCTCCACAATATATTGATTTGCAGTCGTCTTCGCAATATCAATTTGTGCATCATCTGTGTAGGACTGCTTGTGGTAGTATTATTGAATTCAGGTAGCATGCAAACAAAATCTGCATGCCATTAATATTTTGCGCCTGTTCGATAGACTTTTACTGCCCTTAATGCCCACACTTGGTGTAGATTTTTAGTGGCTTGGTTAGGTTGCAAAGCATGGTTGGAAAATTGTGATGAAGGAAAATGAGAAAAATGTGGGTTAATCATAATTGGTATCATCACAATGTTGAGCAACAGTATTGCAATGACATATTTTCCTTATATTATGCAGCTCTAATCTGGACCATTCTATGATCTTATTGTTGTCGTCCTGTTGGAAAAATGTCATCCCATAGCTGTTGATTTAAAGTGAAGTTAAATAATATAGAGTGTGTCTTCCTCTACCTTGTGTAAAGCATTGGCAGCTGGCAGCAAAACATCCCCACAGCATGATGCTGCCACCACCATGCTTCACAGTCTCAAAAAACTTAATCCTAGTCTGGTTTGACCATCAAGCTTTTCTCCAGGAGTCAGTTGGCTTCTGACCATGTGGGTAGCTTCAAGTTTCAGCTATGCTTTAAGGTGTTTGATCAGCACCCTCTTGGTTCATTTTGAAGTTTGACCGGCTTCACTGTACACAAACACTCGAAAGTCGAATTATTGCCTTAGGAGTTGGAGTTTTGAAATGCTTGTATACAAACCTTGGTCCAACTAAAGTCGAACTGAACTAGAGTTAGGGTAATCGAGCCAAGGCACCCAGATAAATGTGATTGGTAAATCAAATTTCTCTGCATGTAAACTCTAACCATGGCTTAGTCTAGCTTTTCATGGGAAGTGACGAGACAGCGGAAGTGGGAATAGCCCACTGGTACACAACAACACAGCAGAACGACTTGTAACACAATCAAACACTATAGCACCTATTTGTACTGTGCGGCAGCGTTGTTGTCCATTTCTTTGCTCATTGTGCATATCCTGTTTTTACTCTGTCTGCATCACTGCTGTTAGCATATGTTTACCTTCTTTGCAAACACATATCATTCAATAGTTTGATTTTCTGAGAGACCTGTAAACTGACATAAAAGGCTTCTAATCTGGTTAAGATATGTGTCTGATTTTTGCCACGATTTTAGATGTGCATGTAAACATACTGACTGATGTTCTAGTTTATGATCAGGTGGAGTCCTGGTAGTTCTTAAGTTGATCTTGAACGTCAACCAGTTTCGTTCCATTTGGGATTCACAGGTGTGGGTCAGATGATTGGAACTTGAACATATTGGATTTTCCAACAGCACATTATAACCACAGGCTAACAAGTACTATGGAATAACCATGACCTTAGTCTGGTTGAAAATGTATAAACTAGCTAAAGAGGGGTCTTTGCAAACCATTTTAAATTGACTGTACTGATTCTGCCTCTGTACTATCCTGCAATAATTATGCCAGGTTCTTGATGAAGCATGTGGTTAAGCTGCAGTTTGCTACAAGATTTTAATCCAAATCACACTGGTATGTAAATAGTTCAGCCTGTAGGTAAAACTTTTACTAGTGAAATAAAATGCTGATTAGAGAATAAAATACACTTGTGCACCCACATCCTGTTTACAAAACCAGTTTATTGAACAAACGAAAGGGGAAAAAAAAAGCCCACATTATGTCTTAAGCAACCAGTTTCACCTTACTGAAGTCTTTTTTTGTGTTGTAAAACCAATACAGTGCATTTTTGCTGTTTCAGAGACACTCCATAGCTGGGTCTATATCAGCATCCAAACCCCTCTCATCCCTGAGTGATAAGAGACCCAGCTACACAGACATAACCATGCCAGGTAAATACACTCTATATTTTATATAATTATTGAGAATTAGAAGAAATATATTTTCTTTTTAATGTTCGCTGCCTTGCAAAAGTATCCAAAACCCTTTAACTTCACATTTTGTCATTCTACAACAACAAGCTCGAATGTATTTCTTTGGGATTGTATGTGATATACCAAAAATAATTGGCACAAACACAGGTACAGCTAAAAAATGTAATGGAAAAAGTCCATTATTTTTGTCACTCATTTCAGAAACTAAAACTAATTTATTATATAGATTTATTGCACATAGAGTAAGGCAAAAAGTATGTGGCAGCTGCAAAAACAGCGCATTTGGTGGCTGTTTTGGCACCAACTGTTCAAAACAGGGGACAAACTTGCAAGTTGAAAAAGAGATGAGAGGTCTGTAATTTTCATCATAGGTACACTTCAACTGAGAAACAGAATGTAAAAACAAATTCCAGGAAACCACATTGTGTACATTTTTAAAGAATTTATTTGTATAGTGGTGCAGAAGATAAGGATTTAGCAACTACAAACAAGCAAAAATTCTGTTTATTTAGATAGCGCCGATTCACAGCAGATGTCATCTCAAGGCACTTTACAAGAAAGTCATTTCAATACAAACATTTCAATCAGTTTAAAGGTTTAGCTAGTTTTCCATGTAAGGAATCCCAGCAGATTGCATCGAATCATTGACTGGCAGTTACGCCCCGTTGATGCAGACTTCCAACCACAGCAATCCTTCAGCAATCCCTCATACTGAGCAAGCATGTAGCGACGGTGGAGAGGAAAAAATCCCCTTTTACCAAGAAGAAACCTCCAACAGAACCAGGCTCAGTAGGAGCGGCCATCTGCCACGACCGTCTGGGGGATCGAGAAGACAGAGCAGAGACAAAGAAGGAACAGAAGATCTGATGTAAGAGTACTTTCTATATTAAAGAAAGTAAAAAGTTGACAACAGGACACGGGATAATCAGTTCCTGGGACCATGATCCCAGTTGATGCCCCCCTGTCCAACTGGACATTGCAGCTAAGCAGGATACCAGACCAGGTGTAGCTTCTGTGGAGAGAAAAACACTGAGAGAAAACAAAGTTAACAACAAATAATACAACTGGAGAGTAGTATAAGAAAAAGAAGTAGAGTGAAGAAAAGTGGTCAGCCTGTCCTCCAGCAGTCTAAGCCTAAAGCAGCATAACTACAGAGATAGCTCAGGATGACCTAAGCCACTCTAACTATAAGCTTTATCAAAAAGGAAAGTTTTAAGCTTGACCTTAAAAGTAAACAGAGTGTCTGCCTCACGGACAAAAACTGGGAGCTGGTTCCACAGGAGAGGAGCCTGATAACTAAAAGATCTGCCTCCCTTTCTTCTTAATTCTACAGACTTGTTACTTCTTTAAGAGGCTCTTCTATCCTCCACTCGTTACCTGTAGTATTGGCACCTGTTTGAACAAGTTGTCTGTATAAAAGACACCTGTCCACACCTTCAAACACTCAGACTCCAACCTCCACCATGGCCAAGACCAGAGAGCTGTCTAAGGACACCAGGGATAAGATTGTCTCATCCCAGTGTTGTGCAGTTGTACAATCTACTATAGGCAAGCAGTTTGGTGAGGGGAAAAAAACAACTCTGGGAACAGTTATTAGAAAATGGAAACAGCCCAGAACTACAAGGGGGGAACTGTTCGATCACCTGAAGAGAGCTG
This sequence comes from Valencia hispanica, assembly GCA_963556495.2. NCBI lineage: Eukaryota > Metazoa > Chordata > Actinopteri > Cyprinodontiformes > Valenciidae > Valencia > Valencia hispanica. Next base: position 11,991,608 of record OY747704.1, read on the forward strand.
GAACCACAGTAACATGGGTTACTATTAGTAACACACTATGTTGTCATGGTTTAAAATACTGCAGCTTGAAAGGTCCCCCTGCTTAAGCCAGCACGTCTAGGCCTGTCTAAAGTTTGTCAGAGACCATCTAGATTATCTAGAGGAGAATTGGGAGAATGCTATATGGTCAGATGAGTCCAAAATAGAACTCTTTGGTATAAACGCCAATCATCGTGTTTGGAAGGCTAAGAATACCGAGTTGCATCCCAAGAACACCATACCCACTGTGTAGCATGGCAGTGGAAACATTATGCTTTGGGGGTGCCTTTCTGCAAAGGGCACAGGAGGACTGATCTGTATTACAGAAATGATGAGTGGGGCCATGCATCATGACATTTTGAACAAATACCTCCTTCCATCAGTGAGATGAAATGAAGATGAAATGTGTGAGTGTAATCCCAAACACATTGCCCTGGCAACGAAGGAGTGGCTACGTAAAAACCATTTGAAGGTTCTGTAGTGTCCTACCCAGTCTCTAGATCTCAATCCAATAGAGAATCTGTGGAGGGAGTTGAAAGTCCTTGTTGCCAAGCGACAGCCCCAAAACATCACAGCTGTAGAGAAGATCTGCATGGAGGAATGAGACAACTTGCACAATCGGTGACTGCCAAATACTTTATTTGCCCCACTGTAGAGTGAAATATTTCAAGCCTTTATTCTTGTAATTTTGATGTTAATGGTGTACAGATAATGAAAACCCAAAAGTCAGTGTGTCAAAAAATGTGAATATCACATAACACCAATTAAAAAACCAAAACAATTTAATGCATAAATGTTATGTAATGACTATAGTATAACCTACACAATCATGGGGCAGACTGCTGACTGGACGGATATCCAGAGGACAGTCATTGACACCCTCCACAAGAGGTTATTGCTAAAGAAGCTGGTTGCTGAGAGTGCTGTATCAAACATCTAACAGGATGAAGCTGGAATCAAACCCTCAACCTTCTAACTGGACTACTGCTGAGTGGTACAAAGTTCTCTTATCAAATGAAAGTAAATTCTGCATTTTATGTAGAGATCAAGGTTCCAGAGTCTGAAGGAAGAGTGAGGAGGTCCAGTGTGAGGTTTACATTTAGGTGCCATGTTATCTGCTGATGTTGGTCCACTGTTTGGTCACCATGCTCTTACTGTGCTTGATTGACCTGAACCCCAGAGAGAATCTATGGAGTATCGTCAAGAGGAAGATTAGAGAGACCATACCTAATAATGCAGATGACTTGTAGGCCGCCATCAACGCAACCAGGGCTTCCATTACACCTTAGCAGAACCACAGACTGATGGCCTCCATGCCATGCTGCATTCATGCAGTAATTCATGCAGAAGGAGCTCCAACTAAGTATTGAGTGCATAGACATGAACATACTTTTCAGAAGCCTGACATTCCTGTTTGAAATATACTTCTTTAATTGGTCTTATGTTATTTTTACATTTTTTGAGATGCTGAATTTTGGGTTTTCATTATCTGTAAACCATGATCATTAAAATTAGATGAAATGAAGGCCTATGTAATATGAGTTTCACTTTCGGAACTTTCTCATGATATTCTCACAATATTCAACTTTTTTTTTTTAGATGTACCTGTACTTGTGAAGTGGGGAAAAAAATATGTATAATTTTTGAAATGTTTTCCCAATTAAAAAACATAAAAGTTTGGAATGCATTCGATACCCCTAAATAAGATGAGGAGCAATATTTTGCCTTCAGAGTCACCTACTTATTAAATATAATCAACACATCTGTTGGGGCTCTTAAATACAATTTATGGTTATTATTTTAAAAAATGGTCATATGGATGGGAACATTTTTGGGAGAGCAGAAGGGCACAGCACTTAACACAAACCCAGAGCTAGACCTGTCTTAATCAACGTACATTTATGTTTAAATGGCCCAGTCAAAGTCCAGACCTAAATCTAATTTAGAATTTGTGGAAGGGCTTGAAAATTCTGTTCAGACACCTTCCACCCAGTCTGAACGAGACTAAGCCATGAAGAAACACGGCCAAAAATTCAGTGTATAGGTTTTGTGTAAAGCTGACAGTATGAGGAGGGGGAAAAAAGTAAAGTGTGTGAATACTTTAGATAATCACTGCAGGTGTAAATGTGAAAAAGCACTAAATCCTGTGCTGTCGAGTAGAATTGGGTTTCTATTATGTTTTATATGTCGTCTTGGAAATGGGTTAGAATAGATCGTTCCCTCTCGCGTAATATAAACTGGATTGCTTTTCTCCTGAGATTACAGTTGGCATTTAGCATGATTCTATGTGTAGTGGATGATGAGAGGGCAATCATGAGGACGCCTCAGGACTCTGTCCATTCTCAACTCCAATGACCTCAAGTGTTTTATGTGAACGTGCAATCTTGGGCGTAGTTTCCAATGTTTGTTTACTTTCTCAATGATTTATTGTTTTCTTGGTGAGCGAGTCGGCCTTGTGCGTCGGTGGTCGCTAAACTCACATGGACTGGAATGTGGCTCTTAGCTGACCCCCCAGTTACATCACACTTTTCAGAGGAAGTTCGTCATGCAGTCATTCAATGGTGTCAATGTTGTCATGTATCCACAGCTGACCACCTCCTCAGGGGAGCCCCGACCAGCCGACCCACCTCTGCCCTGCAGAGGGTCTCCAACATTGACTCCACCAAGTCGATTTCAGGTTTTTATTTTTATTTAATTTTTTTAGAGCAGGTCATTTCGAACCCAAACAGAGCCTGTAATCTGTCTTCTGTAGTGTCGCGCAGGAGCAGTGAGGAGATCAAGAGGGACATATCAGCGTCGGATGGGGCCTCCTCCACCTCCCTTATGGCTATGAGTGCTGCTTCCTCCCCACTCTCTCTGTCCTCCTCCTCCCCCACTGCCTCCATCACACCCACAACCCGCAGCCGCCTGAGGTACAGCAGCTCACAGCATCATATTTTGTGCCAAACAATAAGCGTGGGCTGTGTGAAGTTGAAGTATTTGTCTTCATGTTTGATTGTTTATCTCAGATGTTTCTCATCTGTATGGAATCACCTGATACTGCAGAATGAATGCATCCGAATCACAAAACACACGACTCAAGAAAGCTTTTCCTGGCTAAAATAGCTGCTGTCGTCTTCCACATAAGATGCTTGCCTTTTTGACTTCCCTGCTTATCTGTCTCTAACAGAGAGGAGAGGAAGGATCCTCTGTCAGCGCTGGCCAGGGAGTATGGTGGCTCCAAGAGAAATGCTCTGCTCAAGTGGTGCCAAAAAAAGACTGAAGGTTATCAGGTATGAGCCTGAACTTGATCTAAACTAAAGCGGCATTCGTTAAAACCTCCCCAAATGCCTGAGGGAAATTCACAAACAACACAACTGAGCACAAGCTCTTTAGGTTGTTACACGGCTATCCGGTCACCAGGAGAATGTGGACGGAAACGTTGTGTAAGAAAGTTGCTTAAAGCAGAAGTGGAAAAAAGATGCTCGAAGCCAGGTGGAAGTTAAATTACTGCTTCATCACCAGTGATAAGGACACTATCGGCAGAAGCTGTCACTTGTGTGCTTGCATCATGGGTAATGTAGGTGCCAGCTTGAAACATTAAAGAAAAGAGGAACTGAAATAAGACGTGCTATCTGTTTAAGTTGCATCGGTGGCAGACCTTTATCTTTTTCTTCCTGTAACGTTACATCCCCACATCGCTGGCTGTGTCATTGTCCAAAATCTGACAGTGGTTTCCCTTCGTTAGCTTTCATTAGCGTACCATAGATGTGAAAGGTGTTTCTGCTTGGTTTCGTAAGATCTGATATCTCTATAGCAACTATAGGTTCAAATTAGTCTGGAACCCAGGAGGGGAGACTTTAAATTTTTTTCCAAAATGCCTCCAAGTAAAATTCCATAGAAATCTTGATTTTTGGAAAAGTCTTCAAACCCCTTGAGCTTTTTCACAATTTCTCACATAGCACATCGCTGCATAGGACAATGAACATCCTCATCATGTCAAATAGTGGTGGCAGCATCATGCTGGGGGGATGCATTCCTTCATCAGGGACACATAAGCTGGTCAGAGTTGGTGAGAAGAAGAAGGGAGGTAGATACTGGACAATCTGGGAAGAAAACCTTTCAGAGCACGGCTCTCCAACTCCAGCCCTCCAGAGCTTCTGTCCGGCTACTTTTCGATCCATCGCAACTCCAGCACATCAGAATCAAAGCCATGGCTGCCTACCAGGCCTATCGCAACCTGATGACGTGCTGATGTTGGAGCAGGAAGGCAACTAAAAGTTGCAGGAAAGGGACTCTGGAGGACTGGAGTTGGAGACCCCTGAGTTAGAGGCTGCAGCATAGGTGAGACTGGGCCAGAGGTTTACCTTCCAGCAGAACCATGACCCTCAACATACAGCCAGAGCTACAATAGGATGGCTCAGATCAAAGCATATTTATGCTTTACCATTGTTCCAATCAGAGTCAAGACCTAAATCCAACAGAAAATCTGTGACACTCGACACACCATGTGAAAATTGACGCTCTTCTTCAAAAAGGAACGTTTTAAGCCTGGCCTTAAAAGTAGACGGTGTCTGCCTCACGTTGGTTGCTATCGATGGAGAGTTAACTACAGGTTTGCATCAGCAGTAACATTAAACAGGCTTCATTATGGTACGAGGGTGCTGTGACTCAGAGAATGTCTAGGAAGTTGTCACAAAAAGTCGTTCTCTTCCATATTGAAGGGATACAGGTCATGGTTACCATGGCTTCCTGTATCCTCTCCAGGAAGTGTGCAACATTAAGCACATCCTGCAAGTAACAAACTGACAAAACACTGAGCTCTCTTGGTCACTACGTACTAAGAAGATGATTGTTGTGATATAAAAGAGATTGGAGCATGTGGTTACATGGAACGCCACTGATTGTTTGCTGGAGGCTTTAATTCTTCCGTTTTTAAAGGTCGGGACAATAATTGTTGGTGGATGAGTTTTGCTGGCCTTTTCACAGGTCCAGTTGCTGCTCTCTTTAAGACGTTTTTATGAGAATAATGTTTTCTCAATGATGTAGAAAGTGGCGCTGTGGGTGTCCGTGATGTTTGTTATAAAAGATAAAATGTTCCTTAACGGTTGAACCGCTGTGCCTTTCAGAACATCGATATCACCAACTTCAGCAGCAGTTGGAATGATGGCCTGGCCTTCTGTGCTTTGCTGCACACCTATCTGCCTGCACACATCCCTTACCAGGAGCTCACGAGCCAGGACAAGGCAAGCAGTGCTCCTTTTTACATGTTTCTACTTATATTTTATTTTTTTCATTTGTACATGTGACGAAAAATCTCACCTTTTTCTTTTCAGAGGAGAAACTTCACTTTAGCTTTCCAGGCCGCAGAGAGCGTTGGCATCAAATGCACATTGGTAAGCTCTGTGGACGAGCTGTTATCTCACACCCAGTCATAGCTTTAGAGTCAAATGAAAATAAAGATGCACATACATTTAGAATAATAATAATAATGGCTTGCATTTATATAGCGCTTTTCAAGACTCTCAAAGCGCTTTACAACTCCATTATTCATTCACTCTCACATTCACACACTGGTGGAAGCAAGCTATGATTGTAGCCACAGCTGCCCTGGGGCAGACTGACAGAAGCGAGGCTGCCATATCGCGCCATCGGCTCTTCTGGCCAACACCAGTAGGCAAGGTAGGTGAAGTGTCTTGCCCAAGGACACAACGACATGTAGCAAGTGGAAGCTGGCTCGAACCCACAATTTCTGGGTTGCAGGCTGACAACTCTACCACTGAGCTACAGCCGCCCTCATGTTAGAGATCGGAGTATTACAGGAAATGACATCCTGTCTATGAGACTTGTATTTTAAAATAAGAAAGCAGACCTGTTGTATTAATAGAACTGAATCCAATAATCAAAGAAAAAAACAGCATGTTTAAAGCTTGCATTGACATTATGACCATCAGTTTGGGATTTGTAAAATCGTGTTGCTTGAGCTGTCAGACTTTTTGCATATTGGTAAAACAACTAAAAGGGTCTAAAGGTGAGAAAAATGCCATTGGGTCATTGCTGCTATATCAAAGTGCCAGTCGTGTTGATTCTGTTGCAGGGCCGCAGATGTGCGCTATATGTGTCGCTACTCATGCTCCGGGATATTTCAACAATATCTGGCAGCCTGGCTTTGAAATGATGTATGCTACAGTGTTGAATACATAGTAAGGTGATACTGGAGCGTCATTTTTTTTTTTGCTTCATCATGACAGGGAGATGCATGTAATAATATTGCTAAGATCTCGTCTTGTTCTTGTGAACCTGGTATTTGGTCTAAGCTCAACTTGTGAGCTGGATATTCATACTCCTTTTTCTGAAATAACAGTTTCCAAACTATGAACTCCAACTTTGTTTGTAACAACAGACTGTCGGTCGTTATTTGAATTTATAGTCGAGCGTTTGATCAAAAATTAGATATAAATGATCTCTACAATATGGACATTGTCGTAAGTTAATAGTAGCTGATTTATTTTGGGCAAGCAAACATTCACTTTTATGTCTTTAACCCTTAAATGCGTGACTGACATAGAGGTGACACGTGTGATTTACTCTGTGGGGTCCACAAAATGTTATAGTTGATCAGAATCCGATGTTCCAACGAAATTCTAATAGGCAATGAATGCGGGGCATTTTCGACACACTTATGGAAGCTTGGGATAGTGATGTGATCTTAGAGGTAAGATCACATTTTGAAAGGCTTAATATCGATGCATTTTGTTTCAGGAACACCTAGAATATAACATGACTTTGTGTTGAATTTGGCTAGAAAATAACCACACTGGGTCATTTTTCACCCACTTCTGGATCTAAGGGTTTAATAGTAGGCTACAGCAAGTTGGTGTTTCATTTAGCAGAGCTTTGTCATAATAGGTGGTAAAAAAGCTTTACCCAGAGATAAAGAAAACCACCTCAGGCACAGCTTTTGCACAGAAACTGTTGCAATCACTTGGTTGCCTTGGTAACCTTACCTGCAGGAAGGAGCTGATTTTAACCACCAAATGCAAACATGTAATCTCTTCTTTTGATCTGGTGTCTGTTCATTTTAGCTTCCATCTTGCTCTGCTGCTGTTTAACCCGCCGCCTCCTCCGTTGCAGGACATTAACGAGATGGTCCACACCGAGCGGCCCGACTGGCAGAGCGTCATGACGTACGTCACAGCCATCTACAAATACTTTGAGACTTGACCTCTGACCTTCAGCGTCTTCCCCCACCACCTACCTGCAGCACAATCAGAGCCACATCGTCCTTCCTGAGCTCTCAGCAACCGCTCCCATCAGCAACTGCTATACCTCACTACCCCTCCCCCCCACTATTTTATGGCTGAGCTAGACCTTACACAACTGGGGCTAAATCATATGTTTACTGTTACACTAGTAAGCCATAAAAAGTAACTGGTTAAAGCCGGCTCAACCTACCAAGTATCAGCTGATCTTCAGGAAAATCCCGTGGATCAGGAGTTGCCCTCAGTTTATGTCTGAAGGAGCTGCAAAAGAAACAAAGTCTCTGTGCCTTCTTTTTTGGCTTTTGTCTTACATTTTTTCTCCTTTTTTTTATTTTAGCCAAGTTTCCAGGGTGTTGATGGGGAAGTTGTTCCAACCTAAATTTAATAACTCATAAATTGTCTGAATATTTAGCGGATCTGCTTTGCTTTTATATTTCAGATTTGTACACAACAAGCAGCAGATTAGTAGTTCCCCAATTGAGGGTGAAAAAAAAAAATCCTTTTGGAAACACTTCAGAACGATTCTGCAGTTTTTGCACCAAGTCTTCCAGACATTACAGTATGATCCCGATGCCTCTTTTTCAATGGATAAAGTGCCTGTGTGAGTTTAATGCAGGAAACAGGGAAATGCGGTCTTTGACAGTTTGTGAAGCTGGGAATTCAACAAGTTGCCAAATAAGTATCATTGAGTTTTAGTTTTTTTTTCTCCTATTACAGCCAGGATAAACTGATGTTTTTCAAGCACAAAGCATGTTAGGTTCTCCAACTCTATCACACAGTTTAAGCCACACTAACACAAACTTTGTAACGGTTTCCACTTATAAACCTGTGAAAGTTGACTTGTATTCATCTAACGTATAAATATCCTAATGTTTTACTTAACAGCTTTATAATATGTTTGCGTTGCAGTTTCTCTGTTGTGATTTGGCACATGTAGCACACAGTGTCATTTCTTCATCAGCAGATTGTGCTCTGTTGGAACTCATGTTCTAGTCTTAAGACTGCAGCAGAGGAAAAGTCTTTAAATCGGAAGTCTGACATTCAGATTGATGCATTTAGTTCTTTCCTAATAATTGCAAGGGATTATCAGCCCAGCTTGTTTGTGTGTTTAGTGCGAGGCCGGCGCCAGGAACGGGCCCAGCTTAGCATGAACGCTGGAAGCAGAAAAAAAAAAAATACTAGTCCAAAGGAAATATGAAATCTGCATACCAGCGCCTCTAATGATTAATAACATGTTTTTTTTTCTGTAAAAGCCTGTCTGAAAATTCCAAACTTGTTTTAGGGGCAACAGTTTTCCTCTGTGTTTTCCCTGACTTCATAATGATTGAAGTGTAGTTTTGCGAACACGTGTGTGTTTTAGCTTTGACAGTCATCTTGTTGAGTCCTCTTGTAAAGGTAGTGTAAGTTACCAGCGGGCTGTAGCCTCGTATTCAGCATGCAGACATCAGGCTGAACTAATCTCCCCTGGTGGTTAAACCTAAATGTCAAACTCTTTTTTTTTTTTCTGTTTTTTTTTTAAAGACTTTTCTTGTGCTTTTCATTGACCCAAAGTGGCTGTATAATCCATTCTGTATAATCCATTCTGCAACTATGCGATTTGTTTTATGTGGGTGTTCTTGCTTTTTGCATCGCTAATCCACACTTGTGATGCTGTGGAAATGCCATTTATTCACTCTAAAACCAGTGTTGTGAGCAGACTGCTGTGTGCTGCTTGTGCCTCACATACCAAGTTGATCGTTTTTTTTTATTTATTTGCATAGTTTCCATGAAGTCATTACTTGAGTGTCTTACCTATCTATGAAGTCATTGCACACACAGCAAGTAGCTGCACTGAGATAAGCTTTTTCTTGTTGTTGATATGCCACACTAATGTTCTTGCCTTAAGAGTTTAGCCGAGGCCGGCGCTACTGAGAGTCCGACACCAGGTCTGTGTCGGAGTTGAAAACGATGAACACTGACAGTTATTGTCTTGAACCGTTTTTGGAAGCAGAGGTTGAACTCACTCATCTCCCACCCCCCTAAAATAAAGTTGACTACACACTGTTTCAATCTGGGTCCTCCAGCAGTATCAATAGCAACAAGGAAGAGCACTATTTTTGCCTCGGATGTGGAGGCTGCAGAGCGTACATCTGCTTTAGACATTCGGTGATTTAAAGATAGCACAAGAGCCTTCAACAATGGCTCTTTCTGCTTCGCCTTTCGAGACGGAGCGAGTTATTTACCGGCCTCAAAGAATTGGCTTCTTTTCACTGGGGGGGGTATATGTGACAACGTGGCGTTGATTACCAGTCCAAAGTTTATAGCGCCGTGTTTTAATTCCACCGCCAGCCTCCCCGTGTTTTACTGCTCCTGACAGGAATCTGTAAGATTTGAAGCCTCCTTGAAGCAGAATGTGTGTTTGATCACGCTTAAGTGATCCTGGGATTTTTTTTTATTTTATTTTTTTTTAAACGAGGTCCGGCCTGTGCTGACGTGGAGTGATTGATGAACACTGAGACAGCTGGCAAAAGCTAGGAAGCACATTCCACCTCCCCACGATGCAGCCTCAGAGTTTAGGGAACTCAAACGATGCCCTCACTACAGCGTGTTTGTTCTAATCCGTAGAGTTCGTCACACTACGTTTATTTTTGTTTACTTGAAGAATTTCTGAGATTTCCACTGAACCTGCTCTAGTTTGCCTCCATTGTTTCTACGTTGCCTTTTGTTTTTGCAGACTTTTTTCTTTTTCTTAAATCACATACATGCATTAATGAACAAGTCCTTTGTGAAAGTAAAAGCTGAAAGAATCTGAATTGTGTGTTTGTGCGAGTTTAAAAGCCACTAAGCTACAGTATTATGGGCACATTTTCATGATCAGTTGTAAGAAAATGTCATTGTTTTACGTTGCTTTTTCTCCTGTAGTTATAAAAGATTGAAAAGTGCTTTTATTTTTTGTCATCTTTGTTCCGTTTTTGTTCTCAACCTGGGGTGGGCTAGTATGACACGAAGTCAAAATATGATAGTTCCACATCATTGATAAAAAATAGCTAATTCATTTTATTTAAAATCAGAAAAGCAACAATTATTCTGCAGTAATTATGCTGCGAAAATATATGAATCAACAATTTTTTATTAATTTGATATTTGTACAAAGACTTTAGCAAAAATATAGAGCAAAGATTGGCTAAATTAAGTATGAGTTTTCCTGTTGGTTACAGAGAGGAGTAGGTGCAGGTGGGCAGCAACGTGTGGGGGAGGGGCTCAGGGGATCTATGTTTCATACATCCGATGTGGGCATGGGATTCAGAGTATGATGAAAGTTCTTGTCAATATAAAAAAAAAAACTTTTGAAACCAGCAACTGGACAATGCCTGATCTTAACTTGTTTACATTTTTTTTTTTTTTGCAGGATCCACTTATAAGTGCATTTAATTTAGCCACTGATCGGCCTGTGACTAGTTACAGATGCATCTCAGTAAATTAGAATTTCCTTTAAAATCAGCAGCATAGGGGTGATCGGGATGCCCAGGTTACTTTAATGGAGACGTTCAATTTCTGAGCATTTTTGTATCTGGTGTCTTTCATGCTCCTCTTCACAATACTCCATAGATTTTTTTTTTTTTTTAAAGGAGTTAAGGTCAGGCCAGTTTGTTGGGCAATCGTAGCACAGTAATGCCTCGGTCATTGAGGCAGATATAGGTAGTTTTGATAGCGTGGTGCAAATGGAATCGGAAGAAGGATGCATTAAGCACTCTAACATTTCCAGCTGGATAACCAGAGTCACAACGACATTGCTCCCCAACTCATCCTCTGTCATCGTTTGGTTCAGAAGAAATCTCAACACAAGTGGCAGCTGTGGTCCACGACTCCAGCTGCGGTCCACTCCAAAATTTTGAATGAGTTTTGCTTCAATCTTCTCAAGATTATTTTTGTACCCGTTTCCTGTGGATCTTTTTTTCATACAGACTTTTCCCTTCCACTAAACTTTCCATTAATAAGCTTGGACACAGCCCTCTGAAAAGCCACGCCCTTAGTGGAGGTTGTGAATGACAGTTAAATATGTTTACCCCGCGATTGTGTAAACCATGAACTAACATTTCTGAATCGAAATCATTTTCTATCGGGCTCAGAAACTGAATTTGTCGTTTTAATTGGAGCCCTAACATAAACCCTTTTTTAGATTGATTTATTGAGATGCACCTGACAGTAAAGAAAAGCGGCATTACATGGTGTGTCAGCCGGGTGAGTTTTAGGCGGTGGATGGGCTCCACCATCATCTTTACAGTGGTTCTACGTGATCCGCCCCCAGAGAGGAAACAAGCATGCACAATCCTCCAGAAACTGTTCAGTGAGAGGAGGGGAGAGAGAGAGGAAAGGACCTATTCTCATCTTTCTTTCAGGGAGACGAGGCGGAAACACAGACCCTATGTTTTTTTGTTTTTTTTCTTGCTTTTTAATTTATTTCCTGGACTGAGCTGCGGCTCGCTTCTTAAAGCAAATATTTTTCTTTACTTCTGAGCGCGATGAAGCAGCGGTAAGTCCGTTTAAATACTGATTTATTAGTGGTAGTAGTATTATTTGCCCCAGCGTCTCCTGCTCCATATAAACTGTTTGTAAGCAGAAGCTTAGTGTGGGTGCAGCTCGGCATGAAGGAGCCTCTGAAAGTTTGCGAGAGATAGGTGTGTGTGTGTGTGTATGTGTGCGTGCGTGTGTGCGCGCGCGCGTGCGTGTGTGCGCGCGCGCGCGCGGAGGGTGGGGAAGGGGAAGGGGGTCCTCACCTGTAAGGAGGAAAAAAAACAAACCATGCAGGAATGTTCGTTTTAGGCGCTTCTTGTAGAAACCCGGTGACGCCTTTGCAGTGGGGATCACCTGTTTAGATGAAGGGCCAAAGCTGCTGCTTTGCTCCGGGGTCTGCATGTGTGTTCATGTGACTGGAGTTTAAAAAAAAAAAGAAAAAGAGAAAAGCCCCCTCTAGCAATATTTGGGCGCCGAGCGTTTAGGTTATCCGTTTGTATGTTATTATTCCTTCAATAGAACCAGAGACTGGGGAAAAAAAGACGTTTTTGTCAATACAATTTTTTTTAAATAAATATAGTTTTTCTAAGAGTTAGTGTCATCTAACCTTTGTCAGCTTCAGTTCTGCTTTTCTAGATCGAGTTTTGTCCACTTTTTTGATTAATTTATTATTTACTACTACACTCCTGCCATTTATTGGTTCCATTTATTACACTATATCACCGCTGAGACTCATGAGATGGTTTATGAAAGTATTTTTGCTACAAATTCTTGAGGTTATGTGAAAGTGATGAGATCAAAATAAAAAAAAATATATGCTGAATTACAGCAGGGTGATGGTTCTAGACCAAATTTACCGGAGGGGGGGGGAGGCACATAAACAAAATAATGAAACACTCAGAAGAAAAACAAACAAAGAAACAAGAAAAAACAGGGCGATATTTCATTGTTTGTTATATTAAGCGACCAATAGAGCCATTTCTGGCACCGGAGCTGCAGGTTGTAGGTTGCAGACCCCTGATCTGGCAGATGAAAACTAAATCAATACGACTGAAGCTAAAAAGAGCAACACCTTAATTTTTAATTCATTGTCAAGTAAAACTTCGAAGGTAAAAGATGAAATTGGTCCAAGAAACCAATTAGTTATGGTTTCTGTTCCATATCAGCATAAGAAATTGATGTTGTAATTTAGTATTGATGTTGTAAACTGGTACACATTTCAAATGGGATCAGAAAATAACTTTTATCGCTCCATTGACTCTCATTCATATTTTTTGACAGTAGGAGACCCATGGACCAGAAGTAGATGGGCATGACTTATGCTTCCTATAAATAATAACTGACCACTACAAAAATGAGGAAACTGAATTTGGCTTTCTTTTAATGAGCCAAACATTTCCTTTTCTATTGTATTTTTGTTGAACCTCTTTTCAACAGAAATGTGACTCTCTTGTTCATTTCAGGGTTTGCACAGTGGCGCAGATGGTAGCACTATTGCCTTGCAGCTAGGAGGTCCTGGGTTTGAATCCCAGCCTAGGGTCTATCTGCATGGAGTTTATATGTTCTCCTTGTGCATGCCTGAGTTCTCTCCGGGTGCTCTGGTTTCCTCCTACAGTCCAAAAACATGACTGTTAGCTTAACTGATCATTCCAAACTGTCCTTAGATATCAGCGTGTGCATTGTTGTGTGTCCTGCGTTGCCCTGTGATGGAGTGGCAACCTTTCGAGGGTGTACCCAGTCCCCCCCTGCAACTCTGCAAGGAGAAGCTGTATAGACAATGGATAGATGTTGGTTTCATTAAAATATTGCATGTTTGGTGTGTATTTGAAAAGATTAAAAAAGACCGTTTTTCAAATGATTTTTGTGTTTTAATTTGACTGAAATATAAAATCTTTGTCGCCTTGATGATTTTCGCTCACAAAAAGTTTGGACACCGTTCCATTTAACCATGAATGGATTGCAAACTTTGTTTACAAGAATCTGTGTTAAGCGTAGAATTATTCAGTCCAGGTTTGACTTGGCTAATATATTGTCATTATAAACTAAAGCTGTAAGAAATGCACTATTGTTTAAGCACCAATAGGGAGTTCTGCAGCAGATTCTAACTTTAGTGTGGTTAGCAGCTAACCACTAAGCAGTTGAGATGCTTTCACAGTTCTTACAAATTGTTCGTACCTTGTATGTCACCCTGGAGCTTTTGCATTTTGCTAACTACAGGAAAAGCTGCCACACAAATCATTTAAAAATGCTGAAAGGGGTTCATCATTGGTTACATAACCAGCTGTTGTTGGCCAGTCCTCTGAACAGTCTTTAAACAACTCCATTCAACTGAACTTCTTCCTGTATTCAAATAAGAGTCAAACTTAGCTACAAGGTGTGGAGTTCGAAGCACTCACCTTTATATCCGAGGCTCTTAACAATAGCTTGGACTAATACAGCAACTAGATCTCATTAGACACGCTTGCCTTTGATGAAAACATTTTCGTCATTTTATTATTTCAAAATCCTATTAACCCTATTAGGAACATACCAATTGCCCTTTGATCTTTTTATTGGTCATTTCTAAAAACTTCCTTCTAACTACTTAATCATTTCTAGAAATGCCTTTATTGAAACAAACCACAAAAAAGCCCCCAAAGCTTTGCAGTTACCGTGGTGCATGTCTGCAGCCCCAGAAAGGATTTGCTAAGTCCAACACAGACCAAAGTCATAAAGAAGCCAAGCGGTTAATATGAGGCAGATTTGTCCTGTTTGCTTTGTATGTGATTTGCATGACACAATTGTGCAACAAAACCTCTTTGTTATTTGTTCGATGAAGCAGTTCCAACTAAATTCACCAATCAGGCTTTAACAAGTCAGTATAGATTTCCTGTTTTGTTGTTGTGGTTCGAGTTTTGTCAGATTCTTGTTTTCTGTCTAAAGATGGTTGCTGGCCATTTTACCTTTTTGTTGTTTTTACTTTCGCTGTTTTTTTAAATTCTTTTTGTACCTGAAAAGCAGTAATTTACAAACAGGAGTGGTCTTCATCATTACAGTTCATGGCAACCGTGTATCAGTTCAAACCACTTTCAGCTCACCTTGTGCCTGCTTTGACAACTGATTGTCTGGAACAATTTTCTGAAGTCCACATAATCTACTAAATGCCGTTGATAAGATCAAAACCACAAAAAAAAAATCATAAGTAACATAAGAATGGACAATTAAGATTAACCCTAACCCATACAGGGGTAGGAGCCATGAAATTGCTAAGTATTCATATGTAACTGGGGTACAAATTGGTGAAGGGCCAACTGAAATGCATGCAAGCTCATTGATTTTCACTTTGTTTTAAATTGAACAGTGAAACAACATGGTCCATGAAAGAAAAACGATGCATCTTGATAGTAGGTAGTCCTTCTGAATTTCATTTCATTTAAATTCAATTCAGTTTATTTATATAGCGCCAATTCATAACAGATGTCATCTCAAGGCACTTTACAAGAAAATTCATTTCAATTTAACTGTTCATACTTTTCAGTCAGTTTAAAACTTCTCTATTTAAAGAATCCCAGCAGATTGTGTCGAGTCACTGACTTGCAGCATTCACTCCTCCTGAACGACCTTATAGCAACAGTAGACAGTCGCCTGTGTTGCGCTCAATCGCCTGAACCCAATAGAAAAGAAAGAGATCCTCATTCATGCACCAAAGCAACGTTTATGGAACAACAATGGAACATCGGGACAAAATCAGTCACCGGCTCGTTGATTGTAACTCATTTTTTGCTTTATTTAGAGCACTCATCCAATGTTTTTTGTGCATCAGTTTAATTGTGTTTATTTCTATGCTCTCCAAGCCCAGCTTTTAAATGATTACTGAAAATTTCCTTCAACTTCATTCAAGCTTTTCTGTGTGCAGCTGCTGCTGATTGGTGTTTAGCTCATGAGACGTGACTCAGACAGATAGTTGTCAGTGCAGCTGCTCCTTTCAGATCTTTATGGAGTCGGATCCATCTGCCAGCAGTCATGCTCTCACTTTGAGCTTTACACCATGTTGTCAGGAAGCTGGAGGCTTAATGTCTGTCTCTGCTGTGTGATAAAAGGGTTTGTGGGTCCAGTTTTGGGCCTATTTTGGTATATTTGTAGAGTTAGGCCACCATATTTATGGTGATTTCCTCTTTATTCTCTCTGTTTTTGAGAAACATAAAGTCTTAGGTCAATGTTTGAGTTAGCCAACAGGTTGGCTAACCTTACAGTCTCACTGTAAACCCCTGGAGTATCTTCAGCTGTACTCTGTAATTCCATTTTAGGTCAGTTTGATTCTGTAGGAAACGTTGCTATCATGGGAGTATCATTGCCATTTTAGATATTCATGACTCCCATGATTGTCCTCTGGGATTCTTGTTTCACACTGCTGGGGCATACTTTCATGCAATTCATTTATTATTGCTTATTAACATAGAGACCCAGACCAGCAAGAACTTTGCTCGTAAGTCCAAAAGAATCAAAATACAAATTGATCACTGACTTTTAAAAAATAACACTGACTTAAAAAATAATTAGTCTGTAGAACATATGTCATATCCAACCCAGAGGGAAAAGTCTGACTGGGAGAGCAAAGACCTTTGTGTTCCAGCGCAGCTGTTATCTTTGAAAACTTAATGCAACATCAAGAAGCTTTCTCTCTGAGGGAAATGGCTTTTAAAAAAACAGCAACTATCCGGTAGTTTGTCTTGTTAAGACAGAAGGCTAACAGATATCCAGAAATCTAATTATGCTCTCTATTAATTATCCTCAATGATTCAGATCATGCTTTCTGATAATAGCAACTTTGCTTCAAACCAAACCGACTGAGAATCCATAAAACATAATTGCATTAATGCAGATCTGAGCAAAATTCTGTGTTCATGTACCAAATGTCCAAATTTAACAAACAAACAGTTAGTACATGGTCCCTGCAGAATGTTTTTCTCATTTTGGGAAAGATGGGGAAGCAGTTGACACCTGGCCAACTTCATGAATTTGCTTTACTCACAAGAGCTTTGTTTTGGGGAATTAAATATTTCGATCCAGACACCCTGTGCAGAAAACTCATTTCAGCCACTTGTATCTGTGATCTAATTTTTTCGATCACTACCCAAAGCTTGTGTTCATAGATGAGGGTAAATCAGCTTTCTTTCTCTTCTCCACGACAGACCGGTACAGCCTGCATAACTGCAGCCACACCAATCTGCCTATTGACCGCCCACTCCATTTTTCCTTCATTCATGAGCAAGACCCCCAGATACTTCAAACTCCTCCACTTGGGGCAGGACCCCATCCCCAACCTGGAGAAAGCACTCTATCCTTTTCCAGCTCAAGACTATGGACTCGTATTTTGAGGTGCTGATTCTCATTCCAACTGTTTCTCACTGGGCTGCGAACCTCTCCAGCGAAAGCCGTAGATCACAGTCTGATGAAGGCAACAGGACCATATAATCTGCAAAAAGTAGAGACCTGAGGGCACCAAAACGGATCCCCTCAGCACTAAAACAGATCCCTTCAACACCTCGGTTGTGCCTAGAAATCCTGTCCATAAAAGTTATGAACAGAATCGGTGACAAAGGGCAACCTTGGCGGAGTCCAACTCTCACCGCAAACGAGCCTGATTTACTGCCGGCAATCCAAACCCAGCTCTGACACCGGTCGTACAGGGACCGAACAGCCCATATCAAAGGATCTATAACCCCCCATACTCCCGGAGTACCCCCCACAGGACTTCCCGAGGGACACGGTCGAACACCTTCTCCAAGTTCACAAAACTCATGTAGACTGGTTGGGCGAACTCCCACGCACCCTCCAGGACCCTGCTGAGGGTGTAGAGCTGGTCCAGTGTTTCACGGCTAGGACAAAAACCGCATTGTTCCTCCTGGATCTGACTATATACGCTGGACCCTCCTCTCCAGAACCCCTGAATAGACCTTACCAGGGAGGCTCAGAAGTGTGATCCCCCTGTAGTTGGAACACACTCTACAGTCCCCCTTTTTAAATAGGGGAACCACCACCCTGGTCTGCCAATCCAAGGGAACTGGCCCCAATATCCACGCGATATTGCAGAGCCGCTTTAGCCAACACAGCCCCACAACATCCAGACCCTTGAGCAACTCCGGGCGAATCTCATCCACCCCTGGTGCCTTGCCACTGAGGAGCTTTTTAACCACCTCGGTAACTTCAGCACTAAAGATTGGAGAGCCCGACCCAATGTCCCCAGACCCTGCTTCCAGATTGGAAGGCGGGCTGATGGGATTAAGGAGGTTTTCGAAGTACTCCGCCCACCAACCCATCACATACCTAGTTTAAGTCAGCAGCACACCATCCCCACTGTAAACAGTGTTGGTGGTGCACTACTTCCCCCTCCTGAGACGGCGCATGGTGAACCAGAATCGTCTCGAAGCCATACGGAAGTCATTCTCCATGGCCTCACCGAACTCCTCCTATGCCTGAGTTTTGTCTCAGTGACCGCCCGAGTCGCACTCCTCTTGACCTGTCAGTACTTATCAGCTGCTTCCAGGGTCCCACAGGCCAAATAGACCTGACTTGTTCTTAAGTTTGACAGCATCCCTCACCACTGGTGTCCACCAGTGGGTTTGAGGGTGGCCACAGCGACAGGCACCGACCACCTTGCGACCAAAGCTCCTGTCAACCGCCTTCAAAATGGAGACATGGAACATGGCCCACTCTGGCTCAATGTCCCCCACCTCCCCTGGGACATGTTCAAAGTTCTGCCAGAGGTTAGAGTTGAAGCTCCTTCTGATAGGAGACTCCGCCAGACATTCCCAGCAGACCCTCACAACACGTTTGGGCATGCCAGGTCTCTCCAGCATCCTACCCCGCTATTGGAGTCAACCAGGTAGTGGTCAGTGGACAGCTCCACCCCTCTCTTCACCCGAGTGTCCAAAACATGCGGCCACAGATCAGATGAACTGACAACAAAGTTGATCCTCGAGCTGTGGCCTTAGGTGTCCTCGTGCCAAGTGCGCATATGGACACCCTTATGTTTGAACATGGTGTTTGTCATGGACAATCCATGATGAGCACAGAAGTCCAATAACAGAACACCGCTCAGTTTCAGATTGGGGAGGGCTATTCTTCCCAACCACACCTCTCCAGGTCTCACTGTCATTGCCCACGTGAGCGTTGAAGTTCCCCAACAGAGCAAGGCAGTCCCTGGGAGAAGCACTCTCCAGCACCCCCTCCAAGGACTCCAAAAAGGGTGGGTAATCTGATCTGCTGTTTGGCGCATAAGCACAAACAACAGTCAGGATCCATCCCCCCACCCGTTGGTGGAGGGAGGCTACCCTTTCGTTCACAGGAATAAACCCCAATGTACAGACGGCAACAAGTATGTCCACCCCTGCTCGGCGCCTCTCAGCGGGGACAATTCCAGAGTGGAAAAGAGTTCAACCCCTCTTGAGGGGACTGGTTCCAGAGCCAGAGTCGTGCGTCAAGGTGATTCCAACGACGTCCAATCGGAACCTCTCGACCTCGCTCACCAGCTCAGGCTCTTTCCCCACCAAAGAGGTGACATTCCACTGCCTGACTGGCTATTATTGAAATTCAAAAGCTCTTTCTGTGTAATTGTAGACTATTCCAGACTCTTCTGACTGGGTTGTATCAGATATTTCACTCTCTGATATTCAAATCATTTTAACTTTAAAATTGTGTACTTTTTCTAGATTTTTGGTTGAATTTTGTTCTCTCCATCTTTGAAACAATATTACCCCTCAAAATTACAGTGTGTATATTTACCTGTAGGTGAGCAAAATTTCAGGCCAGCAGGGCATCAAAGGTTTTTTCCCAAAATTCAGTTTAGCAAATGCTCAATGTCTGTGACTAGCTGTCAGACTCTGCTGAGCTAATGGATTTTGTTCACAAAACCATCTGAAATGTGATTAATGGTGCATACTCTTATCTGCCTTTATTGTAATGCACCCAGAATTTATTATTGGCAAACTAAACTTTTTGTTGAATGGTCATGTGACCATTTCACCATTATCAGATGCAGAATGGTTTGGCAGTTCGGGCACAATGCTGGTCCAATGTCAGTACAGCGTGGCACCTTCTCTGGACTGGATACAAGCAGTGGTTCAGTGTAAAACATTCATACAGCCGTTGTGTTCTCTTCTCCAGCTGTTGCAACAGACCCTCAACATCTGGCAGAACCACACAAGGTCAGAATTGATATCCATACCAAACCAACACATCTTTAATCAGGGAACGATTGCAGAACCTGGTTGGCTAAAGGTTGCTTTCCACATTATGCCATCAGTCATCATACAGTGTCCAGAACACTGGTAGGATTGGTCCTCATCTCCCTTCAGCAGCACCATACACATGATCCCCATTTGTAGGTAATGCATAACTGAGAATAATCACTGACCATGCTGTAACGTCACTTGTCATCAGTCCATAACTTCTGGCAAACCACTATTCTAATACACAGCAACCTCCACTCTGGTATTAATGGCAACTTGTGCAAAGTATAGCTGTAGTCTGACTGATGGGAGCCATTGAGACGTGGTACAGGATAGGTGTAAAGACTCCTTTACCGTGTATCCCGATGATAGGCACAGATGTTAAAGGATTCTGTAATGCTTGTTGGACAACATGGTGATCCTTCTTATGTCCTGGGCAACCAAATCCCTCATGATGGGCTTGGGCACCCTCACATACCCACTGGTTCCAAAACTGATCCACTATGACATCTCTATGCCCCAAATACTGGGTAGGTGCATTGTCGGACCACCTTGTCTTTTGCAAACCCAGAATTTGACCTCTGTCAAACTCTATTGTTTCAGTGCACATAGCAAGATCTATAACAGTGGTGTCCAAAGTCGGGCCTCGAGGGCCAGTGTCTTACATGTTTTAAATGTCTCCCTGGGTAAACACACTTGAATCAAATGATTGGTTCATTACCAGGCCTCTGGAGAACAACAAGGTTTGTTGAGGAGGTAATTTAACCATTTAAATCGGCTGTGTTGGAACAAGGACACATCTAAAACCTGCAGGACTGGAGTTGGACATGGATGAGCGAGTTTATGTGGAAAAACTTGACTGACCTGATACAATACCTTTAGGGTAAATTAGAGCAAAGACTGGTAGCAAGGCCTTCTCA
Organism: Valencia hispanica; assembly: GCA_963556495.2. NCBI lineage: Eukaryota > Metazoa > Chordata > Actinopteri > Cyprinodontiformes > Valenciidae > Valencia > Valencia hispanica. Next base: position 12,012,491 of record OY747704.1, read on the forward strand.
TCCAAAATCAGTGTCTGACCTCACAAATGCATTCTGAAAAATGGTCAAGAATTCCCTTAAACACACCCCTAACCCTTGAAGAAAGCTTTTCTCAAGAGAGTTGAAGCTGTTATAGCAGCAAAAGGTGGGATGAGATACCTCATTCTATCAATTGAACACCTAACTAGGTTCATGAACCGCTGTTTAGATTTAGACAATTGATGCTATTCCTCACAATCACACTCCTCACAATCACATTACATCATTGCTCACATAAACATGGAAAACCTCAAGCAAAGTGATGGCACTTCATCTATGACACCATCCAAATTCCAAAATTTGAGTAATCTGAACTGCTCCTGTAAGCATAAGCACAATCAGCAGTCAGGTGCTTAGTTTTTTTTTTTTTGCAACTTGAAGCTACAAAGCAGCTTTCTCGCCACTGAGTAAATGCTTCTAAAAGCCGCATGTTGACACTGAGAACTGGCTTGCCAAACCTTGCCTGCTACTCTACTCACAGTGCATTTAGCCACTCATTGCACCAGGTAGCCTGTGTGGTGGCACAGTCCTTTGCAAACTGAATAATCTGTATAACCATATATTTTTTGATATATTTGTACCAAATTAGCACTGAAATCTGACCATTTCTTCTTGGCACTTAGCTTTTCCTTGCTGTAGTTGTTTGAAGACTGGTCAGATTTAAATGGAAAATATTAACATGTAAGATACAACAAAAACACATGCACTTAATAGTGTCGATCATTTCTGCTGACTTAGCTCACACTACAGGATGCTTATTAATTTTCTATCAATATAGACTTTTCCGAACTTTTCTTCCTATAATCACAATTTCATAGGCTGAATGTGGATAGGATCAGTGTGAAGTCTACAGTGTTCTAAAGTGTTTTTTTTACCTTGCATTTTTAATGAAAGTAGCCATAATTATCACCAACATTTTACCTCTCATGTCTAGGACAGTTTGTTATAACCATCTTAGTAAATTTGGACCCAGAAGTCACTATAATAGGACAAGTGGGTAGACCTGGAGAGTGAAATGTGATATTGTTACAACCCCCTAAAACATCAAAGAAGTTTCCTGGCCCAGGGTGTAAACCATAGACTGTATATATAAGATGGACGGAGCCTCCTTTACGTCACCTGTAGGTTTCTGAAGAGCTGAATTGAAGCCCAGTGGGCGGTTCCCACCACCGCCATCTTGGCCACGTCACGTGTCTCATAACTCCTGGAAAATAGAAAAAATGGGCAGAGAGGTAGAGCTGAGAGTGGGGCTGGGAGTGTGGGGGCAGATGATTGACACCCATCAAACTCTGAGCTAGTGTAGCTACAAGCTAACTGAGCTAACTGAGCTAACCGAAGCTAACAGAGGTTAGCGGGTGCTTCCAGCCAGAAAACTGTGGTTGAGCGACTCTGCTACCCCTCTGCCTTCTAGGCAGATTCAATAATTTTGCCAAATAAAATCATGTCTTGTTGGTCCATAACTTTCACTAAAACTATGTGAATTTTATTTAAAACAAGTTTTAATAATCAATATGCAAAGTAAAGAAGAAGTGGGATCATTTCAACTCATTTTTAACCAAGCAACGTTATCTTAAATGCACAGCAGAAATATTATTTTACTTACTGATAAAAATGGAGAAGAGGCTTCTTGGACGGTCTGTTAGAGCAACATGGACACACTGATGCATGCTTTTATCACCAGTAGAACTAATGCCCTTCTTTCTGGTCTTCCCAAAAAGAATATCTCAGGTTTACAACTTCTACAAAATTCAGCAGCTCATCTCCTGACGAATACCAGGAGGCGGGAGCACATTACACCTGTCTTAAATTCACTGCTTTGGCTCCCCATATGTTTTAGGATTGATTATAAGGTTCTTTTAATGGGTTTTAAGTGTCTTAATGGTCTTGGGGCTTCTTATCTTTCAGAACTACTTTTACCATATGAACCTTCGCAGTCTCTGCGCTCCCCTGGCAGCCGTCTCCTTGTCATCCCTAAAGTTAGGACACACACTCATGGCGAGGTGTCTTTCCATTAATATGTCCCTCACCTTTGGAACAGGCTGCCGGAGGACCTCAAGGCTGCAGAGAATGTTCATGTTTTTAAGAGCAGGCTCAAGACTCACCTTTTTAGCCGAGCATTTCACTGATTATTGCTTATATTTTCAGTGTTTTACAGCATAGTCTTATCATATATATCCCATTATTTTTGTACTTTAATCTGTTATTTTAATCTTGCTGCCAGTGTTTCCTCTTTGGAAGCCCTCTGTTTCGGGAGCGGTGGTTGGCTGTGGCTGCCTGGGTGCTCTCCAGGTAGTGCTTGAGTGGAGTTGGGGATCTCCGCTTTTCTCCTCTGGGCACCCTGTGTGCCTCAGCTGCTGCGGTTGATCCGCTGCTGCCGGCGTAGATGGCTCCCTTGATGGCGTTTCCTTACCTGACTCATCTTCACTTGACCCAATGTCCTTTTTATGTCCTTTTTATTGTTGTTCTTAAGTGTTTGCGTGCATGGGAGTTGGGTTGGGGGGAGGGGGGTATACCTGTGATCATGCTTTTAAATCTGTGGGTGAGGGATGGTAATATGGTTTTTGTGAGGTCATTTTAATCTGTAAAGCACTTTGAGTTGCAACACCTGTAAGAAAAGCACTTTATAATTAAAGTTTGATTGATTGATTTAATCAATACCACAGCAAGCCATCTTTGTCCAATAAGTGCATGATTAACATCTGAACACGAATAAACATTACGGACGCAACTGATGGTCAAGTACAGAGAAGTGAAATAGCCAAGACTTTTAACATGAGGCCGAGGGTGAGGCCTTCACTGGAGCAAGCCGTGGAGGGCAAGCTGCTAGCCACCAGCACTAGCGTTGACGGCTCATCTGAGACCTGTCAATCAAAAGGGCACGCCCCCTTATAATTCAGAATTTCAAGCTTAAATTACATCTAAACAGATGAGTTATAAAAAAGTGCACCCCCTCAGAGTTGTCATGACGGTAAACGTGACCTATTAAACCTAAAATTTTGTTTTTGAACCAGGCTGTAAACATGTTTATTTCTTCTGTGAAGTTGGCATTTTTAACATGGGAGTCAATGGGAACTTCCTCCTTTCTGGAGCCAGACTCTAGTGGATGACAGGGGAACTGCAATTTTTGTCATTTCCAGGTAGGGTTCAGATTTTGCCCCTTGGGTGTAACACACATACAAACACATACATACACACGCACGCACACAACTATTAACCACATATTACATTATGTCAGTAGAAGCAATTGTTTATTTTACAAATTAGACAAAAATCAACCAACACAAGGAAGCTTTGAGCTTCAGGGTCTCCAAGGCCAAAACAAAAGACCCGCTTCTAACTATGAAATAAAATACATCGTTCTATAAGTAAACAAAAAGGTGAAGTGGCTGAGCTGTGAATTACTCAGAAATATTTACATCAGGCTGCACAAAGTGTACAACAAACAGACAGGATCACTGCAAGTCAAGGCCCAAGGGAAAAAAAGGGATTTGACGCTTTAAGACGGAGCTCTATAGGCTATGCAGTGGCTGACGAGCTGCAACACATCTCACCTGTGCCAGTCAGGCAGACCTGAAACAAAAAGAGGAGAAAGAGCGCTCTCATGAAGACAGCCCCTAGAGGTCAGTGACTGTACACTTGACTCAACAAACTACAGATGTCTGAGATCTAATATCTGCTTATTTGTGGAATTCCTCCTGAAGGCCCACTGTCAAACTAATGTAAACAAATGCATTTTACAAATGAGACTGTAATTCAAATTCAATTCAAATTCAAAAATACTTTATTGATCCCAGAGGGAAATTAGTGTTGGTATAGCTCATATAATTAATTATTTAAGGAGTTGTTGTAGATGATGATGGCTGTGGGGCAGGAAGGATTTCCTGCAGCGGTCTGTATTGCAGCGAAACTGAATAAGCCTCCGACTGAAGACGCTCTGTTGTTGTATGACAGTCTCATGAAGAGGATGCTCAGGGTTGTCTATAATTTTTTTTATTATATGAAGAATCCTTCTTTGCATTATCATCTAAAAAAGAAGGATTCTTTTGATGTCTGTGGGAAGCTTCATTGAATATAAAAACTTGACAGTAACTACATTGCAGTTTAACTGGTATAAAATATAAAGATGCTTTTTTTTAAAGTAAGTGGTGAATCTTTCCTTGCTGACCTGCTTTCGCAGCTTCTGGTTTTGTTTTAAGCAATATATTTTGACTTCCTCTTTGCAGCAGGAATCAGCTTCCTCTCTGTTGATCCCATGACTTCCCCATCTTCATCAACAAATATTAGCTAACCGTCGGAACTGATCACATTGCGTTGCACCAGCAAGGCTGAAAATATGTTTTAAAGGTAAAATTCTAGAAACATTGCCTGCCAGTATTGTATAACATATTTTAACAGAGACTTTAGGAGGATATGATGAGATTTATACTGCTACACACCTAAAATGTATGCACTGCAACTTTAAGAATGAGTTTGATATGATTCTAGCCAGCACCTCTGACAACATAATCCAGCTATGTGACCACATATTTTGAAGTTTCTACACTGTAAATGATATGTGAACAAATTAGACAATTGATTTTTTTATATTTAATCTCTTCCATGCTTGTTTTCAAGTGTGTGTATGAGTTGTAAAATATTAATTAGGAACTGTACTATTCATAAATGCATCAACTAGCTGCATAAACAATACTTAGATGCACTCAGCTCAATAAAAAAATATGTAAAGGAACCCATGCTTTAATGTGTAAATTGGGGTAGCCCTTTGCCGTGCAAGTGACTATATATGATCACTTTGTTTTCTGTGATTATATGCATTTAAAAAAAGTAAAAGAAGAAATGTTTTGTTATATACCACAGTAGCAATTTGACGTTTAATTTTAATTTTTTTAAATCTATTTCAATGAGTGCTTTATAAAGGATTTCTTCTTATTCTTTCATGTTCAGTTGAATTCAAACCTGCTATTTCTATCAAAGAACCAAAACCATCTTTTTCCACTTTTTTATGTGATATAGTCTGAATTAAAAAATTAAATTGGTCATAGTCACTGTTGACAGTTCAGACCTTAAAGGAAATTGTAAGTGATCACTGGCCAGAAAAAGGTCAATTTTTACTGACCACTTTCCTGGTGTACTGCTCTGTTTATAAAATCATCAATCCATGTATGGAAACAGAGCCATTAATAAAGATAGATGCGTTCATGGACTATTTAAATGTTGATGTCAAAATTACAGCTAATGTGGAAACCAAATTTGGGTTTGATCATTTTTATGTCTGTAAACATAGTATTTTATTTTTTTTATTTTTTATAAACTGAATAAACACAAAATTCAGTTTTCAAGTAATGATTTTTTACATATATGAAAGCATAGTGCCATACCTACCATTAACTTCCATGTTTCGTCCTTGCATAATTGTTTTAATTTTGCCACTTTGGAGAGCTTTTGAGCGTGAACAGACCATGGCATGTAAGTCTAGACTTTGACGAGTCCACTTGAAAACCTTTGTTTTTTTGTTTTGTTTTTCAGCCATTCAAAGATTTAGTGGCTGGTTGCCTTTCCATCATTGTCATTTTTGCATAACTTAAATGAGCTTGAGCTTAAGGTCATGAACTGGTGGAAGGTTCTCATTTAGGATTATCTGGTAGAGATCAGTATTCATGCATCCATCAATTACAGCAAATCATCCAAGTCCTAAAGCAGCAAAGCAGCTCAAGACTATCACAACATTACCACCATGTTTGCCTGTATGATGTTCTGTTGTCTTATATCAGATGTAACGTTACACACACCTTTCAGAAAGTCTGGGGGATCATCAAGGAGTTTATGGAAAATGTGAAATAGGCCTACGCATTCTTTTCTCTTTGCTGTGGTTTTGGTTTCACTGAAACATGTGAGGTCTGCAGAGCTTTGGATGTTTCTCTGGGTTTGTGACCGACTTGATGAGCTATCAATGCGCTCTTCTTAGTAATGAAGTAATTTTGTTAGGCCCACCACTTCTGTGAAGGTTGTCAATGGCACTCTGTGGTTCTGCAGGTGGTGACCACAGACCACTTCCCAGTCCCTATGCTTTCTGACTGATGTTTTGGTCACTTTTGAATGCTGCCAGTGCTTTCACTCTAGTGGTAGCATGAGACGGAGTCTAAAACCCACACAAGTGGATCAGGAAGTGCAGCTTATCCAGGATGGCACATCAATGCGAGCTGTGGAAAGAAGGTTTGCTGTGTCTGTCAGCGTAGTGTCCAGAGCATGGAGGCACTACCAGGAGACAGGCCAGTACATCAGGAGACTGTAGGAGGCTTTGTGCAAGGACGAGCACTGCCAGAGCCCTGCAAAATGACCTACAGCAGGCCACAAATGTACATGTGTCTGCTCAAACGGTCAGAAACAGACTCCATGAGGGTGGTATGAGGGCCCGATGACCACAGGTGGCGGTTGTGCTTACAGCCCAGCACCATGCAGGACATTTGGATTTGCCGGTTTGGCAGTGGGTCTGTAATGGTGTGGGGTGGCATTTCTTTGGGGGGCCGCACAGCCCACCATGTGCTCGCCAGAGATAGCCTGACTGCCATTAGGTACTGAGATGAGATCCCCAGACCCCTTGTGAGACCATATGCTGGTGCGGTTAGCCCTGGGTTCCTCCTAATGTAAAAGACAATGCTAGACCTCATATGGCTGGAGTGTGTCAGCGGTTCCTGCAAGAGGAAGGCATAGATACTATGGACTGGCCCGCCCATTCCCCAGACCTGAATCCAACTGAGCACATCTGGGACATCATGTCTTGCTCCATCCTCCAAAACCACGTTGCACCACGGACTGTCCAGGAGTTGGCAGATGCTTTAGTCCAGGTCTGCCAGCTTAGCAGGAGCATGCCCAGGCGTTGTAGGGAGGTCATAAAGGCACGTGGAGGCCACACACACTACTGAGCCTCATTTAGACTTGTCTCAGGGGCTGTTTACAGGACAACGTTGCCGTTTTTGTTTGAATACGCAGGTGAAAATGCACTGCGTTTACACGACAGGGCGCGCGATGGAAAACGATGTAGTACATATGCCCGGCCTTTAGATGGCAGTATGCCCAGTATATGCAGTGTTCCAAAGTTTCCCCCTAACAACCCAAAAAAGAAACATTTCATGATAACTAACAATGGCTGTCTTCTTGAAGTTCTCCACTTAAATAAATGCGTATTGATTATTTGACGCACGTACTGTATGCGTTTCCGTTGGCGATCGCATAGAAGCCTGATGATCTCTAAGTTTTGCTCATAGAGACCAAATTACTTCAGAAGCTGCATCAGCAGTAACAACATACCTGGATCCACCAGTGTTGTTTTTCCTTAGAAAGGCGGGCATGGAGTCCAACATGTCCGTAGGTGGCTGGCAGTGACGTCATTGTTTTCAAAAGTCTCCAGCTTGCGTTTACATGACGACGAATCACCCAGTGTTTTCAGAACTCTCCACTCTGGAAGCCATTTTCGAAGTTTTTGAAGGAACTCGGTTGGTAGGTTGTTCCAAACATCTTGGAGAACTAACCACAGATCTTCTGTGGATGTAGGGTTCCTCACATCCTTCTGTTTCTTCATGTAATCCCAGTTACACTCCATGATGTTGAGACCATCACTTCCAGGACTTCTTGTTCTTCTTTATGCTGAAGATAGTTTTTAATGACTTTGGCTGTATGTTTGGGGTTGTTGGTCTGCTGCAGAATACATTTGGGGCCAATCATACGCATTCCATATGGTATTGCATCATGGATAAGTATCTACTTGTATTTCTCAGCATTGAGAACACTATTAAATCTGACCAAATCTCCACCTCCATTTGCAGAAATGCAGTCCCAAACGTAAAAAAACAAAACACCATCCTTCACTGTTGTTTGCCGACATTCATTATTGTACAGGTCTCCAGCCGTTCGACGAACAAACTGCCTTCTGCAACTGCCAAATATTTCACATTTTGACTCATCAGTCCAGAGCACCTGCTGCCGTTGTTCTTGATCACAGTTTCTATTCCTTTTCCTTTTCGTACATACTTGAGTCGCTTGGCCTTGTTTCCATGTCGGACGTATGGCTTTTGGCTACAAGTCTTCCATGAATACCACTTCTGGCCAGACTTCTCTGAGCTGATGGCACTGCTGGACATTTTCCGATTTTAAAGGGTAATAAGTTTGATGTCTTTCATCTGCTGTTTTCTTGGCCGCCCACTACGTCTACAATCCTCAACGTTGCCCGTTTCTTTGTAACTCTTCTAAAGAGCTTAAACAGCACATCTTGAAACCCTGGTCTGCTTTGAAATCTTTGCCCGGAAGTGACCTTGCTGATGCTGTATAACTACCTTGTGTTTTGTTGCTGTGCTCAATCTTGCCATGACATGAAATTATCTTCCACAACCTCACCTTGATCGCGGATTTTGGCTGTTCCTCACCCAGTCTTAAGCCTTCTACACAACTGTTTCTGTTTCAGTTAATGAATGGTTGATCATATACCTGACTATAATCCTACAAAATCCCTGACTTTGTGCAAGTGTACCTATAGGAGTAGATGCTGGTTTAAAGGTAAAAGGTAGTAACACTAAATATTGATTTTATTTAGATTTTTCTTTTGTTTCCTCACTTTGCATTTTGTAAATTGATTTTTAAAAAAAGCAATAATTGTTTATATTTCTGAAAGCATTCTTTGTTTACAGCATTTTTTCACACCTGCCTAAAACTTTTGCGCAGCACTATGCATGTCTCAATATTAACATTTAAATGGACTTCCTGTACATTAACAGCATTTCCTCTTTTTTGTTTTTGCTCATGTTTTATCTCCAGCAGGACGATGTTCCCGTGATGTATGTGGCTGGCTCCATCTCATCCCTTCCAGAAATCTTGGAAAAACAGCGCTGATGGGAAGGAGTTGAGGGAGAGAGAGAACAGGAGCTTTTTTTTAATGAGTCGTGAGTCGTATCTGTGGATTTGAGCCCCATGTGAAGCTTAATAAAGGTTTCGTTTTTCAGCTGTCACAGCTGAGCAGATGTGAACTCACGCTCGCTGTTTTTTTTTTTTTTTGGATGATTCTGTAAGCCCTGGAGGTGAGGAGGCTTAGAGGTTGGCAGCCTGCAGCTATGGACATTGAGAGGTTCCCTCCCTCCTCACCAGTGACCTCTCCACTTGTGTCACCATGCCCGACGACTCTGCTGCTTCTATACTCTACATTGTCCTGGAGTTGTTAATCGCCGTGTTCTCCGTTCTTGGAAATGTGTTGGTCTGCTGGGCTGTTTGCCTCAATAGTAACCTGCAGAGCATCACCAACTTCTTCGTTGTGTCGCTGGCCGTGGCCGACATTGCAGTGGGAGTCCTGGCTATCCCTTTCGCCATCATCATCAGCACCGGATTCTGCTCCATTTTCCATGGGTGCCTGTTCATAGCGTGCTTTGTTCTGGTTCTCACGCAGAACTCCATCTTCAGCCTGCTCGCCATCGCCATAGACCGCTACATTGCAATCAAGATACCACTCAGGTCAGTGTACAGGAGGACAGACCTTTTTAGGATTTCTTAATTGTATAATACCTCATTTAATATGTCAGTTTAGCTGTGATATAAAGCTGCACTTAACACTTACCAGCCTGGTAGGTATAATCTATTGATTTGAGGTTCCACATTTGATGCCTTGTTTTTATTCAAGTTGAAGTAAGGAGCAATTGTCCCCTGAATGTGCCCTGGTCTTATCCCTGTTCCCTGGTTTTAGCCTGTTTTAATGTGTGGCTTCAAATCCTTTGGGTTGGGTTGCTGCTGCATGTATCTTCACCCAGGACAAGGTTAGTCTGTCAGCCTTTGCAAATGAGCCTTAGTCAGGCAGAAGTCCAACAGGTGGTCTACAGCCTTTTCAGATCAGCATACACACACATACGGGGTCAATTTAAACCCATCTACATTTTTAGACCGTAGAAGAGAGCCAGAGTACCCTGGGAAAACCCACACATAGATGGAAAAAGTATCCAAACTCCACACAGAAAAGCCCACACAGCCTGGATTCCAGCCAGAGACATTCTTGCTGTGAGGTAAGAGCCCTCACAACCACACTATTTTGCTGTAGATGCAAAAATACAGTTCCAGTGAGAAGTATACTCAGCATTGTTATGAATCCCATAATAATTGTTGGCCTTTACTGATCCATTTGAACAGTTTTTCTTTCAGTGGTGAGTGATTATGTGACAAATGCCTTCCAGGATTTTAAAAAATATGAATCATATAAATAAGTTAGTTAATTTTTAATTGTGGATTTTCTCTTATATAGACATAGTCAAAATGTCTACCTTCCGGCTCGACAATAGGGATGGAAACACACTAACATTTGGTTCAGAATCCATAACCATGGTGCACGTTGACTACATGCTTTTTGTAGCCCTGAACCAGGGTCTAGGATCTGCCTGGATTTTTGACCTCTCTTTCGAGCGGACCTAATAGAGCTCATCTAAATGTTCCCGATTGCTGACTTCCTGGAACAGATCCAGCTGTTAAACAAACATTGATATATGATTGAGGGAGATAATTTGGTCAGGCAATTCCAGAAGCTCAGCTCTTCAATTCCAAAGCCAAATCTGATGTGTGTTTGTGATAACTGTCCTGATAGCACAACAATTGTATGTGTGTTTCAATCATTTGGCCCAAACCGTCCGCAGATACTGTAAAAGGAAAGTAGTTAGCATGTTTAAAAGAACACAGGAACCACGAAGCCTCAGGGCTACCATGAACTAGAAGCTATTGGAACACCAGTGTTACTGTGAAGCCTGATTTAAATCACCATGAACAAAGACATTTACCAAAAATAAGCACTTGTTCTAAAATAGACACCTTAAGGTTTTGCCTGTCATTGAGCATGAACTCACTCAATTAGTAAACTCATCCTTCTTATCAGGTGTTTTCCCTGCTGAAAAGAAACAACCTAGACAACAAGTTATTGCAGAATTACAGGCCTGTCTCTAATCTTCTATTCGTCAGTAAGATTATTGAAGAAGTTGTGTTTCAACTGTGAAATAGCTTCCTAACAATGACCAACTGCTTTGAGGTCTTTCAGTCCAGTTTCCATGCTTAAAGTGTTCAGTGGCATCCACATAAATATGGACTGTGGTACAACTTAGTGCTGGTTATGTTGGAACTCAGTGCAGCATTTGACACTGTCGACCATGACACATTAATAAAATGACTGGAGAGCTTTAATCAGACTCTCTGGTACAGCACTTGACTGATTTTAGTCTTACTCCAAGAACAGGGACTACTTTGTGTCAATAGGCATCATAACAGACAGAAATCACATGTGGGGTGCCCCACGGCTCCATCCTGGGGCCCCTCCTGTTTTACATCTATATGCTCCCACTAGCCCAGATAGTATTAAGTAATAAGATTAGTTACTATAAAAATGAAGATAATACTCACCTCTACATTACAATGTCACCAGCTACCTTTGAACTTATCCAAACACTAAGCAAATGCATTGAGCAAATCAATGCATCAATGTCCTATAACTTACTCCAGCAGATAGAAACTAAACTGAAGTAATTATTTTTTGGACCTAAAGAGAAAAGATCCAGAGTAAGCACACAGCTTCAGTTAATACAGCTGCAAGCTGCTGATCAGTGTTGAGGCTATGGCCTTTACTGAACGAACTGGATCTCCCAGCATCCTTTCACTGAACGAACTGGATCTCCCAGCATCCTTTCACTGAACGAACTGCATCTCCCAGCATCCTTTCACTGAACGAACTGCATCTCCTAGCACCCATTGCGCTGCCCTCAACCTATTCTGATTGGTCTGTGGCCAGTGATGACATCACAGAGTTGATAAAAGCAGCGCGAAGATTGAAATCTTCGTCTTTTGGTTCCCAAGCGGTGCCTGCAAGGAGACGCTTTAATCCACTGCTAGCATTTTCCCTTTTTCCGTTCAAACCTCCTGGACCAGGAAGAACTTCCCTTTTAAACTTCGAAGTGAATCGGCCGAGCAAACAGACTTCTTGTACAGGTAACCAGCGAGTCAGCTGGCCATCTGAGCTCTATTGAAAACAGGCCTGAGTCCCTCAGCGCCTAAAGTCAGATGTCCGCTTTTCTGACCTCGGTTTTGCAAACCGCTCCTTTAAACGGGACCCTTTCTACGTTCTTCGTCGTGGACTGTGGAGAGCTGCCCCCACCAAGTAGGATTAAACTGGTTCATATCTTTGGTCTGGGTAGAGGAGATGTCTTGACGGTTAATATCCATTTTCTGTTGCTTAAAATAAGTCTGTCAACTTGTTAACCACTGTTATTCTTGGTCGTCTGTCGCTGTACACCGACCCTGAATGTGTTTGTTTGTGTTTTATTATTTGACTTTGGTTGCAACCAGAAGCAGTATATTATATTGTATTATTTCCTTGTTGTTTATTGTCCGCTGCGGTCGGCGCGTGTCTGTTTAGACAGGTCGCGTGGCCCGTTCTCCGTCGCCCCCGTTTCCTTTGTCCAAGCCACCATTGCTAATGAAACTAGCCTTTGTTGAGTCGCCACGCGGTCTTCCTTTGTCTTCCTTTGTGAACCGATCGCGCCAATTGATAAGGCTTGAGTTATTTATCGCATTGAAGGGGTGAGCTGAACCCCCCCCTCATTCGCTCACTTTAATTAAAATTATCTCATTTATGAGATTGGTGCGCCTATATCTTTAATAAACAGGTCAAACTCGAACGTCATCAATAATTATATTAATATTAAATTATTGATTATAATTATTGATGCTCAGAAAACCAGACAACAACTTTTTATTATTATTAGTTACAACATCAGGCCTAAAATCTAGGTTTATTAATGGACCTCCAGGGTCATATAAAGACAATAACAAGGTCAGGCTTCTATCACCCGAAGAACATTTCTAGAATTCAAGGACCAATGTCTCAACAGGACCTCAAAAAACTCAGCCATGTGTTCATCTTTAGTCGGATTGATTACTGCAACACCGTCCTCACAGGTTTGCCTAAAAAGTCAGTCAGACAGCTGCAGCTGATCCAGAACATTGCAGCTCGCATCCTCACTAGAACTAGGAAAATAAAGCACATCATGGCTGTCTTTGTCGTTGTGTCTTTGGACAAGACACTTCACCTGCTTTACCTACTGGTGGTGGTCAGAGGGCTCTGTGGCGCCAGAGTTCGGCAGCCTCACCTCTGTCAGTGTGCCCCACGGCAGCTATGGCTACAATGTAGCTTGCCATCACCAGCGAGTGAATGTGTGCATGAATGGGTGAATGACTGAATGTAGTGTGAAGCGCTCTGGGGTCCTCACTACTAGTTAAAGCGCTATACGAGTACAGGCCATTTACCATTTTAAAGTGCTTATACTGGCTCCCTGTAGCTCAGAGAAAAGACTTTAAAATACTTTTGTTTGTTTATACTGTATATCATTGAATGGCTTACTTCCTAAGAATGTTGAAGATCTATAGTCATTATACCAATCTACTAGACCACTCAGGTCTTCTAACTCCAGTCTACTCAGAATACCTCAGAACCAAACATGGAGAAGCAGCTTTCAGTTTCTATGCTCCTCTTATCTGGAACAAACTTTTTAGAGCTACCTTTGATTAATTGATTAATAACAACTGGAATGGCATAATGGTAGTATGTTTTAATGTTCTTTATTTCCTTGATGTTATTTTCTGTTCTTTTTGTTCTATTTCTCCCCTAATCACCCAAAGCACTTTGATTTGCATTTTTGCCTAAAGCGAGCTCTACAAATAAAATTGCCTTGCCTTGTGTTATAGCTCGACTTAGAGCTGCTCATAACACAAGCCAAGTGTCTTTTGGAAAAAAGTTCGTTGATGATATGTTATATTTAAATAATAATTTCAATTTTCTGAGAATGGTGATGGATAGGAGAATGGTAAGATTGAGTGTTTTATCTAAAGCCGACAGCCTTTTGTTTCTCAGGTTCTTCTAAAGTGTCTCTTTGCTCCAGGGACCAAAAAGCCTCACAGTTAGAGTATAAATTTAATTCCTGTATATAAAGATGAGATATTTGTACCAGAAAGCTTTGGCCATGTAAGTGTCTCCAAAAATGGAGATTCCCGTGGGACAATGTCCTCCTGGAGCAATCAGTTAAATATTGCAATGATTGCTTATACAGACTCTGCAATTGCCTGCGACCCCGCTGGACGCTTGGACTTTACTGTGAAAACACGATCAGACATCCTGTCTGCTACGTTTTGCTCAGATTTGCAGTATCTCCTCATATGTGTTGCTACCAGCTTGAGGTCCAGTAAAACCTTAACTCATGGTGTGTCGTCACCCTGAAACAATCAGGCTGACCTCAGGGTTGCATTGAAGCACTCTGCCTTCCTGTCCCACTGACTCAAACAGACTGTTTTCACACAGCCTCTTCCTCCTGCTGAGGACACTCTACGTGAGGGTTCCTCTGTGTTATTTTGTGCATCCCTGACGGGATGGGAGGTGGGGGGGGGGGTTGTTTTCACAGCATTAACCTTTGCACTTTAACATCTCAAGAATGTGATAGAAACAAGCCAAATATCTCAGCTGCTCTCCCACACTGCACAACACACAAACTCAAAATAGACTCTTTGAGGAATTCTGCAAAACCTTAGTTGATCTTTATCTTTAGATTAGTTCTGGGGATACGAAGTGCTTATACAGAGAAATTAGTAAATAATAAATCAGGTGAAAGTTCATAAACTGTATGCTCTTTATATATTATTCATTTCTTTATTTAATTAAACCTCTGAAGGTACTTTTGAAGTTTATTTCAAATCCTCCCTTGAAAAACCTTTATTCGTGACACACAGCCCTAATTCTGTTAGTTGACTTTAGGGATCAATACATCCACCCAGTGGTGATTTTTTTTTTAAATATGAGCAATATGGCTCATCATCCAGGGTGGTGCAGTCTTGGGGATGGCCTGTAAGTGCTTCACATAAAAAAAATAGTCTAATTTGATGGTGTTCCTAATGCCAAAAAAAGCATTGAATACACTTCATTTTTGTGTTATGAAAAATAGAAATAACGTGTCATGAATGAGTTTTTGACAAAACATTGACATAGTTGTTTAGTTTAGCACCATCGGGAAGCAACTAGTGAACTCAAAATGCATAACTCTTAAGAGGCACTACTTCAATGGTTATTTAACCAAGTGTTACCTTCGTTACTTCACGTCAAAAAAAAACAGAGGGAGCTCAAAAAAAAAGTCAAACATACTACAGTGCAGGCTATCAGTGTTACATTTTAGTACTTACCTTTGTATCAAGTTATTATAGAATTAGCTTCCATTTATGCTGTGTTCAATTGCACTTGGAAGTCTGAGCTTTACTCACACTAAAGTTAAGGACGGGTTTAGATGGAACATTCAAGTTATGGACTGTTGTTTGCAAAGTGTTGCGTTGCTGACTACTCATAGCCACACAAGCTGAAAACAATGTATTTCTGTTATGTGTTTAAACACTACAGGAAGATTTTGACAGATTAAGGTTGTGCAGTGATGTGTGCAGTTTAACCGTCTGCTGTGAAAGTACATATTTTATGCCTGTAACTTTCTCAAAGTTTTATTTGCACTGCAGTCAAGTCAAGTTTATTTGTATGGCACATTTTAGCAAGAAGGCATTTCAAAGTGTTTTAAATAAAAACATTACACAATTACCAAACAAAAAAAGCACAGTCCTATGGATTACAGTCACAAATTTAAGAGAAGTTATTAAAAACAGCAATCCAGAATAAAATTAACCAGTGATCCAGTGATTATTGATCAAATGCAACTCTAAACACATGGGTTTTTAGCCTTGATTTTAACTTTCAGAAAATTACAGGAACTCAGTGTTCCTGTAGTTTTCTGGAAGTTTGTTCCAGATTAGAGGAGCATGAAAACTGAATGTTGGATGTTGATCTTGGGAGGTAATTAAAGACCACCAACTTTTACTAGTCAGAATTCTTACTTCATGGTGTGTCTTTGTTGTGTTTTAAACTATGAAATTAGAATTCCACTTTTGAGTTCAGGTAAATCACACCATCATTTCACCAGATGATTCATATGTTGACAGCGACTTGATTGCACTTCAATAGGCAGTCTTGACTTTGTAGAGAACTTTGAAGAAAAGACAAGTATTCAAACTACACACAGGTGGATCATAACCAGATTATAGGAAGAGATTCAAAATGCAAGAAGAAGAAATGGAAGCAAGAGACAAAACATATAATGTAGGCATATTTTAAAAAAGTCAGATTTGAGTTAAACAGGCTGTTTGACAGGTCATCAAATCTTTTTGGGCTTCAATAAACAAAACAAAACTTAAAGCATCAGAAAATGACACAATGGTGAGTAGCTACACCCTTCTTGTTGATCCCTTCAAAACTTTTACGAATGATGCAAGTGTTTCCAGTAGGCTGCTGGGAATCGGTTGGCTTTATTATTGGCATTTGTAGTTTAGAACTCATGATGCCTAATGTTTGCACTTCCTCTTTCTCCAGGTACAACAGTTTGGTGACAAGCCAGCGGGCTCGAGGCACCATCGCCATTTGCTGGGTTCTATCAATCATCATTGGTCTGACCCCCATGATGGGCTGGCACAAAGAGTACAACAGTACCGAGAGCACCAACAGCACCTGCCGGTCCGGCTTGATGAAGTGCCTGTTCGAGGAGGTGGTGAACATGGAGTACATGGTTTACTTCAACTTCTTTGCTTGTGTGCTAATCCCCCTCCTGCTGATGCTGGCCATCTACCTGTGCATCTTCATGGCAGCTCGCCACCAGCTGAAGCTGATTGAAGTGGAGGCCTTTCGCGGAGAAAAGTCGCGCTCCACTCTGCAGAAGGAGGTGCAGGCTGCCAAGTCTCTGGCCATCATTGTTGGGCTGTTTGCCGTCTGCTGGCTACCTCTGCACATCATCAACTGCTTTACCCTCTTCTGCCCCCAGTGCCATCGCCCTCCCCTTTGGATTATGTATGTAGCCATCATCCTCTCTCATGCCAATTCTGTGATCAACCCCTTCATCTACGCCTACCGCATCCGGGAGTTCAGGCAGACCTTCCGTAAGATTATCCGGCGCCACATCCTGCTTCGGCATCAGGTGTTAGAGAGTGGCAGCAGTGAGCGGAACTCAACCCACAACACCATTACAGACTCCATCAGACTCAAAGCAAACGGTCTCAAATTTGATCTCTTTATGGAGCCCAGCAGGAGCAGCAGCTGTAAAAATTCCAGTAACCGCCCTGCTCACATCCCTCCTGTAGGGGGTGGCCTGGTGGCAGTCTCTCAACCTCCCCTGTCAGTCGTCATCTCCAGTTGTCCTCAGGCAGGGACATGTGCACTGCAAGCCCTCAGGCAGACTGAAATCCCACTGGCCTGTCAACTATGTTTTGAAGAACGAGAGCATGACTACGCAGGAGCAGAAATTCTGGAGGAAAAAGGCAAACAGAACCTCGGCTCAACCCAGGTCTCACCACTGTTCAACAAACAGAACAGGAAGAATTGCTTTTGTGAGCTGCAAAGAGTGTCCTGACAAATATACAGGAAGGATGGGGAACTAATTCAGGAGCCGAGCGATCAAATGTCCTCTGGGGATCGGAGAGATGGGAGCGGTGATAATGGATAACTGGCAATAAATGTCACATAGATAAATTAAATACATTGACTTTTTTATGTAAGCCGGAGGGAAGAGTCTGTAAAGCACAGCTTGTGGTCTGGAGCGCTCAAACTGCCTCTTCGCCTCAAGACGCAGAGCGCAATGATTTAAATAGATGAAGCAGCTGACACATCCATCTTGAACCACAAGGTCCTTTTTCAGTCAGAATCTGTTCCATTTTAGCAGATAAGACCACCAAATGCTTTTATATTTACTTTACAAATAAGTTGTGGTAATTGAAAATGCACTTTGTCTAGAAAACTACTTGACCCAACACAGGCTAATAAACTTTATTGAGCCATCTGTGAAAGTATAGCTTTTCAACATTTCTGAAATAACAATATATACACATAAAATTCACCTTTTCTGTACTTAACCCCTTTAATTATGTCAGACCTTTGGCACTGTGTCACCGACTTCCAGTTTTATTTGGCACCTCAGGGTTTCCAACAGTCTAGACTGGTATCCTTCACGTTTTTTAAAGCTATGGGTGGAAATAGGATAATGCAATGCTGAAATGGAAACTGGTGTTAGTGTTTGCTCAACAAGGCTTTTATGTGTTGTCAAATTCATTCAGATGTAAAATAAATAGTAATTTATCAAGGATTATGAATGATTGCATTTTGAATTTGGTAGACTCTCAGTTTCTTGCAACTTCAATCATCAGCTCATGATGAGTTTAAGACCCAGCGCCAGAGGATTTGAACTGGGGGGGGGGTCTATGGTCATTTTGTTTAACCCTCAGGATTTTTATTTCCTGTTGGCGGTACGTTGCATACTTCGGGGTCAAATCTGCCTTTATTTGTGACACCCTTTCTATGTACACATATGTCATTGGAAAGCTGAGATTCTTGTGATTCCTATGATGTATGTCAATCAAGGATACTATCATAACTAGACACAGTAACTGCTCTTGCCAAACCACTAAAAAAGAAATATTGTGCAACTCACCGTTCAGATCCACATATCATTGACAGAACAAAGCCATCTCGAACAAAAATATTATTTTTAGGTCTACAAGAGTCCAGTTAATGTACTCCAATAAAATAGTTAGTCCACCACAAGTTTTACGTCCAAAATCCAACATAATCTGCTGCTCAAAACCTTGATAATTCCCTTCCTTATGTGTATTTCTCACAAATTTTTCATCATAACTACTATTGGCATGCTCATATTAGCCTAAAAATAGCCCATGTGATGTTTATTGGCAAACAACAACTTGTTGTATATCTCCCTTACGTGTGGTGGCGTTGGAGCAAGAATTGCCGAAAGAAAGTCCAAGAATTCATTGTTGGCGCTAATGCTAACAAGTTACAACACAGAAATTGTGCCTCCCACAGTGCAAAGAGCAGCACACTATGGATGCCTACATAGAACAAAAAGGGCTTCTATCAGGAAGTTAGACCAACCGAGGCTGGTTCGTATTCACACCTGAAGTGAACTGCACCAGAGTCTGTTTGGAAGCAGGCCGAGACCATCTCAAAGTGTGGGTCTCGGTCCGGTTCGTTAGTCCGGACCAAATCTCACTGGTCCGCATTCACACCAGCTCAAGCGAACCGTACTTGAGTTCGTTTTATAAGAACCAAATGCTGCAGGTGTGAAAGCACCCTAAGTGGAAACTTAAAGGAACCCTGGAGAACAAAAGGAAATAAAAAATGGAAGAAGAAATAAATTAGGAAAGTACCCAATGAGAAATAAACCTACAAGAAAAGAGATTCTTAAAAAGGACTGACTAATTAGAGAAATTAAGTATAACAGAACTAACTGGGACAAATAATAAAAAGAGGAAGAAACATGGAAACAAGGACGTGCCTGAAATAAAGAACATAAATAAGTTATAAACTAACATGATAAGAAAACTAAATAATGACAAAAGAACCAACTCAAACTCAACGCAAACACCTAACATCATAACAATAGCAGAAGAAACACTTTCACAAATGATTTTTTAACATAAAACTTTCTAAACTGATACTTACAGTAGGTAATGTGTGTATATATAAATATAAAAAACATTTGAACAACAAAGCTGGTGTACAAACAGGAAGTCTCACTTTGACATAAACTGTAGGCCTATGTCTGGTCCTTTTTTGGTTAAAACACGTTCTTTATTCAGAAGTTATCGAGTATCCACAAATTTACTCAAGTAATATTAGCTATATTTCACAACAATATTAATCAAGTAAAAGGAAAAAGTACACTACTACTGCTAAAAATGCATTTTTCCAAAAAGTGACTCAAGTAAATGTAACTAGTAACTACTCACTTCTGACTTTATGCATTCTCATGTGTGGATTTGCATAAAGTCTTTTCTTTAAATAGATGTTCTAACAAAATGCATCTAAATTCTACAATGACCCCAAAGTGATCCTACGCATTATTCAGCACAGCTCCAGGCTTTCCTGCTTTTTAAACAGGAACATGTTTCATATCAGATTTGGAAGCCTGACAAACTGAGTCAGAGCTCTTTCCTTGCCTATGCTGGGAAACGGTTTGGTAGGCCCTCCAACTATCTCTAGACTTCTTTATTTTCCCAGCTTTTATCACTTTCCCCCCGTGGTTTCAGGTTCCAGGGCTCAGGGCTTTCTTTTCGAAAGCTTCTCCGGGATATTTAGAACTAAAAAAAAAAAATCATTCATCCTGTCCTTTGAGACCTTATGCTTTGCTGCTGACCTGCAGAACCTTCTCAGCTAGGTCACATGACCTTTTGCATCAGAATGCCATACTGACTCTTGCCTGTCAATATCACTTTTACATTATACATGTGATTAGAATATAGGGCTTGAAAAGCAACTGACTACTGTGCCCTAACATAAAGAAAGACCTTTGGACGTTCACAGAACTGCCAAGTCCAAGATTTAAACTCAGATGCGACACTGACCTCTGCCAATTACAGTCAGGATAAAAAGAAGGTACACCCTCTTTTCAAAGGTTTTATGTATCAGAGCAAAATAAAATCTAACCCAAAGTAAAGAAAAGCAGCAACAGAATCCACCTGGTTAATAAAAAGGAAAATGCAGTCAAAATAGAAAAGTTGTATGTAAAAAAAAGTAAGTAGACCCCCTAATTCAATAGCTTGTGGTTTCTTTTTGATGCATTGCTGTAAAGGAATTTGACCCAGTTTTCTTTTAACGTTACTTCAGTTTATATTTACATTTAGTCACTTAGATGCTTTTATCGAAAGCGACTTACAACTAAGGAACATAAGCATAAATTAGGTCAGGGTCACACAGTGTAAGTAAGTGCTGTAAAAAAGGAAATGTCTCAACTGTAACCAAATATTTTTGTATATTTGTCTTTTTGCCTAGAAAGGTGCACAAAAGTTCTGTTTTTAGCCAGAAGATGGCAAAGGAGGCTGCTGTACATGCACAGCTGGCCAGGTCATTCCACCATTTTGGGATCTGAGAGCTAAAAAGTGTAGTCACTGTTTTTTTTGCCATGTGGTGCTGGAACTACCTGTCGGAGTGTAGACCTGGGTACAGAGGGGTTTGGAGTTTATCACTCTGTAGGTGAGTGTCAGAGCTTTGAATCTGATGTGGGCAGCTACTTAAAACAAGTGGAGAGATCTGAACAGAGGAGTGGCATAAGTTCTTTTTTTTCGGATCATTTTTCAAAAAGTGAAACTTGTCCATTACGTGCAGATTGATACATTTAAAGCATTTATTTTTATTTATTTTGGTTATGGTTTACAACACATGAAAAACCAAACTTCTGTTTGTCAGAAAATTTGAATTTTACATTAAACCAATAATTATTTTAAAAACAGAAATGTTATGTTATGGTCATGCTAGGGCCTCTACAATCATGGAGGAGGCTGCTGATCTATAAGGGAGAGTAAACCACAAAAGGTCATTGCTGAAGATTCTGACCGTTCACAGAATGTTTTACACAGGCAGAAAAATAAATTAATTGTCCTAATTAT
Source organism: Valencia hispanica (assembly GCA_963556495.2). Classification (NCBI taxonomy): domain Eukaryota; kingdom Metazoa; phylum Chordata; class Actinopteri; order Cyprinodontiformes; family Valenciidae; genus Valencia; species Valencia hispanica. The sequence goes on from OY747704.1 coordinate 12,034,040, forward strand.
TGTTATAAAGTTGAGTGGAAGGAACATATATGTTTCACACAATTTGAGAGATTATGAAATATGATTGTGGGGAAGATTCACACTTAAGCTTCAAAAGCCACCACACAGGACATGGAAACAACTGTGTAAGCCTCTCCCGAACCAGAGACAACATTTAAAGAGTATTGTCTGGCCTAAGAGAAAAAGGGACTGGACTTTTTCACAGTGCTCCAAAGTCCATTCATCCATCGATTATCTATGCCATCTATCCTATGCAGGTCATCGGCCGAAAGGCGGGGGTCGCCTGTCCATTGCAGGGCAACACAGACAGAGAGGACAAACAAACATGCGCGCATGCACACTCATACCTAAGGGCAATTTAGAAAGGCCAAGTAACCTAACATTCATGTTTTTAGATTGTGGGAGGAAGCCGGAGTACCCGGAGGGAACTCAAGCATGGACAGGGGGAACATGCAAACTCCATGCAGAAAAAGCAGAAAGACCCCAGGGCCGGGATTTAAACCCAGGACCGCCTTGCAAGGCAACAGTTCTACCAAACACTGTGCAGCCGTCCAAAAGTCCTATTTTAAAATTAAATTACATTTTTGCATTTAATTTACCACAGAATTCTAGGTAATTGAATCTGGAGGATGAGTGGAGCATCGCTCTGCAGATAAACCTAGAGATGCTAATTTCATTTTCAAGTAGAACTTGGCACTGGCCCACTCTGCCAAAAGTATCTGCTTTTATTCAATTCAATTCAGTTTATTTACATAGCGCCAATTCACAACAGATGTAATCTCAAGGCTCTTGGATTTAATGACCATTGTTTTATTGTCCTTGGTTGGGCAACAGACTGGCCTCACCTGAACCCCACTCGGAGTCTACGGAGGGTTGTCAACAGGAAGATGAGAAACAGCAGAGGCGACAACGGAGGCAAACTGAAGGCCACAGACTGATCACCTCCATGCCGCACCACATT